>JAUMJK010001705.1:0-569730 GCA_033558105.1 Coccyzus lansbergi | reverse complement strand
CCTGATGGCCTTTAAAAAGGCCCCCAGACCCTTCTGGACCCCCTCAGGACGCTTCTAATAGCCCCCAGACCCTTCTAGAGCCACTCAGGGCCTTTGTAAAGGCCTCCACACCCTCTAATGACACTCAAGACCCATGTAAAGGCCCCCAGACCCTTCTAGATTGCCTCCGGATGCTTCTAAAAAGCCCCCAGACCCCTTCTAATGCCTTTCAGGACCCTTATGAAGGCCACAAGACCCTTCTAATGCCCCCTCAGGGCATTTATAAAGGTTCCCAGACCCTTCTAGAAGCCCGTCAGGACCATTATAAAGGCCCCCCGACCATTTCTAGAGCCCCTCAGGACACTTCTAAAGGCCTGCAGACCATTCTAATGCCTGTCAGGGCCTTTCTAAAGGTCCCCAGACCCTTCTACTGCCCCTCAGGAGCATTCTAAAGGCCCCCAGACCCTTCTAATGCCCCTCAGGACATTTCTAAAGGCCCCCAGACCCTTCTAGAGCCTTTCACGACATTTCTAAAGGCACCCAGACCTTTCTAATGCCACTCAGGGCTTTTCTAAAGGCCGCGAGACCCTTATAATCCCCCTGAGGGCCTTTAAAAAGGCACCCAGACCCTTCCCTTCTGGACCCCCTCAGGACCCATCTAAAAGCCCCCAGACCCTTCTAATGCCTTTCAGGGCCTTTCTAAAGGCCTCCACACCCTTCTAATAACCCTCAAGACCCATGTAAAGGCCCCCAGACCTTTCTAGATTGCCTCAGGACCAATCCAAAAGACCCCAGACCCTTCTAATGCCTTTCAGGACCCTTATAAAGGCCACAAGACCATTCTAATGCCCCTCATGACCTTTCTAAAGGCCTTCAGACCCTACTAGTGCCCCTCAGGGCATTTATAAAGGTTCCCAGACCCTTCTAGAGCCTGTCAGGACCCTTATAAAGGCCCCCAGACCCTTCTAGAACCCCTCAGGACACTTCTAAAGGCCCGCAGACCATTCTAATGCCAGTCAGGGCATTTATAAAGGTCCCCAGACCCTTCTACTGCCCCTCAGGAGCATTCTAAAGGCCCCCAGACCCTTCTAATGCCCCTCAGGACCTTTCTAAAGGTCCCCAGACCTTTCTAGAGCCCCTCAAGACCCTTCTAAAGGCCCCCAGACCCTTCTAGAGCCCCTCAGGACCAATCTAAAGTCCCCCAGACCCTGCTAATTCCCCTGAGGGCTTTTATAAGGTCACCCAGACCCTTCTAATGCCCCTCAGGACATTTCTAAAGGCCCCCCGAACCTTCTAGAGCCCCTCAGGACATTTCTAAAGGCACCCAGACCCTTGTAATGCCACTCAGGGCCTTTCTAAAGGCCGCGAGACCCTTATCATCCACCTGAGGGCCTTTAAAAAGGCCCCCAGACCCTTCTGGACCCCCTCAGGACGCTTCTAATAGCCCCCAGACCCCTCTAGAGCCCCTCAGGGCCTTTCTAAAGGCCTCCACACCCTTCTAATGACCCTCAAGACCCATGTAAAGGCCCCCAGACCCTTCTAGATTGCCTCAGGGACCCATCTAAAAGCCCCCAGACCCTTCTAATGCCTTTCAGAGCCTTTCTAAAGGCCTCCACACCCTTCTAATGACCCTCAAGACCCATGTAAAGGCCTCTAGACCCTTCTAGATTGCCTCAGGACCCATATAAAAGCCCCCAGACCCTTCTAATGCCTTTCAGGACCCTTATGAAGGCCACAAGACCCTTCTAATGCCCCTCAGGACCTTTGTAAAGGCCCTCAGACCCTTCTAATGCCCCTCAGGGCCCTTCTAAAGGACCCCAGACCCTTCTAATGCCCCTCAGGCCCTTTCTAAAGTACCCCAGACCCTTCTAGAAACTCGGGGCCTTTCTATATGAACCCAGACCCTTGTAATGCCCCTCAGGGCTTCTCTAAAGGCCCCCATACCCTTGTAATGCCCCTCAGGACATTTCTAAAGGCCCCCAGACCCTTCTAGAGGCCCTAAGGACATTTCTAAAGGCACCCAGACCCTTCTAATGCCCCCTCAGGGCATTTATAAAGGTTCCCGGACCCTTCTAGAGCCCGTCAGGACCATTATAAAGGCCCCCCGACCATTCTAGAGCCACTCAGGACACTTCTAAAGGTCCGCAGACCATTCTAATGCCTGTCAGGGCCTTTCTAAAGGTCCCCAGACCCTTCTACTGCCCCTCAGGGAGCATTCTAAAGGCCCCCAGACACTTCTAATGCCACTCAGGACATTTCTAAAGGCCCCCAGACCCTTCTAGAACCCCTCAGGACATTTCTAAAGGCACCCAGACCCTTCTAATGCCACTCAGGGCCTTTCATAAAGGCCGCGAGACCCTTATAATCCCCCTGATGGCCTTTAAAAAGGCCCCCAGACCCTTCTGGACCCCCTCAGGGACGCTTCTAATAGCCCCCAGACCCTTCTAGAGCCACTCAGGGCCTTTGTAAAGGCCTCCACACCCTTCTAATGACACTCAAGACCCATGTAAAGGCCCCCAGACCCTTCTAGATTGCCTCCGGATGCTTCTAAAAGCCCCCAGACCCCTTCTAATGCCTTTCAGGACCCTTATGAAGGCCACAAGACCCTTCTAATGCCCCTCAGGGCATTTATAAAGGCCCTCAGACCCTTCTAGAGCCCGTCAGGACCATTATAAAGGCCCCCCGACCATTCTAGAGCCCCTCAGGACAATTCTAAAGGCCTGCAGACCATTCTAATGCCTGTCAGGGCCTTTCTAAAGGTCCCCAGACCCTTCTACTGCCCCTCAGGAGCATTCTAAAGGCCCCCAGACCCTTCTAATGCCCCTCAGGACATTTCTAAAGGCCCCCAGACCCTTCTAGAGCCTTTCACGACATTTCTAAAGGCACCCAGACCTTTCTAATGCCACTCAGGGCTTTTCTAAAGGCCGCGAGACCCTTATAATCCCCCTGAGGGCCTTTAAAAAGGCCCCCAGACCCTTCCCTTCTGGACCCCCTCAGGACCCATCTAAAAGCCCCCAGACCCTTCTAATGCCTTTCAGGGCCTTTCTAAAGGCCTCCACACCCTTCTAATAACCCTCAAGACCCATGTAAAGGCCCCCAGACCTTTCTAGATTGCCTCAGGACCAATCCAAAAGACCCCAGACCCTTCTAATGCCTTTCAGGACCCTTATAAAGGCCACAAGACCATTCTAATGCCCCTCATGACCTTTCTAAAGGCCCTCAGACCCTACTAGTGCCCCTCAGGGCATTTATAAAGGTTCCCAGACCCTTCTAGAGCCTGTCAGGACCCTTATAAAGGCCCCCAGACCCTTCTAGAACCCCTCAGGACACTTCTAAAGGCCCGCAGACCATTCTAATGCCAGTCAGGGCATTTATAAAGGTCCCCAGACCCTTCTACTGCCCCTCAGGAGCATTCTAAAGGCCCCCAGACCCTTCTAATGCCCCTCAGGACCTTTCTATAGGTCCCCAGACCTTTCTAGAGCCCCTCAAGACCCTTCTAAAGGCCCCCAGACCCTTCTAGAGCCCCTCAGGACCAATCTAAAGTCCCCCAGACCCTGCTAATTCCCCTGAGGGCTTTTATAAGGGCACCCAGACCCTTCTAGTGCCCCTCAGGACATTTCTAAAGGCCTCCCGAACCTTCTAGAGCCCCTCAGGACATTTCTAAAGGCACCCAGACCCTTGTAATGCCACTCAGGGCCTTTCTAAAGGCCGCGAGACCCTTATCATCCACCTGAGGGCCTTTAAAAAGGCCCCCAGACCCTTCTGGACCCCCTCAGGACGCTTCTAATAGCCCCCAGACCCCTCTAGAGCCCCTCAGGGCCTTTCTAAAGGCCTCCACACCCTTCTAATGACCCTCAAGACCCATGTAAAGGCCCCCAGACCCTTCTAGATTGCCTCAGGACCCATCTAAAAGCCCCCAGACCCTTCTAATGCCTTTCAGAGCCTTTCTAAAGGCCTCCACACCCTTCTAATGACCCTCAAGACCCATGTAAAGGCCTCTAGACCCTTCTAGATTGCCCCAGGACCCATCTAAAAGCCCCCAGACCCTTCTAATGCCTTTCAGGACCCTTATGAAGGCCACAAGACCCTTCTAATGCCCCTCAGGACCTTTCTAAAGGCCCTAAGACCCTTCTAATGCCCCTCAGGGCATTTATAAAGGTTCCCAGACCCTCCTAGAGCCTGTCAGGACCCTTATAAAGGCCCCCAGACCATTCTAGAGCTCCTCAGGACACTTCTAAAGGCCCGCAGACCATTCTAATGCCCGTCAGGGCCTTTATAAAGGTCCCCACACCCTTCTACTGCCCCTCAGGAGCATTCTAAAGGCCCCCAGACCTTTCTAATGCCCCACAGGGCGTTTTAAAGGTCCCCAGACCCTTCTAGAGCCCCTGAAGAACCTTCTAAAGGCCCCCAGACCCTTATAGAGCCCCTCAGGACCCTTGTAACGTTCCCCAGACCCTGCTAATTCCCCTCAGGTCTTTTATAAGGGCACCCAGACCCTTCTAATGCCCCTCAGGACATTTCTAAAGGCCCACAGAACCTTCTAGAGCCCCTCAGGACATTTCTAAAGGCACCCAGACCCTTGTAATGCCACTCAGGACGCTTCTAAAGGCCGCGAGACCCTTATAATCCACCTGAGGGCCTTTAAAAAGGCCCCCAGACCCTTCTGGACCCCCTCAGGACGCTTCTAATAGCCCCCAGACCCTTCTAGAGCCCCTCAGGGCCTTTCTAAAGGCCTCCACACCCTTCTAATGACCCTCAAGACCCATGTGAAGGCCCCCAGACCCTTCTAGATTGCCTGAGGACCCATCTAAAAGCCCTCAGACCCTTCTAATGCCTTTCAGGGCCTTTCTAAAGGCCTCCACACCCTTCTAATGACCCTCAAGACCCATGTAAAGGCCTCTAGACCCTTCTAGATTGCCTCAGGACCCATATAAAAGCCCCCAGACCCTTCTAATGCCTTTCACGACCCTTATGAAGGCCACAAGACCCTTCTAATGCCCCTCAGGACCTTTGTAAAGGCCCTCAGACCCTTCTAATGCCCCTCAGGGCCCTTCTAAAGGACCCCAGACCCTTCTAATGCCCCTCAGGCCCTTTCTAAAGTACCCCAGACCCTTCTAGAACCTCGGGGCCTTTCTATATGAACCCAGACCCTTGTAATTCCCCTCAGGGCTTCTCTAAAGGCCCCCATACCCTTGTAATGCCCCTCAGGACATTTCTAAAGGCCCCCAGACCCTTCTAGAGGCCCTAAGGACATTTCTAAAGGCACCCAGACCCTTCTAATGCCCCTCAGGGCATTTATAAAGGTTCCCGGACCCTTCTAGAGCCCGTCAGGACCATTATAAAGGCCCCCCGACCATTCTAGAGCCACTCAGGACACTTCTAAAGGTCCGCAGACCATTCTAATGCCTGTCAGGGCCTTTCTAAAGGTCCCCAGACCCTTCTACTGCCCCTCAGGAGCATTCTAAAGGCCCCCAGACACTTCTAATGCCACTCAGGACATTTCTAAAGGCCCCCAGACCCTTCTAGAACCCCTCAGGACATTTCTAAAGGCACCCAGACCCTTCTAATGCCACTCAGGGCCTTTCTAAAGGCCGCGAGACCCTTATAATCCCCCTGATGGCCTTTAAAAAGGCCCCCAGACCCTTCTGGACCCCCTCAGGACGCTTCTAATAGCCCCCAGACCCTTCTAGAGCCACTCAGGGCCTTTGTAAAGGCCTCCACACCCTTCTAATGACACTCAAGACCCATGTAAAGGCCCCCAGACCCTTCTAGATTGCCTCCGGATGCTTCTAAAAGCCCCCAGACCCTTCTAATGCCTTTCAGGACCCTTATGAAGGCCACAAGACCCTTCTAATGCCCCTCAGGGCATTTATAAAGGTTCCCAGACCCTTCTAGAGCCCGTCAGGACCATTATAAAGGCCCCCCGACCATTCTAGAGCCCCTCAGGACACTTCTAAAGGCCTGCAGACCATTCTAATGCCTGTCAGGGCCTTTCTAAAGGTCCCCAGACCCTTCTACTGCCCCTCAGGAGCATTCTAAAGGCCCCCAGACCCTTCTAATGCCCCTCAGGACATTTCTAAAGGCCCCCAGACCCTTCTAGAGCCTTTCACGACATTTCTAAAGGCACCCAGACCTTTCTAATGCCACTCAGGGCTTTTCTAAAGGCCGCGAGACCCTTATAATAACCCTGAGGGCCTTTAAAAAGGCACCCAGACCCTTCCCTTCTGGACCCCCTCAGGACCCATCTAAAAGCCCCCAGACCCTTCTAATGCCTTTCAGGGCCTTTCTAAAGGCCTCCACACCCTTCTAATAACCCTCAAGACCCATGTAAAGGCCCCCAGACCTTTCTAGATTGCCTCAGGACCAATCCAAAAGACCCCAGACCCTTCTAATGCCTTTCAGGACCCTTATAAAGGCCACAAGACCATTCTAATGCCCCTCATGACCTTTCTAAAGGCCTTCAGACCCTACTAGTGCCCCTCAGGGCATTTATAAAGGTTCCCAGACCCTTCTAGAGCCTGTCAGGACCCTTATAAAGGCCCCCAGACCCTTCTAGAACCCCTCAGGACACTTCTAAAGGCCCGCAGACCATTCTAATGCCAGTCAGGGCATTTATAAAGGTCCCCAGACCCTTCTACTGCCCCTCAGGAGCATTCTAAAGGCCCCCAGACCCTTCTAATGCCCCTCAGGACCTTTCTAAAGGTCCCCAGACCTTTCTAGAGCCCCTCAAGACCCTTCTAAAGGCCCCCAGACCCTTCTAGAGCCCCTCAGGACCAATCTAAAGTCCCCCAGACCCTGCTAATTCCCCTGAGGGCTTTTATAAGGTCACCCAGACCCTTCTAATGCCCCTCAGGACATTTCTAAAGGCCCCCCGAACCTTCTAGAGCCCCTCAGGACATTTCTAAAGGCACCCAGACCCTTGTAATGCCACTCAGGGCCTTTCTAAAGGCCGCGAGACCCTTATCATCCACCTGAGGGCCTTTAAAAAGGCCCCCAGACCCTTCTGGACCCCCTCAGGACGCTTCTAATAGCCCCCAGACCCCTCTAGAGCCCCTCAGGGCCTTTCTAAAGGCCTCCACACCCTTCTAATGACCCTCAAGACCCATGTAAAGGCCCCCAGACCCTTCTAGATTGCCTCAGGACCCATCTAAAAGCCCCCAGACCCTTCTAATGCCTTTCAGAGCCTTTCTAAAGGCCTCCACACCCTTCTAATGACCCTCAAGACCCATGTAAAGGCCTCTAGACCCTTCTAGATTGCCCCAGGACCCATCTAAAAGCCCCCAGACCCTTCTAATGCCTTTCAGGACCCTTATGAAGGCCACAAGACCCTTCTAATGCCCCTCAGGACCTTTCTAAAGGCCCTAAGACCCTTCTAATGCCCCTCAGGGCATTTATAAAGGTTCCCAGACCCTCCTAGAGCCTGTCAGGACCCTTATAAAGGCCCCCAGACCATTCTAGAGCGCCTCAGGACACTTCTAAAGGCCCGCAGACCATTCTAATGCCCGTCAGGACCTTTATAAAGGTCCCCAGACCCTTCTACTGCCCCTCAGGAGCATTCTAAAGGCCCCCAGACCTTTCTAATGCCCCACAGGGCGTTTTAAAGGTCCCCAGACCCTTCTAGAGCCCCTGAAGAACCTTCTAAAGGCCCCCAGACTCTTATAGAGCCCCTCAGGACCCTTGTAACGTTCCCCAGACCCTGCTAATTCCCCTCAGGTCTTTTATAAGGGCACCCAGACCATTCTAATGCCCCTCAGGACATTTCTAAAGGCCCACAGAACCTTCTAGAGCCCCTCAGGACATTTCTAAAGGCACCCAGACCCTTGTAATGCCACTCAGGACGATTCTAAAGGCCGCGAGACCCTTATAATCCACCTGAGGGCCTTTAAAAAGGCCCCCAGACCCTTCTGGACCCCCTCAGGACGCTTCTAATAGCCCCCAGACCCTTCTAGAGCCCCTCAGGGCCTTTCTAAAGGCCTCCACACCCTTCTAATGACCCTCAAGACCCATGTAAAGGCCCCCAGACCCTTCTAGATTGCCTCAGGGCCCATCTAAAAGCCCCCAGACCCTTCTAATGCCTTTCAGGGCCTTTCTAAAGACCTCCACACCCTTCTAATGACCCTCAAGACCCATGTAAAGGCCTCTAGACCCTTCTAGATTGCCTCAGGACCCATATAAAAGCCCCCAGACCCTTCTAATGCCTTTCAGGACCCTTATGAAGGCCACAAGACCCTTCTAATGCCCCTCAGGACCTTTGTAAAGGCCCTCAGACCCTTCTAATGCCCCTCAGGGCCCTTCTAAAGGACCCCAGACCCTTCTAATGCCCCTCAGGCCCTTTCTAAAGTACCCCAGACCCTTCTAGAAACTCGGGGCCTTTCTATATGAACCCAGACCCTTGTAATGCCCCTCAGGGCTTCTCTAAAGGCCCCCATACCCTTCTAGAGGCCCTAAGGACATTTCTAAAGGCACCCAGACCCTTCTAATGCCCCTCAGGGCATTTATAAAGGTTCCCGGACCCTTCTAGAGCCCGTCAGGACCATTATAAAGGTTCCCCGACCATTCTAGAGCCACTCAGGACACTTCTAAAGGTCCGCAGACCATTCTAATGCCTGTCAGGGCCTTTCTAAAGGTCCCCAGACCCTTCTACTGCCCCTCAGGAGCATTCTAAAGGCCCCCAGACACTTCTAATGCCACTCAGGACATTTCTAAAGGCCCCCAGACCCTTCTAGAACCCCTCAGGACATTTCTAAAGGCACCCAGACCCTTCTAATGCCACTCAGGGCCTTTCTAAAGGCCGCGAGACCCTTATAATCCCCCTGATGGCCTTTAAAAAGGCCCCCAGACCCTTCTGGACCCCCTCAGGACGCTTCTAATAGCCCCCAGACCCTTCTAGAGCCACTCAGGGCCTTTGTAAAGGCCTCCACACCCTTCTAATGACACTCAAGACCCATGTAAAGGCCCCCAGACCCTTCTAGATTGCCTCCGGATGCTTCTAAAAGCCCCCAGACCCTTCTAATGCCTTTCAGGACCCTTATGAAGGCCACAAGACCCTTCTAATGCCCCTCAGGGCATTTATAAAGGTTCCCAGACCCTTCTAGAGCCCGTCAGGACCATTATAAAGGCCCCCCGACCATTCTAGAGCCCCTCAGGACAATTCTAAAGGCCTGCAGACCATTCTAATGCCTGTCAGGGCCTTTCTAAAGGTCCCCAGACCCTTCTACTGCCCCTCAGGAGCATTCTAAAGGCCCCCAGACCCTTCTAATGCCCCTCAGGACATTTCTAAAGGCCCCCAGACCCTTCTAGAGCCTTTCACGACATTTCTAAAGGCACCCAGACCTTTCTAATGCCACTCAGGGCTTTTCTAAAGGCCGCGAGACCCTTATAATCCCCCTGAGGGCCTTTAAAAAGGCCCCCAGACCCTTCCCTTCTGGACCCCCTCAGGACCCATCTAAAAGCCCCCAGACCCTTCTAATGCCTTTCAGGGCCTTTCTAAAGGCCTCCACACCCTTCTAATAACCCTCAAGACCCACGTAAAGGCCCCCAGACCTTTCTAGATTGCCTCAGGACCAATCCAAAAGACCCCAGACCCTTCTAATGCCTTTCAGGACCCTTATAAAGGCCACAAGACCCTTCTAATGCCCCTCATGACCTTTCTAAAGGCCCTCAGACCCTACTAGTGCCCCTCAGGGCATTTATAAAGGTTCCCAGACCCTTCTAGAGCCTGTCAGGACCCTTATAAAGGCCCCCAGACCCTTCTAGAACCCCTCAGGACACTTCTAAAGGCCCGCAGACCATTCTAATGCCAGTCAGGGCATTTATAAAGGTCCCCAGACCCTTCTACTGCCTCTCAGGAGCATTCTAAAGGCCCCCAGACCCTTCTAATGCCCCTCAGGACCTTTCTAAAGGTCCCCAGACCTTTCTAGAGCCCCTCAAGACCCTTCTAAAGGCCCCCAGACCCTTCTAGAGCCCCTCAGGACCAATCTAAAGTCCCCCAGACCCTGCTAATTCCCCTGAGGGCTATTATAAGGGCACCCAGACCCTTCTAATGCCCCTCAGGACATTTCTAAAGGCCCCCCGAACCTTCTAGAGCCCCTCAGGACATTTCTAAAGGCACCCAGACCCTTGTAATGCCACTCAGGGCCTTTCTAAAGGCCGCGAGACCCTTATCATCCACCTGAGGGCCTTTAAAAAGGCCCCCAGACCCTTCTGGACCCCCTCAGGACGCTTCTAATAGCCCCCAGACCCCTCTAGAGCCCCTCAGGGCCTTTCTAAAGGCCTCCACACCCTTCTAATGACCCTCAAGACCCATGTAAAGGCCCCCAGACCCTTCTAGATTGCCTCAGGACCCATCTAAAAGCCCCCAGACCCTTCTAATGCCTTTCAGAGCCTTTCTAAAGGCCTCCACACCCTTCTAATGACCCTCAAGACCCATGTAAAGGCCTCTAGACCCTTCTAGATTGCCCCAGGACCCATCTAAAAGCCCCCAGACCCTTCTAATGCCTTTCAGGACCCTTATGAAGGCCACAAGACCATTCTAATGCCCCTCAGGACCTTTCTAAAGGCCCTAAGACCCTTCTAATGCCCCTCAGGGCATTTATAAAGGTTCCCAGACCCTCCTAGAGCCTGTCAGGACCCTTATAAAGGCCCCCAGACCATTCTAGAGCTCCTCAGGACACTTCTAAAGGCCCGCAGACCATTCTAATGCCCGTCAGGGCCTTTATAAAGGTCCCCAGACCCTTCTACTGCCCCTCAGGAGCATTCTAAAGGCCCCCAGACCTTTCTAATGCCCCACAGGGCGTTTTAAAGGTCCCCAGACCCTTCTAGAGCCCCTGAAGAACCTTCTAAAGGCCCCCAGACCCTTATAGAGCCCCTCAGGACCCTTGTAACGTTCCCCAGACCCTGCTAATTCCCCTCAGGTCTTTTATAAGGGCACCCAGACCCTTCTAATGCCCCTCAGGACATTTCTAAAGGCCCACAGAACCTTCTAGAGCCCCTCAGGACATTTCTAAAGGCACCCAGACCCTTGTAATGCCACTCAGGACGATTCTAAAGGCCACGAGACCCTTATAATCCACCTGAGGGCCTTTAAAAAGGCCCCCAGACCCTTCTGGACCCCCTCAGGACGCTTCTAATAGCCCCCAGACCCTTCTAGAGCCCCTCAGGGCCTTTCTAAAGGCCTCCACACCCTTCTATTGACCCTCAATACCCATGTAAAGGCCCCCAGACCCTTCTAGATTGCCTCAGGACCCATCTAAAAGCCCCCAGACCCTTCTAATGCCTTTCAGGGCCTTTCTAAAGGCCTCCACACCCTTCTAATGACCCTCAAGACCCATGTAAAGGCCTCTAGACCCTTCTAGATTGCCTCAGGACCCATATAAAAGCCCCCAGACCCTTCTAATGCCTTTCACGACCCTTATGAAGGCCACAAGACCCTTCTAATGCCCCTCAGGACCTTTGTAAAGGCCCTCAGACCCTTCTAATGCCCCTCAGGGCCCTTCTAAAGGACCCCAGACCCTTCTAATGCCCCTCAGGCCCTTTCTAAAGTACCCCAGACCCTTCTAGAAACTCGGGGCCTTTCTATATGAACCCAGACCCTTGTAATGCCCCTCAGGACATTTCTAAAGGCCCCCAGACCCTTCTAGAGGCCCTAAGGACATTTCTAAAGGCACCCAGACCCTTCTAATGCCCCTCAGGGCATTTATAAAGGTTCCCGGACCCTTCTAGAGCCCGTCAGGACCATTATAAAGGCCCCCCGACCATTCTAGAGCCACTCAGGACACTTCTAAAGGTCCGCAGACCATTCTAATGCCTGTCAGGGCCTTTCTAAAGGTCCCCAGACCCTTCTACTGCCCCTCAGGAGCATTCTAAAGGCCCCCAGACACTTCTAATGCCCCTCAGGACATTTCTAAAGGCCCCCAGACCCTTCTAGAACCCCTCAGGACATTTCTAAAGGCACCCAGACCCTTCTAATGCCACTCAGGGCATTTCTAAAGGCCGCGACACCCTTATAATCCCCCTGAGGGCCTTTAAAAAGGCCCCCAGACTCTTCTGGACCCCCTCAGGACGCTTCTAATAGCTTCCAGACCCTTCTAGAGCCCCTCAGGGCCTTTCTAAAGGCCTCCACACCCTTCTAATGACCCTCAAGACCCATGTAAAGGCCCCCAGACCATTCTGGATTGCCTGAGGACCCATCTAAAAGACCCCAGACCCTTCTAATGCCTTTCAGGACCCTTATGAAGGCCACAAGACCCTTCTAATGCCCCTCAGGACCTTTGTAAAGGACCTCAGACCCTTCTAATGCCCCTCAGGGCCATTCTAAAGGCCCTCAGACCCTTCTAATGACCCTCAGGGCCTTTCTAAAGTACCCCAGACACTTCTAGAACCTCTCAGGGCCTTTCTATATGACCCCAGACCCTTCTAATGCCCCTCAGGGCTTTTCTAAAGGCCCCCATACCCTTCTAATGCCCCTCAGGACATTTCTAAAGGCCCCCAGACCCTTCCAGAGCCCCTCAGGACATTTCTAAAGGCACCCAGACCCTTCTAATGCCACTCAGGGCCTTTCTAAAGGCCGCGAGAGCCTTATAATCCCCCTGAGGGCCTTTAAAAAGGCCCCCAGACCCTTCTGGACCCCCTCAGGACGCTTCTAATAGCCCCCACACCATTCTAGAGCCCCTCAGGGCCTTTCTAAAGGCCTCCACACCCTTCTAATGACCCTCAAGACCCACGTAAAGGCCCCCAGACCCTTCTAGATTGCCTCAGGACCCTTCTAAAAGTCCCCAGACCCTTCTAATGCCTTTCAGGGCCTTTCTAAATGCCTCCACACCCTTCTAATGACACTCAAGACCCATGTAAAGGCCCCCAGACCCTTCTAGATTGACTCAGGACCCATCTAAAAGCCTTCAGACCCTTCTTATGCCTTTCAGGACCCTTATGAAGGCCACAAGACCCTTCTAATGCCCCTCAGGGCATTTATAAAGGTTCCCAGACCCTTCTAGAGCCCGTCAGGACCATTATAAAGGCCCCCCGACCATTCTAGAGCCACTCAGGACACTTCTAAAGGCCCGCAGACCATTCTAATGCCTGTCAGGGCCTTTCTAAAGGTCCCCAGACCCTTCTACTGCCCCTCAGGAGCATTCTAAAGGCACCCAGACCCTTCTAATGCCCCTCAGGACATTTCTAAAGGCCCCCAGACCTTTCTAGAGCCCCTCAGGACATTTCTAAAGGCACCCAGACCCTTCTGATGCCACTCAGGGCCTTTCTAAAGGCCGCGAGACCCTTATAATCCCACTGAGGGCCTTTAAAAAGGCCCCCAGACCCTTCTGGACCCCCTCAGGACGCTTCTAATAACCCCCAGACCCTTCTAGAGCCCCTCAGGGTCTTTCTAAAGGCCTCCACACCCTTCTAATGACCCTCAAGACCCATGTAAAGGCCCCCAGACCTTTCTAGATTGCCTCAGGACCAATCCAAAAGACCCCAGACCCTTCTAATGCCTTTCAGGACCCTTATAAAGGCCACAAGACCATTCTAATGCCCCTCATGACCTTTCTAAAGGCCCTCAGACCCTACTAGTGCCCCTCAGGGCATTTATAAAGGTTCCCAGACCCTTCTAGAGCCTGTCAGGACCCTTATAAAGGCCCCCAGACCCTTCTAGAACCCCTCAGGACACTTCTAAAGGCCCGCAGACCATTCTAATGCCAGTCAGGGCATTTATAAAGGTCCCCAGACCCTTCTACTGCCCCTCAGGAGCATTCTAAAGGCCCCCAGACCCTTCTAATGCCCCTCAGGACCTTTCTATAGGTCCCCAGACCTTTCTAGAGCCCCTCAAGACCCTTCTAAAGGCCCCCAGACCCTTCTAGAGCCCCTCAGGACCAATCTAAAGTCCCCCAGACCCTGCTAATTCCCCTGAGGGCTTTTATAAGGGCACCCAGACCCTTCTAATGCCCCTCAGGACATTTCTAAAGGCCTCCCGAACCTTCTAGAGCCCCTCAGGACATTTCTAAAGGCACCCAGACCCTTGTAATGCCACTCAGGGCCTTTCTAAAGGCCGCGAGACCCTTATCATCCACCTGAGGGCCTTTAAAAAGGCCCCCAGACCCTTCTGGACCCCCTCAGGACGCTTCTAATAGCCCCCAGACCCCTCTAGAGCCCCTCAGGGCCTTTCTAAAGGCCTCCACACCCTTCTAATGACCCTCAAGACCCATGTAAAGGCCCCCAGACCCTTCTAGATTGCCTCAGGACCCATCTAAAAGCCCCCAAACCCTTCTAATGCCTTTCAGAGCCTTTCTAAAGGCCTCCACACCCTTCTAATGACCCTCAAGACCCATGTAAAGGCCTCTAGACCCTTCTAGATTGCCCCAGGACCCATCTAAAAGCCCCCAGACCCTTCTAATGCCTTTCAGGACCCTTATGAAGGCCACAAGACCCTTCTAATGCCCCTCAGGACCTTTCTAAAGGCCCTAAGACCCTTCTAATGCCCCTCAGGGCATTTATAAAGGTTCCCAGACCCTCCTAGAGCCTGTCAGGACCCTTATAAAGGCCCCCAGACCATTCTAGAGCTCCTCAGGACACTTCTAAAGGCCCGCAGACCATTCTAATGCCCGTCAGGGCCTTTATAAAGGTCCCCACACCCTTCTACTGCCCCTCAGGAGCATTCTAAAGGCCCCCAGACCTTTCTAATGCCCCACAGGGCGTTTTAAAGGTCCCCAGACCCTTCTAGAGCCCCTGAAGAACCTTCTAAAGGCCCCCAGACCCTTATAGAGCCCCTCAGGACCCTTGTAACGTTCCCCAGACCCTGCTAATTCCCCTCAGGTCTTTTATAAGGGCACCCAGACCCTTCTAATGCCCCTCAGGACATTTCTAAAGGCCCACAGAACCTTCTAGAGCCCCTCAGGACATTTCTAAAGGCACCCAGACCCTTGTAATGCCACTCAGGACGCTTCTAAAGGCCGCGAGACCCTTATAATCCACCTGAGGGCCTTTAAAAAGGCCCCCAGACCCTTCTGGACCCCCTCAGGACGCTTCTAATAGCCCCCAGACCCTTCTAGAGCCCCTCAGGGCCTTTCTAAAGGCCTCCACACCCTTCTAATGACCCTCAAGACCCATGTGAAGGCCCCCAGACCCTTCTAGATTGCCTGAGGACCCATCTAAAAGCCCTCAGACCCTTCTAATGCCTTTCAGGGCCTTTCTAAAGGCCTCCACACCCTTCTAATGACCCTCAAGACCCATGTAAAGGCCTCTAGACCCTTCTAGATTGCCTCAGGACCCATATAAAAGCCCCCAGACCCTTCTAATGCCTTTCACGACCCTTATGAAGGCCACAAGACCCTTCTAATGCCCCTCAGGACCTTTGTAAAGGCCCTCAGACCCTTCTAATGCCCCTCAGGGCCCTTCTAAAGGACCCCAGACCCTTCTAATGCCCCTCAGGCCCTTTCTAAAGTACCCCAGACCCTTCTAGAACCTCGGGGCCTTTCTATATGAACCCAGACCCTTGTAATGCCCCTCAGGGCTTCTCTAAAGGCCCCCATACCCTTGTAATGCCCCTCAGGACATTTCTAAAGGCCCCCAGACCCTTCTAGAGGCCCTAAGGACATTTCTAAAGGCACCCAGACCCTTCTAATGCCCCTCAGGGCATTTATAAAGGTTCCCGGACCCTTCTAGAGCCCGTCAGGACCATTATAAAGGCCCCCCGACCATTCTAGAGCCACTCAGGACACTTCTAAAGGTCCGCAGACCATTCTAATGCCTGTCAGGGCCTTTCTAAAGGTCCCCAGACCCTTCTACTGCCCCTCAGGAGCATTCTAAAGGCCCCCAGACACTTCTAATGCCACTCAGGACATTTCTAAAGGCCCCCAGACCCTTCTAGAACCCCTCAGGACATTTCTAAAGGCACCCAGACCCTTCTAATGCCACTCAGGGCCTTTCTAAAGGCCGCGAGACCCTTATAATCCCCCTGATGGCCTTTAAAAAGGCCCCCAGACCCTTCTGGACCCCCTCAGGACGCTTCTAATAGCCCCCAGACCCTTCTAGAGCCACTCAGGGCCTTTGTAAAGGCCTCCACACCCTTCTAATGACACTCAAGACCCATGTAAAGGCCCCCAGACCCTTCTAGATTGCCTCCGGATGCTTCTAAAAGCCCCCAGACCCTTCTAATGCCTTTCAGGACCCTTATGAAGGCCACAAGACCCTTCTAATGCCCCTCAGGGCATTTATAAAGGTTCCCAGACCCTTCTAGAGCCCGTCAGGACCATTATAAAGGCCCCCCGACCATTCTAGAGCCCCTCAGGACACTTCTAAAGGCCTGCAGACCATTCTAATGCCTGTCAGGGCCTTTCTAAAGGTCCCCAGACCCTTCTACTGCCCCTCAGGAGCATTCTAAAGGCCCCCAGACCCTTCTAATGCCCCTCAGGACATTTCTAAAGGCCCCCAGACCCTTCTAGAGCCTTTCACGACATTTCTAAAGGCACCCAGACCTTTCTAATGCCACTCAGGGCTTTTCTAAAGGCCGCGAGACCCTTATAATCCCCCTGAGGGCCTTTAAAAAGGCACCCAGACCCTTCCCTTCTGGACCCCCTCAGGACCCATCTAAAAGCCCCCAGACCCTTCTAATGCCTTTCAGGGCCTTTCTAAAGGCCTCCACACCCTTCTAATAACCCTCAAGACCCATGTAAAGGCCCCCAGACCTTTCTAGATTGCCTCAGGACCAATCCAAAAGACCCCAGACCCTTCTAATGCCTTTCAGGACCCTTATAAAGGCCACAAGACCATTCTAATGCCCCTCATGACCTTTCTAAAGGCCTTCAGACCCTACTAGTGCCCCTCAGGGCATTTATAAAGGTTCCCAGACCCTTCTAGAGCCTGTCAGGACCCTTATAAAGGCCCCCAGACCCTTCTAGAACCCCTCAGGACACTTCTAAAGGCCCGCAGACCATTCTAATGCCAGTCAGGGCATTTATAAAGGTCCCCAGACCCTTCTACTGCCCCTCAGGAGCATTCTAAAGGCCCCCAGACCCTTCTAATGCCCCTCAGGACCTTTCTAAAGGTCCCCAGACCTTTCTAGAGCCCCTCAAGACCCTTCTAAAGGCCCCCAGACCCTTCTAGAGCCCCTCAGGACCAATCTAAAGTCCCCCAGACCCTGCTAATTCCCCTGAGGGCTTTTATAAGGTCACCCAGACCCTTCTAATGCCCCTCAGGACATTTCTAAAGGCCCCCCGAACCTTCTAGAGCCCCTCAGGACATTTCTAAAGGCACCCAGACCCTTGTAATGCCACTCAGGGCCTTTCTAAAGGCCGCGAGACCCTTATCATCCACCTGAGGGCCTTTAAAAAGGCCCCCAGACCCTTCTGGACCCCCTCAGGACGCTTCTAATAGCCCCCAGACCCCTCTAGAGCCCCTCAGGGCCTTTCTAAAGGCCTCCACACCCTTCTAATGACCCTCAAGACCCATGTAAAGGCCCCCAGACCCTTCTAGATTGCCTCAGGACCCATCTAAAAGCCCCCAGACCCTTCTAATGCCTTTCAGAGCCTTTCTAAAGGCCTCCACACCCTTCTAATGACCCTCAAGACCCATGTAAAGGCCTCTAGACCCTTCTAGATTGCCCCAGGACCCATCTAAAAGCCCCCAGACCCTTCTAATGCCTTTCAGGACCCTTATGAAGGCCACAAGACCCTTCTAATGCCCCTCAGGACCTTTCTAAAGGCCCTAAGACCCTTCTAATGCCCCTCAGGGCATTTATAAAGGTTCCCAGACCCTCCTAGAGCCTGTCAGGACCCTTATAAAGGCCCCCAGACCATTCTAGAGCGCCTCAGGACACTTCTAAAGGCCCGCAGACCATTCTAATGCCCGTCAGGGCCTTTATAAAGGTCCCCAGACCCTTCTACTGCCCCTCAGGAGCATTCTAAAGGCCCCCAGACCTTTCTAATGCCCCACAGGGCGTTTTAAAGGTCCCCAGACCCTTCTAGAGCCCCTGAAGAACCTTCTAAAGGCCCCCAGACTCTTATAGAGCCCCTCAGGACCCTTGTAACGTTCCCCAGACCCTGCTAATTCCCCTCAGGTCTTTTATAAGGGCACCCAGACCATTCTAATGCCCCTCAGGACATTTCTAAAGGCCCACAGAACCTTCTAGAGCCCCTCAGGACATTTCTAAAGGCACCCAGACCCTTGTAATGCCACTCAGGACGATTCTAAAGGCCGCGAGACCCTTATAATCCACCTGAGGGCCTTTAAAAAGGCCCCCAGACCCTTCTGGACCCCCTCAGGACGCTTCTAATAGCCCCCAGACCCTTCTAGAGCCCCTCAGGGCCTTTCTAAAGGCCTCCACACCCTTCTAATGACCCTCAAGACCCATGTAAAGGCCCCCAGACCCTTCTAGATTGCCTCAGGGCCCATCTAAAAGCCCCCAGACCCTTCTAATGCCTTTCAGGGCCTTTCTAAAGACCTCCACACCCTTCTAATGACCCTCAAGACCCATGTAAAGGCCTCTAGACCCTTCTAGATTGCCTCAGGACCCATATAAAAGCCCCCAGACCCTTCTAATGCCTTTCAGGACCCTTATGAAGGCCACAAGACCCTTCTAATGCCCCTCAGGACCTTTGTAAAGGCCCTCAGACCCTTCTAATGCCCCTCAGGGCCCTTCTAAAGGACCCCAGACCCTTCTAATGCCCCTCAGGCCCTTTCTAAAGTACCCCAGACCCTTCTAGAAACTCGGGGCCTTTCTATATGAACCCAGACCCTTGTAATGCCCCTCAGGGCTTCTCTAAAGGCCCCCATACCCTTGTAATGCCCCTCAGGACATTTCTAAAGGCCCCCAGACCCTTCTAGAGGCCCTAAGGACATTTCTAAAGGCACCCAGACCCTTCTAATGCCCCTCAGGGCATTTATAAAGGTTCCCGGACCATTCTAGAGCCCGTCAGGACCATTATAAAGGCCCCCCGACCATTCTAGAGCCACTCAGGACACTTCTAAAGGTCCGCAGACCATTCTAATGCCTGTCAGGGCCTTTCTAAAGGTCCCCAGACCCTTCTACTGCCCCTCAGGAGCATTCTAAAGGCCCCCAGACAATTCTAATGCCACTCAGGACATTTCTAAAGGCCCCCAGACCCTTCTAGAACCCCTCAGGACATTTCTAAAGGCACCCAGACCCTTCTAATGCCACTCAGGGCCTTTCTAAAGGCCGCGAGACCCTTATAATCCCCCTGATGGCCTTTAAAAAGGCCCCCAGACCCTTCTGGACCCCCTCAGGACGCTTCTAATAGCCCCCAGACCCTTCTAGAGCCACTCAGGGCCTTTGTAAAGGCCTCCACACCCTTCTAATGACACTCAAGACCCATGTAAAGGCCCCCAGACCCTTCTAGATTGCCTCCGGATGCTTCTAAAAGCCCCCAGACCCTTCTAATGCCTTTCAGGACCCTTATGAAGGCCACAAGACCCTTCTAATGCCCCTCAGGGCATTTATAAAGGTTCCCAGACCCTTCTAGAGCCCGTCAGGACCATTATAAAGGCCCCCCGACCATTCTAGAGCCCCTCAGGACAATTCTAAAGGCCTGCAGACCATTCTAATGCCTGTCAGGGCCTTTCTAAAGGTCCCCAGACCCTTCTACTGCCCCTCAGGAGCATTCTAAAGGCCCCCAGACCCTTCTAATGCCCCTCAGGACATTTCTAAAGGCCCCCAGACCCTTCTAGAGCCTTTCACGACATTTCTAAAGGCACCCAGACCTTTCTAATGCCACTCAGGGCTTTTCTAAAGGCCGCGAGACCCTTATAATCCCCCTGAGGGCCTTTAAAAAGGCCCCCAGACCCTTCCCTTCTGGACCCCCTCAGGACCCATCTAAAAGCCCCCAGACCCTTCTAATGCCTTTCAGGGCCTTTCTAAAGGCCTCCACACCCTTCTAATAACCCTCAAGACCCATGTAAAGGCCCCCAGACCTTTCTAGATTGCCTCAGGACCAATCCAAAAGACCCCAGACCCTTCTAATGCCTTTCAGGACCCTTATAAAGGCCACAAGACCATTCTAATGCCCCTCATGACCTTTCTAAAGGCCCTCAGACCCTACTAGTGCCCCTCAGGGCATTTATAAAGGTTCCCAGACCCTTCTAGAGCCTGTCAGGACCCTTATAAAGGCCCCCAGACCCTTCTAGAACCCCTCAGGACACTTCTAAAGGCCCGCAGACCATTCTAATGCCAGTCAGGGCATTTATAAAGGTCCCCAGACCCTTCTACTGCCCCTCAGGAGCATTCTAAAGGCCCCCAGACCCTTCTAATGCCCCTCAGGACCTTTCTATAGGTCCCCAGACCTTTCTAGAGCCCCTCAAGACCCTTCTAAAGGCCCCCAGACCCTTCTAGAGCCCCTCAGGACCAATCTAAAGTCCCCCAGACCCTGCTAATTCCCCTGAGGGCTTTTATAAGGGCACCCAGACCCTTCTAATGCCCCTCAGGACATTTCTAAAGGCCTCCCGAACCTTCTAGAGCCCCTCAGGACATTTCTAAAGGCACCCAGACCCTTGTAATGCCACTCAGGGCCTTTCTAAAGGCCGCGAGACCCTTATCATCCACCTGAGGGCCTTTAAAAAGGCCCCCAGACCCTTCTGGACCCCCTCAGGACGCTTCTAATAGCCCCCAGACCCCTCTAGAGCCCCTCAGGGCCTTTCTAAAGGCCTCCACACCCTTCTAATGACCCTCAAGACCCATGTAAAGGCCCCCAGACCCTTCTAGATTGCCTCAGGACCCATCTAAAAGCCCCCAGACCCTTCTAATGCCTTTCAGAGCCTTTCTAAAGGCCTCCACACCCTTCTAATGACCCTCAAGACCCATGTAAAGGCCTCTAGACCCTTCTAGATTGCCCCAGGACCCATCTAAAAGCCCCCAGACCCTTCTAATGCCTTTCAGGACCCTTATGAAGGCCACAAGACCCTTCTAATGCCCCTCAGGACCTTTCTAAAGGCCCTAAGACCCTTCTAATGCCCCTCAGGGCATTTATAAAGGTTCCCAGACCCTCCTAGAGCCTGTCAGGACCCTTATAAAGGCCCCCAGACCATTCTAGAGCTCCTCAGGACACTTCTAAAGGCCCGCAGACCATTCTAATGCCCGTCAGGGCCTTTATAAAGGTCCCCACACCCTTCTACTGCCCCTCAGGAGCATTCTAAAGGCCCCCAGACCTTTCTAATGCCCCACAGGGCGTTTTAAAGGTCCCCAGACCCTTCTAGAGCCCCTGAAGAACCTTCTAAAGGCCCCCAGACCCTTATAGAGCCCCTCAGGACCCTTGTAACGTTCCCCAGACCCTGCTAATTCCCCTCAGGTCTTTTATAAGGGCACCCAGACCCTTCTAATGCCCCTCAGGACATTTCTAAAGGCCCACAGAACCTTCTAGAGCCCCTCAGGACATTTCTAAAGGCACCCAGACCCTTGTAATGCCACTCAGGACGCTTCTAAAGGCCGCGAGACCCTTATAATCCACCTGAGGGCCTTTAAAAAGGCCCCCAGACCCTTCTGGACCCCCTCAGGACGCTTCTAATAGCCCCCAGACCCTTCTAGAGCCCCTCAGGGCCTTTCTAAAGGCCTCCACACCCTTCTAATGACCCTCAAGACCCATGTGAAGGCCCCCAGACCCTTCTAGATTGCCTGAGGACCCATCTAAAAGCCCTCAGACCCTTCTAATGCCTTTCAGGGCCTTTCTAAAGGCCTCCACACCCTTCTAATGACCCTCAAGACCCATGTAAAGGCCTCTAGACCCTTCTAGATTGCCTCAGGACCCATATAAAAGCCCCCAGACCCTTCTAATGCCTTTCACGACCCTTATGAAGGCCACAAGACCCTTCTAATGCCCCTCAGGACCTTTGTAAAGGCCCTCAGACCCTTCTAATGCCCCTCAGGGCCCTTCTAAAGGACCCCAGACCCTTCTAATGCCCCTCAGGCCCTTTCTAAAGTACCCCAGACCCTTCTAGAACCTCGGGGCCTTTCTATATGAACCCAGACCCTTGTAATGCCCCTCAGGGCTTCTCTAAAGGCCCCCATACCCTTGTAATGCCCCTCAGGACATTTCTAAAGGCCCCCAGACCCTTCTAGAGGCCCTAAGGACATTTCTAAAGGCACCCAGACCCTTCTAATGCCCCTCAGGGCATTTATAAAGGTTCCCGGACCCTTCTAGAGCCCGTCAGGACCATTATAAAGGCCCCCCGACCATTCTAGAGCCACTCAGGACACTTCTAAAGGTCCGCAGACCATTCTAATGCCTGTCAGGGCCTTTCTAAAGGTCCCCAGACCCTTCTACTGCCCCTCAGGAGCATTCTAAAGGCCCCCAGACACTTCTAATGCCACTCAGGACATTTCTAAAGGCCCCCAGACCCTTCTAGAACCCCTCAGGACATTTCTAAAGGCACCCAGACCCTTCTAATGCCACTCAGGGCCTTTCTAAAGGCCGCGAGACCCTTATAATCCCCCTGATGGCCTTTAAAAAGGCCCCCAGACCCTTCTGGACCCCCTCAGGACGCTTCTAATAGCCCCCAGACCCTTCTAGAGCCACTCAGGGCCTTTGTAAAGGCCTCCACACCCTTCTAATGACACTCAAGACCCATGTAAAGGCCCCCAGACCCTTCTAGATTGCCTCCGGATGCTTCTAAAAGCCCCCAGACCCTTCTAATGCCTTTCAGGACCCTTATGAAGGCCACAAGACCCTTCTAATGCCCCTCAGGGCATTTATAAAGGTTCCCAGACCCTTCTAGAGCCCGTCAGGACCATTATAAAGGCCCCCCGACCATTCTAGAGCCCCTCAGGACACTTCTAAAGGCCTGCAGACCATTCTAATGCCTGTCAGGGCCTTTCTAAAGGTCCCCAGACCCTTCTACTGCCCCTCAGGAGCATTCTAAAGGCCCCCAGACCCTTCTAATGCCCCTCAGGACATTTCTAAAGGCCCCCAGACCCTTCTAGAGCCTTTCACGACATTTCTAAAGGCACCCAGACCTTTCTAATGCCACTCAGGGCTTTTCTAAAGGCCGCGAGACCCTTATAATCCCCCTGAGGGCCTTTAAAAAGGCCCCCAGACCCTTCCCTTCTGGACCCCCTCAGGACCCATCTAAAAGCCCCCAGACCCTTCTAATGCCTTTCAGGGCCTTTCTAAAGGCCTCCACACCCTTCTAATAACCCTCAAGACCCATGTAAAGGCCCCCAGACCTTTCTAGATTGCCTCAGGACCAATCCAAAAGACCCCAGACCCTTCTAATGCCTTTCAGGACCCTTATAAAGGCCACAAGACCATTCTAATGCCCCTCATGACCTTTCTAAAGGCCTTCAGACCCTACTAGTGCCCCTCAGGGCATTTATAAAGGTTCCCAGACCCTTCTAGAGCCTGTCAGGACCCTTATAAAGGCCCCCAGACCCTTCTAGAACCCCTCAGGACACTTCTAAAGGCCCGCAGACCATTCTAATGCCAGTCAGGGCATTTATAAAGGTCCCCAGACCCTTCTACTGCCCCTCAGGAGCATTCTAAAGGCCCCCAGACCCTTCTAATGCCCCTCAGGACCTTTCTAAAGGTCCCCAGACCCTTCTAGAGCCCCTCAAGACCCTTCTAAAGGCCCCCAGACCCTTCTAGAGCCCCTCAGGACCAATCTAAAGTCCCCCAGACCCTGCTAATTCCCCTGAGGGCTTTTATAAGGGCACCCAGACCCTTCTAATGCCCCTCAGGACATTTCTAAAGGCCCCCCGAACCTTCTAGAGCCCCTCAGGACATTTCTAAAGGCACCCAGACCCTTGTAATGCCACTCAGGGCCTTTCTAAAGGCCGCGAGACCCTTATAATCCCCCTGAGGGCCTTTAAAAAGGCCCCCAGACCCTTCTGGACCCCCTCAGGACGCTTCTAATAGCCCCCAGACCCCTCTAGAGCCCCTCAGGGCCTTTCTAAAGGCCTCCACACCCTTCTAATGACCCTCAAGACCCATGTAAAGGCCCCCAGACCCTTCTAGATTGCCTCAGGACCCATCTAAAAGCCCCCAGACCCTTCTAATGCCTTTCAGGGCCTTTCTAAAGGCCTCCACACCCTTCTAATGACCCTCAAGACCCATGTAAAGGCCCCTAGACCCTTCTAGATTGCCTCAGGACCCATCTAAAAGCCCCCAGACCCTTCTAATGCCTTTCAGGACCCTTATGAAGGCCACAAGACCCTTCTAATGCCCCTCAGGACCTTTCTAAAGGCCCTCAGACCCTTCTAATGCCCCTCAGGGCATTTATAAAGGTTCCCAGACCCTCCTAGAGCCTGTCAGGACCCTTATAAAGGCCCCCAGACCATTCTAGAGCGCCTCAGGACACTTCTAAAGGCCCGCAGACCATTCTAATGCCCGTCAGGACCTTTATAAAGGTCCCCAGACCCTTCTACTGCCCCTCAGGAGCATTCTAAAGGCCCCCAGACCTTTCTAATGCCCCACAGGGCGTTTTAAAGGTCCCCAGACCCTTCTAGAGCCCCTGAAGAACCTTCTAAAGGCCCCCAGACTCTTATAGAGCCCCTCAGGACCCTTGTAACGTTCCCCAGACCCTGCTAATTCCCCTCAGGTCTTTTATAAGGGCACCCAGACCATTCTAATGCCCCTCAGGACATTTCTAAAGGCCCACAGAACCTTCTAGAGCCCCTCAGGACATTTCTAAAGGCACCCAGACCCTTGTAATGCCACTCAGGACGATTCTAAAGGCCGCGAGACCCTTATAATCCACCTGAGGGCCTTTAAAAAGGCCCCCAGACCCTTCTGGACCCCCTCAGGACGCTTCTAATAGCCCCCAGACCCTTCTAGAGCCCCTCAGGGCCTTTCTAAAGGCCTCCACACCCTTCTAATGACCCTCAAGACCCATGTAAAGGCCCCCAGACCCTTCTAGATTGCCTCAGGGCCCATCTAAAAGCCCCCAGACCCTTCTAATGCCTTTCAGGGCCTTTCTAAAGACCTCCACACCCTTCTAATGACCCTCAAGACCCATGTAAAGGCCTCTAGACCCTTCTAGATTGCCTCAGGACCCATATAAAAGCCCCCAGACCCTTCTAATGCCTTTCAGGACCCTTATGAAGGCCACAAGACCCTTCTAATGCCCCTCAGGACCTTTGTAAAGGCCCTCAGACCCTTCTAATGCCCCTCAGGGCCCTTCTAAAGGACCCCAGACCCTTCTAATGCCCCTCAGGCCCTTTCTAAAGTACCCCAGACCCTTCTAGAAACTCGGGGCCTTTCTATATGAACCCAGACCCTTGTAATGCCCCTCAGGGCTTCTCTAAAGGCCCCCATACCCTTGTAATGCCCCTCAGGACATTTCTAAAGGCCCCCAGACCCTTCTAGAGGCCCTAAGGACATTTCTAAAGGCACCCAGACCCTTCTAATGCCCCTCAGGGCATTTATAAAGGTTCCCGGACCCTTCTAGAGCCCGTCAGGACCATTATAAAGGCCCCCCGACCATTCTAGAGCCACTCAGGACACTTCTAAAGGTCCGCAGACCATTCTAATGCCTGTCAGGGCCTTTCTAAAGGTCCCCAGACCCTTCTACTGCCCCTCAGGAGCATTCTAAAGGCCCCCAGACACTTCTAATGCCACTCAGGACATTTCTAAAGGCCCCCAGACCCTTCTAGAACCCCTCAGGACATTTCTAAAGGCACCCAGACCCTTCTAATGCCACTCAGGGCCTTTCTAAAGGCCGCGAGACCCTTATAATCCCCCTGATGGCCTTTAAAAAGGCCCCCAGACCCTTCTGGACCCCCTCAGGACGCTTCTAATAGCCCCCAGACCCTTCTAGAGCCACTCAGGGCCTTTGTAAAGGCCTCCACACCCTTCTAATGACACTCAAGACCCATGTAAAGGCCCCCAGACCCTTCTAGATTGCCTCCGGATGCTTCTAAAAGCCCCCAGACCCTTCTAATGCCTTTCAGGACCCTTATGAAGGCCACAAGACCCTTCTAATGCCCCTCAGGGCATTTATAAAGGTTCCCAGACCCTTCTAGAGCCCGTCAGGACCATTATAAAGGCCCCCCGACCATTCTAGAGCCCCTCAGGACAATTCTAAAGGCCTGCAGACCATTCTAATGCCTGTCAGGGCCTTTCTAAAGGTCCCCAGACCCTTCTACTGCCCCTCAGGAGCATTCTAAAGGCCCCCAGACCCTTCTAATGCCCCTCAGGACATTTCTAAAGGCCCCCAGACCCTTCTAGAGCCTTTCACGACATTTCTAAAGGCACCCAGACCTTTCTAATGCCACTCAGGGCTTTTCTAAAGGCCGCGAGACCCTTATAATCCCCCTGAGGGCCTTTAAAAAGGCCCCCAGACCCTTCCCTTCTGGACCCCCTCAGGACCCATCTAAAAGCCCCCAGACCCTTCTAATGCCTTTCAGGGCCTTTCTAAAGGCCTCCACACCCTTCTAATAACCCTCAAGACCCATGTAAAGGCCCCCAGACCTTTCTAGATTGCCTCAGGACCAATCCAAAAGACCCCAGACCCTTCTAATGCCTTTCAGGACCCTTATAAAGGCCACAAGACCCTTCTAATGCCCCTCATGACCTTTCTAAAGGCCCTCAGACCCTACTAGTGCCCCTCAGGGCATTTATAAAGGTTCCCAGACCCTTCTAGAGCCTGTCAGGACCCTTATAAAGGCCCCCAGACCCTTCTAGAACCCCTCAGGACACTTCTAAAGGCCCGCAGACCATTCTAATGCCAGTCAGGGCATTTATAAAGGTCCCCAGACCCTTCTACTGCCTCTCAGGAGCATTCTAAAGGCCCCCAGACCCTTCTAATGCCCCTCAGGACCTTTCTAAAGGTCCCCAGACCTTTCTAGAGCCCCTCAAGACCCTTCTAAAGGCCCCCAGACCCTTCTAGAGCCCCTCAGGACCAATCTAAAGTCCCCCAGACCCTGCTAATTCCCCTGAGGGCTATTATAAGGGCACCCAGACCCTTCTAATGCCCCTCAGGACATTTCTAAAGGCCCCCCGAACCTTCTAGAGCCCCTCAGGACATTTCTAAAGGCACCCAGACCCTTGTAATGCCACTCAGGGCCTTTCTAAAGGCCGCGAGACCCTTATCATCCACCTGAGGGCCTTTAAAAAGGCCCCCAGACCCTTCTGGACCCCCTCAGGACGCTTCTAATAGCCCCCAGACCCCTCTAGAGCCCCTCAGGGCCTTTCTAAAGGCCTCCACACCCTTCTAATGACCCTCAAGACCCATGTAAAGGCCCCCAGACCCTTCTAGATTGCATCAGGACCCATCTAAAAGCCCCCAGACCCTTCTAATGCCTTTCAGAGCCTTTCTAAAGGCCTCCACACCCTTCTAATGACCCTCAAGACCCATGTAAAGGCCTCTAGACCCTTCTAGATTGCCCCAGGACCCATCTAAAAGCCCCCAGACCCTTCTAATGCCTTTCAGGACCCTTATGAAGGCCACAAGACCCTTCTAATGCCCCTCAGGACCTTTCTAAAGGCCCTAAGACCCTTCTAATGCCCCTCAGGGCATTTATAAAGGTTCCCAGACCCTCCTAGAGCCTGTCAGGACCCTTATAAAGGCCCCCAGACCATTCTAGAGCTCCTCAGGACACTTCTAAAGGCCCGCAGACCATTCTAATGCCCGTCAGGGCCTTTATAAAGGTCCCCAGACCCTTCTACTGCCCCTCAGGAGCATTCTAAAGGCCCCCAGACCTTTCTAATGCCCCACAGGGCGTTTTAAAGGTCCCCAGACCCTTCTAGAGCCCCTGAAGAACCTTCTAAAGGCCCCCAGACCCTTATAGAGCCCCTCAGGACCCTTGTAACGTTCCCCAGACCCTGCTAATTCCCCTCAGGTCTTTTATAAGGGCACCCAGACCCTTCTAATGCCCCTCAGGACATTTCTAAAGGCCCACAGAACCTTCTAGAGCCCCTCAGGACATTTCTAAAGGCACCCAGACCCTTGTAATGCCACTCAGGACGATTCTAAAGGCCACGAGACCCTTATAATCCACCTGAGGGCCTTTAAAAAGGCCCCCAGACCCTTCTGGACCCCCTCAGGACGCTTCTAATAGCCCCCAGACCCTTCTAGAGCCCCTCAGGGCCTTTCTAAAGGCCTCCACACCCTTCTAATGACCCTCAATACCCATGTAAAGGCCCCCAGACCCTTCTAGATTGCCTCAGGACCCATCTAAAAGCCCCCAGACCCTTCTAATGCCTTTCAGGGCCTTTCTAAAGGCCTCCACACCCTTCTAATGACCCTCAAGACCCATGTAAAGGCCTCTAGACCCTTCTAGATTGCCTCAGGACCCATATAAAAGCCCCCAGACCCTTCTAATGCCTTTCACGACCCTTATGAAGGCCACAAGACCCTTCTAATGCCCCTCAGGACCTTTGTAAAGGCCCTCAGACCCTTCTAATGCCCCTCAGGGCCCTTCTAAAGGACCCCAGACCCTTCTAATGCCCCTCAGGCCCTTTCTAAAGTACCCCAGACCCTTCTAGAAACTCGGGGCCTTTCTATATGAACCCAGACCCTTGTAATGCCCCTCAGGACATTTCTAAAGGCCCCCAGACCCTTCTAGAGGCCCTAAGGACATTTCTAAAGGCACCCAGACCCTTCTAATGCCCCTCAGGGCATTTATAAAGGTTCCCGGACCCTTCTAGAGCCCGTCAGGACCATTATAAAGGCCCCCCGACCATTCTAGAGCCACTCAGGACACTTCTAAAGGTCCGCAGACCATTCTAATGCCTGTCAGGGCCTTTCTAAAGGTCCCCAGACCCTTCTACTGCCCCTCAGGAGCATTCTAAAGGCCCCCAGACACTTCTAATGCCCCTCAGGACATTTCTAAAGGCCCCCAGACCCTTCTAGAACCCCTCAGGACATTTCTAAAGGCACCCAGACCCTTCTAATGCCACTCAGGGCATTTCTAAAGGCCGCGAGACCCTTATAATCCCCCTGATGGCCTTTAAAAAGGCCCCCAGACCCTTCTGGACCCCCTCAGGACGCTTCTAATAGCCCCCAGACCCTTCTAGAGCCACTCAGGGCCTTTGTAAAGGCCTCCACACCCTTCTAATGACACTCAAGACCCATGTAAAGGCCCCCAGACCCTTCTAGATTGCCTCCGGATGCTTCTAAAAGCCCCCAGACCCTTCTAATGCCTTTCAGGACCCTTATGAAGGCCACAAGACCCTTCTAATGCCCCTCAGGGCATTTATAAAGGTTCCCAGACCCTTCTAGAGCCCGTCAGGACCATTATAAAGGCCCCCCGACCATTCTAGAGCCCCTCAGGACACTTCTAAAGGCCTGCAGACCATTCTAATGCCTGTCAGGGCCTTTCTAAAGGTCCCCAGACCCTTCTACTGCCCCTCAGGAGCATTCTAAAGGCCCCCAGACCCTTCTAATGCCCCTCAGGACATTTCTAAAGGCCCCCAGACCCTTCTAGAGCCTTTCACGACATTTCTAAAGGCACCCAGACCTTTCTAATGCCACTCAGGGCTTTTCTAAAGGCCTCGAGACCCTTATAATCCCCCTGAGGGCCTTTAAAAAGGCCCCCAGACCCTTCCCTTCTGGACCCCCTCAGGACCCATCTAAAAGCCCCCAGACCCTTCTAATGCCTTTCAGGGCCTTTCTAAAGGCCTCCACACCCTTCTAATGACCCTCAAGACCCATGTAAAGGCCCCCAGACCCTTCTAGATTGCCTCAGGACCCATCTGAAAGCCCCCAGACCCTTCTAATGTCTTTCAGGACCCTTATGAAGGACACAAGACCCTTCTAATGCCCCTCAGGACCTTTCTAAAGGACTTCAGACCCTTCTAACGCCCGTCAGGGCATATATAAAGGTTCCCATACCCTTCTAGAGCCCGTCAGGACCCTTATAAAGGCCCCCAGACCATTCTAGAGTCCCTCAGGACACTTCTAAAAGCCCTCAGACGAGTCTAATGCCCGTCAGGGCCTTTCTAAAGGTCCCCAGACCCTTCTACTGCCCCTCAGGAGCATTCTAAAGGCCCCCAGACCCTTCTAATGCCCCACAGGGCCTTTCTAAAGATCCCCAGACCCTTCTAGAGCCCCTCAGGACATTTCTAAAGGCACCCAGACCCTTGTAATGCCACTCAGGGCCTTTCTAAAGGCCGCGAGACCCTTATAATCCCCCTGAGGGCCTTTAAAAAGGCCCCCAGACCCTTCTGGACCCCCTCAGGTCGCTTCTAATGGCCCCCACACCCTTCTAATGCCCCTCAGGGCCTTTCTAAAGGCCCCCAGACCCTTCTAATGCCCCTCAGGACCCTTGTAAAGGCCCCCAGACCCTTCTAATGCCCCTCAGCGCCTTTCTAAAGTACCCCAGACACTTCTAGAACCTCTCAGGGCCTTTCAATATGACCCCAGACCCTTGTAATGGCCCTCAGGGCTTTTCTAAAGGCCCCCAGACCCTTCTAGAGCCCCTCAGGACATTTCTAAAGGCACCCAGACCCTTGTAATGCCACTCAGGGCCTTTCTAATGGCCGCAAGACCCTTATAATCCCCCTGAGGGCCTTTAAAAAGGACCCCAGACCCTTCTGGACCCCCTCAGGATGCTTCTAATAGCCCCCAGACCCTTCTAGAGCCCCTCAGGACCAATCTAAAGTCCCCCAGACCCTGCTAATTCCCCTGAGGGATATTATAAGGGCACCCAGACCCTTCTAATGCCCCTCAGGACATTTCTAAAGGCCCCCCGAACCTTCTAGAGCCCCTCAGGACATTTCTAAAGGCACCCAGACCCTTGTAATGCCACTCAGGGCCTTTCTAAAGGCCGCGAGACCCTTATCATCCACCTGAGGGCCTTTAAAAAGGCCCCCAGACCCTTCTGGACCCCCTCAGGACGCTTCTAATAGCCCCCAGACCCCTCTAGAGCCCCTCAGGGCCTTTCTAAAGGCCTCCACACCCTTCTAATGACCCTCAAGACCCATGTAAAGGCCCCCAGACCCTTCTAGATTGCCTCAGGACCCATCTAAAAGCCCCCAGACCCTTCTAATGCCTTTCAGAGCCTTTCTAAAGGCCTCCACACCCTTCTAATGACCCTCAAGACCCATGTAAAGGCCTCTAGACCCTTCTAGATTGCCCCAGGACCCATCTAAAAGCCCCCAGACCCTTCTAATGCCTTTCAGGACCCTTATGAAGGCCACAAGACCCTTCTAATGCCCCTCAGGACCTTTCTAAAGGCCCTAAGACCCTTCTAATGCCCCTCAGGGCATTTATAAAGGTTCCCAGACCCTCCTAGAGCCTGTCAGGACCCTTATAAAGGCCCCCAGACCATTCTAGAGCTCCTCAGGACACTTCTAAAGGCCCGCAGACCATTCTAATGCCCGTCAGGGCCTTTATAAAGGTCCCCAGACCCTTCTACTGCCCCTCAGGAGCATTCTAAAGGCCCCCAGACCTTTCTAATGCCCCACAGGGCGTTTTAAAGGTCCCCAGACCCTTCTAGAGCCCCTGAAGAACCTTCTAAAGGCCCCCAGACCCTTATAGAGCCCCTCAGGACCCTTGTAACGTTCCCCAGACCCTGCTAATTCCCCTCAGGTCTTTTATAAGGGCACCCAGAGCCTTCTAATGCCCCTCAGGACATTTCTAAAGGCCCACAGAACCTTCTAGAGCCCCTCAGGACATTTCTAAAGGCACCCAGACCCTTGTAATGCCACTCAGGACGATTCTAAAGGCCACGAGACCCTTATAATCCACCTGAGGGCCTTTAAAAAGGCCCCCAGACCCTTCTGGACCCCCTCAGGACGCTTCTAATAGCCCCCAGACCCTTCTAGAGCCCCTCAGGGCCTTTCTAAAGGCCTCCACACCCTTCTATTGACCCTCAATACCCATGTAAAGGCCCCCAGACCCTTCTAGATTGCCTCAGGACCCATCTAAAAGCCCCCAGACCCTTCTAATGCCTTTCAGGGCCTTTCTAAAGGCCTCCACACCCTTCTAATGACCCTCAAGACCCATGTAAAGGCCTCTAGACCCTTCTAGATTGCCTCAGGACCCATATAAAAGCCCCCAGACCCTTCTAATGCCTTTCACGACCCTTATGAAGGCCACAAGACCCTTCTAATGCCCCTCAGGACCTTTGTAAAGGCCCTCAGACCCTTCTAATGCCCCTCAGGGCCCTTCTAAAGGACCCCAGACCCTTCTAATGCCCCTCAGGCCCTTTCTAAAGTACCCCAGACCCTTCTAGAAACTCGGGGCCTTTCTATATGAACCCAGACCCTTGTAATGCCCCTCAGGGCTTCTCTAAAGGCCCCCATACCCTTGTAATGCCCCTCAGGACATTTCTAAAGGCCCCCAGACCCTTCTAGAGGCCCTAAGGACATTTCTAAAGGCACCCAGACCCTTCTAATGCCCCTCAGGGCATTTATAAAGGTTCCCGGACCCTTCTAGAGCCCGTCAGGACCATTATAAAGGCCCCCCGACCATTCTAGAGCCACTCAGGACACTTCTAAAGGTCCGCAGACCATTCTAATGCCTGTCAGGGCCTTTCTAAAGGTCCCCAGACCCTTCTACTGCCCCTCAGGAGCATTCTAAAGGCCCCCAGACACTTCTAATGCCCCTCAGGACATTTCTAAAGGCCCCCAGACCCTTCTAGAACCCCTCAGGACATTTCTAAAGGCACCCAGACCCTTCTAATGCCACTCAGGGCATTTCTAAAGGCCGCGAGACCCTTATAATCCCCCTGATGGCCTTTAAAAAGGCCCCCAGACCCTTCTGGACCCCCTCAGGACGCTTCTAATAGCCCCCAGACCCTTCTAGAGCCACTCAGGGCCTTTGTAAAGGCCTCCACACCCTTCTAATGACACTCAAGACCCATGTAAAGGCCCCCAGACCCTTCTAGATTGCCTCCGGATGCTTCTAAAAGCCCCCAGACCCTTTTAATGCCTTTCAGGACCCTTATGAAGGCCACAAGACCCTTCTAATGCCCCTCAGGGCATTTATAAAGGTTCCCAGACCCTTCTAGAGCCCGTCAGGACCATTATAAAGGCCCCCCGACCATTCTAGAGCCCCTCAGGACACTTCTAAAGGCCTGCAGACCATTCTAATGCCTGTCAGGGCCTTTCTAAAGGTCCCCAGACCCTTCTACTGCCCCTCAGGAGCATTCTAAAGGCCCCCAGACCCTTCTAATGCCCCTCAGGACATTTCTAAAGGCCCCCAGACCCTTCTAGAGCCTTTCACGACATTTCTAAAGGCACCCAGACCTTTCTAATGCCACTCAGGGCTTTTCTAAAGGCCTCGAGACCCTTATAATCCCCCTGAGGGCCTTTAAAAAGGCCCCCAGACCCTTCCCTTCTGGACCCCCTCAGGACCCATCTAAAAGCCCCCAGACCCTTCTAATGCCTTTCAGGGCCTTTCTAAAGGCCTCCACACCCTTCTAATGACCCTCAAGACCCATGTAAAGGCCCCCAGACCCTTCTAGATTGCCTCAGGACCCATCTGAAAGCCCCCAGACCCTTCTAATGTCTTTCAGGACCCTTATGAAGGACACAAGACCCTTCTAATGCCCCTCAGGACCTTTCTAAAGGACTTCAGACCCTTCTAACGCCCGTCAGGGCATATATAAAGGTTCCCATACCCTTCTAGAGCCCGTCAGGACCCTTATAAAGGCCCCCAGACCATTCTAGAGTCCCTCAGGACACTTCTAAAAGCCCTCAGACGAGTCTAATGCCCGTCAGGGCCTTTCTAAAGGTCCCCAGACCCTTTTACTGCCCCTCAGGAGCATTCTAAAGGCCCCCAGACCCTTCTAATGCCCCACAGGGCCTTTCTAAAGATCCCCAGACCCTTCTAGAGCCCCTCAGGACATTTCTAAAGGCACCCAGACCCTTGTAATGCCACTCAGGGCCTTTCTAAAGGCCGCGAGACCCTTATAATCCCCCTGAGGGCCTTTAAAAAGGCCCCCAGACCCTTCTGGACCCCCTCAGGTCGCTTCTAATGGCCCCCACACCCTTCTAATGCCCCTCAGGGCCTTTCTAAAGGCCCCCAGACCCTTCTAATGCCCCTCAGGACCCTTGTAAAGGCCCCCAGACCCTTCTAATGCCCCTCAGCGCCTTTCTAAAGTACCCCAGACACTTCTAGAACCTCTCAGGGCCTTTCAATATGACCCCAGACCCTTGTAATGGCCCTCAGGGCTTTTCTAAAGGCCCCCAGACCCTTCTAGAGCCCCTCAGGACATTTCTAAAGGCACCCAGACCCTTGTAATGCCACTCAGGGCCTTTCTAATGGCCGCAAGACCCTTATAATCCCCCTGAGGGCCTTTAAAAAGGACCCCAGACCCTTCTGGACCCCCTCAGGATGCTTCTAATAGCCCCCAGACCCTTCTAGAGCCCCTCAGGGCCTTTCTAAAGGCCTCCACACCCTTCTAATGACCCTCAAGACCCATGTAAAGGCCCCCAGACCCTTCTAGACTGCCTCAGGACCCATCTAAAAGCCCCCAGACCCTTCTAATGCCTTTCAGGGCCTTTCTAAATGCCTCCACACCCTTCTAATGACCCTCAAGACCCATGTAAAGGCCTCTAGACCCTTCTAGATTGCCTCAGGACCCATCTAAAAGACCACAGACACTTCTAATGCCTTTCAGGACCCTTATGAAGGCCACAAGACCCTTCTAATGCCCCTCAGGATCTTTCTAAATGCCCTCAGACCCTTCTAATGCCCCTCAGGGCCCTTCTAAAGGACCCCAGACCCTTCTAATGCCCCTCAGGGCCTTTCTAAAGTACCCCAGACACTTCTAGAACCTCTCAGGGCCTTTCTATGTGACCCCAGACCCTTGTAATTTCCAACAGGGCTTTTCTAAAGGCCCCCATACCCTTCTAAAGCACCTCAGGACATTTCTAAAGGCCCCCAGACCCTTCTAGAGCCCCTCAGGACATTTCTAAAGGCACCCAGAACCTTCTAATGCCACTCAAGCCCTTTCTAAAGGCCGCGAGACCATTATAATCCCCCTCAGGGCCTTTAAAAAGGCCCCCAGACCCTTCTGGACCCCCTCAGGACGCTTATAATAGCCCCCAGACCCTTCTAGAGCCCCTCAGGGCCTTTCTAAAGGCCTCCACACCCTTCTAATGACCCTCAAGACCCATGTAAAGGCCCCCAGACCCTTCTGGACCAGCTCAGGACGCTTCTAATAGCCCCCAGACCCTTCTAATGCCTTTCAGGGCCTTTCTAAAGGCCTCCACACCCTTCTAATGACCCTCAAGACCCATGAAAAGGCCCCCAGACCCTTCTAGATTGCCTCAGGACCCATCTAAAAGCCCCCAGACCCTTCTAATGCCTTTCAGAACCCTTATGAAGGCCACAAGACCCTTCTAATGCCCCTCAGGACCTTTCTAACGGCCCTCAGACCCTTCTAGTGCCCCTCAGGGCATTTATAAAGGTTCCCAGACCGTTCTAGAGCCTGTCAGGACCCTTATAAAGGTCCCCAGACCATTCTACTGCCCCTCAGGAGCATTCTAAAGGCCCCCAGACTATTCTAATGCCCCACAGGGCCTTTCTAAAGGTCCCCAGACCCTTCTAGAGCCCCTGAAGACCCTTCTAAAGGCCCCCAGACCCCTATAGAGCCCCTCAGGACACTTCTAAAGTCCCCCAGACCCTGTTAATTCCCCTCAGGGCTTTTATAAGGGCACCCAGACCCTTCTAATGCCCCTCAGGACATTTCTAAAGGCCCCCAGAACCTTCTAGATCCCCTCAGGACATTTCTAATGGCACCCAGACCCTTATAATGCCACTCAGGGCCTTTCTAAAGGCCGCGAGACCCTTATAATCCCCCTGAGGGCCTTTAAAAAGGCCCCCAGACCCTTCTGGACCCCCTCAGGACGCTTCTAATAGCCCCCAGACCCTTCTAGAGCCGCTCAGGGCCTTTCTAAAGGCCTCCACACCCTTCTAATGACCCTCAAGACCCATGTAAAGGCCCCCAGACCCTTCTAGATTTACTCAGGACCCATCTAAAAGCCCCCAGACCCTTCTAATGCCTTTCAGGGCCTTTCTAAAGGCCTCCACACCCTTCTAATGACCCTCAAGACCCATGTAAAGGCCCCCAGACCCTTCTAGATTGCCTCAGGACCCATCTAAAAGCCCCAGACCCTTCTAATGCCTTTCAGGACCCTTATGAAGGCCACAAGACCCTTCTAATGCCCCTCAGGACCTTTCTAAAGACCCTCAGACCCCTCTACTCCCCCTCAGGGCATTTATAAAGGTTCCCAGACCCTTCTAGAGCCTGTAAGGACCCTTATAAAGGCCCCCAGACCATTCTAGAGCACCTCAGGACAATTCTAAAAGCCTGCAGACCATTCTAATGCATAACAGGGTCTTTATAAAGATCCCCAGACCCTTCTACTGCCCCTCAAGAGCATTCTAAAGGCCCCCAGACCCTTCTAATGCCCAACAGGGCCTTTCTAAAGGCCCCCAGACCCTTCTAGAGACCCTCAGGACATTTCTAAAGGCACCCAGACCCTTATAATGCCACTCAGGGCCTTTCTAAAGGTCCGAGACCCTTATAATCCCCCTGAGGGCCTTTAAAAAGGCCCCCAGACCCTTCTGGACCCCCTCAGGACACTTCTAATAGCCCCCAGACCATTCTAGAGCCCCTCAGGGCCTTTATAAAGGCCTCCACACCCTTCTAATGACCCTCAAGTCCCATGTAAAGGCCCCCAGACCCTTCTAGATTGCCTCAGGACCCATCTGAAAGCCCCCAGACCCTTCTAATGTCGTTAAGGACCCTTATGAAGGACACAAGACCCTTCTAATGCCCCTCAGGACCTTTCTAAAGGCCCTCAGACCCTTCTAACGCCCGTCAGGGCATATATAAAGGTTCCCATACCCTTCTAGAGCCCGTCAGGACCCTTATAAAGGCCCCCAGACCATTCTAGATTCCCTCAGGACTCTTCTAAAAGCCCGCAGACGAGTCTAATGCCCGTCAGGGCCTTTCTAAAGGTCCCCAGACCCTTCTACTGCCCCTCAGGAGCATTCTAAAGGCCCCCAGACCCTTCTAATGCCCCACAGGGCCTATCTAAATATCCCCAGACCCTTCTAGAGCCCCTCAGGACATTTCTAAAGGCACCCAGACCCTTGTAATGCCACTCAGGGCCTTTCTAAAGGCCGCGAGACCCTTATAATCCCCCTGAGGGCCTTTAAAAAGGCCCCCAGACCCTTCTGGACCCCCTCAGTTCGCTTCTAATGGCCCCCACACCCTTCTAATGCCCCTCAGGGCCTTTCTAAAGGCCCCCAGACCCTTCTAATGCCCCTCAGGACCCTTGTAAAGGCCCCCAGACCCTTCTAATGCCCCTCAGGGCCTTTCTAAAGTACCCCAGACACTTCTAGAACCTCTCAGGGCCTTTCTATATGACCCCAGACCCTTGTAATGGCTCTCAGGGCTTTTCTAAAGGCCCCCAGACCCTTCTAGAGCCCCTCAGGACATTTCTAAAGGCACCCAGACCCTTGTAATGCCACTCAGGGCCTTTCTAAAGGCCGCCAGACCCTTATAATCCCCCTGAGGGCCTTTAAAAAGGCCCCCAGACCCTTCTGGACCCCTCAGGACGCTTCTAATAGCCCCCAGACCCTTCTAGAGCCCCTCAGGGCCTTTCTAAAGGCCTCCACACCTTTCTAATGACCCTCAAGACCCATGTAAAGGCCCCCAGACCATTCTAGATTGCCTCAGGACCCATCTAAAAGCCCCCAGACCCTTCTAATGCCTTTCAGGGCCTTTCTAAAGGCCTCCACACCCTTCTAATGACCCTCAAGACCCATGTAAAGGCCTCTAGACCCTTCTAGATTGCCTCAGGACCCATCTAAAAGCCCCCAGACCATTCTAATGCATTTCAGGACCCTTATGAAGGACACAAGACCCTTCTAATGCCCCTCAGGACCTTTGTAAAGGCCCTCAGACCGTTCTAATGCCCCTCAGGGCCCTTCTAAAGGCCCCCAGACCCTTCTAATGCCCTTCAGGGCCTTTCTAAAGTACCCCAGACACTTCTAGAACCTCTCAGGGCCTTTCTATGTGACCCCAGACCCTTGTAATTTCCAACAGGGCTTTTCTAAAGGCCCCCATACCCTTCTAATGCCCCTCAGGACATTTCTAAAGGCCCCCAGACCCTTCTAGAGCCCCTCAGGACATTTCTAAAGGCACCCAGACCCTTCTAATGCCACTCAGGGCCTTTCTAAAGGCCGCGAGACCCTTATAATCCCCCTGAGGGCCTTTAAAAAGGCCCCCAGACCCTTCTGGACCCCCTCAGGACGCTTCTAATAGCCCCCAGACCCTTCTACAGCCCCTCAGGGCCTTTCTAAAGGCCTCCACACCCTTCTAATGACCCTCAAGACCCATGTAAAGGCCCCCAGACCCTTCTAGATTGCCTCAGGACCCATCTAAAAGCCCCCAGACCCTTCTAATGCCTTTCAGGACCCTTATGAAGGCCACAAGACCCTTCTAATGCCCCTCAGGACGTTTCTAAAGGCCCTCAGACCCTTCTAATGCCCCTCAGGGCATTTATAAAGGTTCCCAGACCCTTCTAGAGCCTGTCAGGACAGTTATAAAGGCCCCCAGACCATTCTAGAGCCCCTCAGGACACTGCTAAAGGCCCCCAGACCATTCTAATGCCCGTCAGGGCCTTATAAAGGTCCCCAGACCTTTCTACTACCCCTCAGGAGCATTCTAAAGGCCCCCACACCCTTCTAATGCCCCTCAGGGCCTTTCTAAAGTACTCCAGACAATTCTAGAACCTCTCAGGGCCTTTCTATATGACCCCAGACCTTTCTAATGCCACTCAGGGTCTATCTAAAGGCCGCGAGACCCTTATAATCCCCCTGAGGGCCTTTAAAAAGGCCCTCAGACCCTTCTGGACCCCCTCAGGACGCTTCTAATAGCCCCCAGACCCTTCTAGAGCCCCTCAGGGTCTTTCTAAAGGCCTCCACACCCTTCTAATGACCCTCAAGACCCATGTAAAGGCCTCCAGACCATTCTAGATTGCCTCAGGACCCATCTAAAAGCCCCCAGACCCTTCTAATGCCTTTCAGGACCCTTATGAAGGCCACAAGACCCTTCTAATGCCCCTCAGGACATTTCTAAAGGCCCTCAGACCCTTCTAATGCCATTCAGGGCATTTATAAAGGTTCCCAGACCCTTCTAGAGCCCGTCAAGACCCTTATAAAGGCCCCCAGACCATTCTAGAGCCCCTCAGGACACTTCTAAAGGCCCGCAGACCATTCTAATACCCGTCAGGGCCTTTATAAAGGTCCCCAGACCCTTCTACTGCCCCTCAGGAGCATTCTAAAGGCCCCCCAGACCCTTCTAATGCCCCACAGGGCCTTTCTAAAGGTCGCCAGACCCTTCTAGAGCCCCTGAAGACCCTTCTAAAGGCCCCCAGACCCTTCTAATGCCCCACAGGGCCTTTCTAAAGTACCCCAGACACTTCTAGAACCTATCAGGACCTATCTATATGATCCCAGACCCTTCTAATGCCTCTCAGGGCCTTTCTAAAGGCCGCAAGACCCTTATAATCCCCCTGAGGGCCTTTAAAAAGGCCCCCAGACCCTTCTGGACCCCCTCAGGACGCTTCTAATAGCCCCCAGACCCTCCTAGATCCCCTCAGGGCCTTTCTAAAGGCCTCCACACCCTTCTAATGACCCTCAAGACCCATGTAAAGGCCCCTAGACCCTTCTAGATTGCCTCAGGACCCAGCTAAAAGCCCCCAGACCCTTCTAATGCCTTTCAGGACCCTTATGAAGGACACAAGACCCTTCTAATGCCTCACATGACCTTTCTAAAGGCCCTCAGACCCTTCTAATGCACCTCAGGGCATTTATAAAGGTTCCCAGACCCTTCTAGAGCCCTTCAGGACCCTTTTAAAGGCCCCCAGACCATTCTAGAGCCCCTCAGGACACTTCTAAAGGCCTGCAGACCATTCTAATGCCCGTCAGGGCCTTTCTAAAGGTCCCCAGACCCTTCTACTGCCCCTCAGGAGAATTCTAAAGGCCCCCAGACCCTTCTAATGCCCCACAGGGCCTTTCTAAAGGTCCCCAGACCCTTCTAGAGCCCCTGAAGACCCTTCTAAAGGCCCCCAGACCCTTATAGAGCCCCTCAGGACCCTTCTAAAGTCCCCCAGACCATGCTAGTTCCCCTCAGGGCTTTTATAAAGGCACCCAGACCCTTCTAATGCCCCTCAGGACCCTTATAAAGGCACCCAGACCCTTCTAGAGCCTCTCAGGACAGTTTTAAATACCTCCAGACCCTTCTAGACCCCCTCAGGACCATTCTAAAGGCCCCCAGACCCTTCTAGAGCCCCTCAGGACATTTCTAAAGGCACCCAGACCCTTATAATGCCACTCAGGGCCTTTCTAAAGGCCGCGAGACCCTTATAATCCCCCTGAGGGCCTTTAAAAAGGCCCCCAGACGCTTCTGGACCCCTCAGGACGCTTCTAATATCCCCCAGACCCTTCTAGAGCCCCTCAGGGCCTTTCTAAAGGCCTCCACACCTTTCTAATGACCCTCAAGACCCATGTAAAGGCCCCCAGACCCTTCTAGATTGCCTCAGGACCCATCTAAAAGCTCCCAGACCCTTCAAATGCCTTTCAGGGCCTTTCTAAATGCCTCCACACCCTTCTAATGACCCTCAAGACCCATGTAAAGGCCTCTAGACCCTTCTAGATTGCCTCAGGACCCATCTAAAAGAACACAGACCCTTCTAATGCCTTTCAGGACCCTTATGAAGGCCACAAGACCCTTCTAATGCCCCTCAGGACCTTTCTAAAGGCCCTCAGACCCTTCTAATGCCCCTCAGGGCCCTTCTAAAGGACCCCAGACCCTTCTAATGCCCCTCAGGGCCTTTCTAAAATATCCCAGACACTTCTAGAACCTCTCAGGGCCTTTCTATATGACCCCAGACCCTTGTAATGTCCATCAGGGCTTTTCTAAAAGCCCCCATACCCTTCTAATGCACCTCAGGACATTTCTAAAGGCCCCCAGACCCTTCTAGAGCCCCTCAGGACATTTCTAAAGGCACCCAGACAATTCTAATGCCACTCAATGCCATTCTAAAGGCCGCGAGACCCTTATAATCCCCCTGAGGGCCTTTAAAAAGGCCCCCAGACCATTCTGGACCCCCTCAGGACGCTTCTAATACCCCCAGACCCTTCTAGAGCCCCTCAGGGCCTTTTTAAAGGCCTCCACACCCTTCTAATGACCCTCAAGACCCATGTAAAGGCCTCTAGACCCTTCTAGATTGCTTCAGGACCCATCTAAAAGCCCCCAGACCCTTCTAATGCCTTTCAGGACCCTTATGAAGGCCACAAGACGATTCTAATGACCCTCAGGACCTTTCTAAAGGCCCACAGACCCTTCTAATGCCCCTCAGGGCCCTTCTAAAGGCCCCCAGACCCTTCTAATGCCCCTGAGAGCCTTTCTAAAGTACCCCAGACACTTCTAGAACCTCTCAGGGCCTTTCTATATGACCCCAGACCCTTGTAATGCCCCTCAGGGCTTTTCTAAAGGCCCCCATACCCTTCTAATGCCCCTCAGGACATTTCTAAAGGCCCCCAGACCCTTCTAGAGCCCCTCAGGACATTTATAAAGGCACCCAGACCCTTCTAATGCCACTCAGGGCCTTTCTAAAGGCCGCGAGACCCTTATAATCCCCCTGAGGAACTTTAAAAAGGCCCCCAGACCCTTCTGGACCCCCTCAGGACGCTTCTAATAGCCCCCAGACCCTTCTAATGCCTTTCAGGGCCTTTCTAAGGGCCTCCACACCCTTCTAATGACCCTCAAGACCCATGTAAAGGCCCCCAGACCCTTCTAGATTGCCTCAGGACGCTTCTAAAAGCCCCCAGACCCTTCTAATGCCTTTCAGGGCCTTTCTAAAGGCCTCCACACCCTTCTAATGACCCTCAAGACCCATGTAAAGGCCCCCAAACCCTTCTAGATTGCCACAGGACCCATCTAAAAGCCCCCAGACCCTTCTAATGCCTTTCAGGACCCTTATGAAGGTCACAAGACCCTTCTAATGCCCGTCAGGACCTTTCTAAAGGCCCTCAGACCCTTCTAGTGCCCCTCAGGGCATTTATAAAGGTTCCCAGACCCTTCTAGAGCCTGTCAGGACCATTATAAAGGCCCCCAGACCATTCTAGTGCACCTCAGGACACTTCTAAAGGCCCGCAGACCATTCTAATGCCCGTCAGGGCCTTTCTAAAGGTCCCAAGACCCTTCTACTGCCCCTCAGGAGCATTCTAAAGGCCCCCAGACCCTTCTAATGCCCCACAGGACATTTCTAAAGGCCCCCAGACCCTTCTAGAGTCACTCAGGACATTTCTAAAGGCACCCAGAGCCTTCTAATGCCACTCAAGGCCTTTCTAAAGGCCACGAGACCCTTATAATCCCCCTCAGGGCCTTTAAAAAGGCACCCAGACCCTTCTGGACCCCCTCAGGACGCTTCTAATAGCCCCCAGACCCTTCTAGAGCTCCTCAGGGCCTTTCTAAAGGCCTCCACACCCTTCTAATGACCCTCAAGACCCATGTAAAGGCCCCCAGACCCTTCTAGATTGCCTCAGGACCCATCTAAAAGCCCCCAGAGCCTTCTAATGCCTTTCAGGACCCTTAGGAAGGCCACAAGACCCTTCTAAAGCCCCTCAGGACCTTTCTAACGGCCCTCAGACCCTTATAGTGCCCCTCAGGGCATTTATAAAGTACCCCAGACACTTCTAGAACCTCTCAGGGCCTTTCTATATGACCCCAGACCCTTGTAATGCCCATCAGGGCTTTTCTAAATGCCCCCATACCCTTCTAATGCCACTGAGGACATTTCTAAAGGCCCCCAGACCCTTTTAGAGCCCCTCAGGACATTTCTAAAGGCACCCAGACCCTTCTAATGCCACTCAGGGCCTTTTTAACGGCCGCGAGACCCTTATAATCCCCCTGAGGGCCTTTAAAAAGGCCCCCAGACCCTTCTGGACCCCCTCAGGACGCTTCTAATAGCCCCCAGACCCTTCTAGAGCCCCTCAGGGCCTTTCTAAAGGCCTCCAAACCCTTCTAATGACCCTCAAGACCCATGTAAAGGCCCCCAGACCCTTCTAGATTGCCACAGAACCCATCTAAAAGCCCCCAGACCCTTCTAATTCCTTTCAGGGCCTTTCTAAAGGCCTCCACACCCTTCTAATGACCCTCACGACCCATGTAAAGGCCTCTAGACCATTCTAGATTGCCTCAGGACCCATCCAAAATACCCCAGACCCTTCTAATGCCTTTCAGGACCCTTATGAAGGCCACAAGACCATTCTAATGCCCCTCAGGACCTTTCTAAAGGCCCTCAGACCCTTCTAATGCCCCTCAGGGCCCTTCTAAAGGCCCCCAGACCCTTCTAATGCCCCTCAGAGCCTTTCTAAAGTACCCCAGACACTTCTAGAACCTCTCAGGGCCTTTCTATATGACCCCAGACCCTTGTAATGCCCATCAGTGCTTTTCTAAAGGCCCCCATACCCTTCTAATGCCCCTCAGGACATTTCTAAAGGTCCCCAGACCCTTCTAGAGCCCCTCAGGACATTTCTAAAGGCACCCAGACCCTTCTAATGCCACTCAGGGCCTTTCTAAAGGCCGCGAGACCCTTATAATCCCCCTGAGGGCCTTTAAAAAGGCCCCCAGACCCTTCTGGACCCCCTCAGGACGCTTCTAATAGCCCCCAGACCCTTCTAATGCCTTTCAGGGCCTTTCTAAAGGCCTCCACACCCTTCTAATGACCCTCAAGACCCATGTAAAGGCCTCCAGACCCTTCTAGATTGCCTCTGGACGCTTCTAAAAGCCCCCAGACCCTTCTAATTCCTTTCAGGGCCTTTCTAAAGGCCTCCACACCCTTCTAATGACCCTCAAGACCCATGTAAAGGCCCCCAGACCCTTCTAGATTGCCTCAGGACCCATCTAAAAGCCCTCAGACCCTTCTAATGCCTTTCAGGACCCTTATGAAGGCCACAAGACCCTTCTAATGCCCCTCAGGACCTTTCTAAAGGCCCTCAGACCCTTCTAGTGCCCCTCAGGGCATTTATAAAGGTTCCCAGACCCTTCTAGAGCCTGTCAGGACCCTTATAAAGGCCCCCAGACCATTCTAGAGCACCTCAGGACACTTCTAAAGGCCTGCAGACCATTCTAATGCCCGTCAGGGCCTTTATAAAGGTCCCAAGACCGTTCTACTGCCCCTCAGGAGCATTCTAAAGGCCCCCAGACCCTTCTAATGCCCCTCAGGACATTTCTAAAGGCCCCCAGACCCTTCTAGAGCCCCTCAGGACATTTCTAAAGGCACCCAGACCCTTCTAATGCCACTCAAGGCCTTTCTAAAGGCCGCGAGACCCTTATAATCCCCCTGAGGGCCTTTAAAAAGGCCCCCAGACCCTTCTGGACCCCCTCAGGACGCTTCTAATAGCCCCCAGACCATTCTAGAGCCCCTCAGGGCCTTTCTAAAGGCCTCCACACCCTTCTAATGACCCTCAAGACCCATGTAAAGGCCTCTAGACCCTTCTGAAATTGCCTCAGGACCCATCTAAAAGACCCCAGACCCTTCTAATGCCTTTCAGGACCATTATGAAGGCAACAAGACCCTTCTAATGCCCCTCAGGACCTTTCTAAAGGCCCTCAGATCCTTCTAATGCCCCTCAGGGCCCTTCTAAAGGACCCCAGACCCTTCTAATGCCCCTCAGGGTCTTTCTAAAGTACCCCAGACACTTCTAGAACCTCTCAGGGCCTTTCTATATGACCCCAGACCCTTCTAATGCCACTCAGGGCTTATCTAAAGTCCCCCATACCCTTCTAATGCCCCTCAGGACATTTCTAAAGGCCCACAGAACCTTCTAGAGCCCCTCAGGACATTTCTAAAGGCACCCAGACCCTTCTAATGCCACTCAGGGCCTTTCTAAAGGCCGCGAGACCCTTAAAATCTCCCTGAGGGCCTTTAAAAAGGCCCCCAGACCCTTCTGGACCCCCTCAGGACGCTTCTAATAGCCCCGAGACCCTTCTAGAGCCCCTCAGGGCCTTTCTAAAGGCCTCCACACCCTTCTAATGACCCTCAAGACCCATGTAAAGGCCCCCAGACCCTTCTAGATTGTCTCAGGACCAATCTAAAAGCCCCCAGACCCTTCTAATGCCTTTCAGGACCCTTATGAAGGCCACAAGACCCTTCTAATGCCCCTCAGGACCTTTCTAAAGGATCTCAGACCCTTCTAGTGCCCCTCAGGGCATTTATAAAGGTTCCCAGACCCTTCTAGAGCCTGTCAGGACCCTTATAAATGCCCCTAGACCATTCTAGTGCACCTCAGAACACTTCTAAAGGCCCGCAGACCATTATAATGCCCGTCAGGACCTTTATAAAGGTCCCCAGACCCTTCTACTGCCCCTCAGAAGCATTCTAAATGCCCCCAGACCCTTCTAATGCCCCACAGGGCCTTTCTAAAGGTCTCCAGACCCTTCTAGAGCCCTTGAAGACCCTTCTAAAGGCCCCCAGACCCTTATAGAGACACTCAGGACCCTTCTAAAGTCCCCCAGACCGTGTTAATTCCCCTCAGAGCTGTTATAAGGGCACCCAGACCCTTCTAATGCCCCTCAGGACATTTCTAAAGGCCCCCAGAACCTTCTAGAGCCCCTGAAGACATTTCTAAAGGCACCCAGACCCTTGTAATGCCACTCAGGGCCTTTCTAAAGGCCGCGAGACCCTTATAATCCCCCTGATGGCCTATAAAAAGGCCCCCAGACCCTTCTGGACCCCCTCAGGATGCTTCTAATCGCCCCCAGACCCTTCTAGAGCCCCTCAGGGCCTTTCTAAAGGCCTCCACACCCTTCTAATGACCCTCAAGACCCATGTAAATGCCCCCAGACCCTTCTAGATTGCCTCAGGACCCATCTAAAAGCCCCCAGACCCGTCTAATGCCTTTCAGGGCCTTTCTAAAGGCCTCCACACCCTTCTAATGACCCTCAAGACACATGTAAAGGCCTCTAGACCCTTCTAGATTGCCTCAGGACCCATCTAAAAGCCCCCAGACCCTTCTAATGCCTTTCAGGACCCTTATCAAGGCCACAAGACCCTTCTAATGCCCCTCAGGACCTTTGTAAAGGCCCTCAGACCCTTCTAATGCCACTCAGGGCCCTTCTAAAGGCCCCAGACCCTTCTAATGCTCCTCAGGGCCTTTCTAAAGTATCCCAGACACTTCTAGAACCTCTCAGGTCCTTTCTATATGACCCCAGACCCTTCTAATGCCACTCAGGGCTTTTCTAAAGGCCCACATACCCTTCTAATGACCCTCAGGACATTTCTAAAGGCCCCCAGACCCTTCTAGAGCCCCTCAGGACATTTCTAAAGGCACCCAGACCCTTATAATGCCACTCAGGGCCTTTCTAAAGGCCGCGAGACCCTTATAATCCCCCTGAGGGCCTTTAAAAAGGCCCCCAGACCATTCTGGACCCCCTCAGGTCACTTCTAATAGCCCCCAGACCCTTCTAGAGCCCCTCAGGGCCTTTCTAAAGGCCTCCACACCCTTCTAATGACCCTCAAGACCCATGTAAAGGCCCCCAGACCCTTCTAGATTGCCTCAGGACCCATCTAAAAGACCCCAGACCATTCTAATGCCTTTCAGGACCCTTATGAAGGCCACAAGACCCTTCTAATGCCCCTCAGGACCTTTCTAAAGGCCCTCAGACCCTTCTAATGCCCCTCAGGGTATTTATAAAGGTTCCCAGACCCTTCTAGATCCCGTCAGGACCCTTATAAAGGCCCCCAGACCATTCTAGAGCCCCTCAGGACACTGCTAAAGGCCTGCAGACCATTCTAATGCCCGTCAGGGCCTTTCTAAAGGTCCCCAGATCCTTCTACTGCCCCTCAGGAGCATTCTAAAGGCCCCCAGACCCTTCTAATGCCCCTCAGGGCTTTTCTAAAGGTCCCCACACCCTTCTAGGGCCCCTCAAGACCACTCTAAAGGCCCCCAGACTCTTTTAGAGCCCCTCAGGGCCATGCTAAAGGCCCGCAGACCATTAAAGAGCCCCGAAACATCCTTCTAACGGCTCCCTGACCCTTCTAGAGCCCCTCAGGGCCTTTCTAAAGGACCCCAGACCCTTCTAGAGCCCCTCAGTACACTTCTAAAGGCCCCCAGACCTTTCTAGATCCCCTCAAGTTCCTTCTAAAAGGCCCCAGACCTTTCTAATGCCCTTCAGGGCATTTCTAAAGGCCCTCAGACCCTTCTAATGCCCCTCAGGGCATTTATAAAGGTTCCCAGACCCTTCTAGAGCCCGTCAGGACCCTTATAAAGGACCCCAGACCATTGTAGAGCCAATAAGGACACTTCTAAAGGCCCGCAGATCATTCTAATGCCCGTCAGGGCATTAATAAAGGTCCCCAGACCCTTCTACTGCCCCTCAGGAGCATTCTAAAGTCCCCCAGACCCAGCTAATTCCCCTCAGGGCTTTTATAAGGGCACCCAGACCCTTCTAATGCCCCTCTGGACCCTTCGAAATGCCCCGAGACACTTTTAGAGCACCTCAGGACATTTCTAAAGGACCCCAGATCTTTCTAGAGCCCCTCAGGACCCTTCTAGAGGCCCTCAGACCCTTCTAGAGCCCCTCAGGACCTTTCTAAAGGCCCCTAGACCCTTCTAATCCACCTCAGGGCCTTTCTAAATGCCCCCAGACCATTCAAATGCCCCTCAGGACCCTTTTAAAGGCCTTCAGACCCTTCTAATTCCCCTCAGGACCCTTCAAAAGGCCCCCAGACCCTTCTAATGCCTTTCAGGACCCTTATAAAGGCAACAAGACCTTTCTAATGCCCCTCAGGACCTTTCTAAAGGCCCTCAGACCCTTCTAATGACCCTCAGGGCATTTATAAAGGTTCCCAGACCCTTCTAGAGCCCGTCAGGACCTTTATAAAGGCCCGTAGACCATTCTAGAGCCCCTCAGGACACTGCTAAAGGCCCGCAGACCATTCTAATGCCCGTCAGGGCCTTTCTAAAGGTCCCCAGACCCTTCTACTGCCCCTCAGGACCTTTCTAAAGGCCCCCAGACCCTTCTAATCCACCTCAGGGCCTTCCTAAAGGCCCCCAGACCATTCAAATGCCCCTCAGGACCCTTTTATAGGCATTCAGACCCTTCTAATGCCCCTAAGGACCCTTCTAAAGGCCCCCAGACCCTTCTAATACCCCTCAGGGCCTTTCTAAAGTAACCCAGACACTTCTAGAACTTCTCAGGGCCTTTCTATATGACCCCAGACCCTTGGAATGCCACTCAGGGCCTTTCTAAAGGCCGCGAGACCCTTATAGTCCTCCTGAGGGCCTTTAAATAGGACACCAGACCCTTCTGGACCTCCTCAGGACGCTTCTAATAGCCCCCAGACCCTTCTAGAGCCCCTCAGGGCCTTTCTAAAGGCCTCCACACCCTTCTAATGACCCTCAAGACCCATGTAAAGGCCCCCAGACCCTTCTAGATTGCCTCAGGACCCATCGAAAAGACCCCAGACCCTTCTAATGCCTTTCATGACCCTTTTAAAGGCTACAAGACCCTTCTAATGCCCCTCAGGACCTTTCTAAAGGCCCTCAGACCCTTCTAATGACCCTCAGGGCATTTATAAAGGTCCCCAGACCCTTCTACTGCCCCTCAGGAGCATTCTAAAGGCCCCCAGACCCTTCTAGAGCCTCTCAGGACAGTTTTAAATGCCTCCAGACCCTTCTAGACCCCCTCAGGACCATTCTAAAGCCCCCCGGACCCTTCTAATGCCCCTCAGGGCCTTTCTAAAGGCCCCCAGACCCTTCTAGAGCCCCTCAGGACATTTCTAAAGGCACCCAGACCCTTATAATGCCACTCAGGGCCTTTCTAAAGGCCGCGAGACCCTTATAATCCCCCTGAGGGCCTTTAAAAAGGCCCCCAGACCATTCTGGACCCCCTCAGGTCACTTCTAATAGCCCCCAGACCCTTCTAGAGCCCCTCAGGGCCTTTCTAAAGGCCTCCACACCCTTCTAATGACCCTCAAGACCCATGTAAAGGCCCCCAGACCCTTCTAGATTGCCTCAGGACCCATCTAAAAGCCCCCAGACCCTTCTAATGCCTTTCAGGACCCTTATGAAGGCCACAAGACCCTTCTAATGCCCCTCAGGACCTTTCTAAAGGCCCTCAGACCCTTCTAATGCCCCTCAGGGTATTTATAAAGGCTCCCAGACCCTTCTAGATCCCGTCAGGACCATTATAAAGGCCCCCAGACCATTCTAGAGCCCCTCAGGACACTGCTAAAGGCCTGCAGACCATTCTAATGCCCGTCAGGGCCTTTCTAAAGGTCCCCAGATCCTTCTACTGCCCCTCAGGAGCATTCTAAAGGCCCCCAGACCCTTCTAATGCCCCTCAGGGCTTTTCTAAAGGTCCCCACACCCTTCTAGGGCCCCTCAAGACCACTCTAAAGGCCCCCAGACTCTTTTAGAGCCACTCAGGGCCATGCTAAAGGCCCGCAGACCATTAAAGAGCCCCGAAACATCCTTCTAACGGCTCCCTGACCCTTCTAGAGCCCCTCAGGGCCTTTCTAAAGGACCCCAGACCCTTCTAGAGCCCCTCAGTACACTTCTAAAGGCCCCCAGACCTTTCTAGATCCCCTCAAGTTCCTTCTAAAAGGCCCCAGACCTTTCTAATGCCCTTCAGGGCATTTCTAAAGGCCCTCAGACCCTTCTAATGCCCCTCAGGGCATTTATAAAGGTTCCCAGACCTTCTAGAGCCCGTCAGGACCCTTATAAAGGACCCCAGACCATTGTAGAGCCAATAAGGACACTTCTAAAGGCCCGCAGATCATTCTAATGCCCGTCAGGGCATTAATAAAGGTCCCCAGACCCTTCTACTGCCCCTCAGGAGCATTCTAAAGTCCCCCAGACCCAGCTAATTCCCCTCAGGGCTTTTATAAGGGCACCCAGACCCTTCTAATGCCCCTCTGGACCCTTCGAAATGCCCCGAGACACTTTTAGAGCACCTCAGGACATTTCTAAAGGACCCCAGATCTTTCTAGAGCCCCTCAGGACCCTTCTAGAGGCCCTCAGACCCTTCTAGAGCCCCTCAGGACCTTTCTAAAGGCCCCTAGACCCTTCTAATCCACCTCAGGGCCTTTCTAAATGCCCCCAGACCATTCAAATGCCCCTCAGGACCCTTTTAAAGGCCTTCAGACCCTTCTAATTCCCCTCAGGACCCTTCAAAAGGCCCCCAGACCCTTCTAATGCCTTTCAGGACCCTTATAAAGGCAACAAGACCTTTCTAATGCCCCTCAGGACCTTTCTAAAGGCCCTCAGACCCTTCTAATGACCCTCAGGGCATTTATAAAGGTTCCCAGACCCTTCTAGAGCCCGTCAGGACCTTTATAAAGGCCCGTAGACCATTCTAGAGCCCCTCAGGACACTGCTAAAGGCCCGCAGACCATTCTAATGCCCGTCAGGGCCTTTCTAAAGGTCCCCAGACCCTTCTACTGCCCCTCAGGACCTTTCTAAAGGCCCCCAGACCCTTCTAATCCACCTCAGGGCCTTCCTAAAGGCCCCCAGACCATTCAAATGCCCCTCAGGACCCTTTTATAGGCATTCAGACCCTTCTAATGCCCCTAAGGACCCTTCTAAAGGCCCCCAGACCCTTCTAATACCCCTCAGGGCCTTTCTAAAGTAACCCAGACACTTCTAGAACTTCTCAGGGCCTTTCTATATGACCCCAGACCCTTGGAATGCCACTCAGGGCCTTTCTAAAGGCCGCGAGACCCTTATAGTCCTCCTGAGGGCCTTTAAATAGGACACCAGACCCTTCTGGACCTCCTCAGGACGCTTCTAATAGCCCCCAGACCCTTCTAGAGCCCCTCAGGGCCTTTCTAAAGGCCTCCACACCCTTCTAATGACCCTCAAGACCCATGTAAAGGCCCCCAGACCCTTCTAGATTGCCTCAGGACCCATCGAAAAGACCCCAGACCCTTCTAATGCCTTTCATGACCCTTTTAAAGGCTACAAGACCCTTCTAATGCCCCTCAGGACCTTTCTAAAGGCCCTCAGACCCTTCTAATGACCCTCAGGGCATTTATAAAGGTCCCCAGACCCTTCTACTGCCCCTCAGGAGCATTCTAAAGGCCCCCAGACCCTTCTAGAGCCTCTCAGGACAGTTTTAAATGCCTCCAGACCCTTCTAGACCCCCTCAGGACCATTCTAAAGCCCCCCGGACCCTTCTAATGCCCCTCAGGGCCTTTCTAAAGGCCCCCAGACCCTTCTAATGCGCCTCAGGGCATTTCTAAAGGTACCCAGACCCTTCTAGGGCCCCTCAGGACCATTCTAAAGGCCCCCAGACTCTTTTAGAGCCCCTCAGGGCCATTCTAAAGGCCCGCAGACTCTTCAAGAGCCCCTCAACATCCTCCTAACTGCTCCCTGACCCTTCTAGAGCCCCTCAGGACACTTCTAAAGGCCCACAGACCCTTCTAGATCCCCTGAAGACCCTTCTAAAAGGCCCCAGACCTTTCTAATGCCCCTCAGGGCATTTCTAAAGGACCACAGATCTTTCTAGAGCCCCTCAGGGCACTTCTAGAGGCCCCCAGACCCTTCTAGAGCCCCTCAGGACGATTCTAAAGGCCCCCAGACCCTTCTAATCCACCTCAGGACCTTTCTAAAGGCCCCCAGACTATTCAAATGCCCCTCAGGACCCTCTTAAAGGCCTTCAGACCCTTCTAATTCCCCTCAGGACCCTTCAAAAGGCCCCCAGACCCTTCTAGAGCCACTCAGGACGATTCTAAAGGCCCCCAGACCCTTCTAATCCACCTCAGGACCTTTCTAAAGGCCCCCAGACCATTCAAATGCCCCTCAGGACCCTTCTAAAGGCACCCAGACACTTCTAATACTCCTTAGGGCCTTTCTAAAGGCCTCCACACCCTTCTAATGACCCTCAAGACCCATGTAAAGGCCCCCAGACCCTCCTAGATTGCCTCAGTACCCATCTAAATGCCCCCAGACACTTCTAATGACCCTCAGGACCATTCTAAAGGCACTCAGACCCTTCTAATGCCAGTCAGGGCATTTATAAAGTTTCCCAGACCCTTCTAGCGCCCATCAGGACCCTTATAAAGGCCCCCAGACCATTTTAGAGCGAATCAGGACACTTCTAAAGGCCCGCAGACCATTTTAATGCCCGTCAGGACCTTTATAAATGTCCCCAGACCCTTCTACTGCCCCTCAGGAGCATTCTAAAGCCCCCAGACCGTGCTAATTCCCATGAGGGCTTTTATAAGGGCACCCAGACCATTCTAATGCCCCTCAGGACCCTTCGAAAGGCCCTGAGACAATTTTAGAGCACCTCAGGACATTTCTAAAGGACCCCAGATCTTTCTAGAGCCCGTCAGGAGCCTTCTAGAGGCACCCAGACCCTTCTAGAGCCCCTCAGGACCATTCTAAAGGCCCCCAGACCCTTCTAATCCACCTCAGGGCCTTTCTAAAGGCCCCCAGACCATTCAAATGTCCCTCAGGACCCTTCTAAAGGCCCCCAGACCCTTCTAATGCCCCTCAGGGCCTATCTAAAGTACCCCAGACACTTCTAGAACCTCTCAGGGCCTTTCTATATGACCCCAGACCCTTCTAATGCCACTCAGGGCCTTTCTAAAGGCCGCGAGTCCCTTATAATCCCCCTGAGGGCCTTTAAAATGCCACCTAGACCCTTCTGGACCCCCTCAGGACTCTTCAAATATTCCCCAGACCCTTCTAATGCCATTCAGGACCCTTTTGAAGGCCACAAGACCCTTCTAATGCCCCTCTGGACCTTTCTAAAGGTTCCCAGATCCTTCTAGAGCCCGTCAGGACCATTATAAAGGCCCCCAGACCATTCTAGAGCACCTCAAGACACTTCTAAAGGCCCGCAGACAATTCTAATGCCCGTCAGGGCCTTTATAATGGTCCCCAGACCCTTCTACTGCCCCTCAGGAGCATTCTAAAGGACCCCAGACCCTTCTAATGCCTCACAGGGCCTTTCTAAAGGTCCCGAGACCCTTCTAGAGCTCCTGAAGACCTTTCTAAAGGCCCCCAGAACCTTATAGAGCCCCTCAGGACCGTTCTAAAGTCCCCCAGACCCTGCTAATTCCCCTCAGGGCTTTTATAAAGGCACCCAGACCCTTCTAATGCCCCTCAGGACCCTTATAAAGGCACCCAGACCCTTCTAATGCCCCACAGGGCCTTTCTAAAGTATCCCAGACACTTCTAGAACCTATCAGGGCCTTTCTATATGACCCCAGACCCTTGTAATGCCCATCAGGGCCTTTCTAAAGGCCCCCAGACCCCTCTAATGCCCCTGAGGACATTTCTAAAGGCCCCCAGACCCTTCTAGAGCCTTTCAGGACATTTCTAAAGGCACCCAGACCCTCGTAATGCCACTCAGGGCCTTTCTAAAGGACGCGAGACCCTTATAATCCACCTGAGGGCCTTTCAAAAAGCCCCCAGACCCTTCTGGACCCCCTCAGGACGCTTCTAATAGCCCCCAGACCCTTCTAGAGCCCCTCAGGGCCTTTCTAAAGGCCTCCACACCCTCCTAATGACCCTCAAGACACATGTAAAGGCCCCCAGACCCTTCTAGATTGCCTCAGGACCCATCTAAAAGCCCCCAGACCCTTCTAATGCCTTTCAGGACCCTTATGAAGGCCACAAGACCCTTCTAATGCCCCTCAGGACCTTTCTAAAGGTTCTCAGACCCTTCTAATGCCCCTCATGGCATTTATAAAGGTTCCCAGACTCTTCTAGAGCCCGTCAGGACCCTTATAAAGGCCCCCAGACCATTCTAGAGCCCCTCAGGACAATTCTAAAGTCCCCCAGACCATTCTAATGCCCGTCAGGGCCTTTCTAAAGGTCCCCAGACCCTTCTACTGCCCCTCAGGAGCATTCTAAAGGCCCCCAGACCATTCTAGAGCCTCTCAGGACAGTTTTAAATGCCACCAGACCCTTCTAGACCCCGTCAGGACCATTCTAAAGCCCCCCAGACCCTTCTAATGCCCCTCAGGAGCATTCTAAAGGCCCCCAGACCCTTCTAATGCCCCTCAAGGCATTTCTAAAGGTCCCCAGACCCTTCTAGGGCCCCTCAGGACCATTCTAAAGGCACCCAGACTCTTTTAGAGCCCCTCAGGGCCATTCTAAATGCCCGCAGACCTTTCAAGAGCACATCAACATCCTTCTAACGGCACCCTGACACTTCTAGAGCCCCTCAGGGCCTTTCTAAAGGCCCTCAGACCCTTCTAGACCCCCTCAGGGCCTTTCTAAAGGCCCCCAGACCCTTCTAGATCCCCTCAAGACCCTTCTAAAAGGCCCCAGACCTTTCTAATGCCCCTCAGGGCATTTCTAATGGCCCCCAGACCTGTCTAATGCCCCTCATTACCCTTCTAAAGGCCCATAGACACTTTTAGAGCAACTCAGGACATTTCTAAAGGTCTCCAGATCTTTCTAGAGCCCTTCAGGACGATTTTAGAGGCCCCCAGACCCTTCTAGAGCCACTCAGGACGATTCAAAAGGCCCCCAGACCCTTCTAATCCACATCAGGGCCTTTCTAAAGGCCCCCAGACCATTCAAATGCCCTTCACGACCCTTTCAAAAGCCCTCAGACCATTCTAATGCACCTCAGGGCCTTTCTAAAGGCCCCCAGACCATTCAAATGCCCCTCAGAACCCTTCTAAAGGCCTCCAGACCGTTCTAATGCCCATCAGGACACTTCTAAATGCCCCCAGACCCTTCTAATGCCCCACAGGGCCTTTCTAAAGGTCCCCAGACCCTTCTAGAGCCCCTGAAGACCCTTCTAAAGGCCCCCAGACCCTTATAGAGCCCCTCAGGACCCTTCTAAAGTACCCAGACCCTGCTAATTCCCCTCAGCGTAATTATAAGGGCACCCAGACCCTTCTAATGCCCCTCAGGACCCTTATAAAGGCACCCAGACCCTTCTAGAGCCTCTCAGGACAGTTTTAAATGCCTCCAGACCCTTCTAGAGCCTCTCAGGACCATTCTAAAGGCCCCAGACCTTTCTAATTCCCCTCAGGACCCTTCTAAAGGACCCCAGACCCTTCTAATGCCCCTCAGGGCCTTTCTAAAGTACCCCAGACACTTCTAGAACCTCTCAGGGCCTTTCTATATGACCCCAGACTTTTGTAATGCCCCTCAGGGCCTTTCTAAAGGCCCCCATACCCTTCTAATGCCCCTCAGGACATTTCTAAAGGCACCCAGACCCTTTTAATGCCACTCAGGGCCTTTCTAAAGGCCCCCATAGCCTTCTAATACCCCTCAGGACATTTCTAAAGGCCCCCAGAACCTTCTAAAGCCCCTGAAGACCCTTCTAAAGTCCCCCAGACCCTGCTAATTACTCTAAGGGCTTTTATAAGGGCCACAAGACCCTTCTAATGCCTTTCAGGAACCTTATAAAGGCACCCAGACCCTTCTAGAGCCTCTAAAAGAGGCTCTAAAAGAGTCTGGGGGCCTTTAGAATGGTCCTGAGGGGCTCTAGAAGGGTCTGGGGGCTATTAGAAGTGTCCTGAGGGGGTCCTGAAGGGTCTGGGGGCCTTTAGAAAGGCCCTGAGGGGCATTAGAAGTGTCTGGGGGCCTTTAGAATGCTCCTGAGGGGCAGTAGAAGGGTCTGGGGACCTTTAGAAATGCCCTGACTAACATTAGAATGGTCTGCGGGCCTTTAGAAGTGTCCTGAGGGGCTCTAGAATGGTCTGGGGGCATTTATAAGGGTCCTGACGGGCTCTAGAAAGGTCTGGGGACCTTTAGAAATGCCCTGAGGGGCATTAGAAGGGTCTGAGGGCCTTTAGAAAGGTCCTGAGGAGCATTAGAAAGGTCTTGTGTCCTTGATAAGGGTCCTGAAAGGCATTAGAAGGGTCTGGGGTCTTTTAGATGGGTCCTGAGGCAATCTAGAAGGGTCTAGTTGCCTTTACATGGGTCTTGAGGGTCATTAGAAGGGTGTGGAGGCCTTTAGAAAGGCCCAGAGGGGCTCTAGAAGGGTCTGGGGGCTATTAGAATTGTCCTGAGGGGGTCCAGAAGGGTCTGGGGACCTTTTTAAAGGCCCTCAGGGGGATTATAAGGGTCTCGCGGCGTTTAGAAGGGCTCTGAATGGCATTAGAAGGGTCTGGGGTCATATAGAAAGGCCCTGAGAGGTTCTAGAAGTGTCTGGGGTACTTTAGAAAGGCCCTGAGGGGCATTAGAAGGGTCTGGGGGTCTTTAGAAGGGTCCTGATGGGCATTAGAAGGGTCTGGGGGCTTTTAGAAGGGCTCTGAGGGGCATTTGAATGGTCTGGGGGCGTTTAGAAAGGCCCTGAGGTGGATTAGAAGGGTCTGGGGGCCTTTAGAAAGGCCCTGAGGTGGAATAGAAGGGTCTGGGGGCCTTTAGAATCGTCCTTAGGGGCTCTAGAAAGATCTGGGGTCCTTTAGAAATGTCCTGAGGTGCTCTAAAAGTGTCTCGGGGCCTTTCGAATGGTCCCGAGGGGCATTAGAAGGGTCTGGGTGCCTTTAGAAATGTCCTGAGCGGCTCTAGAGGGGTCTGGGGGCATTTAGAAATGTCCTGAGGGGCATTAGAAGGGTATGGGGTCCTTTATAAAGGCCCTGAGGGGCATTAGAAGGGTCTGGGGTCATATAGAAAGGCCCTGAGAGGTTCTAGAAGTGTCTGCGGTACTTTAGAAATGCCCTGAGGGGCATTAGAAGGGTCTGGGGGCCTTTAGAAGAGTCCTGAGGGGCATTAGAAGGGTCTGGGGGCCTTTAGAATGGTCCTTAGGGGGTCTAGAAGGGTCTGGGGACCTTTACATGGCTCTTGAGGGTCATTAGAAGGGTGTGTTGGCCTTTAGAAAGGTCCTGAAAGGCTATAGAAGGGTCTGGGGGCTTTTAGATGGGTTCTGAGGCAATCTAGAAGGGTCTGGGGGTCTTTACATGGGTCTTGAGGGGCATTAGAAGGGTCTGAGTGTATTTAGAAAGGTCCTGAGGGGCATTAGAAGGGTCTTGTGGCTTTTATAAGGGTCCTGAAAGGCATTAGAAGGGTCTGGGGGGCTTTAGATGGGTCCTGCGGCAATCTAGATGGGTTTGGGGGCCTTTACATGGGTCTTGAGGGTCATTAGAGGGGTCTGCGGTCCTTTAGATAGTTCCTGAGTGGCATTAGAAGGGTTCGGGGGCCTTTATAAAGGTCCTGAGGGGCATTAGAATGGTCTGGGTGCCTTTAGAAAGGTCCTGAGGGGCATTAGAAGGGTCTTGTGGCCTTCCTAAGGGTCCTGAAAGGCATTAGAAGGCTCTGGGGGCTTTTAGTTGGTTCCTGAGGCAATCTAGAAGGGTCTAGGGGCCTTTACATGGGTCGTGGGGGTCATTAGATGGGTGTGGAGGCCTTTAGAAAGGCCCTGAGGGGCTTTAGAAGGGTCTGGGGGCTATTAGAAGCTTCCTGAGGAGGTCCAGAAGGGTCTGGGGGCCTTTTTAAAGGCCCTCAGCGGGATTATAAGGGTCTCGCGGCCTTTAGAAATGTCCTGAGTGGCATTAGAAGGGTCTGGGGTCATATAGAAAGGCCCTGAGATATTCTAGAAGTGTCTGGGGTACTTTAGAAAGGCCCTGAGGGGCATTAGAATGGTCTGGGGGCCTTTAGAAGGGTCCTGAGGGGCATTAGAAGGGTCTGGGTGCCTTTAGAAATGTCCTGATGGGCTCTAGAAGGGTCTGGGGGCCTTTAGAAATGTCCTGAGGGGCATTAGAAGGGTATGGGGGCCTTTAGAAAGGCCCTGAGGGGCATTACAAGGGTCTGGGGTCATATAGAAAGGCCCTGAGAGGTTCTAGAAGTATCTGGGGTACTTTAGAAAGGCCCTGAGGGGCATTAGAAGGGTCTGGGGGCCTTTAGAAGGGTCCTGAGGGGCATTAGAAGGGTCTGGGAGCCTTTAGAATGGTCCTGAGGGGGTCTAGAATGGTCTGGGGGCCTTTACATTGGTCTTGAGGGGCATTAGAAGGGTCCGAGTGCCTTTAGAAAGGTCCTGAGGGGCATTAGAAGGGTCTTGTGGCCTTCATAAGGGTCCTGAAAGGCATTAGAAGGGTCTGGGGGGTTTTAGATGGGTCCTGAGGCAATCTAGATGGGTCTGGGGGCCTTTACATGGGTCTTGAGGGTCATTAGAGGGGTCTGGGGTCCTTTAGATAGTCCCTGAGTGGCATTAGAAGGGTCCGGGCGCCATTAGAAAGGTCCTGAGGGGCATTAGAATGGTCTGGGTGCCTTTAGAAAGATCCTGAGGGGCTCTAGAATGGTCTGGGGCCTTTAGAAGCATCCTGAGGGGCTGTAGAAGGGTCTGGGGGCCTTTCGAAGGGTCCTGATGGGTTCTAGAAAGATCTTGGGGCCTTTAGAAATGTCGTGAGTGGCTCTAGAAGGGTCTGGGGGCCTTTAGAAGGGTTCTGAGGGGCATTTGAATTGTCTGGGGGCCTTTAGAAAGGCCCTGAGGTGGATTAGAAGAGTCTGGGGTCCTTTAGAATCGTCCTGAGGGGATCTAGAAGGGTCTGGGGGCCTCTAGAAGGGTCCTGAGGGGCTCTAGAAAGATCTGGTGTCCTTTAGAAATGTCCTGAGGTGCTCTAAAATTGTCTCGGGGCCTTTCGAAGGGTCCTGAGGGGCATTAGACGGGTCTGGGGGCCTTTAGAAATGCCCTGAGGGGCATAAGAAAGGTCTGGGGCCTTTAAGAAGGGTCTTGAGGGGATCTAGAAGGGTCTGGGGTCCTTTACAAGTGTCCTGAGGGGCTCTAGAAGGGTCTGGGGGCCTTTAGAAAGACCCTGACGGGCTCTAGAATGGTCAGGGAGTTGTTAGAAGGATGTTGAAGGGCTCTTGAAAGGTCTGCGGGCCTTTAGAATGGCCCTGAGGGGCTCTAGAATGGTCTGAGGACCTTTAGAAATGCCCTGAGGGGCATTAGAAGGGTCTGGGGGCCTTTAGAAAGGCCCTGAGGGGCATTAGAAGGGTCTGAGGGCTTTAGAAAGGCCCTGAGGGTCTGCAGAAGGGTCTGGGTGCCTTTCGAATAGTCCTGAAGGGCTCTAGAAATGTCTAGTGTTCTTTAGAAGGGTCTTGAGTGGCTCTAGAAGGGTCTGGCGGCTGTAGAATGGTCCTGAGGTGCTCCAGAAGGGTCTTGGGCCCTTTAGAACAATCTAGAGGGGCTCTAGAAGCGTCTGGGGTCCTTTAAAAGGGTCCTGAGGGGCTCTAGAAGGGTCTGGGGTCCTTTAGAAGGGCCTTGAGGGGCGTTAGATGGGTCTGGGGGCCTTTAGAAACACCCTGAGTGGCTCTAGAATGGTCTGGGGATCTTTTGAAATGGCCTTGAGGGGCTCCAGATGTGTCTGGGGGCCTTTAGAAAGGTCTTGTGGGTCTCTAGAAGGGTCTGGGGGTCTTTACAATAGATCTGAGTGGCTCTAGAGGAGTCTGGGGGCCTTTAGAAAGGTCCTAAATGGCTCTAGAGTGGTCTGGGGGTATTAGAAAGGCCCTGAAGGGCATTAGATGGGCATTAGAAGGGTCTGGGTGCCTTTGGATGGGTCTGAGGGGCATTAGAAGGTTCTGGGGGCCTTTAGAAGGGTCCTGAGGGGCTCTGGAAGGGTCTCGGGGCCATTTGAAGCGTCTTGAGGGGCTCTAGAAGGGTCTGGGTGCCTTTAGAAAGGTCTTGACGGGATCTAGAGGAGTCTGGAGGCCTTTAGATAGGTCGTGAACGGCTCTAGAGGGGTCTGGGGGCCTTTAGAATGACCCTGAATGGCATTTGATGGGTCTGGGGGCCTTTAGAAAAGTCCTAAGGGGCATTAGAAGCTCTGGGGGCCTTTAGAAAGGCCCTAAGGGGCATTAGAAGGGTTTTGGGGCCTTTAGAAATGCCCTGAAAGGCTCTAGAAGGGTCTGTGGTCCTTTAGAAAGGCCCTGAGGGGCTCTACAAGAGTCTGGGCACCTGTAGAAGGGTCCTGAGGGGCTCTAGAATGGTTTGGGGACCTTTATAAAGGACCTGAGCAGCTCTAGAAGGGTCTGGGGGCCTTTAAAAGAGTCCTGAGGGGCTCTAGAAGCGTCTTCGGGCCTTTAGAATGGTCTTGAGGGGAATTACCAGGGTCTGGGGGCCTTTAGAAGGGTCCTGAGGGGCATTACAAGGGTCTGGGTGCCGTTAGAAAGGTCCTGTGAGGTCTAGAAAGGTCTGTGGGCCTTTGAAGGGTCCTGACAGGTTCTATAAATGTCTGGGGGCCTTTAGAAGGGTCCTGAGGGTCATTAGAAGGGTCTGGGGGTCTTTAGAAGGGTCTTGAGGGTCTCTAGATGGGTCTGGGGGTCTTTAGAATGGCCGTGAGGGGTCCTAGAAGAGTCTGGGGGCCTTTAGATAGGTCCTGAAGGGCTCTAGTGGGGTCTGAGGTCCTTTATAAAGGCCCTGAGGGTCATTAGATGAGTTTGGGGGCCTTTAGAAGGTCTTGAGGGGCAGTAGAAGGGTCTGGGGTCCTTTAGAAAGACCCTGTGTTGCATTACAAGGGTCTGGTGTCCTTTAGAAGGGTCCTGAGGGGCTCTAGAAGAGTCTGGGGGCCTTTAGAAGTGTCTTGAGGGGCTCTAGAAGGGTTTGGGGTCCTTTAGAAAGGACCTGAAGGTCTCTAGAAGGGTCTGGGGGCTTTTAGATATGTTCTGAGGGGCTCTAGATGGGTCTGGGTGCCGTTAGAAGGGTCCTGAGGGGCTCTAGAAGAATCTGGGAGCCTTTAGAAAGGACTTGAGGGGCTCTAGAAGGGTCTGGGGGCCTTTAGAATGGGCCTGAGGGGCTCTAGAAGAGTGTTGGGGTCGTTAGAAGGGTCCTGAAGGGCATTAGATGGGTCTGGGGTCCTTAAGAAGGGTCCTGAGGTGCTCTGGAAAAGTCTGGGGTCCCTTTGAATCGTCTTGAGGGGCTCTAGAAGGGTCTGTCGGCCTTTAGAATGGTCCTGACGGGCTCTAGAAGGGTCTGGGAACCTTTATATATGCCCTGAGGGGCATTAGAATGGTCTGAGGGCCTTTTGAAGGGTTCTGAGGGGCATTAGAATGGGGCGCACCCACCCTCCCCGAGCACCCACCCCAAACATTCACCCGTTAGCAATTAAGCACCCACCCCAAACATTCACCCATCAAGCAATTAAGCACCCATCCAGCGACAAAACAAATTAATTACATAGCCAAGCCCCAGAATAACACTCCTCAAAAAAACCTCTCAAAAACAATGCCTAAAAGAGAATGCACTCAATCAAAACACACACACAAAAAAACAAAAAAGAAACTAAAAGAAGAAATTTTCAACTCAGACAGCCACCATGTTTAAATCCGGCATCCACCATTTTGAAGCCAACTCCAGCCATTTTCAGACCGTGCAGCCACCATTTTTGAATCGGGTGGCGGCCATTTTGAAACCAAATCCCGCCATTTTGAGGTCGGGCAGCCGCCATTTTTGAATCGGGCGGAGGCCATTTTGAAGCCGACTCCCGCCATTTTGAGTTCAGGCGGCAGCCATTGTTGAATCGGGCGACAGCCATTTTGACGCAGATTCCAGCCATTTTGAGGCCCCCAGACCATTCTAGAGCCCCTCAGATCCTTTCTAAAGGCTCCCAGACTCTTCTAGACTCCTCAGGTCCTTTGTAACGGCCCCCAGACCCATCTAGAGCCCCTCTGAACATTTCTAAAAGCCCCCAGACCCTTCTAGAGCCCCTCAGGACCCTTTTAAAGGCCCCCAGACCCTTCTAATCCACCTCAGGGCCTTTCTAAAGGCCCCCAGACCATTCAAATGCCCCTCAGAACCCTTCTAAAGGCCCCCAGACCCTTCTAATGCCCCTCAGGACCCTTCTAAAGGCACCCAGACCCTTCTAATGCCCCTCAGGGCCGTTCTAAAGTACGCCAGACACTTCTAGAACCTCTCAGGGCCTTTCTATATGACCCCAGACCCTTGTAATGCCACTCAGGGCCTTTCTAAAGCCGCGAGACCCTTATAATTCCCCTGAGGGCCTTTAAAGAGGCCACAAGACCCTTCTGGACCCCCTCAGGACGCTTCTAATAGCCCCCAGACCCTTCTAGAGCCCCTCAGGGCCTTTCTAAAGGCCTCCACACCCTTCTAATGACCCTCAAGACCCATGTAAAGGCCCCAAGACCCTTCTAGATTGCCTCAGGACCCATCTAAAAGCCCCCAGACCCTTCTAATGCCTTTCAGGACCCTTATGAAGACCACAAGACGCTTCTAATGGCCCTCAGGACCTTTCTAAAGGCTTTCAGACCCTTCTAATGCCCCTCGGGGCTTTTATAAAAGTTCCCAGACCCTTCTAGAGCCCGTCAGGACCCTTATAAAGGCCCCCAGACCATTCTAGAGACCCTCAGGACACTTCTAAAGGCCCGCAGACCATTCTAATGCCCGTCAGGGCCTTTATAAATGTCCCCAGACCCTTCTACTGCCCCTCAGGAGCATTCTAAAGGTCCCCAGACCCTTCTAGAGCCCCTGAAGACCCTTCTAAAGGCCACCAGACCCTTATAGAGCCCCTCAGGACCCTTCTAAACGACACCAGAACCTTGTAATGCCCCTCAGGACGCTTCTAATAGCCCCCAGACCCTTCTAATGCCTTTCAGGGCCTTTCTAAAGGCCTCCACACCATTCTAATGACCCTCAAGACCCATGGAAAGGCCCCTAGACCCTTCTAGATTGCCTCAGGACCCATCTAAAAGCCCCCAGACCCTTCTAATGACTTTCTGGACCCTTATGAAGGCCACAAGACCCTTCTAATGCCCCTCAGGACCTTTCTAAAGGCCCGCAGACCCTGCTAATGCCCATGAGGGCCTTTCTAAAGGTCCCCAGACCCTTCTACTGCCCCTCAGGATCTATCTAAAGGCCCGCAGACCCTTCTAATGCCCGTAAGGGCCTTTCTAAAGGTCTCCAGACCATTCTACTGCCCCTCAGGAGCATTATAAAGGCCCCCAGACCCTTCTAATGCCTCACAGGGCCTTTCTAAAGGCCCCCAGACCATTCTAGAGCTCCTGAAGACCCTTCTAAAGGCCCCCAGACCCTTGTAGAGCCCCTCAGGACCCTTCTAAAGTCCCCCAGACCCTGCTAATTCCCCTCAGGGCTTTTACAAGGGCACCCAGACCCTTCTAATGCCCCTCAGGACCCTTATAAAGGCACCCAGACCCTTCTAGAGCCTATCAGGACAGTTTTAAATGCCTCCAGACCTTTCTAGACCCCCTCAGGACCATTCTAAAGGCCCCCAGACCCTTCTAATGCCCCTCAGGACCCTTCTAAAGCCCCCAGACCCTTCTACTGCCCCTCAGGGCCTTTCTAAAGTACCCCAGACACTTCTAGAACCTCTCAGGGCCTTTCTATATGACCCCAGACCCTCCTAATGCCCCTCAGGTCCTTTCTAAAGGCCCCCATACCCTTCTAATGCCCCTCAGGACAATTCTAAAGGCACCCAGACCCTTGTAATGCCACTCAGGGCCTTTCTAAAGGCCGCAAGACCATTATAATCCCCCTGAGGGCCTTTAAAGAGGCACCCAGACCCTTCTGGACCCCCTCAGGACGCTTCTAATAGCCCCCAGACCCTTCTAGAGCCCCTCAGGGCCTTTCTAAAGGCCTCCACACCCTTCTAATGACCCTCAAGACCCATGTAAAGGCCCCCAGACCCTTCTAGATTGCCTCAGGACCCATCTAAAAGCCCCCAGACCCTTCTAATGCCTTTCAGGACTCTTTTAAAGGCACCCAGACCCTTCTAATGCCCCTCAGGACACTTCTAAAGGCCCCCAGACCCTTCTAATGCCCCTTAGGGCCTTTTTAAATTACCCCAGACACTTCTAGAACCTCTCAGGGCCTTTCTATATGACGCCAGAGCCTTTTAATGCCACTCAGGGCCTTTCTAAAGGCCGCGAGACCCTTATAATCCCCCTGAGGGGCTTTAAAAAGGCCCCCAGACCCTTCTGGACCCCCTCAGGATGCTTCTAATAGCCCCCAGACCCTTCTAGAGCCCCTTGGGGCCTTTCTAAAGGCCTCCACACCCTTCTAATGACCCTCAAGACCCATGTAAAGGCCCCCAGACCCTTCTAGATTGCCTCAGGACCCATCTAAAAGACCCCAGACCCTTCTAATGACTTTCAGGACCCTTATGAAGGCCACAAGACCCTTCTAATTCCCCTCAGGACCTTTCTAAATGCCCTCAGACCCTTCTAATGCCCATCAGGGCATTTATAAAGGTTCCCAGACCCTTCTAGATCCCGTCAGGACCCTTATAAATGCCCCCAGACCATTCTAGAGCCCCTCAGGACACTTCTAAAGGCCCGCAGACCATTCTAATGCCCGTCAGGGCCTTTATAAAGGTCCCCAGACCCTTCTACTGCCCCTCAGGAGCATTCTAAAGGCCCCCAGACCCTTCTAATGCCCCACAGGGCCTTTCTAAAGGTCCCCAGACGGTTCTAGAGCCCCTGGACACCCTTCTAAAGGCCCCCAGACCCTTATAGAGCCCCTCAGGACGCATCTAAAGTACCCCAGACCCTGCTAATTCCCCTCAGGGCTTTTATAAGGGCACCCAGACCCTTCTAATGCCCCTCAGGACTTTTATAAAGGCACCCAGACCCTTCTAGAGCCTCTCAGGACAGTTTTAAATGCCTCCAGACCCTTCTAGACCCCCTCAGGACCATTCTAAAGGCCCCCAGACCCTTCTAATGCCACTCAGGACCCTTCTAAAGGCCCCGAGACACTTCTAATGCCCCTCAGGGTCTTTCTAAAGGCCCCCAGACCCTTCTAATGCCCCTCAGGACATTTCTAAAGGCCCCCAGACCCTTCTAGAGCCCCTCAGGACATTTCTAAACGCACCCAGACCCTTCTAATGCCACTGTGGACCTTTCTAAAGGCCGCGAGACCCTTATAATCCCCCTGAGGGCCTTTAAAAAGGCACCCAGACCCTTCTGGACCCCCTCAGGACGCTTCTAATAGCCCCCAGACCCTTCTAGAGCCCCTCAGGGCCTTTCTAAAGGCCTCCACAACCTTCTAATGACCCTCAAGACCAATGTAAAGGCCCGCAGACCCTTCTAGATTGCCTCAGGACCCATCTAAAGGCCCCCAGACCCTTCTAATGCCACTCAGGACCCTTCTAAAAGCCCCGAGACACTTCTAATGCCCCTCAGGGTCTTTCTAAAGGCCCCCAGACCCTTCTAATGCCCCTCAGGACATTTCTAAAGGCCCCCAGACCCTTCTAGAGCCCCTCAGGACATTTCTAAACACACCCAGACCCTTCTAATGCCACTCTGGACCTTTCTAAAGGCCGCGAGACCCTTATAATCCCCCTGAGGGCCTTTAAAAAGGCACCCAGACCCTTCTGGAACCCCTCAGGACGCTTCTAATAACCCCCAGACCCTTCTAGAGCCCCTCAGGGCCTTTCTAAAGGCCTCCACAACCTTCTAATGACCCTCAAGACCCATGGAAAGCTCCCCAGACCCTTCTAGATTGCCTCAGGACCCATCTAAAAGCCCCCAGACCCTTCTAATGCCTTTCAGGACCATTATGAAGGCCACAAGACCCTTCTAATGCCCCTCAGGACCTTTCTAAAGGCCCTCAGACCCTTCTAATGCCGCTCAGGACCTTTCTAAAGGCCCTCAGACCCTTCTAATGCCCCTCAGGGCATTTATAAAGGTTCCCAGACCATTCTACAGCCCGTCAGGACCCTTATAAAGGCCCCCAGACCATTCTAGAGCCCCTCAGGAAACTTCTAAAGGACCGCAGACCATTCTAATGCCCGTCAGGGCCTTTATAAAGGTCTCCAGACCCTTCTACTGCCCCTCAGGAGCATTCTTAAGGCCCCCAGACCCTTCTAATGCCCCACAGGGCCTTTCTAAAGGTCCCCAGACCCTTCTAGAGCCCTTGAAGACCCTTCTAAAGGCCCCCAGACCCTTATAGACATCTTCAGGACCCTTCTAAAGTCCCCCAGACCCTGCTAATTCCCCTCAGGGTTTTTATAAGGGCACCCAGACCCTTCTAATACCCCTGAGGACCCTTATAAAGGCACCCAGACCCTTCTAGAGCCTCTCAGGACAGATTTAAATGCCTGCAGACCCTTCTAGACCCCCTCAGGACCATTCTAAAGGCCCCCAGACCATTCTAATGCCCCACAGGGCCTTTCTAAACGTCCCCAGAGCCTTATAGAGCGCCTGAAGACCCTTCTAAAGGTACCCAGACCCTTCTAATGCCCCTCAAGGCCTTTCTAAAGTACCCCAGACACTTCTAGAACCTCTCAGGGCCTTTCTATATGACCCCAGGCCCTTCTAATGCCTCTCAGGGCCTTTCTAAAGGTCGCTAGACCCTTATAATCCCCCTGAGGGCCTTTTAAAAGCCCCCCAGACCCTTCTGGACCCCCTCAGGACGCTTCTAATAGCCCCCAGACCCTTCTAATGACCCCCAGGGTCTTTCTAAAGGCCTCTACACACTTCTAGTGACCCTCAAGACACATGTAAAGGCCCCCAGACCCTTCTAGATTACCTCAGGACCCATCTAAAAGCCCCCAGACACTTCTAATGCCTTTCAGGGTCTTTTTAAAGGCCTCCACTACCTTCTAATGATCCTCAAGACCCATGTAAAGGCCCCTAGACCCTTCTAGATATCCTCAGGACCCATCTAATAGCCCCCAGAACCTTCTAATGCCTTTCAGGACCCTTATGAAGATCACAAGACCCTTCTAATGCCCCTCAGGACCTTTCTAAAGGCCCTCAGACCCTTCTAATGCCACTCAGGGCCTTTCTAAAGGCCGCGAGACACTTATAATCCCCCTGAGGGCCTTTAAAAAGGCACCCAGACCCTTCTGGACCCCCTCAGGACGCTTCTAATAGCCCCCAGACCGTTCTAGAGCCTCTCAGGGCCTTTCTAAAGGCCTCCACACCATTCTAATGACCCTCAAGACCCATGTAAATGCCCCCAGACCCTTCTAGATTGCCTCAGGACCCATCTAAAAGCTCCCAGAGCCTTCTAATGCATTTCAGGACCCTTATGAAGGCCACAAGACCCTTCTAATGCCCCTCAGGACCTTTCAAAAGGCCCTCAGACTATTCAAATGCCCCTCAGGACTCTTTTAAAGGCCCCCAGACCCTTCTAATGCACCTCAGGACACTTCTAAAGGCCCCCAGACCCTTCTAATGTCCCTCAGGGCCTTTCTAAATTATCCCAGACACTTCTGGAACATCTCAGAGCCTTTCTATATGACCCCAGACCCTTGTAATGCCACTCAGGGCCCTTCTAAAGGCCGCGAGACCATTATCATCCCCCTGAGGGCCTTTAAAAAGGCCCCCAGACCCTTCTGGACCCCCTCAGGACGCTTCTAATAGCCCCCAGACCCTTCTAGAGCCCCTTGGGGCCTTTCTAAAGGCCTCCACACCCTTCTAATGACCCTCAAGACCCATGTAAAGGCCCCTAGACCATTCTAGATTGCCTCAGGACCCATCTAAAAGCCCGCAGACCCTTCTAATGCCTTTCAGGACCCTTATGAAGGCCACAAGACCCTTCTAATGCCCCTCAGGACCTTTCTAAAGGCCCTCAGACCCTTCTAATGCCCCTCAGGGCATTTATAAAGGTTCCCAGACCCTTCTAGAGCCCATCAGGACCCTTATAAAGGCCCCCAGACCATTCTAGAGCCCCTCAGGACACTTCTAAAGGCCCGCAGACCATTCTAATGCCTGTCAGGTCCTTTCTAAAGGTCCCCAGACCCTTCTACTGCCCCTCAGGATCATTCTAAAGGCCCCCAGACCCTTCTAATGCCCCACAGGGCCGTTCTAAAGGTCCCCAGACCCTTCTAGAGCCCCTGAAGACCCTTCTAAAGGCCCCCAGACCATAATAGAGCCCCTCAGGACCTTTCTAATGTCCCCCAGACCCTGCTAATTCCCCTCAGGGCTTTTATAAGGGCCACAAGACCATTCTAATGCCCCTCAGGACCCTTATAAAGGCACCCAGACCCTTCTAGAGCCTCTCAGGACAGTTTTAAATGCCTCCAGACCCTTCTAGACCCACTCAGGGCCATTCTAAAGGCCCCCAGACCCTTCTAATGCCCCTCAGGACCCTTCTAAAGGCCCTCAGGGCCTTTCTAAAGTACCCCAGACACTTCTAGAACTTCTCAGGGCCTTTCTATATGACCCCAGACCCTTGTAATGCCCCTCAGGGCCTTTCTAAATGCCCCCAGACCCTTCTAGAGCCCCTCAGGACATTTCTAAAGGCACCCAGACCCTTCTAATGCCACTCAGGTCCTTTCTAAAAGCCACGAGACCATTATAATCCCATTGAGGGCCTTTAAAAAGGCCCCCAGACCCTTCTAATGCCCCTCAGGACGCTTCTAATAGCCCCCAGACCCTTCTAGAGCCCCTCCGGGCCTTTCTAAAGGCTTCCACACCCTTCTAATGACCCTCGAGACCCATGTACAGGTCCCTAGACCCTTCTAGACTGCCTCAGGTCCCATCTAAAAGCCCCCAAACCCTTCTAATGCCTTTCAGGGCCTTTCTAAAGGCCTCCACACCCTTCTAATGACCCTCAAGACCCATGGAAAGGCCCCTAGACCCTTCTAGATTGCCACAGGACCCATCTAAAAGCCCGCAGACCCTTCTATTGCCTTTCAGGACCCTTATGAAGGCCACAAGACCCTTCTAATGCCCCTCAGGACCTTTCTAAAGGCCCTCAGACCCTTGTAATGCCCCTCAGGGCATTTATAAAGGTTCCCAGACCCTTCTAGAGCCCATCAGGACCCTTATAAAGGCCCACAGACCATTCTAGAGCCCTTCAGGACACTTCTAAAGGCCCGCAGACCATTCTAATGCCTGTCAGGGCCTTTCTAAAGGTCCCCAGACTCTTCTACTGCCCCTCAGGATCATTCTAAAGGGCCCCAGACCCTTCTAATGCCCCACAGGGCCTTTCTAAAGGTCCCCAGACCCTTCTAGAGCCCCTGAAGACCCTTCTAAAGGCCCCCAGACCATAATAGAGCCCCTCAGGACCCTTCTAATGTCCCCCAGACCCTGCTAATTCCCCTCAGGGCTTTTATAAGGGCCACAAGACCCTTCTAGAGCCCCTCAGGACCCTTATAAAGGCACCCAGACCCTTCTAGAGCCTCTCAGGGCAGTTTTAAATGCCTCCAGACCCTTCTAGACCCCGTCAGGGCCATTCCAAAGGCCCCCAGACCCTTCTAATGCCCATCAGGACCCTTCTAAAGGCCCTCAGGGCCTTTCTAAAGTAACCCAGACACTTCTAGATCCTCTCAGGGCCTTTCTATATGACCCCAGACCCTTGTAATGCCCCCCAGGGCCTTTCTAAAGGCCCCCAGACCCTTCTAGAGCCCCTCAGGACATTTCTAAAGGCACCCAGACCCTTCTAATGCCACTCAGGGCCTTTCTAAAGACCACGAGACCCTTATAATCCCATTTAGGGCCTTTAAAAAGGCCCCCAGACCCTTCTAATGCCCCTCAGGACGCTTCTATTAGCCCCCAGACCCTTCTAGAGCCCCTCTGGGCCTTTCTAAAGGCCTCCACACCCTTCTAATGACCCTCAAGACCCATGTTAAGGTCCTTAGACCCTTCTAGACTGCCTCAGGTCCCATCTAAAAGCCCCCAGACCCTTCTAATGCCCCACAGGGCCTTTCTAAAGGTCCCCAGACCCTTCTAGAGACCCTGAAGACCCTTCTAAAGGCCCCCAGACCCTTCTAATGCCACTCAGGGCCTTTCTAAAGGCCGCGAGACTCTTATAATCCCCCTGAGGGCCTTTAAAAAGGCACCCAGACCCTTCTGGACCCCCTCACGACGCTTCTAATAGCCCCCAGACCCTTCTAGAGCCTCTCAGGGCCTTTCTAAAGGCCTCCACACCCTTCTAATGACCCTCAAGACCCATGTAAAGGCCCCCAGACCCTTCTAGATTGCCTCAGGACCCATCTAAAAGCCCGCAGACACTTCTAATGCCATTCAGGACCCTTACGAAGGCCACAAGACCCTTCTAATGCCCCTCAGGACCTTTCTAAAGGCCCTCAGACTATTCAAATGCCCCTCAGGACACTTCTAAAGGCCCCCAGACCCTTCTAATATCCCTCAGGGCCTTTCTAAATTACCCCAGACACTTCTGGAACATCTCAGAGCCTTTCTATATGACCCCAGACCCTTGTAATGCAACTCAGGGCCCTTCTAAAGGCCGCGAGACCCTTATCATCCCCCTGAGGGCCTTTAAAAAGGCCCCCAGACCATTCTGGACCCCCTCAGGACGCTTCTAATAGCCCCCAGACCCTTCTAGAGCCCCTCGGGGCCTTTCTAAAGGCCTCCACACCCTTCTAATGGCCCTCAAGACCCATGGAAAGGCCCCTAGACTCTTCTAGATTGCCTCAGGATCCATCTAAAAGCCCGCAGACCCTTGTAATGCCTTTCAGGACCCTTATGAAGGCCACAAGACCCTTCTAATGCCCCTCAGGACCTTTCTAAAGGCCCTCAGACCCTTCTAATGCCCCTCAGGGCATTTATAAAGGTTCCCAGACCCTTCTAGAGCCCCTCAGGACCCTTATAAAGGCCCCCAGACCAATCTAGAGCCCCTCAGGACACTTCTAAAGGCCCGCAGACCATTCTAATGCCTGTCAGGGCCTTTATAAATGTCCCCAGACCCTTCTACTGCCCCTCAGGATCATTCTAAAGGCCCCCAGACCCTTCTAATGCCCCACAGGGCCGTTCTAAAGGTCCCCAGACCCTTCTAGAGCCCCTGAAGACCCTTCTAAAGGCCCCCAGACCATAATAGAGCCCCTCAGGACCCTTCTAAAGTCCCCCAGACCCTTCTAATTCCCCTCAGGGCTTTTATAAGGGCCACAAGACCCTTCTAATGCCCCTCAGGACCCTTCTAAAGACCCTCAGGGCCTTTCTAAATAACCCAGACACTTCTAGAACCTCTCAGGGCCTTTCTATATGACCCCAGACCCTTGTAATGCCCCTCAGGGCCTTTCTAAAGGCCCCCAGACCCTTCTAGAGCCCCTCAGGACATTTCTAAAGGCACCCAGACCCTTCTAATGCCACTCAGGGCCTTTCTAAAGGTCGCGAGACCCTTATAATCCCCCTGAGGTCCTTTAAAAAGGCCCCCAGACCCTTCTGGACCCCCTCAGGACGCTTCTAATAGCCCCCACACCCTTCTAATGCCCCTCAGGGCCTTTCTAAAGGCCTCCACACCCTTCTAATGACCCTCAAGACCCATGTAAAGGCCCCTAGACCCTTCTAGATTGCCTCAGGACCCATCTAAAAGACCCCAGACCATTCTAATGCCTTTCAGGGCCTTTCTAAAGGCCTCCACACCCTTCTAATGCCCCACAGTGCCTTTCTAAAGGTCCCAAGACCCTTCTAGAGCCCCTGAAGACCCTTCTAAATGCCCCCAGACCCTTATAGAGCCCCTCAGGACCCTTCTAAAGTCCCCCAGACACTGCTAATTCACAACAGGTCTTTTATAAGGGCACCCAGACCTTTCTAATGCCCCTCTGGACCCTTATAAAGGCACCCAGACGCTTCTAGAGCATCTCAGGACAGTTTTAAATGCCTCCAGACCCTTCTAGACCCCCTCAGGACCATTCTAAAGGCTCCCAGACCCTTCTAATGCCCCTCAGGACCCTTCTAAAGGCCCCCAGACCCTTCTAATGCCCCACAGGGCCTTTTTAAAGGACCCCAGACTCTTCTAGAGCCCCTGAAGACCCTTCTAAAGGCCCCCAGACCCTTCTAATGCCACTCAGGGCCTTTCTAAAGGCCGCGAGACCATTATAATCCCCCTTAGGGCCTTTAAAAAGGCCCCCAGACTCTTCTGGACCCCCTCAGGACGCTTCTAATAGCACCCACACCCTTCTAGAGCCACTCAGGGCCTTTCTAAAGGCCTCCACACCCTTCTAATTGCCCTCAAGACCCATGTAAAGGCCCCCAGACCCTTCTAGATTGCCTCAGGACCCATCTAAAAGCCCCCAGAGCCTTCTAATGCCTTTCAGGACCCTTATGAAGGCCACAAGACCCTTCTAATTCCCCTCAGGAGCTTTCTAAAGGCACTCAGACCCTTCTAATGCCCCTCAGGGCATTTATAAAGGTTCCCAGACCCTTCTAGAGCACGTTAGGACCCTTATAAAGGCCCCCAGACCATTCTAGAGCCCCTCAGGACACTTCTAAAGGACCGCAGACCATTCTAATGCCCGTCAGGGCCTTTATAAAGGTACCCAGACCCTTCTACTGCCCCTCAGGAGCATTCAAAATGCCCCCAGACCCTTCTAATGCCCCACAGGGCCTTTCTAAAGGTCCCCAGACCCATCTAGAGCCCCTGAAGACCCTTCTAAAGGCCCCCAGACCCTTATAGAGGCCCTCAGGACCCTTCTAAAGTCCTCCAGACCCGGCTAATTCCCATCAGGGCTTTTATAAGGGCCACAAGACCCTTCTAATGCCCCTCAGGACCCTTACAAAGGCCCCCGGACCCTTCTAGAGCCTCTCAGGACAGTTTTAAATGCCTCCAGACCCTTCTAGACCACCTCAGGACCCTTCTAAAGGCCCCCAGACACTTCTAATGCCCCTCAGGACCATTCTAAAGGCCCCAGACCCTTCTAATGCAACTCAGGGCCTTTCTAAATTACCCCAGACATTTCTAGAACCTCTCAGAACCTTTTTATATGAACCCAGACCCTTCTAATGCCACTCAGGGCCTTTCTAAAGGCACCCATACCCTTCTATTGCCCCTCAGGACATTTCTAAAGGTCCCCAGACCCTTCTAGAGCCCCTCAGGACCCTTCTAAAGTCCCCCAGACCCTGCTAATTCCCCTCAGGTCTTTTATAAGGGCACCCAGACCTTTCTAATGCCCCTCTGGACCCTTATAAAGGCCCCCAGACGCTTCTAGAGCCTCTCAGGACAGTTTTAAATGCCTCCAGACCCTTCTAGACCCCCTCAGGACCATTCTAAAGGCTCCCAGACCCTTCTAATGCCCCTCAGGACCCTTCTAAAGGCCCCCAGACCCTTCTAATGCCCCACAGGGCCTTTTTAAAGGACCCCAGACCCTTCTAGAGCCCCTGAAGACCATTCTAAAGGCCCCCAGACCCTTCTAATGCCACTCAGGGCCTTTCTAAAGGCCGCGAGACCATTATAATCCCCCTGAGGCCCTTTAAAATGGCCCCCAGACTCTTCTGGACCCCCTCAGGACGCTTCTAATAGCACCCACACCCTTCTAGAGCCACTCAGGGCCTTTCTAAAGGCCTCCACACCCTTCTAATTGCCCTCAAGACCCATGTAAAGGCCCCCAGACCCTTCTAGATTGCCTCAGGACCCATCTAAAAGCCCCCAGAGCCTTCTAATGCCTTTCAGGACCCTTATGAAGGCCACAAGACCCTTCTAATGCCCCTCAGGAGCTTTCTAAAGGCCCTCAGACCCTTCTAATGCCCCTCAGGGCATTTATAAAGGTTCCCAGACCCTTCTAGAGCACGTTAGGACCCTTATAAAGGCCCCCAGACCATTCTAGAGCCCCTCAGGACACTTCTAAAGGAACGCAGACCATTCTAATGCCCGTCAGGGCCTTTATAAAGGTACCCAGACCCTTCTACTGCCCCTCAGGAGCATTCAAAATGCCCCCAGACCCTTCTAATGCCCCACAGGGCCTTTCTAAAGGTCCCTAGACCCATCTAGAGCCCCTGAAGACCCTTCTAAAGGCCCCCAGACCCTTATAGAGGCCCTCAGGACCCTTCTAAAGTCCTCCAGACCCGGCTAATTCCCCTCAGGGCTTTTATAAGGGCCACAAGACCCTTCTAATGCCCCTCAGGACCCTTACAAAGGCCCCCGGACCCTTCTAGAGCCTCTCAGGACAGTTTTAAATGCCTCCAGACCCTTCTAGACCACCTCAGGACCCTTCTAAAGGCCCCCAGACCCTTCTAATGCCCCTCAGGACCATTCTAAAGCCCCCAGACCCTTCTAATGCCCCTCAGGGCCTTTCTAAATTACCCCAGACATTTCTAGAACCTCTCAGAACCTTTTTATATGAACCCAGACCCTTCTAATGCCACTCAGGGCCTTTCTAAAGGCCCCCAGACCCTTCTAGAGCCCCTCAGGACATTTCTATAGGCACCCAGACCCTTCTAATGCCACTCAGGGCCATTCTAAAGGCCACGAGACCCTTATAATCCCCCTGAGGGCCATTAAAAAGGCCCCCAGACCATTCTGGACCCCATCAGGACGCTTCTAATAGCACCCAGACCCTTCTAGAGCCCCTCAGGGCCTTTCTAAAGGCCTCCACACCCTTCTAATGACCCTCAAGACGCACGTAAATGCCGCCAGACCCTTCTAGATTGCCTCAGGACCCAGCTAAAAGCCCCCAGACCCTTCTAATGCCTTTCAGGACCCTTATGAAGGCCGCAAGACCCTTCTAATGCACCTCAGGACCTTTCTAAAGGCCCTCAGACCCTTCTAATGCCTTCCACGGCCTTTATAAAGGTTCCCAGACCCTTCTAGAGCCCGTCAGGACCCTTATAAAGGCCCCCAGATCATTCTAGAGGCCCTCAAGACACTTCTAAAGGCCCGCAGACCATTCTACTGCCTCTCAGGAGCATTCTAAAGGTCCCCAGACCCTTCTAATGCCCCACAGGGCCTTTCTAAAAGTCCCCAGACCCTTCTAGAGCCCCTGAAGACCCTTCTAAAGGCCCCCAGACCCTTATAGAGCCCCTCAGGACCCTTCTAAAGTCCCCCAGACCCTGCTAATTCCCCTCAGGTCTTTTATAAGGGCACCCAGACCTTTCTTATGCCCCTCTGGACCCTTATAAAGGCCCCCAGACCCTTCTAGAGCTTCTCAGGACAGTTTTAAATGCCTCCAGACCCTTCTAGACCCCCTCAGGACCATTCTAAAGGCTCCCAGACCCTTCTAATGCCCCTCAGGACCGTTCTAAAGGCCCCCAGACCCATCTAATGCCCCACAGGGCCTTTCTAAATGTCCCCAGACCCTTCTAGAGCCCCTGAAGACCCTTCTAAAGGCACCCAGTCCTTTCTAATGCCACTCAGGGCCTTTCTAAAGGCCGCGAGACCATTATAATCCCCCTGAGGGCCTTTAAAAAGGCCCCCAGACTCTTCTGGACCCCCTCAGGACGCTTCTAATAGCACCCACACCCTTCTAGAGCCACTCAGGGCCTTTCTAAAGGCCTCCACACCCTTCTAATGGCCCTCAAGACCCATGTAAATGCCCCCAGACCCTTCTAGATTGCCTCAGGACCCATCTAAAAGCCCCCAGACCCATCTAATGCCTTTCAGGGCCTTTCTAAAGGCCTCCACACCATTCTAATGACCCTCAAGACCCATGTAAAGGCCCCTAGACCCTTCTAGATTGCCTCAGGACACATCTAAAAGCCCCCAGAGCCTTCTAATGCCTTTCAGGACCATTATGAAGGCCACAAGACCCTTCTAATGCCCCTCAGGGCATTTATAAAGGTTCCCAGACCCTTCTAGAGCACGTTAGGACCCTTATAAAGGCCCCCAGACCATTCTAGAGCCCCTCAGGACACTTCTAAAGGCCCGCAGACCATTCTAATGCCCGTCAGGGCCTTTATAAATGTCCCCAGACCCTTCTACTGCCACTCAGGAGCATTCTAAATGCCCCCAGACCCTTCTAATGCCCCTGAAGACCCTTCTAAAGGCCCCCAGACCCTTATAGAGGCCCTCAGGACCCTTCTAAAGTCCTCCAGACCCGGCTAATTCCCCTCAGGGCTTTTATAAGGGCCACAAGACCCTTCTAATGCCCCTCAGGACCCTTACAAAGGCCCCCAGACCCTTCTAGAGACTCTCAGGACAGTTTTAAATGCCTCCAGACCTTTCTAGACCACCTCAGGACCCTTCTAAAGGCCCCCAGACCCTTCTAATGCCCCTCAGGACTATTCTAAAGCCCCCAGACACTTCTAGAACCTCTCAGAACCTTTCTATATGAACCCAGACCCTTCTAATGCCACTCAGGGCCTTTCTAAAGGCACCCATACCCTTCTATTGCCCCTCAGGACATTTCTAAAGGCCCCCAGACCCTTCTAGAGCCCCTCAGGACATTTCTATAGGCACCCAGACCCTTCTAATGCCCCTCAGGACCTTTCTAAAGGCCCTCAGACCCTTCTAATGCCTTTCAGGGCCTTTATAAAGGTTCCCAGACCATTCTAGAGCCCGTCAGGACCCTTATAAAGGCCCCCAGATCATTCTAGAGCCCCTCAGGACACTTCTAAAGGCCCGCAGACCATTCTACTGCCTCTGAGGAGCTTTCTAAATGTCCCCAGACCCTTCTAATGCCCCACAGGGCCTTTCTAAAGGTCCCCAGACCCTACTAGAGCCCCTGAAGACCCTTCTAAAGGCCCCCAGACCCTTCTTATGCCACTCAGAGCCTTTCTAAAGGCCGCGAGACCCTTATAATCCCCCCTGAGGGCCTTTAAAAAGGCCCCCAGACATTTCTGGACCCCCTCAGGACGCTTCTAAAAGCCCCCAGACCCATCTAATTCCACTCAGGGCCTTTCTAAAGGTCGCGAGACCCTTATGATCCCCCTGAGGGCCTTTAAAAAGGCCCCCAGACCCTTCTGGAACCTCTCAGGACGCTTCTAATGGCCCCCACACCCTTCTAGAGCCCCTCAGGGCCTTTCTAAAGGCCTCCACACCCTTCTAATGACCCTCAAGACCCATGTAAAGGCCCCCAGACCCTTCTAGATTGCCTCAGGACCCATCTAAATGCTCCCAGACCCTTCTAATGCCTTTCAGGGCCTTTCTAAAGGCCTCCACACCCTTCTAATGACCCTCAAGACCCAAGCAAAGGCCCCTAGACCCTTCTAGATTGCCTCAGGACCCATCTAAAAGCCACCAGAGCATTCTAATGCCTTTCAGGACCCTTATGAAGGCCGCAAGACCCTTCTAATGCCCCTCAGGACGTTTCTAAAGGCCCCCAGACCCTTCTAGAGCCCCTCAGGACATTTCTAAAGGCACCCAGACCCTTCTAATGCCACTCAGGGCCTTTCTAAAGGCCGCGAGACCCTTATAATCCCCCTGAGGGCCTTTAAAAAGGCTCCCAGACCTTTCTGGACCCCCTCAGGACGATTCTAATAGCCCCCAGACCCTTTTAGAGCCCATCAGGGCCTTTCTAAAGGCCTCCAGACCCTTCTAATGACCCTCAAGATCCATGTAAAGGCCCCTAGACCCTTCTAGATTGCCTCAGGACCCATCTAAAAGATCCCAGACCCTTCTAATGCCTTTCAGGACCCTTATGAAGGCCACAAGACCCTTCTAATGCCCCTCAGGACCTTTCTAAAGGCCATCAGACCCTTCTAATGCCTTTCAGGGCATTTATAAAGGTTCCCAGACCCTTCTAGAGCCCGTCAGGACCCTTATAAAGGCCCCGAGATCATACTAGAGCCCCTCAGGACACTTCTAAAGGCCCGCAGACCATTCTACTGCCTCTCAGGAGCACTCTAAATGTCCCCAGACCCTACTAATGCCCCACAGGGCCTTTCTAAAGGTCCCCAGACCCTTCTATAGCCCCTGAAGACCCTTCTAAAGGCCCCCAGACCCTTCTAATGCCTCTCAGGGCCTTTCTAAAGGCCGCGAGACCCTTATAATCCCCCTGAGGGCCTTTAAAAAGGCCCCCAGACCCTTCTGGACCCCCTCAGGACGCTTCTAATAGCCCCCACACCCTTCTAGAGCCCCTCAGGTCTTTTCTAAAGGCCTCCACACCCTTCTAATGACACTCAAGACACATGTAAAGGCACCCAGACCGTTCTAGATTGCCTCAGGACCCATCTAAAAGCTCCCAGACCCTTCTAATGCCTTTCAGGGCCTTTCTAAAGGCCTCCACACCCTTCTAATGACCCTCAAGACCCATGTAAAGGCCCCTAGACCCTTCTAGATTGCCTAAGGACCCATCTAAAATCCCCCAGACCCTTCTAATACCTTTCAGGACCCATATAAAGGCACCCAGACCATTCTAGAGCCTCTCAGGACAGTTTTAAATGCCTCCCGACCCTTCTAGACCCCCTCAGGACCATTCTAAATTTTCCCAGACCATTCTAATGCCCCTCAGGACCCTTCTAAAGGCCCCCAGTCCCTTGTAATGCCCCACAGGGCTTTTCTAAAGTACCCCAGACACTTCTAGAACCTCTCAGGGCCATTCTATATGACCCCAGACCCTTGTAATGCCCCTCAGGGCCTTTCTAAATGCCCCCATACCCTTCTAATGCCCCTCAGGACATTTCTAAAGGCACCCAGATCCTTCTAATGCAACTCAGGGCCTTTCTAAAGCAGCGAGACCCTTATATTCCCCCTGAGGGCCTTTAAAAAGGCCCCCAGACCCTTCTGGACCCCCTCAGGACGCTTCTAGTTGCCCCCAGACCCTTCTAGACACCCTCAGGGCCTATCTAAAGGCATCCACACCCTTCTAATGACCCTCAAGACCCATGTAAAGGCCCCCAGACCCTTCTAGATTGCCTCAGGACCCATCTAAAAGCCCCCAGACCCTTCTAATGCCTTTCAGGGCCTTTATAAAGGCCTCCACACCCTTCTAATGACCCTCAAGACCCATGTAAAGGCCCCTAGACCCTTCTAGATTGCAACAGGACCCATCTAAAAGCCCCCAGACCCTTCTAATGCCTTTCAGGGCCTTTCTAAATGCCTCCAGACCCTTCTAATGCCACTCAGGACCTTTCTAAAGGCCCTCAGACCATTCTAATGCCTTTCAGGGCCTTTATAAAGGTTCCCAGAACCTTCTAGAGCCCGTCAGGACCCTTATAAATGCCCCCAGATCATTCTTGAGCCCCTCAGGACAATTCTAAAGGCACGCAGACCATTCTACTGCCCCTCAGGAGCACTCTAAAGGCCCCCAGACCCTTCTAGTGCCCCACAGGGCCTTTCTAATGGTCCCCAGACCATTCTATAGCCCTTGAAGACCCTTATAAAGGCCCTCAGACCCTTCTAATGCCCCACAGGGCCTTTCTAAAAGTCCCCAGACCCTTCTAGAGCCCCTGAAGACCCTTCTAAATGTTCCAGACCCTTCTAATTCCCCTGAGGGCCTTTCTAAATTACCCCAGACTCTTCTAGAACCTCTCAGAGCCTTTCTATATGAACCCAGACCCCTGTAATGCCACTCAGGGCCTTTCTAAAGGCCGCGAGACCCTTATAATCCACCTGACGGCCTTTAAAAAGGCCCCCAGACCCTTCTGGAGCCCCTCAGGACGCTTCTAATAGCCCCCAGACCCTTCTAGAGCCCCTCAGGGCCTTTCTAAAGGCCTCCACACCCTTCTAATGACCCTCAAGACCCATGTAAAGGCCCCCAGACCCTTCTAGATTGCCTCAGGACCCATCTAAAAGCCCCCAGACCCTTCTAATGCCTTTCAGGACCCTTAAGAAGGCCACAAGACCCTTCTAATGCCCCTCAGGACCTTTATAAAGGCCCTCAGACCATTCTAATGCCCCTCAGGGCATTTATAAAGGTTCCCAGACCCTTCTAGAGCACGTCAGGACCCTTATAAAGGCACCCAGGCCATTCTAGAGCCCCTCAGGACACTTCTAAAAGCTCGCAGACCATTCTAATGCCCGTCAGGGCCTTTATAAATGTCCCCAGACCCTTCTACTGCCCCTCAGGAGCATTCTAAGGGCCCCCAGACCCTTCTAATGCCCCACAGGTCCTTTATAAAGGTCCCCAGACCCTTCTAGAGCACCTGAAGACCCTTATAAAGGCCCCCAGACCCTTATAGAGGCCCTCAGGACCCTTTTAAATTCCCCCAGACCCTGCTAATTCCCCTCAGGGCTTTTATAAGGGCACCCAGACCCTTCTAATGCCCCTCAGGACCCTTACAAAGGCACCCAGACCATTCTAGAGCCTCTCAGGACAGTTTTAAATGCCTCCAGACCCTTCTAGACCCCCTCAGGACCCTTCTAAATGCCCCCAGACCCTTCTAATGCCCCTCAGGACCCTTCTAAAGGCCCCCAGACCCTTCTAATGCCCCTCAGGGCCTTTCTAAATTACACCAGACACTTCTAGAACCTCTCAGAGCCTTTCAATACGACCCCAGACCCTTGTAATGCCACTCAGTTCCTTTTTAAAGGCCGCGAGACCCTTATAATCCCCCTGAGGGCCTTTAAAAAGGCCCCCAGACCTATCTGGACCTCCTCAGGACGCTTCTAATAGACCCCACACCCTTCTAGAGCACCTCAGGGCCTTTCTAAAGACCTCCACACCCTTCTAATGACCCTCAAGACCCATGTAAAGGCCCCTAGACCCTTCTAGATTGCCTCAGGACCCATCTAAATGCCCCCAGACACTTCTAATGCATTTCAGGACCCTTATGAAGGCCACAAGACCCTTCTAATGCCCCTCAGGACCTTTCTAAAGGGCCTCAGACCCTTCTAATGCCCCTCAGGTCTTTTATAAAGGTTCCCAGACCCTTCTAGAGCCCGTCAGGACCCTTATAAATGCCCCCAGACCATTCTAGAGCCGCTCAGAACACGTCTAAAGGCTTGCAGACCATTCTAATGCCCGTCAGGGCCTTTATAAATGTCCCCAGACCCTTCTACTGCCCCTCAGGAGCATTCTAAAGGCCACCAGACCCTTCTAATGCCCCACAGGGCCGTTCTAAAGGTCCCCAGAGCCTTCAAGAGCCCCTGAAGACCCTTTTAAAGGCTCCCAGACCCTTATAGAGCTCCTCAGGACCCTTCTAAAGTCCCCCAGACCCTGCTAATTCCCCTCAGGGCTTTTATAAGGGCACCCAGACCCTTCTAATGCCCCTCAGGACCCTTATAAAGGCACCCAGACCCTTCTAGAGCTTCTCTGGACAGTTTTAAATGCCTCCAGACCCTTGTAGACCCCCTCATGACCATTCTAAAGGCCCCCAGACCCTTCTAATGCCCCTCAGGACCATTCTAAAGGCCCCCAGACCCTTCTAATGCCCTTTAGGGCCTTTCTAAAGTACCCCAGACACTTCTAGAACCTCTCAGGGCCTTTCTATATGACCCCAGACCAATGTAATGCCACTCAGGGCCTTTCTAAAAGCCACGAGACCCTTATAATCCCCCTGAGGGCCTTTAAAAAGGCCCCCAGACCCTTCTGGACCCCCTCATGACTCTTCTAATAGCCCCCAGACCATTCGAGAGTACCTCAGGACAATTCTAAAGGCACCCAGACCCTTCTAATGCCACTCAGGGCCTTTCTAAAGGCCGCGAGACGCTTGTAATCCCCCTGAGGGCCTTTAAAAAGGCCCCCAGACCCTTCTGGACCCCCTCAGGACGCTTCTAATAGCACCCAGACCCTTCTAGAGCCCCTCCCGGCCTTTCTAAAGGCCTCCACACCCTTCTAATGACCCTCAAGACCCATGTAAAGGACCCCAGACCCTTCTAGATTGCCTCAGGACCCATCTAAAAGCCCCCAGACCCTTCTAATGCCTTTCAGGACCCTTATGAAGGCCACAAGACCCTTCTAATGCCCCTCAGGACCTTTCTAAAGGCCCTCAGACCCTTCTAATGCCCCTCAGGGCATTTATAAAGGTTCCCAGACCCTTCTAGAGCCCGTCAGGACCCTTATAAAGGCGCCCAGACCATTCTAGAGCCCCTCAGGACACGTCTAAAGGGCCGCAGACCATTCTAATGCCCGTCAGGGCCTTTATAAAGATCCCCAGACCCTTCTACTGCCCCTCAGGAGCATTCTAAAGGCTCCCAGACCCTTCTAATGCCCCTCAAGGCCATTCTAAAGTACCCCAGACACTTCTATAACCTCTCAGGGCCTTTCTATATGACCCCAGACCCTTCTAATGCCTCTGAGCGCCTTTCTAAAGGCCACGAGAACCTTATAATCCTCCTGAGGGCCTTTAAAACGGCCCCCAGACCCTTCTGGACCCCCTCAGGACGCTTCTAATAGCCCCCAGACCATTCTAATGACTTTCAGGGCCTTTCTAAAGGCCTCCACACCCTTCTAATGACCCTCAAGACCCATGTAAAGGCCCCCAGACCCTTCTAGATTGCCTCAGGACCAATCTAAAAGCACCCAGACCCTTCTAATGCCTTTCAGGGCCTTTCTAAAGGCCTCCACAACCTTCTAATGACCCTCAAGACCCATGTAAAGGCCCCTAGACCCTTCTAGGACGCTTGTAATAGCCCTCAGACTCTTATAATGCCCCTCAGGGCATTTATAAAGGTTCCCAGACCCTTCTAGAGCCCGTCAGGACCCTTATAAAGGCGCCCAGACCATTCTAGAGACCGTCAGGACAATTCTAAAGGCACCCAGACCCTTCTAATGACCCTCAGGGCATTTATAAAGGTTCCCAGACCCTTCTAGGGCCAGTCAGGACCCTTATAAAGGCCCCCAGGGCATTCTAGAACCCCTCAGGACACTTCTAAAGGCCTGCAGACCATTCTAATGCCCGTCAGGGCCTTTATAAATGTCCCCAGACCCTTCTACTGCCCCTCAGGAGCATTCTAAAGGCCTCCAGACCGTTCTAATGCCCCACAGGGCCTTTCTAAAGGTCCCCAGACCCTTATAGAGCCCCTGAAGACCCTTCTAAAGGCACCCAGACCCTTATAGAGCTCCTAAGGACCCTTCTAAAGTCCCCCAGACCCTACTAATTCTCCTCATGGCTTTTATAAGGGCACCCAGACCCTTCTAATGCCCCTCAGGACCCTTATAAATGCACCCAGACCCTTCTAGAGCCTCTCAGGACAGTTTTAAATGCCTCCAGACCCTTCTAGACCCCCTCAGGACCATTCTATAGGCCCCCAGACCATTCTAATGCACCTCAGGACCATTCTAAAGGACCCCAGAGCCTTCTATATGCACCTCAGGGCGTTTCTAAAGTACCCCAGACATTTCTAGAACCTCTCAGGGCCTTTCTATATGACCCCAGACCCTTGTAATGACCCTCAGGGCCTTTCTAAAGGCCCCCATACCCTTCTAATGCCCCTCAGGACATTTCTAAAGGCCCCCAGACCCTTCTAGAGCCCCTCAGGACATTTCTAAAGGCACCCAGACCCTTCTAATGCCACTCAGGGCCTTTCTAAAGGCATCCACACCCTTCTAATGACCCTCAAGACCCATGTAAAGGCCCCCAGACCCTTCTAGATTGCCTCAGGACCTATCTAAAAGCCCCCAGACCCTTCTAATGCCTTTCAAGACCCTTATGAAGGACACAAGACCCTTCTAATGCCCCACAGGGCCTTTCTAAAGGTCCCCAGACCCTTATAGAGCCCCTGAAGACCCTTCTAAAGGCCCCCAGACCCTTATAGAGCTCCTCAGGACCCTTCTAAAGTCCCCCAGACCCTACTAATTCTCCTCAGGGCTTTTATAAGGGCACCCAGACCGTTCTAATGCCCCTCAGGACCCTTATAAAGGCACCCAGACCCTTCTAGAGCCTCTCAGGACAGTTTTAAATGCCTCCAGACCCTTCTAGACCCCCTCAGGACCATTCTATAGGCCCCCAGACCATTCTAATGCCCCTCAGGACCATTCTAAAGGACACCAGAGCCTTCTATATGCACCTCAGGGCGTTTCTAAAGGCACCCAGACCCTTCTAATGCCACTCTGGGCCTTTCTAAAGGCATCCACACCCTTCTAATGACCCTCACGACCCATGTAAAGGCCCCCAGACCCTTCTAGATTGCCTCAGGACCTATCTAAAAGCCCCCAGACCCTTCTAATGCCTTTCAAGACCCTTATGAAGGACACAAGACCCTTCTAATGCCCCTCAGGACCTTTCTAAAGGCCCTCAAACCCTTCTAATGCCTTTCAGGGCCATTATAAAGGTTCCAGACCCTTCTAGAGCCCGTCAGGACCCTTATAAAGGCCCCCAGATCATTCTAGAGCCCCTCAGGACACTTCTAAAGGCCCGCAGACCATTCTACTGCCCCTCAGGAGCACTCTAAAGGCCCCCAGACCCTTCTAATGCCCCACAGGGCCTTTCTAAAGGTCCCCAGACCCTTCTAGAGCCCCTGAAGACCCTTCTAAAGGCCCCCAGAGCCTTATAGAGGCCCTCAGGACCCTTCTAAAGTCCCCCAGACCCTGCTAATTCCCCTCAGGGCTTTTATAATGGCACCCAGACCCTTCTAATGCCCCTCAGGACCCTTACAAAGGCACCCAGACCCTTCTAGAGCCTCTCAGGACAGTTTTAAATGCCTCCAGACCCTTCTAGACCCCCTCAGGACCCTTCTAAAGGCACCCAGACCCTTCTAATGCCCCTCAGGACCCTTCTAAAGGCCCCCTGACCCTTCTAATGCCTCTCAGGGCCTTTCTAAATTACCCCAGACCCTTCTAATGCCCCTCAGGGGTTTTATAAAGGTTCCCAGAACCTTCTAGAGCACGTCACGACCCTTATAAATGCCCCCAGACAATTCTAGAGCCCCTCAGGACACTTCTAATCGCCCGGAGACCATTCTAATGCCCGTCAGGGCCTTTATAAATGTCCCCAGACACTTCTACTGCCTCTCAGGAGCATTCTAAAGGCCCCCAGACCCTTCTAGACCCCCTCAGGACCATTCTAAAGGACCCGAGACCCTTCTAATGCCCCACAGGGCATTTCTAAAGTACCCCAGACACTTCTAGAACCTCTCAGGGCCTTTCTATATGACCCCAGACCCTTGTAATGCCCCTCAGGGCCTTTCTAAAGGCCACGAGAACCTTATAATCCTCCTGAGGGCCTTTAAAACGGCCCCCAGACCCTTCTGGACCCCCTCAGGACGCTTCAAATAGCCCCCAGACCCTTCTAATGACTTTCAGGGCCTTTCTAAAGGCCTCCACACCCTTCTAATGACCCTCAAGACCCATGTAAAGGCCCCCAGACCCTTCTAGATTGCCTCAGGACCAATCTAAAAGCACCCAGACCCTTCTAATGCCTTTCAAGGCCTTTCTAAAGGCCTCCACAACCTTCTAATGACCCTCAAGACCCATGTAAAGGCCCCTAGACCCTTCTAGGACGCTTGTAATAGCCCTCAGACTCTTATAATGACCCTCAGGGCATTTATAAAGGTTCCCAGACCCTTCTAGAGCCCGTCAGGACCCTTATAAAGGCCCCCAGACCATTCTAGAGACCGTCAGGACACTTCTAAAGGCCCGCAGACCATTCTAATGCACGTCAGGGCCTTTATAAAGGTCCCCAGACCCTTCTACTGCCCCTCAGGAGCATTATAAAGGCCCCCAGACCATTCTAATGCCCCACAGGGCCTTTCTAAAGGTCGCCAGACCCTTCTAGAGCCCCTGAAGACCTTTCTAAAGACACTCGGACCCTTATAGAGCTCCTAAGGACCCTTCTAAAGTCCCCCAGACCCTGCTAATTCCCCTCAGGGCTTTTATAAGGGCACCCAGACGCTTATAAATGCCCCTCCGGACCCTTATAAAGGCACCCAGACCCTTCTAGAGCCTCTCAGGACAGTTTTAAATGCCTCCAGACCACTCTAGACCCCCTCAGGACCGTTCTAAAGGCCCCCAGACCTTTCTAATGCCCCTCAGGACCCTTCTAAAGGCCCCCAGACCCTTCTAATGCCCGTCAGGGCATTTCTAAAGTACCCCAGACACTTCTAGAACCTCTCAGGGCCTTTCTATATGACCCGAGACCCTTATAATGCCCCTCAGGGCCTTTCTAAAGGCCCCCATACCCTTCTAATGCCCCTCAGGACATTTCTAAAGGACCCCAGACCCTTCAAGAGCCCCTCAGGACAATTCTAAAGGCACCCAGACCCTTCTAATGACCCTCAGGGCATTTATAAAGGTTCCCAGACCCTTCTAGGGCCAGTCAGGACCCTTATAAAGGCCCCCAGGCCATTCTAGAACCCCTCAGGACACTTCTAAAGGCCCGCAGACCATTCTAATGCCCGTCAGGGCCTTTATAAATGTCCCCAGACCCTTCTACTGCCCCTCAGGAGCATTCTAAAGGCCTCCAGACCGTTCTAATGCCCCACAGGGCCTTTCTAAAGGTCCCCAGACCCTTATAGAGCCCCTGAAGACCCTTCTAAAGGCACCCAGACCCTTATAGAGCTCCTAAGGACCCTTCTAAAGTCCCCCAGACCCTACTAATTCTCCTCAGGGCTTTTATAAGGGCACCCAGACCCTTCTAATGCCCCTCAGGACCCTTATAAATGCACCCAGACCCTTCTAGAGCCTCTCAGGACAGTTTTAAATGCCTCCAGACCCTTCTAGACCCCCTCAGGACCATTCTATAGGCCCCCAGACCATTCTAATGCCCCTCAGGACCATTCTAAAGGACCCCAGAGCCTTCTATATGCACCTCAGGGCGTTTCTAAAGTACCCCACACATTTCTAGAACCTCTCAGGGCCTTTCTATATGACCCCAGACCCTTGTAATGACCCTCAGGGCCTTTCTAAAGGCCCCCATACCCTTCTAATGCCCCTCAGGACATTTCTAAAGGCCCCCAGACCCTTCTAGAGCCCCTCAGGACATTTCTAAAGGCACCCAGACCCTTCTAATGCCACTCAGGGCCTTTCTAAAGGCATCCACACCCTTCTAATGACCCTCAAGACCCATGTAAAGGCCCCCAGACCCTTCTAGATTGCCTCAGGACCTATCTAAAAGCCCCCAGACCCTTCTAATGCCTTTCAAGACCCTTATGAAGGACACAAGACCCTTCTAATGCCCCTCAGGACCTTTCTAAAGGCCCTCAAACCCTTCTAATGCCTTTCAGGGCCTTTATAAAGGTTCAAGACCCTTCTAGAGCCCGTCAGGACCCTTATAAAGGCCCCCAGATCATTCTAGAGCCCCTCAGGACACTTCTAAAGGCCCGCAGACCATTCTACTGCCCCTCAGGAGCACTCTAAAGGCCCCCAGACCCTTCTAATGCCCCACAGGGCCTTTCTAAAGGTCCCCAGACCCTTCTAGAGCCCCTGAAGACCCTTCTAAAGGCCCCCAGAGCCTTATAGAGGCCCTCAGGACCCTTCTAAAGTCCCTCAGACCCTGCTAATTCCCCTCAGGGCTTTTATAAGGGCACCCAGACCCTTCTAATGCCCCTCAGGACCCTTACAAAGGCACCCAGACCCTTCTAGAGCCTCTCAGGACAGTTTTAAATGCCTCCAGACCATTCTAGACCCCCTCAGGACCCTTCTAAAGGCACCCAGACCCTTCTAATGCCCCTCAGGACCCTTCTAAAGGCCCCCTGACCCTTCTAATGCCCATCAGGGCCTTTCTAAATTACCCCAGACACGTCTAGAACCTCTCAGAGCCTTTCTATATGACCCCAGACCCTTGTAATGCCACTCAGGGACTTTCTAAAGGCCGCGAGACCCTTATAATCCCCCTGAGGGCCTTTAAAAAGGTCCCCAGACCCTTCTGGACCACCTCAGGACGCTTCTAATAGCCCCCAGACCTTTCTAGAGCCCCTCAGGGCCTTTCTAAAGGCCTCCACACCCTTCTAATGACACTCAAGACCCATGTAAAGGCCCCTAGACCCTTCTAGATTGCCTCAGGACCCATCTAAAAGCCCGCAGACCCTTCTAATGCCTTTCAGGACCCTTATGAAGGCCACAAGACCCTTCTAATGCCCCTCAGGACCTTTCAAAAGGCCCTCAGACCCTTCTAATTCCCCTCAGGGGTTTTATAAAGGTTCCCAGAACCTTCTAGAGCACGTCACGACCCTTATAAATGCCCCCAGACAATTCTAGAGCCCCTCAGGACACTTCTAATCGCCCGCAGACCATTCTAATGCCCGTCAGGGCCTTTATAAATGTCCCCAGACACTTCTACTGCCTCTCAGGAGCATTCTAAAGGCCCCCAGACCCTTCTAGACCCCCTCAGGACCATTCTAAAGGACCCGAAACCCTTCTAATGCCCCACAGGGCATTTCTAAAGTACCCCAGACACTTCTAGAACCTCTCAGGGCCTTTCTATATGACCCCAGACCCTTGTAATGCCCCTCAGGGCCTTTCTAAAGGCCACGAGAACCTTATAATCCTCCTGAGGGCCTTTAAAACGGCCCCCAGACCCTTCTGGACCCCCTCAGGACGCTTCTAATAGCCCCCAGACCCTTCTAATGACTTTCAGGGCCTTTCTAAAGGCCTCCACACCCTTCTAATGACCCTCAAGACCCATGTAAAGGCCCCCAGACCCTTCTAGATTGTCTCAGGACCAATCTAAAAGCACCCAGACCCTTATAATGCCTTTCAGGGCCTTTCTAAAGGCCTCCACAACCTTCTAATGACCCTCAAGACCCATGTAAAGGCCCCTAGACCCTTCTAGGACGCTTGTAATAGCCCTCAGACTCTTATAATGCCCCTCAGGGCATTTATAAAGGTTCCCAGACCCTTCTAGAGCCCGTCAGGACCCTTATAAAGGCCCCCAGACCATTCTAGAGACCGTCAGGACACTTCTAAAGGCCCGCAGACCATTCTAATGCACGTCAGGTCCTTTATAAAGGTCCCCAGACCCTTCTACTGCCCCTCAGGAGCATTCTAAAGGCCCCCAGACCATTCTAATGCCACACAGGGCCTTTCTAAAGGTCCCCAGACCCTTCTAGAGCCCCTGAAGACCTTTCTAAAGACCCTCGGACCCTTATAGAGCTCCTAAGGACCATTCTAAAGTCCTCCAGACCCTGCTAATTCCCCTCAGGGCTTTTATAAGGGCACCCAGACGCTTATAAATGCCCCTCAGGACCCTTATAAAGGCACCCTAGACCCTTCTAGAGCCTCTCAGGACAGTTTTAAATGCCTCCAGACCACTCTAGACCCCCTCAGGACCGTTCTAAAGGCCCCCAGACCTTTCTAATGCCCCTCAGGACCCTTCTAAAGGCCCCCAGACCCTTCTAATGCCCCTCAGGGCCTTTCTAAATTACCCCAGACACTTCTAGAACCTCTCAGGGCCTTTCTATATGACCCGAGACCCTTATAATGCCCCTCAGGGCCTTTCTAAAGGCCCCCATACCCTTCTAATGCCCTTCAGGACATTTCTAAAGGACCCCAGACCCTTCAAGTGCCCCTCAGGACAATTCTAAAGGCACCCAGACCCTTCTAATGACCCTCAGGGCATTTATAAAGGTTCCCAGACCCTTCTAGGGCCAGTCAGGACCCTTATAACGGCCCCCAGGCCATTCTAGAGCCCCTCAGGACACTTCTAAAGGCCCGCAGACCATTCTAATGCCCGTCAGGGCCTTTATAAATGTCCCCAGACCCTTCTACTGCCCCTCAGGAGCATTCTAAAGGCCTCCAGACCCTTCTAATGCCCCACAGGTCCTTTCTAAAGGTCCCCAGACCCTTATAGAGCCCCTGAAGACCCTTCTAAAGGCCCCCAGACCCTTATAGAGCTCCTCAGGACCCTTCTAAAGTCCCCCAGACCCTACTAATTCTCCTCAGGGCTTTTATAAGAGCACCCAGACCGTTCTAATGCCCCTCAGGACCCTTATAAAGGCACCCAGACCCTTCTAGAGCCTCTCAGGACAGTTTTAAATGCCTCCAGACCCTTCTAGACCCCCTCAGGACCATTCTATAGGCCCCCAGACCATTCTAATGCCCCTCAGGACCATTCTAAATGACACCAGAGCCTTCTATATGCACCTCAGGGCGTTTCTAAAGGCACCCAGACCCTTCTAATGCCACTCAGGGCCTTTCTAAAGGCATCCACACCCTTCTAATGACCCTCACGACCCATGTAAAGGCCCCCAGACCCTTCTAGATTGCCTCAGGACCTATCTAAAAGCCCCCAGACCCTTCTAATGCCTTTCAAGACCCTTATGAAGGACACAAGACCCTTCTAATGCCCCTCAGGACCTTTCTAAAGGCCCTCAAACCCTTCTAATGCCTTTCAGGGCCATTATAAAGGTTCCAGACCCTTCTAGAGCCCGTCAGGACCCTTATAAAGGCCCCCAGATCATTCTAGAGCCCCTCAGGACACTTCTAAAGGCCCGCAGACCATTCTACTGCCCCTCAGGAGCACTCTAAAGGCCCCCAGACCCTTCTAATGCCCCACAGGGCCTTTCTAAAGGTCCCCAGACCCTTCTAGAGCCCCTGAAGACCCTTCTAAAGGCCCCCAGAGCCTTATAGAGGCCCTCAGGACCCTTCTAAAGTCCCCCAGACCCTGCTAATTCCCCTCAGGGCTTTTATAATGGCACCCAGACCCTTCTAATGCCCCTCAGGACCCTTACAAAGGCACCCAGACCCTTCTAGAGCCTCTCAGGACAGTTTTAAATGCCTCCAGACCCTTCTAGACCCCCTCAGGACCCTTCTAAAGGCACCCAGACCCTTCTAATGCCCCTCAGGACCCTTCTAAAGGCCCCCTGACCCTTCTAATGCCTCTCAGGGCCTTTCTAAATTACCCCAGACACGTCTAGAACCTTTCAGAGCCTTTCTATATGACCCCAGACCCTTGTAATGCCACTCAGGGACTTTCTAAAGGCCGCGAGACCCTTATAATCCCCCTGAGGGCCTTTAAAAAGGCCCCCAGACCCTTCTGGACCACCTCAGGACGCTTCTAATAGCCCCCAGACCCTTCTAGAGCCCCTCAGGGCCTTTCTAAAGGCCTCCACACCCTTCTAATGACACTCAAGACCATGTAAAGGCCCCTAGACCCTTCTAGATTGCCTCAGGACCCATCTAAAAGCCCGCAGACCCTTCTAATGCCTTTCAGGACCCTTATGAAGGCCACAAGACCCTTCTAATGCCCCTCAGGACCTTTCAAAAAACCCTCAGACCCTTCTAATGCCCCTCAGGGGTTTTATAAAGGTTCCCAGAACCTTCTAGAGCACGTCACGACCCTTATAAATGCCCCCAGACAATTCTAGAGCCCCTCAGGACACTTCTAATCGCCCGCAGACCATTCTAATGCCCGTCAGGGCCTTTATAAATGTCCCCAGACACTTCTACTGCCTCTCAGGAGCATTCTAAAGGCCCCCAGACCCTTCTAGACCCCCTCAGGACCATTCTAAAGGCCCCGAGACCCTTCTAATGCCCCACAGGGCCTTTCTAAAGTACCCCAGACACTTCTAGAACCTCTCAGGGACTTTCTATATGACCCCAGACCCTTGTAATGCCCCTCAGGGCCTTTCTAAAGGCCCCCATACTGTTCTAGTGCCCCTCAGTACATTTCTAAAGGCACCTAGATCCTTCTAATGCAACTCAGGGCCTTTCTAAAGGCAACGAGACCCTTATATTCCCCCTGAGGGCCTTTAAAAAGGCTCCCAGACCCTTCTGGACCCCCTCAGGACGCTTCTAATAGCCCCCAGACCCTTCTAGAGCCCCTCAGGGCCTTTCTAAAGGCCTCCACACCCTTCTAATGACCCTCAAGACCCATGTAAAGGCCCCCAGACCCTTCTAGATTGCCTCAGGACCCATCTAAAAGCCCCCAGACCCTTCTAATGCCTTTCAGGACCCTTATGAAGGACACAAGACCCTTCTAATGCCCCTCAGGACCTTTCTAAAGGCCCTCAGACCCTTCTAATGCCTTTCAGGGCCTTTATAAAGGTTCCCAGACCCTTCTAGAGCCCGTCAGGACCCTTATAAAGGCCCCGAGATCATTCTTGAGCCCCTCAGGACACTTCTAAAGGCCCGCAGACCATTCTACTGCCCCTCAGGAGCACTCTAAAGGCCCCCAGACCCTCCTAATGCCCCACAGGGCCTTTCTAAAGGTCCGCAGACCATTCTAGAGCCCCTGAAGACCCTTATAAAGGCCCTCAGACCCTTCTAATGCCCCACAGGGCCTTTCTAAAAATACCCAGACCCTTCTACTGCCCCTTAGGAGCATTCTAAAGGCCCCCAGACCCTTCTAATGCCCCACAGGGCCTTTCTAAAGGTCCCCAGACCCTTCTAGAGCCCCTGAAGACCCTTCTAAAGGCCCCCAGACCCTTCTAATGCCACTCAGGGCCTTTCTAATGGCCGCGAGACTTTTATAATCCCCCTGAGGGCCTTTAAAAAGGCACCCAGACCCTTCTGGACCCCCTCAGGACGCTTCTAATAGCCCCCAGACCCTTCTAGAGCCCCTCAGGGCCTTTCTAAAGGCCTCCACACCCTTCTAATGACCCTCAAGACCCATGTAAAGGCCCCCAGACCCTTCTAGATTGCCTCAGGACCCATCTAAAAGCCCCCAGACCCTTCTAATGCCTTTCAGGACCCTTATGAAGGACACAAGACCCTTCTAATGCCCCTCAGGAGCTTTCTAAAGGCCCTCAGACCCTTCTAATGCCCCTCAGGGCATTTATAAAGGTTCCCAGACCCTTCTAGAGCACGTCTGGATCCTTATAAAGGCCCCCAGACCATTCTAGAGCCCCTCAGGACACTTCTAAAGGCCCGCTGACCATTCTAATGCCTGTCAGGGCCTTTACAAATGTCCCCAAACCCTTCTACTGTCCCTCAGGAGCATTCTAAGGGCCCCCAGACCCTTCTAATGCCCCACAGGGCCTTTCTAAAGGTCCCCAGACCCTTCTAGAGCCCCTGAAGACCCTTCTAAAGGCCCCCAGAGCCTTATAGAGGCCCTCAGGACCATTCTAAATTCCCCCAGACTCTGCTAATTACCCTCAGGGCTATTATAAGGGCACCCAGATCGTTCTAATGTCTCTCAGGACCCTTACAAAGGCACCGAGACCATTCTAGAGCCTCTCAGGACAGTTTTAAATGACTCCAGACCCTTGTAGACCCCCTTATGACCATTCTAAAGGCCCCCAGACCCTTCTAATGCCCCTCAGGAGCATTCTAAAGGCCCCCAGACCCTTCTAATGCCCCTCAGGTCCTTTCTAAAGGCCCTCAGACCCTTCTAATGCCCCTCAGGGCTTTTATAATGGTTCCCAGACCCTTCTAGAGCCCGTCAGGACCCTTATAAATGCCCCCAGACCATTCTAGATCCCCTCAGGACACGTCTAAAGTCCCGCAGACCATTCTAATGCCCGTCAGGGCCTTTATAAATGTCTCCAGACCATTCTACTGCCCCTCAGGAGCATTCTAAAGGCCCCCAGACCCTTCTAATGCTCCACAGGGCCTTTCTAAAGGTCCCCAGACCCTTCTACTGCCCCTGAAGACCCTTTTAAAGGCTCCCAGACCATTCCAGAGCCCCACAGGACACTTCTAAAGGCCCGCAGACCCTGCTAATTCCCCTCAGGTCTTTTATAAGGGCACCCAGACCCTTCTAATACCCCTCATTACACTTATAAAGACACCCAGACCCTTCTAGAGCCTCTCAGGACAGTTTTAAATGCCTCCAGACCCTTCTAGACCCCCTCAGGACCATTCTAAAGGCCCCTCAGAGCCCTTCTAATGCCCCTCAGGACCCTTCTAAAGGCCCGCAGACCCTTCTAATGCCCCTCAGGGCCTTTCTAAAGTACCCCAGACACTTCTAGAACTTCTCAGGGCATTTCTATATGACCCCAGACCCTTGTAATGCCCCTCAGGGCCTTTCTAAATGCCACCAGACCCTTCTAATGCCCCTCAAGACATTTCTAAAGGCCCCCAGACCCTTCGAGAGCCCCTCAGGACATTTCTAAAGGCCCCCAGATCCTTCTAATGCCACTCAGGGCCTTTCTAAGGGCCGCGAGACCCTTATCACACTCCTGAGGGCCTTTAAAAAGGCCCCCAGACCCTTCGAGAGCCCCTCAGGACGCTTCTAATAGCCCCCAGACCCCTCTAGAGCCCCTCAGGGCCTTTCTAATGGCTTCAACAACCTTCTAATGACCCTGAAGACCCATCTAAAGGCCCCTAGACCCTTCTAGATTGCCTCAGGACCCATCTAAAAGCCCCCAGACCCTTCTAATGCCTTTCAGGGCCTTTCTAAAGGTTTCCACACCCTTCTAATGACCCTCAAGACCCATGTAAAGATCCCTAGACCCTTCTAGATTGCCTCAGGAACCATCTAAAAGACCACAGACCATTCTAATGCGTTTCAGGGCCCTTATGAAGGCCACAAGACCCTTCTAATGCCACTCAGGACCATTCTAAAGGCCCCCAGACCCTACTAATGCCCCACAGGGCCTTTCTAAAGGTCCCCAGACCCTTCTAGAGCCCTTGAAGACCATTCTAAAGGCCCCCAGACCCTTCTAAAGCCACTCAGGGCCTTTCTAAAGGCCCCCAGACCCTTCTAATGCCCCTCAGGGCCTTTCTAAATTCCCCCAGACACTTCTAGAACCTCTCAGAGCCTTTCTATATGAACCCAGACCCCTGTAATGCCACTCAGGGCCTTTCTAAAGGCCGCGAGACCCTTATAATCACCCTGAGGGCCTTTAAAAAGGCCCCCAGACCCTTCTGGACCCCCTCAGGACTCTTCTAATAGCCCCCAGACCCTTCTAGAGTCCATCAGGACAATTCCAAAGGCACCCAGACCCTTCTATGCCACTCAGGGCCTTTCTAAAGGCCGCGAGACCCTTATAATCCCCCTGAGGGCCTTTTAAAAGGCCCCCAGACCATTCTAGAGCCCCTCAGGGCCTTTCTAAAGGCCTCCACACCCGTTCTAATGACCCTCAAGACCCATGTAAAGGCCCCCAGACCCTTCTAGATTGAATCAGGACCCATCTAAAAGCCCCCAGACCCTTCTAATGCCTTTCAGGGCCCTTAAGAAGGCCGCAAGACCCTTCTAATACCCCTCAGGACCTTTCAAAAGGCCCTCAGACTCTTCTAATGCCTCACAGGGCCTTTCTAAATGTCCCCAGACCCTTATAGAGCCCCTCAGGACCCTTCTAAAGTCCCCCAGACCCAGCTAATTCCCCCCAGGGCTTTTATAAGGGCACCCAGACCCTTCTAATGCCCCTCAGGACCCTTATAAAGGCACCCAGACCTTTCTAGAGCCTCTCAGGACAGTTTTAAATGCCTCCAGACCCTTCTAGACACCCTCAGGACAATTCTAAAGCACCTCAGACCCTTCTAATGCCCCTCAGGACCCTTTTAAAAGCCCCCAGACCCTTCTAATGCCCCTCAGGGCCTTTCTAAAGTACCCCAGACACTTCTAGAACCTCTCAGGACCTTTCTATATGACCCCAAACCCTTGTAATGCCCCTCAGGGCCTTTCTAAAGGCCCCCATACCCTTCTAATGCCCCTCAGGACATTTCTAAAGGACCCCAGACCCTTCTAGATCCCCTCAGGAAATTTCTAAAGGCACCCAGACCCTTCTAATGCCACTCAGGGGCTTTCTAAAGGCCGCGAGACCCTTATAATCCTCCTGAGGGCCTTTAAAAAGGCACCCAGACCCTTCTGGACCCTCTCAGGACGCTTCTAATAGCACCCAGACCCTTCTAGAGCCCCTCAGGGCCTTTCTAAAGGCCCTCAGACCCTTCTAATGCCCCTCAGGGCATTTATAAAGGTTCCCAGACCCTTCTAGTGCCCGTCAGGACCCTTATAAAGGCCCCCAGACCATCCTAGAGCCCCTCAGGACACTTCTAAAGGCCCGCAGACCATTCTAATGCCCGTCAGGGCCTTTATAAAGGTCCCCAGACCCTTCTACTGCCCCTCAGGAGCATTCTAAAGGCTACCAGACCCTTCAAATGCCCCTCAAGGCCATTCTAATGTACCCCAGACACTTCTAGAATCTCTCAGGGCCTTTCTATATGACCCCAGACCCTTCTAATGCCTCTGATGGCCTTTCGAAAGGCCACGAGATTCTTATAATCCCCCTGAGGACCTTTAAAATGGCCCCCAGACCCTTCTGGACCCCCTCAGGACGCTTCTAATAGCCCCCAGACCCTTCTAGAGCCCCTCAGGGCCTTTCTAAAGGCCTCCACACCCTTCTAATGACCATCAAGACCCATGTAAAGGCCCCCAGACCCTTCTAGATTGCCTCAGGACCCATCTAAAAGCCCCCAGACCCTTCTAATGCCTTTCAGGACCCTTATGAAGGACACAAGACCCTTCTAATGCCCCTCAGGACCTTTCTAAAGGCCCCCAGACCCTTCTAATTCCCCACAGGGACTTTCTAAAGGTCCTGAGAAGCTCTAGAAAGGTCTGGGTGCCTTTATAAAAGCCCTGAGGGGAATTAGAATGGTCTGGGTGCCCTTATAAAAGCCTGAGGGGAATTAGCAGGGTCTGCGGGCCTTTAGAAGTGTCCTGAGGTGCTCCAGAATGGTCTGGGGACCTTTATAAGGGTCCTGACAGGCTCTAGAAGGGTCTGGGAACCTTTATAAATGCCCTGAGGGGCATTAGAAGGGTCTGAGAGCCTTTAGAAAGGTCCTGAGGGGCATTAGAGTGGTCTTGTGGCCTTCATAAGGGTCTTGAAAGGCATTTGAAGGGTCTGGGGTCTTTTGAATAGGTCCTAAGGCAATCTAGAAGGGTCTGGGGGCCTTTACATGGGTCTTGAGGGTCATTAGAAGGGTGTGGAGGTCTTTAGAAAGGCCCTGAGGGGCTCTAGAAGGGTCTGGGGGCTATTAGAAGTGTCCTGAGGGGGTCCAGAAGGGTTTGGGCGCCTTTATAAAGGCCCTAAGGGGGATTATAAGGGTCTCGCGGCCTTTAGAAAGGCCCTGAGTGGCATTACAAGGGTCTGGGGTCATATAGAAAGGCCCTGAGAGGTTCTAGAGGTGTCTTTGGTAGTTTAGAAAGGCCCTGAGGAGCATTAGAAGGGTCTGGGGGCCTTTAGAAGGGTTCTGAGGGGCATTTGAATGGTCTGGGGCCCTTTAGAAATGCCCTGAGGTGCATTAGAAAGGTCTGGGGCCTTTTAGAAGGGTCTTGAGGGGATCTAGAAGGGTCTGGGGCCTTTAGAATCGTCCTGAGGGGGTCTAGAAGGGTCTGGGGGCCTTTAGAAAGGCCCTGAGGGGCTCCAGGAGGGTCAGGGAGCTGTTAGAAGGATGTTGAGGGGCTCGTGAAGGTTCTGCGTGCCTTTAGAAAGGTTCTGAGGGGCTCTAAAAGAGCCTGGAGGGCCTTTAGAATGGTCCTGAGGGGCACTAGAATGGTCTGGGGACCTTTCGAAATGCCCTGAGGGGCATTAGAAGGGTCTGGGAGGCTTTAGAATGGTCCTGAGAGGGTCTAGAAGGGTCTGGAGGCATTTAAATCTGCCCTGAGAGGCTCTAGAAGGGTCTGGGGGCCCTTAGAATTATCCTGAGGGGCAGTAGAAGGGTCTGGGAACCTTTATAAAGGCCCTGACGGGCATTAGAATGGTCTGCGGGCTTTTAGAAGTGTCCAGAGGGGCTCTAGAATGGTCTGGGGGCCTTTATAAGGGTCCTGACGGGCTCTAGAAGGGTCTGGGAACCTTTCTCAATGCCCTGAGGGGCATTAGAAGGGTCTGAGGGCCTTTAGAATAGTCCTGAGGGGCATTAGAAGGGTCTTGTCTCCATTATAAGGGTCCTGAAAGGCATTAGAAGGGTCTGGGGGCTTTTAGATGGGTCCTGAGGCAATCTAGAAGGGTCTGGGGGCCTTTACATGGGTCTTGAGGGTCATTAGAAGGGCGTGGAGGCCTTTAGAAAGGCCCTGAGGGGCTCTAGAAGGGTCAGGGAGCCGTTAGAAGGATGTTTGAGGGGCTCTTCAAGGTTTTGCGGGCCTTTAGAATGGCCCTGAGGGGCTCTAAAAGAGTCTGGGGTCCTTTAGAATGGTCCTGAGGGGCTCTAGAAGGGTCTGGGAACCTTTCGAATTGCCCTTTGGGGAATTAGAAGGGTCTGGGGGGCTTTAGAATGGTCCTGATGGGGTCTAGAAGGGTCTGGAGGCATTTAAAACTGCCCTGAGAGGCTCTAGACGGGTCTGGGGGCCTTTAGAATGCTCCTGAGGGGCAGTAGAAGGGTCTGGGAACCTTTATAAAGGCCCCACGGGCATTAGAATGGTCTGCGGGCCTTTAGAAGTGTCCTGAGGGGCTCTAGAATGGTCTGGGGGGCTTTATAAGGGTCCTGACGTGCTCTAGAAAGGTCTGGGAACCTTTATAAATGCCCTGAGGGGCATTAGAAGGGTCTGAGGGCCTTTAGAAAGGCCCTTAGAGGGCATTAGAAGGGTCTTGTGTCCTTCATAAGGGTCCTGAAAGGCATTAGAAGGGTCTGGGGGCTTTTAGATGGGTCCTGAGGCAATCTAGAAGGGTCTGGGGGCCTTTACATGGGTCTTGAGGGTCATTAGAAGAGTGTGGAGGCCTTTAGAAAGGCCCTGAGGGGCTCTAGAAGGGTCTGGGAACTTTAGAAGCGTCCTGAGGGGCTGTAGAAGGGTCTGGGGGCCTTTACATGGGTCCTGATGGGTTCTAGAAAGATTTGATGGCCTCTAGAAATGTCCTGAGTGGCTCTAGAAGGGTCTGGGGGCCTTTTTAAGGGCTCTGAGGGGCATTTGAATGGTCTGGGGGCCTTTAGAAAGGCCCTGAGGTGGATTAGAAGGGTCTGAGTGCCTTTAGAATGGTCCTGAGGGGTTCTAGAAGGGTCTGGAGGCCGTTAGAATGACGTTGAGGGGCTCTAGAAGGGTCTGCGGGCCTTTAGAATGGCCCTGAGGGGCTCTAGAAGGGTCTGGGGATCTTTTTAAATGCCCTGAGGGGCATTAGAATGGTCTGGGGGCCTTTAGAAAGGCCCTGAGGGGCATTAGAAGTGTCTGGGGGGATTTAGAAAGGCCATGATAGGTTCTAGAAGGGTTTGGGGGCCTTTAGAATGGTCCTGAGGGTGTCTAGAAGGGTCTGGAGGCATTTAAAACTGTCCTGAGTGGCTCTAGAAGGGTCTGGGTGCCTTTATAAGGGTCCTGAGGGGCATTAGAAGGGTCTGGGTGTCCTTATAAAAGCCCTGAGGGGAATTAGCAGGGTCTGGGGGACTTTAGAAGGGTCCTGAGGGGCTCTATAAGGGTCTGGGGGCCTTTAGAAGGGTCTTCAGGGGCTCTAGAAGGGTCTGGGGACCTTTAGAAAGGCCCTGTGGGGCATTAGAATGGTCTGCGGGCCTATAAAATTGTCCTGAGGGGCTCTAGAATGGTCTGGGGACCTTTATAAGGGTCCTGACGGGCTCTAGAAGGGTCTGGGAACATTTATAAATGCCCTGAGGGGCATTAGAAGGGTCTGAGGGCCTTTAGAAAGGTCCTGAGGGGCATTAGAAGGGTCTTGTGGCCTTCATAAGGATCCTGAAAGGCATTAGAAGGGTCTGGGGGCTTTAGATGGGTCCTGAGGCAATCTAGAATTGTCTGGGGGCCTTTACATGGGTCTTGAGGGTCATTAGAAAGGTGTGGAGTCCTTTAGAAAGGCCCTGAGGAGCTCTAGAAGGGTCTGGGGGCTATTAGAAGTGTCCTGAGGGGCTGTAGAAGGGTCTGGGGGCCTTTACATGGGTCCTGATGGGTTCTAGAAAGATCTGAGGGCCTCTAGAAATGTCCTGAGTGGCTCTAGAAGGGTCTGGGTGCCTTTTTAAGGGCTCTGAGGGGCATTTGAAAGTTCTGGGGGCCTTTAGAAAGGCCCTGAGGTGGATTAGAAGGGTCTGAGGGCCTTTAGAATCGTCCTGAGGGGTTCTAGAATGGTCTTGTAGCCGTTAGAATGACGTTGAGGGGCTCTAGAAGGGTCTGCGGGCCTTTAGAATGGCCCTGAGGGGCTCTAAAAGAGTCTGGGGGCCTTTAGAATGGTCCTGAGGGGCTCTAGAAGGGTCTGGGGACCTTTTTAAATGCCCTGAGGGGCATTAGATGGGTCTGGGGGCCTTTAGAAAGGCCCTGAGGGGCATTAGAAGAGTCTGGGTGGATTTAGAAAGGCCCTGATAGGTTCTAGAAGGGTCTGGGGGCCTTTAGAATGGTCCTGAGGGTGTCTAGAAGGGTCTGGAGGCATTTATAGCTGTCCTGAGAGGCTCTAGAAGGGTCTGGGTGCCTTTATAAGGGTCCTGAGGGGCATTAGAAGGGTCTGGGTGTCCTTATAAAAGCCCTGAGGGGAATTAGCAGGGTCTGGGGGACTTTAGAATGGTCCTGAGGGGCTCTATAAGGGTCTGGGGGCCTTTAGAAAGGCCCTGTGGGGCATTAGAAGTGTCTGCGGGCCTTTAGAAGTGTCCTGAGGGGCTCTAGAATGGTCTGGGGACATTTATAAGGGTCCTGACAGGCTCTAGAAGGTCTGGGAACCTTTATAAATGCCCTGAGGGGCATTAGAAGGGTCTGAGTGCCTTTAGAAAGGTCCTGAGGGGCATTAGAAGGGTCTTGTGGCCTTCATAAGGGTCTTGAAAGGCATTTGAAGGGTCTGGGGTCTTTTGAATAGGTCCTAAGGCAATCTAGAAGGGTCTGAGGGCCTTTACATGGGTCTTGAGGGTCATTAGAAGGGTGTGGAGGTCTTTAGAAAGGCCCTGAGGGGCTCTAGAACGGTCTGGGGGCTATTAGAAGTGTCCTGAGGGGGTCCAGAAGGGTCTGGGGGCCTTTATAAAGGCCCTCAGGGGGTTTATAAGGGTCTTGCGGCCTTTAGAAAGGCCCTGAGTGGCATTACAAGGGTCTGGGGTCATATAGAAAGGCCCTGAGAGGTTCTAGAAGTGTCTGTGGTACTTTAGAAAGGCCCTGAGGAGCATTAGAAGGGTCTGGGGGCCTTTAGAAGGGTTCTGAGGGGCATTTGAATGGTCTGGGGGCCTTTAGAAAGGCCCTGAGGGGCATTAGAAAGGTCTGGGGCCTTTTAGAAGGGTCTTGAGGGGATCTAGAAGGGTCTGGGGCCTTTAGAATCGTCCTGAGGGGGTCTAGAAGGGTCTGGGGGCCTTTAGAAAGGCCCTGAGGGGCTCCAGGAGGGTCAGGGAGCTGTTAGAAGGATGTTGAGGGGCTCGTGAAGGTTCTGCGTGCCTTTAGAAAGGTTCTGAGGGGCTCTAAAAGAGCCTGGAGGGCCTTTAGAATGGTCCTGAGGGGCACTAGAATGGTCTGGGGACCTTTCGAAATGCCCTGAGGGGCATTAGAAGGGTCTGGGAGGCTTTAGAATGGTCCTGAGAGGGTCTAGAAGGGTCTGGAGGCATTTAAATCTGCCCTGAGAGGCTCTAGAAGGGTCTGGGGGCCCTTAGAATTATCCTGAGGGGCAGTAGAAGGGTCTGGGAACCTTTATAAAGGCCCTGACGGGCATTAGAATGGTCTGCGGGCTTTTAGAAGTGTCCAGAGGGGCTCTAGAATGGTCTGGGGGCCTTTATAAGGGTCCTGACGGGCTCTAGAAGGGTCTGGGAACCTTTCTCAATGCCCTGAGGGGCATTAGAAGGGTCTGAGGGCCTTTAGAATAGTCCTGAGGGGCATTAGAAGGGTCTTGTCTCCATTATAAGGGTCCTGAAAGGCATTAGAAGGGTCTGGGGGCTTTTAGATGGGTCCTGAGGCAATCTAGAAGGGTCTGGGGGCCTTTACATGGGTCTTGAGGGTCATTAGAAGGGCGTGGAGGCCTTTAGAAAGGCCCTGAGGGGCTCTAGAAGGGTCAGGGAGCCGTTAGAAGGATGTTTGAGGGGCTCTTCAAGGTTTTGCGGGCCTTTAGAATGGCCCTGAGGGGCTCTAAAAGAGTCTGGGGTCCTTTAGAATGGTCCTGAGGGGCTCTAGAAGGGTCTGGGAACCTTTCGAATTGCCCTTTGGGGCATTAGAAGGGTCTGGGGGGCTTTAGAATGGTCCTGATGGGGTCTAGAAGGGTCTGGAGGCATTTAAAACTGCCCTGAGAGGCTCTAGACGGGTCTGGGGGCCTTTAGAATGCTCCTGAGGGGCAGTAGAAGGGTCTGGGAACCTTTATAAAGGCCCCACGGGCATTAGAATGGTCTGCGGGCCTTTAGAAGTGTCCTGAGGGGCTCTAGAATGGTCTGGGGGGCTTTATAAGGGTCCTGACGTGCTCTAGAAAGGTCTGGGAACCTTTATAAATGCCCTGAGGGGCATTAGAAGGGTCTGAGGGCCTTTAGAAAGGCCCTTAGAGGGCATTAGAAGGGTCTTGTGTCCTTCATAAGGGTCCTGAAAGGCATTAGAAGGGTCTGGGGGCTTTTAGATGGGTCCTGAGGCAATCTAGAAGGGTCTGGGGGCCTTTACATGGGTCTTGAGGGTCATTAGAAGAGTGTGGAGGCCTTTAGAAAGGCCCTGAGGGGCTCTAGAAGGGTCTGGGAACTTTAGAAGCGTCCTGAGGGGCTGTAGAGAGGTCTGGGGGCCTTTACATGGGTCCTGATGGGTTCTAGAAAGATTTGATGGCCTCTAGAAATGTCCTGAGTGGCTCTAGAAGGGTCTGGGGGCCATTTTAAGGGCTCTGAGGGGCATTTGAATGGTCTGGGGGCCTTTAGAAAGGCCCTGAGGTGGATTAGAAGGGTCTGAGTGCCTTTAGAATGGTCCTGAGGGGTTCTAGAAGGGTCTGGAGGCCGTTAGAATGACGTTGAGGGGCTCTAGAAGGGTCTGCGGGCCTTTAGAATGGCCCTGAGGGGCTCTAAAAGGGTCTGGGGATCTTTTTAAATGCCCTGAGGGGCATTAGAATGGTCTGGGGGCCTTTAGAAAGGCCCTGAGGGGCATTAGAAGTGTCTGGGGGGATTTAGAAAGGCCATGATAGGTTCTAGAAGGGTCTGGGGGCCTTTAGAATGGTCCTGAGGGTGTCTAGAAGGGTCTGGAGGCATTTAAAACTGTCCTGAGTGGCTCTAGAAGGGTCTGGGTGCCTTTATAAGGGTCCTGAGGGGCATTAGAAGGGTCTGGGTGTCCTTATAAAAGCCCTGAGGGGAATTAGCAGGGTCTGGGGGACTTTAGAAGGGTCCTGAGGGGCTCTATAAGTGTCTGGGGGCCTTTAGAAGGGTCTTCAGGGGCTCTAGAAGGGTCTGGGGACCTTTAGAAAGGCCCTGTGGGGCATTAGAATGGTCTGCGGGCCTTTAGAAGTGTCCTGAGGGGCTCTAGAATGGTCTGGGGACCTTTATAAGGGTCCTGACGGGCTCTAGAAGGGTCTGGGAACATTTATAAATGCCCTGAGGGGCATTAGAAGGGTCTGAGGGCCTTTAGAAAGGTCCTGAGGGGCATTAGAAGGGTCTTGTGGCCTTCATAAGGATCCTGAAAGGCATTAGAAGGGTCTGGGGGCTTTAGATGGGTCCTGAGGCAATCTAGAATTGTCTGGGGGCCTTTACATGGGTCTTGAGGGTCATTAGAAGGGTGTGGAGTCCTTTAGAAAGGCCCTGAGGAGCTCTAGAAGGGTCTGGGGGCTATTAGAAGTGTCCTGAGGGGCTGTAGAAGGGTCTGGGGGCCTTTACATGGGTCCTGATGGGTTCTAGAAAGATCTGAGGGCCTCTAGAAATGTCCTGAGTGGCTCTAGAAGGGTCTGGGTGCCTTTTTAAGGGCTCTGAGGGGCATTTGAAAGTTCTGGGGGCCTTTAGAAAGGCCCTGAGGTGGATTAGAAGGGTCTGAGGGCCTTTAGAATCATCCTGAGGGGTTCTAGAATGGTCTTGTAGCCGTTAGAATGACGTTGAGGGGCTCTAGAAGGGTCTGCGGGCCTTTAGAATGGCCCTGAGGGGCTCTAAAAGAGTCTGGGGGCCTTTAGAATGGTCCTGAGGGGCTCTAGAAGGGTCTGGGGACCTTTTTAAATGCCCTGAGGGGCATTAGATGGGTCTGGGGGCCTTTAGAAAGGCCCTGAGGGGCATTAGAAGAGTCTGGGTGGATTTAGAAAGGCCCTGATAGGTTCTAGAAGGGTCTGGGGGCCTTTAGAATGGTCCTGAGGGTGTCTAGAAGGGTCTGGAGGCATTTAAAGCTGTCCTGAGAGGCTCTAGAAGGGTCTGGGTGCCTTTATAAGGGTCCTGAGGGGCATTAGAAGGGTCTGGGTGTCCTTATAAAAGCCCTGAGGGGAATTAGCAGGGTCTGGGGGACTTTAGAAGGGTCCTGAGGGGCTCTATAAGGGTCTGGGGGCCTTTAGAAAGGCCCTGTGGGGCATTAGAAGTGTCTGCGGGCCTTTAGAAGTGTCCTGAGGGGCTCTAGAATGGTCTGGGGACATTTATAAGGGTCCTGACAGGCTCTAGAAGGGTCTGGGAACCTTTATAAATGCCCTGAGGGGCATTAGAAGGGTCTGAGTGCCTTTAGAAAGGTCCTGAGGGGCATTAGAAGGGTCTTGTGGCCTTCATAAGGGTCTTGAAAGGCATTTGAAGGGTCTGGGGTCTTTTGAATAGGTCCTAAGGCAATCTAGAAGGGTCTGAGGGCCTTTACATGGGTCTTGAGGGTCATTAGAAGGGTGTGGAGGTCTTTAGAAAGGCCCTGAGGGGCTCTAGAACGGTCTGGGGGCTATTAGAAGTGTCCTGAGGGGGTCCAGAAGGGTCTGGGGGCCTTTATAAAGGCCCTCAGGGGGTTTATAAGGGTCTTGCGGCCTTTAGAAAGGCCCTGAGTGGCACTACAAGGGTCTGGGGTCATATAGAAAGGCCCTGAGAGGTTCTAGAAGTGTCTGTGGTACTTTAGAAAGGCCCTGAGGAGCATTAGAAGGGTCTGGGGGCCTTTAGAAGGGTTCTGAGGGGCATTTGAATGGTCTGGGGGCCTTTAGAAAGGCCCTGAGGGGCATTAGAAAGGTCTGGGGCCTTTTAGAAGGGTCTTGAGGGGATCTAGAAGGGTCTGGGGCCTTTAGAATCGTCCTGAGGGGGTCTAGAAGGGTCTGGGGGCCTTTAGAAAGGCCCTGAGGGGCTCCAGGAGGGTCAGGGAGCTGTTAGAAGGATGTTGAGGGGCTCGTGAAGGTTCTGCGTGCCTTTAGAAAGGTTCTGAGGGGCTCTAAAAGAGCCTGGAGGGCCTTTAGAATGGTCCTGAGGGGCACTAGAATGGTCTGGGGACCTTTCGAAATGCCCTGAGGGGCATTAGAAGGGTCTGGGAGGCTTTAGAATGGTCCTGAGAGGGTCTAGAAGGGTCTGGAGGCATTTAAATCTGCCCTGAGAGGCTCTAGAAGGGTCTGGGGGCCTTTAGAATTATCCTGAGGGGCAGTAGAAGGGTCTGGGAACCTTTATAAAGGCCCTGACGGGCATTAGAATGGTCTGCGGGCTTTTAGAAGTGTCCAGAGGGGCTCTAGAATGGTCTGGGGGCCTTTATAAGGGTCCTGACGGGCTCTAGAAGGGTCTGGGAACCTTTCTCAATGCCCTGAGGGGCATTAGAAGGGTCTGAGGGCCTTTAGAATAGTCCTGAGGGGCATTAGAAGGGTCTTGTCTCCATTATAAGGGTCCTGAAAGGCATTAGAAGGGTCTGGGGGCTTTTAGATGGGTCCTGAGGCAATCTAGAAGGGTCTGGGGGCCTTTACATGGGTCTTGAGGGTCATTAGAAGGGCGTGGAGGCCTTTAGAAAGGCCCTGAGGGGCTCTAGAAGGGTCAGGGAGCCGTTAGAAGGATGTTTGAGGGGCTCTTCAAGGTTTTGCGGGCCTTTAGAATGGCCCTGAGGGGCTCTAAAAGAGTCTGGGGTCCTTTAGAATGGTCCTGAGGGGCTCTAGAAGGGTCTGGGAACCTTTCGAATTGCCCTTTGGGGCATTAGAAGGGTCTGGGGGGCTTTAGAATGGTCCTGATGGGGTCTAGAAGGGTCTGGAGGCATTTAAAACTGCCCTGAGAGGCTCTAGACGGGTCTGGGGGCCTTTAGAATGCTCCTGAGGGGCAGTAGAAGGGTCTGGGAACCTTTATAAAGGCCCCACGGGCATTAGAATGGTCTGCGGGCCTTTAGAAGTGTCCTGAGGGGCTCTAGAATGGTCTGGGGGGCTTTATAAGGGTCCTGACGTGCTCTAGAAAGGTCTGGGAACCTTTATAAATGCCCTGAGGGGCATTAGAAGGGTCTGAGGGCCTTTAGAAAGGCCCTTAGAGGGCATTAGAAGGGTCTTGTGTCCTTCATAAGGGTCCTGAAAGGCATTAGAAGGGTCTGGGGGCTTTTAGATGGGTCCTGAGGCAATCTAGAAGGGTCTGGGGGCCTTTACATGGGTCTTGAGGGTCATTAGAAGAGTGTGGAGGCCTTTAGAAAGGCCCTTAGGGGCTCTAGAAGGGTCTGGGAACTTTAGAAGCGTCCTGAGGGGCTCTAGAATGGTCTGGGGACCTTTATAAGGGTCCTGACGGGCTCTAGAAGGGTCTGGGAACATTTATAAATGCCCTGAGGGGCATTAGAAGGGTCTGAGGGCCTTTAGAAAGGTCCTGAGGGGCATTAGAAGGGTCTTGTGGCCTTCATAAGGATCCTGAAAGGCATTAGAAGGGTCTGGGGGCTTTAGATGGGTCCTAAGGCAATCTAGAATTGTCTGGGGGCCTTTACATGGGTCTTGAGGGTCATTAGAAGGGTGTGGAGTCCTTTAGAAAGGCCCTGAGGAGCTCTAGAAGGGTCTGGGGGCTATTAGAAGTGTCCTGAGGGGCTGTAGAAGGGTCTGGGGGCCTTTACATGGGTCCTGATGGGTTCTAGAAAGATCTGAGGGCCTCTAGAAATGTCCTGAGTGGCTCTAGAAGGGTCTGGGTGCCTTTTTAAGGGCTCTGAGGGGCATTTGAAAGTTCTGGGGGCCTTTAGAAAGGCCCTGAGGTGGATTAGAAGGGTCTGAGGGCCTTTAGAATCGTCCTGAGGGGTTCTAGAATGGTCTTGTAGCCGTTAGAATGACGTTGAGGGGCTCTAGAAGGGTCTGCGGGCCTTTAGAATGGCCCTGAGGGGCTCTAAAAGAGTCTGGGGGCCTTTACATGGGTCCTGATGGGTTCTAGAAAGATCTGAGGGCCTCTAGAAATGTCCTGAGTGGCTCTAGAAGGGTCTGGGTGCCTTTTTAAGGGCTCTGAGGGGCATTTGAAAGTTCTGGGGGCCTTTAGAAAGGCCCTGAGGTGGATTAGAAGGGTCTGAGGGCCTTTAGAATCATCCTGAGGGGTTCTAGAATGGTCTTGTAGCCGTTAGAATGACGTTGAGGGGCTCTAGAAGGGTCTGCGGGCCTTTAGAATGGCCCTGAGGGGCTCTAAAAGAGTCTGGGGGCCTTTAGAATGGTCCTGAGGGGCTCTAGAAGGGTCTGGGGACCTTTTTAAATGCCCTGAGGGGCATTAGATGGGTCTGGGGGCCTTTAGAAAGGCCCTGAGGGGCATTAGAAGAGTCTGGGTGGATTTAGAAAGGCCCTGATAGGTTCTAGAAGGGTCTGGGGGCCTTTAGAATGGTCCTGAGGGTGTCTAGAAGGGTCTGGAGGCATTTAAAGCTGTCCTGAGAGGCTCTAGAAGGGTCTGGGTGCCTTTATAAGGGTCCTGAGGGGCATTAGAAGGGTCTGGGTGTCCTTATAAAAGCCCTGAGGGGAATTAGCAGGGTCTGGGGGACTTTAGAAGGGTCCTGAGGGGCTCTATAAGGGTCTGGGGGCCTTTAGAAAGGCCCTGTGGGGCATTAGAAGTGTCTGTGGGCCTTTAGAAGTGTCCTGAGGGGCTCTAGAATGGTCTGGGGACATTTATAAGGGTCCTGACAGGCTCTAGAAGGGTCTGGGAACCTTTATAAATGCCCTGAGGGGCATTAGAAGGGTCTGAGTTCCTTTAGAAAGGTCCGGAGGGGCATTAGAAGTTTCTTGTGGCCTTCATAAGGGTCTTGAAAGGCATTTGAAGGGTCTGGGGTCTTTTGAATAGGTCCTAAGGCAATCTAGAAGGGTCTGGGGGCCTTTACATGGGTCTTGAGGGTCATTAGAAGGGTGTGGAGGTCTTTAGAAAGGCCCTGAGGGGCTCTAGAAGGGTCTGGGGGCTATTAGAAGTGTCCTGAGGGGGTCCAGAAGGGTCTGGGGGCCTTTATAAAGGCCCTCAGGGGGTTTATAAGGGTCTTGCGGTCTTTAGAAAGGCCCTGAGTGGCATTACAAGGGTCTGGGGTCATATAGAAAGGCCCTGAGAGGTTCTAGAATTGTCTGTGGTACTTTAGAAAGGCCCTGAGGAGCATTAGAAGGGTCTGGGGGCCTTTAGAAGGGTTCTGAGGGGCATTTGAATGGTCTGGGGGCCTTTAGAAAGGCCCTGAGGTGCATTAGAAAGGTCTGGGGCCTTTTAGAAGGGTCTTGAGGGGATCTAGAAGGGTCTGGGGCCTTTAGAATCGTCCTGAGGGGGTCTAGAAGGGTCTGGGGGCCTTTAGAAAGGCCCTGAGGGGCTCCAGGAGGGTCAGGGAGCTGTTAGAAGGATGTTGAGGGGCTCGTGAAGGTTCTGCGTGCCTTTAGAAAGGTTCTGAGGGGCTCTAAAAGAGCCTGGAGGGCCTTTAGAATGGTCCTGAGGGGCAGTAGAATGGTCTGGGGACCTTTCGAAATGCCCTGAGGGGCATTAGAAGGGTCTGGGAGGCTTTAGAATGGTCCTGAGAGGCTCTAGAAGGGTCTGGGGGCCTTTAGAATTATCCTGAGGGGCAGTAGAAGGGTCTGGGAACCTTTATAAAGGCCCTGACGGGCATTAGAATGGTCTGCGGGCTTTTAGAAGTGTCCAGAGGGGCTCTAGAATGGTCTGGGGGCCTTTATAAGGGTCCTGACGGGCTCTAGAAGGGTCTGGGAACCTTTCTCAATGCCCTGAGGGGCATTAGAAGGGTCTGAGGGCCTTTAGAATAGTCCTGAGGGGCATTAGAAGGGTCTTGTCTCCATTATAAGGGTCCTGAAAGGCATTAGAAGGGTCTGGGGGCTTTTAGATGGGTCCTGAGGCAATCTAGAAGGGTCTGGGGGCCTTTACATGGGTCTTGAGGGTCATTAGAAGGGCGTGGAGGCCTTTAGAAAGGCCCTGAGGGGCTCTAGAAGGGTCAGGGAGCCGTTAGAAGGATGTTTGAGGGGCTCTTCAAGGTTTTGCGGGCCTTTAGAATGGCTCTGAGGGGCTCTAAAAAAGTCTGGGGTCCTTTAGAATGGTCCTGAGGGGCTCTAGAAGGGTCTGGGAACCTTTCGAATTGCCCTTTGGGGCATTAGAAGGGTCTGGGGGGCTTTAGAATGGTCCTGAGGGGGTCTAGAAGGGTCTGGAGGCATTTAAAACTGCCCTGAGAGGCTCTAGACGGGTCTGGGGGCCTTTAGAATGCTCCTGAGGGGCAGTAGAAGGGTCTGGGAACCTTTATAAAGGCCCCACGGGCATTAGAATGGTCTGCGGGCCTTTAGAAGTGTCCTGAGGGGCTCTAGAATGGTCTGGGGGGCTTTATAAGGGTCCTGACGTGCTCTAGAAAGGTCTGGGAACCTTTATAAATGCCCTGAGGGGCATTAGAAGGGTCTGAGGGCCTTTAGAAAGGCCCTTAGAGGGCATTAGAAGGGTCTTGTGTCCTTCATAAGGGTCCTGAAAGGCATTAGAAGGGTCTGGGGGCTTTTAGATGGGTCCTGAGGCAATCTAGAAGGGTCTGGGGGCCTTTACATGGGTCTTGAGGGTCATTAGAAGAGTGTGGAGGCCTTTAGAAAGGCCCTGAGGGGCTCTAGAAGGGTCTGGGAACTTTAGAAGCGTCCTGAGGGGCTGTAGAAGGGTCTGGGGGCCTTTACATGGGTCCTGATGGGTTCTAGAAAGATTTGATGGCCTCTAGAAATGTCCTGAGTGGCTCTAGAAGGGTCTGGGGGCCATTTTAAGGGCTCTGAGGGGCATTTGAATGGTCTGGGGGCCTTTAGAAAGGCCCTGAGGTGGATTAGAAGGGTCTGAGTGCCTTTAGAATGGTCCTGAGGGGTTCTAGAAGGGTCTGGAGGCCGTTAGAATGACGTTGAGGGGCTCTAGAAGGGTCTGCGGGCCTTTAGAATGGCCCTGAGGGGCTCTAGAAGGGTCTGGGGATCTTTTTAAATGCCCTGAGGGGCATTAGAATGGTCTGGGGGCCTTTAGAAAGGCCCTGAGGGGCATTAGAAGTGTCTGGGGGGATTTAGAAAGGCCATGATAGGTTCTAGAAGGGTCTGGGGGCCTTTAGAATGGTCCTGAGGGTGTCTAGAAGGGTCTGGAGGCATTTAAAACTGTCCTCAGTGGCTCTAGAAGGGTCTGGGTGCCTTTATAAGGGTCCTGAGGGGCATTAGAAGGGTCTGGGTGTCCTTATAAAAGCCCTGAGGGGAATTAGCAGGGTCTGGGGGACTTTAGAAGGGTCCTGAGGGGCTCTATAAGTGTCTGGGGGCCTTTAGAAGGGTCTTCAGGGGCTCTAGAAGGGTCTGGGGACCTTTAGAAAGGCCCTGTGGGGCATTAGAATGGTCTGCGGGCCTTTAGAAGTGTCCTGAGGGGCTCTAGAATGGTCTGGGGACCTTTATAAGGGTCCTGACGGGCTCTAGAAGGGTCTGGGAACATTTATAAATGCCCTGAGGGGCATTAGAAGGGTCTGAGGGCCTTTAGAAAGGTCCTGAGGGGCATTAGAAGGGTCTTGTGGCCTTCATAAGGATCCTGAAAGGCATTAGAAGGGTCTGGGGGCTTTAGATGGGTCCTGAGGCAATCTAGAAGGGTCTGGGGGCCTTTACATGGGTCTTTAGGGTCATTAGAAGGGTGTGGAGTCCTTTAGAAAGGCCCTGAGGAGCTCTAGAAGGGTCTGGGGGCTATTAGAAGTGTCCTGAGGGGCTGTAGAAGGGTCTGGGGGCCTTTACATGGGTCCTGATGGGTTCTAGAAAGATCTGAGGGCCTCTAGAAATGTCCTGAGTGGCTCTAGAAGGGTCTGGGTGCCTTTTTAAGGGCTCTGAGGGGCATTTGAAAGTTCTGGGGGCCTTTAGAAAGGCCCTGAGGTGGATTAGAAGGGTCTGAGGGCCTTTAGAATCGTCCTGAGGGGTTCTAGAATGGTCTTGTAGCCGTTAGAATGACGTTGAGGGGCTCTAGAAGGGTCTGCGGGCCTTTAGAATGGCCCTGAGGGGCTCTAAAAGAGTCTGGGGGCCTTTAGAATGGTCCTGAGGGGCTCTAGAAGGGTCTGGGGACCTTTTTAAATGCCCTGAGGGGCATTAGATGGGTCTGGGGGCCTTTAGAAAGGCCCTGAGGGGCATTAGAAGAGTCTGGGTGGATTTAGAAAGGCCCTGATAGGTTCTAGAAGGGTCTGGGGGCCTTTAGAATGGTCCTGAGGGTGTCTAGAAGTGTCTGGAGGCATTTAAAGCTGTCCTGAGAGGCTCTAGAAGGGTCTGGGTGCCTTTATAAGGGTCCTGAGGGGCATTAGAAGGGTCTGGGTGTCCTTATAAAAGCCCTGAGGGGAATTAGCAGGGTCTGGGGGACTTTAGAAGGGTCCTGAGGGGCTCTATAAGGGTCTGGGGGCCTTTAGAAAGGCCCTGTGGGGCATTAGAAGTGTCTGCGGGCCTTTAGAAGTGTCCTGAGGGGCTCTAGAATGGTCTGGGGACATTTATAAGGGTCCTGACAGGCTCTAGAAGGGTCTGGGAACCTTTATAAATGCCCTGAGGGGCATTAGAAGGGTCTGAGTGCCTTTAGAAAGGTCCTGAGGGGCATTAGAAGTTTCTTGTGGCCTTCATAAGGGTCTTGAAAGGCATTTGAAGGGTCTGGGGTCTTTTGAATAGGTTCTAAGGCAATCTAGAAGGGTCTGGGTGCCTTTACATGGGTCTTGAGGGTCATTAGAAGGGTGTGGAGGTCTTTAGAAAGGCCCTGAGGGGCTCTAGAACGGTCTGGGGGCTATTAGAAGTGTCCTGAGGGGGTCAAGAAGGGTCTGGGGGCCTTTATAAAGGCCCTCAGGGGGTTTATAAGGGTCTTGCGGCCTTTAGAAAGGCCCTGAGTGGCATTACAAGGGTCTGGGGTCATATAGAAAGGCCCTGAGAGGTTCTAGAAGTGTCTGTGGTACTTTAGAAAGGCCCTGAGGTGCATTAGAAAGGTCTGGGGCCTTTTAGAAGGGTCTTGAGTGGATCTAGAAGGGTCTGGGGCCTTTAGAATCGTCCTGAGGGGGTCTAGAAGGGTCTGGGGGCCTTTAGAAAGGCCCTGAGGGTCTCCAGGAGGGTCAGGGAGCTGTTAGAAGGATGTTGAGGGGCTCGTGAAGGTTCTGCGTGCCTTTAGAAAGGTTCTGAGGGGCTCTAAAAGAGCCTGGAGGGCCTTTAGAATGGTCCTGAGGGGCACTAGAATGGTCTGGGGACCTTTCGAAATGCCCTGAGGGGCATTAGAAGGGTCTGGGAGGCTTTAGAATGGTCCTGAGAGGGTCTAGAAGGGTCTGGAGGCATTTAAATCTGCCCTGAGAGGCTCTAGAAGGGTCTGGGGGCCTTTAGAATTATCCTGAGGGGCAGTAGAAGGGTCTGGGAACCTTTATAAAGGCCCTGACGGGCATTAGAATGGTCTGCGGGCTTTTAGAAGTGTCCAGAGGGGCTCTAGAATGGTCTGGGGGCCTTTATAAGGGTCCTGACGGGCTCTAGAAGGGTCTGGGAACCTTTATAAATGCCCTGAGGGGCATTAGAAGGGTCTGAGGGCCTTTAGAATAGTCCTGAGGGGCATTAGAAGGGTCTTGTCTCCATTATAAGGGTCCTGAAAGGCATTAGAAGGGTCTGGGGGCTTTTAGATGGGTCCTGAGGCAATCTAGAAGGGTCTGGGGGCCTTTACATGGGTCTTGAGGGTCATTAGAAGGGCGTGGAGGCCTTTAGAAAGGCCCTGAGGGGCTCTAGAAGGGTCAGGGAGCCGTTAGAAGGATGTTTGAGGGGCTCTTCAAGGATTTGCGGGCCTTTAGAATGGCTCTGAGGGGCTCTAAAAGAGTCTGGGGTCCTTTAGAATGGTCCTGAGGGGCTCTAGAAGGGTCTGGGAACCTTTCGAATTGCCCTTTGGGGCATTAGAAGGGTCTGGGGGGCTTTAGAATGGTCCTGAGGGGGTCTAGAAGGGTCTGGAGGCATTTAAAACTGCCCTGAGAGGCTCTAGACGGGTCTGGGGGCCTTTAGAATGCTCCTGAGGGGCAGTAGAAGGGTCTGGGAACCTTTATAAAGGCCCCACGGGCATTAGAATGGTCTGCGGGCCTTTAGAAGTGTCCTGAGGGGCTCTAGAATGGTCTGGGGGGCTTTATAAGGGTCCTGACGTGCTCTAGAAAGGTCTGGGAACCTTTATAAATGCCCTGAGGGGCATTAGAAGGGTCTGAGGGCCTTTAGAAAGGCCCTTAGAGGGCATTAGAAGGGTCTTGTGTCCTTCATAAGGGTCCTGAAAGGCATTAGAAGGGTCTGGGGGCTTTTAGATGGGTCCTGAGGCAATCTAGAAGGGTCTGGGGGCCTTTACATGGGTCTTGAGGGTCATTAGAAGGGTGTGGAGACCTTTAGAAAGGACCTGAGGGGCTCTAGAAGGGTCTGGGGTACTTTCGAAGCGTCCTGAGGGGCTGTAGAAGGGTCTGGGGGCCTTTACATGGGTCCTGATGTGTTCTAGAAAGATCTGAGGGCCTCTAGAAATGTCCTGAGTGGCTCTAGAAGGGTCTGGGGGCCTTTTTAAAGGCTCTGAGGGGCATTTGAATGGTCTGGGGGCCTTTAGAAAGGTCCTGAGGTGGATTAGAAGGGTCTTGGGGCATTTAGAATCGTCCTGAGGGGTTCTAGAAGGGTCTTGTAGCAGTTAGAATGACGTTGAGGGGCTCTAGGAGGGTCTGCGGGCATTTAGAATGGCCCTGAGGGGCTCTAAAAGAGTCTTGAGGCCTTTAGAATGGTCCTGAGGGGCTCTAGAAGGGTCTCGGGACAATTTAAATGCCCTGAGGGTCATTAGAATGGTCTGGGGGCCTTTAGAAAGGACCTGAGGGGCATTAGAAGGGTCTGGGTGGATTTAGAAAGGCCCTGATAGGTTCTAGAAGGGTCTGGGGGCCTTTAGAATGGTCCTGAGGGTGTCTAGAAGGGTCTGGGGGCTATTAGAATTGTCCTGAGGGGGTCCAGAAGGGTCTGGGGGCCTTTTTAAAGGCCCTCAGAATTATTATAAGGGTCTCGCGGCCTTTAGAAAGGCCCTGAGTGGCATTACAAGGGTCTGGGGTCATATAGAAAGGCCCTGAGAGTTTCTAGAAGTGTCTGTGGTACTTTAAAAAGGCTCTGAGGAGCTTTAGAAGGGTCTGGGGGCCTTTAGAAGGGTTCTGAGGGGCATTTGAATGGTCTGGGGGCCTTTAGAAAGGCCCTGAGGTGCATTAGAAAAGTCTGGGGCCTTTTAGAAGGGTCTTGAGGGGATCTAGAAGGGTCTGGGGGCCTTTAGAATCGTCCTGAGGGTGTCTAGAAGGGTCTGGGGGCCATTAGAAAGGCCCTGAGGTGCATTAGAAGGGTCTGGGTGCCTTTAGAATGGTCCTGAGGGGGTCTAGAAGGGTGTGGAGGTATTTAAAACTGCCCTGAGAGGCTCTAGAAGGGTCTGGGGGCCTTTAGAATTCTCCTGAGGGACAGTAGAAGGGTCTGGGAACCTTTATAAAGGCCCTAACGGGAATTAGAATGGTCTGCGGGCCTTTAGAAGTGTCCAGAGGGGCTCTAGAATGGTCTGGTGGCCTTTATACGGGTCCTGACGGGCTCTAGAAGGGTCTGGGAACCTTTCTAAATGCCCTGAGGGGCATTAGAAGGGTCTGAGGGCCTTTAGAATAGTCCTGAGGGGCATTAGAAGGGTCTTGTGGCCTTCATAAGGGTCCTGAAAGGCATTAGAAGGGTCTGGGGGCTTTTAGATGGGTCCTGAGGCAATCTAGAAGGGTCTGGGGTCCTTTACATGGGTCTTGACGGTCATTAGAAGGGTGTGGAGGCCATTAGAAAGGCCCTAAGTGGCTCTAGAATGGTCAGGGAGCCGTTAGAAGGATGTTGAGGGTCTCTTGAAGGTTCTGCGGGCCTTTAGAATGGCCCTGAGGGGCTCTAAAAGAGTCTGAGGGCCTTTAGAATGGTCCTGAGGGGCTCTAGAAGGGTCTGGGGTACTTTCAAATGCTCTTAGGGGCATTATTAGGGTCTGGGGGGCTTTAGAATGGTCCAGAGGGGGTCTAGAAGGGTCTGGAGGCATTTAAAACTGTCCTGAGAGGCTCTAGACAGGTCTGGGGGCCTTTAGAATACTCCTGAGGGGCAGTAGAAGGGTCTGGGAACCTTTATAAATGCCCTGAGGGGCATTAGAAGGGTCTGAGGGCCTTTAGAAAGGTCCTGAGGGGCATTAGAAGGGTCTTGTGTCCTTCATAAGGGTCCTGAAAGGCATTAGAAGGGTCTGGGGGCTTTTAGATGAGTCCTGAGGCAATCTAGAAGGGTCTGGGGGCCTTTACATGGGTCTTGAGGGTCATTAGAAGGGTGTGGAGACCTTTAGAAAGGACCTGAGGGGCTCTAGAAGGGTCTGGGGTACTTTCGAAGCGTCCTGAGGGGCTGTAGAAGGGTCTGGGGGCCTTTACATGGGTCCTGATGTGTTCTAGAAAGATCTGAGGGCCTCTAGAAATGTCCTGAGTGGCTCTAGAAGGGTCTGGGGGCCTTTTTAAAGGCTCTGAGGGGCATTTGAATGGTCTGGGGGCCTTTAGAAAGGTCCTGAGGTGGATTAGAAGGGTCTTGGGGCATTTAGAATCGTCCTGAGGGGTTCTAGAAGGGTCTTGTAGCAGTTAGAATGACGTTGAGGGGCTCTAGGAGGGTCTGCGGGCATTTAGAATGGCCCTGAGGGGCTCTAAAAGAGTCTTGAGGCCTTTAGAATGGTCCTGAGGGGCTCTAGAAGGGTCTCGGGACCATTTAAATGCCCTGAGGGTCATTAGAATGGTCTGGGGGCCTTTAGAAAGGACCTGAGGGGCATTAGAAGGGTCTGGGTGGATTTAGAAAGGCCCTGATAGGTTCTAGAAGGGTCTGGGGGCCTTTAGAATGGTCCTGAGGGTGTCTAGAAGGGTCTGGGGGCTATTAGAATTGTCCTGAGGGGGTCCAGAAGGGTCTGGGGGCCTTTTTAAAGGCCCTCAGAATTATTATAAGGGTCTCGCGGCCTTTAGAAAGGCCCTGAGTGGCATTACAAGGGTCTGGGGTCATATAGAAAGGCCCTGAGAGTTTCTAGAAGTGTCTGTGGTACTTTAGAAAGGCTCTGAGGAGCTTTAGAAGGGTCTGGGGGCCTTTAGAAGGGTTCTGAGGGGCATTTGAATGGTCTGGGGGCCTTTAGAAAGGCCCTGAGGTGAATTAGAAAAGTCTGGGGCCTTTTAGAAGGGTCTTGAGGGGATCTAGAAGGGTCTGGGGGCCTTTAGAATCGTCCTGAGGGGGTCTAGAAGGGTCTGGGGGCCATTAGAAAGGCCCTGAGGTGCATTAGAAGGGTCTGGGTGCCTTTAGAATGGTCCTGAGGGGGTCTAGAAGGGTCTGTAGGCATTTAAAACTGTCCTGAGAGACTCTAGAAGGGTCTGGGGGCAATTAAAAGGGTCCTTAGGGGCATTAGAAGGGTCTGGGTGTCCTTATAAAAGCCCTGGGCGGAATTAGCTGGTTTTCGGGGACTTTAGAGGGTCCTGAGGGGCTCTATAAGGGTCTGGGGGCCTTTAGAAGGGTCTTCAGGGGCTCTAGAAGGGTCTGGGGACCTTTAGATAGGCCCTGACGGGCATTAGACTCATCTGCGGGCTTTTAGAAGTGTCCTGAGGGAATCTAGAATGGTCTGGGGGCCTTTATAAGGGTCCTGACGGGCTCTAGAAGGGTCTGGGAACCTTTATAAATGCCCTGAGGGGCATTAGAAGGGTCTGAGGGCCTTTAAAAAAGGTCATGAGGGGCATTAGAAGGGTCTTGTGGCCTTCATAATGGTCTTGAAAGGCATTTGAAGGGTCTGGGGTCTTTTAGATGGGTCCTTAGGCAATCTAGAAGAGTCTGGGGGCCTTTACATGGGTCTTGAGGGTCATTAGAAGGGTGTGGAGGTCTTTAGAAAGGCCCTGAGGGGCCCTAGAAGGGTCTGGGGGTTATTAGAAGTGTCCTGAGGGGGTCCAGAAGGGTCGGGGGCCTTTATAAAGGCCCTCAGGGGGATTATAAGGGTCTCGCGGCCTTTAGAAAGGCCCTGAGTGGCATTACAAGGGTCTGGGGTCATATAGAAAGGCCCTGAGAGGTTCTAGAAGGGTCTGTGGTACTTTAGAAAGGCCCTGAGGGGCATTAGAAGGGTCTTGGGGACTTTCGAAGGGTTTTGAGGGGCATTTCAATGGTCTGGGGGCCTTTAGAAAGGCCCTGAGGTGCATTAGAATGGTCTGGGGACTTTTAGAAGGGTCTTGAGGGGATCTAGAAGGGTCTGCGGTCCTTTAGAATCGTCCTGAGGGGCTCTAGAAGGGACAGGGAGCCGTTAGAAGGATGTTGAGGGGCTCTTGAAGGTTCTGCGGGCCTTTAGAATGGTTCTGAAGGTGCTCTAAAAGAGTCTGGGGGCCTTTAGAATGGTCCTGAGGGGCTCTAGAAGGGTCTGGGGACCTTTAGAATGGTCCTGAGGGGTCTAGAATGGTCTGGAGGCATTTAAAACTGTCCTGAGAGCACTTATAAAGGTCCCCAGGACCCTTCTACTAGGCCTCCTCGAGGGGCATCTAGAAGGACCTCAGGGAGCCCTTCTAAAGCCCACGAGGGGCCTTTCTAGAAGGGTCCCCAGGGACCCTTCTAGAGGGTCCCTGAGGGATCAGGTTCTAAAATGATCTTCAGGGGCTCTAGAAGGGTCTGGGGACCTTTAGAAAGGCCCTGTGGGGCATTAGAAGGGTCTGGGGGCCTTTAGAATGCTCCTGAGGGGCAGTAGAAGGGTCTGGGGACATTTATAAAGGCCCTGACGGGCATAAGAATGGTCTGCGGGCCTTTAGAAGTGTCCTGAGGGGCTCTAGAATGGTCTGGGGGACTTTAGAAGGGTCCTGACAGGCTCTAGAAGGGTCTGGGAACCTTTATAAATGCCCTGAGGGGCATTAGAAGGGTCTGAGGGCCTTTAGAAAGGTCCTGAGGGGTATTAGAAGGGTCTTGTCTCCTTTATAAGGGTCCTAAAAGGCATTAGAAGCGTCTGGGGGCTTTTAGATGGGTCCTGAGGCAATCTAGAAGGATCTGGGGGCCTTTACATGGGTCTTGAGGGTCATTAGAAGGGTGTGGAGGCCTTTAGAAAGGCCTTGAGGGGCTCTAGAAGGGTCTGGGGGCTATTAGAAGCGTCCTGAGGGGGTCCAGAAGGGTCTGGGGGCCTTTTTAAAGGCCCTCAGGGGGATTATAAGGGTGTCGGGGCCTTTAGAATGGCCCTGAGGGGCATTGGAAGGGTCTGGGTGCCTTTAGAAATGTCCTGAGGGGCTCTAGAAGGGTCTGGGGGCCTTTAGAAATGTCCTGAGGGGCATTGGAAGGGTCTGGGGGCCTTTAGAAAGGCCCTGAGGGGCATTAGAAGGGTCAGGGTGCCTTTAGAAATGTCCTGAGGGGCTCTAGAAGGGTCTGGGGGCCTTTAGAAATGTCCTGAGGGGCTCTGGAAGGGTCTGGGGGCCTTTAGAAAGGCCCTGAGGGGCATTACAAGGGTCTGGGGTCATAATGAAAGTCCCTGAGAGTTTCTAGAAGTGTCTGGGGTACTTTAGAAAGGCCCTGAGGGGCATTAGAAGGGTCTGGGGGCTTTTAAAAGGGTCCTGAGGGGCATTAGAAGGGTCTGGGGACCTTTAGAATGGACCTGAGTGGTTCTAGAAGGGTCTGGAAGCCGTTAGAATGACGTTGAGGTGCTCTAGAACGGTCTGCGGGCCTTTAGAATGGCCCTGAAAGGCTCTAAAAGAGACTGGGGGCCTTTAGAAGTGTCCTGAGGGGCTCTAGAAGGGTCAGGGGACCTTTTTTAATGCCCTGAGGGGCATTAGAAGGGTCTGGGGGCCTTTAGAATGGCCCTGAGGGGCATTAGAAGGGTCTGGGGGGATTTAGAAAGGCCCTGATAAGTTCTAGAAGGGTCTGGGGGCTTTTTGATTGGTCCTGAGGGTGTCTAGAAGAGTCTGGAGGCATTTAAAACTGTCCTGAGTGGCTCTAGAATGGTCTGGGTGCCTTTATAAGGGTCCTGAGGGGCATTAGAAGGGTCTGGGTGTCCTTATATAAGCCCTGAGGGGAATTAGCAGGGTCTGGGGGACTTCAGAAGGGTCCTGAGGGGCTCCATAAGGGTCTGGGGGCCTTTATAAGGGTCTTCAGGGGCTCTAGAAGGGTCTGGGGACCTTTAGAAAGGCCCTGTGGGTCATTAGAATGGTCTGGGGGCCTTTAGAATGCACCTGAGGGGCAGTAGAAGGGTCTGGGGACCTTTATAAAGGCCCTGACGGGCATTAGAATGGTCTGCGGGCCTTTAGAAGTGTCCTGAGGGGCTCTAGAATGGTCTGGGGACCTTTATAAGGGTCCTGACGGGCTCCAGAAGGGTCTGGGTACCTTTATAAATGCCCTGAGGGGCATTAGAAGGGTCTGAGGGCCTTTAGAAAGGTCCTGAGGGGCATTAGAAGGGTCTTGTGTCCTTCATAAGGGTCTTGAAAGGCATTTGACGGGTCTGGGGTCTTTTAGATGGGTCCTGAGGTAATGTAGAATGGTCTGGGGGCCTTTACATGGGTCTTGAGGGTGATTAGAAGGGTGTGGAGGTCTTTAGATAGGCCCTGAGGGGCTCTAGACGGGTCTGGGGGCTATTAGAATTGTCCTGAGGGGGTCCAGAAGGGTCTGGGGGCCTTTATAAAGGCGCTCAGGGGGATTATAAGGGTCTCGCGGCCTTTAGAAAGGCCCTGAGTGGCATTACAAGGGTCTGGGGTCATATAGAAAGGCCCTGAGAGGTTCTAGAAGTGTCTGTGGTACTTTAGAACAGCCCTGAGGAGCATTAGAAGGGTCTGGGTGCCTTTCGAAGGATTCTGAGGGGCATTTGAATGGTCTGGGGGCCTTTAGAAAGGCCCTGAGGTGCATTAGAAAGGTCTGGGGACTTTTAGAAAGGTCTTGAGGGGATCTAGAATGGTCTGGGGGCCTTTAGAATCATCCTGAGGGGGTCTAGAAGGGTCTGGGGGCCTTTAGAAAGGCCCAGAGGGGCTCTAGAAGGGTCAGGGAGCCGTAAGAAGGATGTTGAGGGTCTCTTGAAGGGTCTGCGTGCCTTTAGAATGGCCCTGAGGGGCTCTAAAAAAGTCTGGGGGTCTTTAGAATGGTCCTGAGGGGCTCAAGAATGGTCAGGGAGTCTTTAGAAGGATGTTGAGGGGCTCTCGAAGGGTCTGTGGGCCCTTAGAATGGCCCTGAGGGGCTCTAGAAGAGTCTGGGGGCCTTTTGAATGGCCCTGAGGGGGTCTAGAAGGGTCAGGGAGCCGTTAGAAGGATGTTGAGGGGCTCTCGAAGGGTCTGGGGGGCTTTAGATTGGACCTGAGGGGCTCTAAAAGAGTCTGGGGGCCTTTAGAATGGTCCTGAGGGGGTCTAGAAGGGTCTGGGGACCTTTAGAAATGCCCTGAGGGGCATTAGAAGGGTCTGGGGGCCTTTAGAATGGTCCTGAGGGGGTCTAGAAGGGTCTGGAGGCATTTAAAACTGTCCTGAGAGACTCTAGAAGGGTCTGATTTCCATTATAAGGGTCCTGAGGGGCATTAGAAGGGTCTGGGTGCCCTTATAAAAGCCCTGAGGGGAATTAGCAGGGTCTGGGGGACTGTAGAAGGGTCCTGAGAGGCTCTATAAGGGTCTGGGGGCCTTTAGAAGGGTCTTCAGGGGCTCTAGAAGGGTCTGGGGACCTTTAGAAAGGCCCTGTGGGGCATTAGAAGGGTCTGGGGGCCTTTAGAAAGGTCCTGAGGGGCATTAGAAGGGTCTGGGGGCCTTTAGAATTGTCCTGAGGGCGTCTAGAAGGGTCTGGAGGCATTTAAAACTGCCCTGAGAGGCTGTAGACGGGTCTGGGGGCCTTTAGAATGCTCCTGAGGGGCAGTAGAAGGGTCTGGGGACCTTTATAAAGGCCCTGACGGGCATTAGAATGGTCTGCGGGCCTTTAGAAGTGTCCTGAGTGGCTCTAGAATGGTCTGGGGGCCTTTATAAGGGTCCTGACGGGCTCTAGAAGGGTCTGGGAACCTTTATAAATGCCCTGAGGGGCATTAGAAGGGTGTGGAGGCCTTTAGAAAGGCCCTGAGGGGCATTAGAATGGTCTTGGTTCCTTTATAAGGGTCATAAAAGGCATTAGAAGGGTCTGGGGTCTTTTTGATGGGTCCTGAGGCAATCTAGAAGGGTCTGGGGGCCTTTACATGGGTCTTGAGGGTCATTAGAAGGGTGTGGAGGCCTTTAGAAAGGCCCTGAGGGGCTCTAGAAGGGTCTGGGGGCTATTAGAAGCGTCCTGAGGTGGTCGAGAAGTGTCTGAAGGCCTTTTTAAAGGCCCTCAGGGGGATTATAAGGGTCTCGCGGCCTTTAGAAAGGCCCTGAGTGGCATTAGAAGGGTCTGGGTGCCTTTAGAAATGTCCTGAGGGGCTCTAGAAGGGTCTGGGTGCCTTTAGAAATGTCCTGAGGGGCAATAGAAGGGTATGGGGTCCTTTAGAAAGGCCCTGAGTGGCATTAGAAGGGTCTGGGGACCTTTAGAAGGGTCATGAGGGGCATTAGAAGGGCCTGGGGGCCTTTAGAATTGTCCTGAGGGGGTCTAGAAGGGTCTGGAGGCACGTAAAACTGTCCTGAGAGACTCTAGAAGGTCTGGGTTCATTTATAAGGGTCCTGAGGGGCATTAGAAGGGTCTGGGTGCCCTTATAAAAGCCCTGAGGGGAATTAGCAGGGTCTGGGGGACTTTAGAAGGGTCCTGAGGGGCTCTATAATGGTCTGGGGGCCTTTAGAAAGGTCTTCAGGAGCTCTAGAAGGGTCTGGGGGCGTTTAGAAAGGCCCTGTGGGGCATTAAAGGGTCTGGGGGCCTTTAGAATGCTCCTGAGGGGCAGTAGAAGGGTCTGGGGACCTTTATAAAGGCCCTGACGGGCATTAGAATGGTCTGCGGGCCTTTAGAAGTGTCCTGAGGGGCTCTAGAATGGTCTGGGGGCCTTTATAAGGGTCCTGACGGGCTCTAGAATGGTCTGTGAACCTTTAGAACGGTTCTGAGGGGCATTAGAAAGGTCTTGTGGCCTTCATAATGGTCCTGAAAGGCATTAGAAGGGTCTGGGGGCTTTTAGATGGGTCCTCAGGCAATCTAGACTGGTCTAGGGGCCTTTACATTGGTCTTGAGGGTCATTAGAAGGGTGTGGAGGCCTTTAGAAAGGCTCTGAGGGGCTCTAGAAGGGTCTGGGGGCCTTTAGAATCGTCCTGAGGGGCTCTAGAAGGGTCTGGGGGCATCTAGAAGTGTCCTGAGGGGCTCTAGAAAGATCTGGGGTCCTTTCGAAATGTCCTGAGGTGCTCTAAAAGTGTCTCGGGGCCTTACGAAGGGTCCTGAGGGGCATTAGATGGGTCTGGGGGCCTTTAGAAATTCCCTGAGGGGCATTAGAAAGGTCTGGGGCCTTTTAGAAGGGTCTTGAGGGGATCTAGAAAGGTCTGGGGGCGTTTACAAGTGTCCTGAGGGGCTCTAGAAGGGTCTGGGGGCATTTAGAAAGGCCCTGAGGGGCTCTAGAAGGGTCAGGGAGCCGTTAGAAAGATGTTGAGGGGCTCTTGAAGGGTCTGCGGGCGTTTAGAATGGCCCTGAGGGGCTCTAAAAGAGTCTGGGGGCCTTTAGATTGGTACTGAGGGGCTCTAGAAGGGTCTGGGTACCTTTAGAAATGCCCTGAGGGGCATTAGAAGGGTCTGGGGGCCTTTAGACAGGCCCTGAGGTGGATTAGAAGGGCGTGGGGGCCTTTAGAATGGTCCTGAGGGGGTCTAGACGGGTCTGGAGGCATTTAAAACTGTCCTGAGAGGCTCTAGAAGGGTCTGGGGGCCTTTAGAATGCTCCTGAGGGGCAGTAGAAGGGTCTGGGGGACTTTAGAAATGCCCTGAGGGGCATTAGAAAGGTCTGGGGCCTTTTAGAATGGTCTTGAGGGGATCTAGAAGGGTCTGGGGGCCTTTACAAGTGTCCTGAGGGGTTCTAGAAGGGTCTGGGGGCATTTAGAAAGGCCCTAAGGGGCTCTAGAAGGGTCAGGGAGCCGTTAGAAGGATGTTGAGGGGCTCTTGAAGGGTCTGCGGGCCTTTTCAATGGCCCTGAGGGGCTCTAAAATAGTCTGGGTGCCTTTAGATTGGTACTGAGGGGCTCTAGAAGGGTCTGGGGACCTTTAGAAATGCCCTGAGGGGCATTAGAAGGGTCTGGGGGCCTTTAGAAAGGCCCTGAGGGGCATTAGAATGGTCTGGGGGGCTTTAGAATGGTCCTGAGGGGATCTAGAAGGGTCTGGAGGCATTTAAAACTGTCCTGAGAGGCTCTAGAAGGGTCTGGGGACCTTTAGAAAGGCCCTGTGGGGCATTAGAATGGTCTGGGGGCCTTTAGAATGCTCCTGAGGGGCAGTAGAAGGGTCTGGGGACCTTTATAAAGGCCCTGACGGGCATTAGAATGGTCTGCGGGCCTTTAGAAGTGTCCTGAGGGGCTCTAGAATGGTCTGGGGGACATTAGAAGGGTCCTGACGGGCTCTAGAAGGGTCTGGGAACCTTTATAAATGCCCTGAGGGACATTAGAAGGGTCTGAGGGCCTTTAGAAAGGTCCTGAGGGGCATTAGAAGGGTCTTGTGGCATTCATAAGGGTCCTGAAAGGCATTAGAAGGGTCTGGGAGCTTTTAGAAGGGTCCTGATGCAATCAAGAAGGGTCTACGGGCCTTTACATGGGTCTTGAGGGTCATTAGAAGGGTGTGGAGGCCTTTAGAAAGGCCCTGAGGGCCTCTAGATGGATCTGGGGGCTATTAGAAGCGTCCTGAGGGGGTCCAGAAGGGTCTGGGGGCCTTTTTAAAGGCCCTCAGGGGGATTATAAGGGTCTCGCGGCCTTTAGAAAGGCCCTTATTGGCATTAGAAGGGTCTGGGTGCCTTTAGAAATGTCCTGAAGGGCTCTAGAAGGGTCTGCGGGCCTTTAGAAAGGACCTGAGGGGCATTAGAATGGTCTGGGGTCATATAGAAAGGCCCAGATGGTTCTAGAAGTGTCTGGGGTACTTTAGAAAGGCCCTGAGGGGCATTAGAGTGGTCTGGAGGCCTTTAGAAGGGTCCTGAGGTGCATTAGAAGGGTCTGTGGGCCTTTAGAATGGTCCTGTGTGGGTCTAGAAGGGTCTGGAGGCATTTAAAACTGTCCTGAGAGGCTCTAGAAGGGTCTGGGTGCCTTTATAAGGGTCCTGAGGGGCATTAGAAGGGTCTTGTGGCCCTTATAAAAGCCCTGAGGGGAATTAGCAGGGTCTGGGGGAGTTTAGAAGGGTCCTGAGGGGCTCTATAATGGTCTGGGGGCCTTTATAAGGGCCTTCAGGGGCTCTAGAAGGGTCTGGGGACCTTTAGAAATGCCCTGAGGTGCATTTGAAGGGTCTGGGGGCCTTTAGAAAGGCCCTGAGGGGCATTAGAAGGGTCTGGGGTGCTTTAGAATGGTCCTGAGGGGCATTAGAAGGGTCTGGGGTCCTTTAGAATTGTCCTGAGGGGGTCTAGAAGGGTCTGGAGGCATTTAAAACTGCCCTGAGAGGCTGTAGACGGGTCTGGGGGCCTTTAGAATGCTCCTGAGGGGCAGTAGAAGGGTCTGGTGACCTTTATAAAGGCCCTGACGGGCATTAGAATGGTCTGCGGGCCTTTAGAAGTGTCCTGAGGGGCTCTAGAATGGTCTGGGGGACTTTAGAAGGGTCCTGACGGGCTCTGGAAGGGTCTGGGAACCTTTATAAATGCCCTGAGGGACATTAGAAGGGTCTGAGGGCCTTTAGAAAGGTCCTGAGGGGCATTAGAAGGGTCTTGTGGCATTCATAAGGGTCCTGAAAGGCATTAGAAGGGTCTGGGAGCTTTTAGAAGGGTCCTGATGCAATCTAGAAGGGTCTACGGGCCTTTACATGGGTCTTGAGGGTCATTAGAAGGGTGTGGAGGCCTTTAGAAAGGCCTTGAGGGCCTCTAGAAGGATCTGGGGGCTATTAGAAGCGTCCTGAGGGGGTCCATAAGGGTCTGGGGGCCTTTTTAAAGGCCCTCAGGGGGATTATAAGGGTCTCGCGGCCTTTAGAAAGGCCCTGAGTGGCATTAGAAGGGTCTGGGTGCCTTTAGAAATGTCCTGAAGGGCTCTAGAAGGGTCTGGGGGCCTTTAGAAAGGACCTGAGGGGCATTAGAATGGTCTGGGGTCATATAGAAAGGCCCAGATGGTTCTAGAAGTGTCTGGGGTACTTTAGAAAGGCCCTGAGGGGCATTAGAGTGGTCTGTAGGCCTTTAGAAGGGTCCTGAGGTGCATTAGAAGGGTCTGTGGGCCTTTAGAATTGTCCTGTGGGGGTCTAGAAGGGTCTGGAGGCATTTAAAACTGTCCTGAAGAGGCTCTAGAAGGGTCTGGGTGCCTTTATAAGGGTCCTGAGGGGCATTAGAAGGGTCTTGTGGCCCTTATAAAAGCCCTGAGGGGAATTAGCAGGGTCTGGGGGAGTTTAGAAGGGTCCTGAGGGGCTCTATAATGGTCTGGGGGCCTTTATAAGGGCCTTCAGGGGCTCTAGAAGGGTCTGGGGACCTTTAGAAATGCCCTCAGTTGCATTTGAAGGGTCTGGGGGCCTTTAGAAAGGCCCTGAGGGGCATTAGAAGGGTCTGGGGGGCTTTAGAATGGTCCTGAGGGGCATTAGCAGGGTCTGGGGGGCTTTAGAATTGTCCTGAGGGGGTCTAGAAGGTTCTGGAGGCATTTAAAACTGCCCTGAGAGGCTGTAGACGGGTCTGGGGGCCTTTAGAATGCTCCTGAGGGGCAGTAGAAGGGTCTGGGGACCTTTAGAAAGGCCCTGACAGGCATTAGAATGGTCTGCGGGCATTTAGAAGTGTCCTGAGGGGCTCTAGAAGGGTCTGGGTGCCTTTAGAAATGTCCTGAGGGGCATTAGAAGGGTATGGGGTCATTTAGAAAGGACCTGAGGGGCATTAGAATGGTCTGGGGTCATATAGAAAGGCCCAGATGGTTCTAGAAGTGTCTGGGGTACTTTAGAAAGGCCCTGAGGGGCATTAGAGTGGTCTGGAGGCCTTTAGAAGGGTCCTGAGGGGCATTAGAAGGGTCTGTGGGCCTTTAGAATGGTCCTGTGGGGGTCTAGAAGGGTCTGGAGGCATTTAAAACTGTCCTGAGAGGCTCTAGAAGGGTCTGGGTGCCTTTATAAGGGTCCTGAGGGGCATTAGAAGGGTCTTGTGGCCCTTATAAAAGCCCTGAGGGGAATTAGCAGGGTCTGGGGGAGTTTAGAAGGGTCCTGAGGGGCCCTATATGGGTCTGGGGGCCTTTATAAGGGCCTTCAGGGGCTCTAGAAGGGTCTGGGGGCCTTTAGAAAGGCCCTGAGGGGCATTAGAAGGGTCTGGGGGGCTTTAGAATGGTCCTGAGGGGCATTAGAAGGGTCTGGGGGCCTTTAGAATTGTCCTGAGGGGGTCTAGAAGGGTCTGGAGGCATTTAAAACTGCCCTGAGAGGCTGTAGACGGGTCTGGGGCCTTTGGATGGTCCTGGGGTTCTCTGGAATGGCCTGTGGGCCTTTCAAAGGGTCCTGGGTCTCTCTAGAAGTGTGTGGGGGAATTTAGAATGGTTCTGTGAGGGGCTCTAGAAGGGTCTGGGTGCCTTTAGAAATGTCCTGAGGTGCATTAGAAGGGTATGGGGTCCTTTAGAAAGGCCCTGAGTGGCATTAGAAGGGTCTGGGGGCCTTTAGAAGGGTCATGAGGGGCATTAGAAGGGTCTGGGGGCCTTTAGAATGGTCCTGAGGGGGTCTAGAAAGGTCTGGAGGCACGTAAAACTGTCCTGAGAGACTCTAGAAGGTCTGGGTTCCTTTATAAGGGTCCTGAGGGGCATTAGAAGGGTCTGGGTGCCCTTATAAAAGCCCTGAGGGGAATTAGCAGGGTCTGGGGGACTTTAGAAGGGTCCTGAGGGGCTCTATAAGGGTCTGGGGGCCTTTAGAAAGGTCTTCAGGAGCTCTAGAAGAGTCTGGGGGCGTTTAGAAAGGCCCTGTGGGGCATTAAAGGGTCTGGGGGCCTTTAGAATGCTCCTGAGGGGCAGTAGAAGGGTCTGGGGACCTTTATAAAGGCCCTGACGGGCATTAGAATGGTCTGCGGGCCTTTAGAAGTGTCCTGAAGGGCTCTAGAATGGTCTGGGGTCCTTTATAAGGGTCCTGACGGGCTCTAGAAGGGTCTGGGAACCTTTAGAACGGTTCTGAGGGGCATTAGAAAGGTCTTGTGGCCTTCATAATGGTCCTGAAAGGCATTAGAAGGGTCTGGGGGCTTTTAGATGGGTCCTCAGGCAATCTAGAAGGGTCTAGGGGCCTTTACATGGGTCTTGAGGGTCATTAGAAGGGTGTGGAGCCCTTTAGAAAGGCCCTGAGGGGCTCTAGAAGGGTCTGGGGGCCTTTAGAATCGTCCTGAGGGGCTCTAGAAGGGTCTGGGGGCATCTAGAAGCGTCCTGAGGGGCTCTAGAAAGATCTGGGGTCCTTTCGAAATGTCCTGAGGTGCTCTAAAAGTGTCTCGGGGCCTTACGAAGGGTCCTGAGGGGCATTAGATGGGTCTGGGGGCCTTTAGAAATTCCCTGAGGGGCATTAGAAAGGTCTGGGGCCTTTTAGAAGGGTCTTGAGGGGATCTAGAAGGGTCTGGGGGCGTTTACAAGTGTCCTGAGGGGCTCTAGAAGGGTCTGGGGGCATTTAGAAAGGCCCTGAAGGGCTCTAGAAGGGTCAGGGAGCCGTTAGAAAGATGTTGAGGGGCTCTTGAAGGGTCTGCGTGCGTTTAGAATGGCCCTGAGGGGCTGTAAAAGAGTCTGGGGGCCTTTAGATTGGTACTGAGGGTCTCTAGAAGGGTCTGGGTACCTTTATAAATGCCCTGAGGGGCATTAGAAGGGTCTGGGGGCCTTTAGACAGGCCCTGAGGTGGATTAGAAGGGCGTGGGGGCCTTTAGAATGGTCCTGAGGGGGTCTAGACGGGTCTGGAGGCATTTAAAACTGTCCTGAGAGGCTCTAGAAGGGTCTGGGGGCCTTTAGAATGCTCCTGAGGGGCAGTAGAAGGGTCTGGGGGACTTTAGAAATGCCCTGAGGGGCATTAGAAAGGTCTGGGGCCTTTTAGAAGGGTCTTGAGGGGATCTAGAAGGGTCTGGGGGCCTTTACAAGTGTCCTGAGGGGTTCTAGAAGGGTCTGGGGGCATTTAGAAAGGCCCTGAGGGGCTCTAGAAGGGTCAGGGAGCCGTTAGAAGGATGTTGAGGGGCTCTTGAAGGGTCTGCGGGCCTTTTGAATGGCCCTGAGGGGCTCTAAGATAGTCTGGGGGCCTTTAGATTGGTACTGAGGGGCTCTAGAAGGGTCTGGGGACCATTAGAAATGCCCTGAGGGGCATTAGAAGGGTCTGGGGGCCTTTAGAAAGGCCCTGAGGGGCATTAGAAGGGTCTGGGGGGCTTTAGAATGGTCCTGAGGGGATCTAGAAGGGTCTGGAGGCATTTAAAACTGTCCTGAGAGGCTCTAGAAGGGTCTGGGGACCTTTAGAAAGGCCCTGTGGGGCATTAGAATGGTCTGGGGGCCTTTAGAATACTCCTGAGGGGCAGTAGAAGGGTCTGGGGACCTTTATGAAGGCCCTGACGGGCATTAGAATGGTCTGCGGGCCTTTAGAAGTGTCCTGAGGGGCTCTAGAATGGTCTGGGTGCCTTTATAAGGGTCCTGACGGGCTCTAGAAGGGTCTGGGAACCTTTATAAACGCCCTGAGGGACATTAGAAGGGTCTGAGGGCCTTTAGAAAGGTCCTGAGGGGCATTAGAAGGGTCTGGGGACCATTATAAAGGCCCTGACGGGCATTAGAATGGTCTGCGGGCCTTTGGAAGTGTCCTGAGGGGCTCTAGAATGGTCTGGGGGCCTTTATAAGGGTCCTGACAGGCTCTAGAAGGGTCTGGGAACCTTTATAAATGCCCTGAGGGGCATTAGAAGGGTCTGAGGGCCTTTAGAAAGGTCCTGAGGGGCATTAGAAGGGTCTTGTGGCCTTCATAAGGGTCCTGAAAAGCATTAGAAGGGTCTGGGAGCTTTTAGATGGGTCCTGATGCAATCTAGAAGGGTCTACGGGCCTTTACATGGGTCTTGAGAGTCATTAGAAGGGTGTGGAGGCCTTTAGAAAGGCCCTGAGGGGCTCTAGAAGGATCTGGGGGCTATTAGAATCGTCCTGAGGGGGTCCAGAAGGGTCTGGGGGCCTTTTTAAAGGCCCTCAGAAGTATTATAAGGGTCTCGCGGCCTTTAGAAAGGCCCTGAGTGGCATTAGAAGGGTCTGGGTTCCTTTAGAAATGTCCTGAAGGGCTCTAGAAGGGTCTGGGGGGCTTTAGAAATGTCCTGAGGGGCATTAGAAGGGTATGGAGGCCTTTAGAAAGGACCTGAGGGGCATTAGAATGGTCTGGGGTCATATAGAAAGGCCCAGATGGTTCTAGAAGTGTCTGGGGTACTTTAGAAAGGCCCTGAGGGGCATTAGAGTGGTCTGGAGGCCTTTAGAAGGGTCCTGAGGGGCATTAGAAGGGTCTGTGGGCCTTTAGAATGGTCCTGTGGGGGTCTAGAAGGGTCTGGAGGCATTTAAAACTGTCCTGAGAGGCTCTAGAAGGGTCTGGGTGCCTTTATAAGGGTCCTGAGGGGCATTAGAAGGGTCTTGTGGCCCTTATAAAAGCCCTGAGGGGAATTAGCAAGGTCTGGGGGAGTTTAGAAGGGTCCTGAGGGGCTCTATAAGGGTCTGGGGGCCTTTATAAGGGCCTTCAGGGGCTCTAGAATGGTCTGGGGACCATTAGAAAGGCCCTGTGTGGCATTAGAAGGGTCTGGGGTCCTTTAGAAGGTCTTCAGGGGCTCTAGAAGGATCTGGGGACCTTTAGAAAGTCCCTGTGAGGCATTAGAATGGTCTTTTTAAAGGCCCTCTGGAGGATTATAAGGGTCTCGCGGCCTTTAGAAAGGCCCTGAGTGGCATTAGAAGGGTCTGGGGGCATTTAGAAGGGTCTTCAGGGGCTCTAGAAGGGTCTGGGGATTTTTAGAAAGGCCCTGTGGAACATTAGAAGGGTCTGGGGGCCTTTAGAATGCTCCTGAGGGGCAGTAGAAGGGTCTGGGGACCTTTATTAAGGCCCTGACAGGCATTATAATGGTCTGCGGGCCTTTAGAAGTGTCCTGAGGGGCTCTAAAATGGTCTGGGGGCCTTTATAAGGGTCCTGACGGGATCTAGAAGGGTCTGGGAACCTTAAATGCCCTGAGGGGCATTAGAAGGGTCTGAGGGCCTTTAGAAAGGTCCTGAGGGGCATTAGAAGGGTCTTGTGGCCTTCATAAAGGTCCTGAAAGGCTTTAGAAGGGTCTGGGGTCTTTTAGATGGGTCCTGAGGCAATCTAGAAGGGTCTGGGGGCCTTTACATGGGTCTTGAGTGTCATTAGAATGGTGTGGAGGCCTTTAGAAAGGCCCTGAGGGTCTCTAGAAGGGTCTGGTGGCTATTAGAAGCGTCCTGAGGGGGTCCAGAATGGTCTGGGGGCCTTTATAAAGGCCCTCAGGGGGATTATAAGGGTCTCGCGACCTTTAGAAAGGCCCTGAGTGGCATTAGAAGGGTCTGGGGTCATATAGAAAGGCCCTGAGATGTTCTAGAAGTGTCTGTGGTACATTCGAAAGGCCCTGTGGGGCATTAGAAGGGTCTGGGGGCCTTTAGAAGGGTCTTCAGGGGCTCTAGAAGGGTCTGGGGACCTTTAGAAAGGCCCTGTGGGCATTAGAAGGGTCTGGGGGCCTTTAGAATGCTCCTGATGGGCAGTAGAAGGGTCTGGGGACCATTATAAAGGCCCTGACGGGCATTAGAATGGCCTGTGGGCCTTTAGAAGTGTTCTGAGGTGCTCTAGAATGGTCTAGGGGCCTTTATAACGGTCATTACGGGCTCTAGAAGGGTCTGGGAACATTTATAAATGCCCTGTGGGGCATTAGAATGGTCTGGGGGCCTTTAGAAAGGTCTTGAGGGGCATTACAAGGGTCTGGGGTCATATAGGAAGGCCCTGAGGTGCTCTAGAAGGGTCTGGGGGCTATTAGAAGCGTCCTGAGGGGGTCCAGAAGGGTCTGGGGGCATTTTAAAGGCCCTCAGGGGGATTATAAGGGTCTCGCGGCCTTTAGAAAGGCCCTGAGTGGCATTACAAGGGTCTGGGGTCATATAGAAAGGCTCTGAGAGGTTATAGAAGTGTCTGGGGTGGCATTAAATCCTGAGAGACATTAAAAGGTACTGGGGGCTTTTAGATGGGTACTTAGGCAATCTAGAAGTTTCTAGGTGCCTTTACATGGGTCTTGAGAGTCATTAGAAGGGTGTGGAGGCCTTTAGAAAGGCCCTGAGGGGCATTAGAATGGTCTTGGTTCCTTTATAAGGGTCCTAAAAGGCATTAGAAGGGTCTGGGGTCTTTTAGGTGGGTCCTGAGGCAATCTAGAAGGGTCTGGGGGCCTTTACATGGGTCTTGAGGGTCATTAGAAGGGTGTGGAGGCCTTTAGAAAGGCCCTGAGGAGCTCTAGAAGGGTCTGGGTGATATTAGAAGCGTCCTGAAGCGGTCCAGAAGTGTCTGGGGGCCTTTATAAAGGCCCTCAGGGGGATTATAAGGGTCTCGCTGCCTTTAGAAAGGCCCTGAGTGGCAAAGATGGGTCTGGGTGCCTTTAGAAATGTCCTGAGGTACTCTAGAAGGGTCTGGGGGCCTTTAGAAAGGCCCTGATGGGCATTACAAGGGTCTGGGGTCATATAGAGAGGCCCTGAGATGTTCTAGAAGTGTCTGGGGTACATTAGAAAGGCCCTGAGGGGCATTAGAAGGGTCTGGGGGCATTTAGAAAGGCCCTGTGGGGCGTTAGAAGGGTCTGGGGGTCTTTAGAAGGGTCTTCAGGGGCTCTAGAAGGGTCTGGGGACATTTAGAAAGGCCCTGTGGGGCATTAGAAGGGTCTGGTGTCCTTTAGAATGCTCCTGAGGGGCAGTAGAATGGTCTGCGGGCCTTTAGAAGTGTCCTGAGGGGCTCTAGAATGATCTGGGGGCCTTTATAAGGGTCCTGACGGGCTCTAGAAGGGTCTGGGAACCTTTATAAAGGCCCTGAAAGGCATTAGAAGGGTCTGAAGGCCTTTAGAATGGTCCTGAAGGGCATTAGAAGGGTCTTGTGGCATTCATAAGGGTCCTGAAAGGCATTAGAAGGGTCTGGGGGCTTTTAGATGGGTCCTGAGGCAATCTAGAAGGGTCTAGGAGCCTTTACATGGGTCTTGAGGGTCATTAGAAGGGTATGGAGGCCTTTAGAAAGGCCCTGAGGGGATCTAGAAGGGTGTGGGAGCTATTAGAAGCGTCCTGAGGGGGTCCAGAAGGGTCTGGGCGACTTTTTAAAGGCCCTCAGGGGGATTATAAGGGTCTCGCGGCCTTTAGAAAGGCCCTGAGTGGCATTAGAAGGGTCTGGGTGCCTTTAGAAATGTCCTGAGGGGCTCTAGAAGGGTCTGGGGGCCTTTAGAAATCCCCTGAGGGGCATTAGAAGGGTCTCGCGACCTTTAGAATGGTCCTGAGGAGGTCTAGAATGGTCTGGGGTCATATAGAAAGGCTCTGAGAGATTCTAGAAGTGTCTGGGGTACTTTCGAAAGGCCCTGAGGGGCATTAGAAGGGTCTGGGGGCCTTCAGAATGGTCTTCAGGGGCTGTATAAGGGTGTGGGGACGTTTAGAAAGGCCCTGTGGGGCATTAGAAGGGTCTGGGGGCCTTTAGAATTGTCCTGAGGGGGTCTAGAAGGGTCTGGAGGCATTTAAAACTGCTCTGAGAGGCTGTAGACGGGTCTGGGGGCCTTTAGAATGCTCCTGAGGGGCAGTAGAAGGGTCTGGGGACCTTTATAAAGGCCCTGACGGGCATTAGAATGGTCTGCGGGCCTTTAGAAGTGTCCTGAGGGGCTCTAGAATGGTCTGGGGGCCTTTAGAAGGGTCCTGACGGGCTCTAGAAGGGTCTGGGAACCTTTATAAATGCCCTGAGGGACATTAGAAGGGTCTGAGGGCCTTTAGAAAGGTCCTGAGGGGCATTAGAAGGGTCTTGTGGCATTCATAAGGGTCCTGAAAGGCATTAGAAGGGTCTGGGAGCTTTTAGAAGGGTCCTGATGCAATCTAGAAGGGTCTACGGGCCTTTACATGGGTCTTGAGGGTCATTAGAAGGGTGTGGAGGCCTTTAGAAAGGCCCTGAGGGCCTCTAGAAGGATCTTGGGGCTATTAGAAGCGTCCTGAGGGGGTCCAGAAGGGTCTGGGGGCATTTTTAAAGGCCCTCAGGGGGATTATAAGGGTCTCGCGGCATTTAGAAAGGCCCTGAGTGGCATTAGAAGGGTCTGGGTGCCTTTAGAAATGTCCTGAAGGGCTCTAGAAGGGTCTGGGGGCCTTTAGAAAGGACCTGAGGGGCATTAGAATGGTCTGGGGTCATATAGAAAGGCCCAGATTGTTCTAGAAGTGTCTGGGGTACTTTAGAAAGGCCCTGAGGGGCATTAGAGTGGTCTGGAGGCCTTTAGAAGGGTCCTGAGGTGCATTAGAAGGGTCTGTGGGCCTTTAGAATGGTCCTGTGGGGGTCTAGAAGGGTCTGGAGGCATTTAAAACTGTCCTGAGAGGCTCTAGAAGGGTCTGGGTGCCTTTATAAGGGTCCTGAGGGGCATTAGAAGGGTCTTGTGGCCCTTATAAAAGACCTGAGGGGAATTAGCAGGGTCTGGGGGAGTTTAGAAGGGTCCTGAGGGGCTCTATAATGGTCTGGGGGCCTTTATAAGGGCCTTCAGGGGCTCTAGAAGGGTCTGGGGACCTTTAGAAATGCCCTCAGGTGCATTTGAAGGGTCTGGGGGCCTTTAGAAAGGCCCTGAGGGGCATTAGAAGGGTCTGGGGTGCTTTAGAATGGTCCTGAGGGGCATTAGAAGGGTCTGGGGGCCTTTAGAATTGTCCTGAGGGGCTCTAGAAGGGTCTGGGTGCCTTTAGAAATGTCCTGAGGGGCATTAGAAGGGTATGGGGTCATTTAGAAAGGACCTGAGGGGAATTAGAATGGTCTGGGGTCATATAGAAAGGCCCAGATGGTTCTAGAAGTGTCTGGGGGCCTTTAGAAAGGCCCTGAGGGGCATTAGAAGGGTGTGGAGGCCTTTAGAAAGGCCCTGAGGGGCATTAGAATGGTCTTGGTTCCTTTATAAGTGTCCTAAAATGCATTAGAAGGGTCTGGGGTCTTTTTGATGGGTCCTGAGGCAATCTAGAAGGGTCTGGGGGCCTTTACATGGGTCTTGAAGGTCATTAGAAGGATGTGGAGGCCTTTAGAAAGGCCCTGAGGGGCTCTAGAAGGTTCTGGGGGCTATTAGAAGCGTCCTGAGGTGGTCGAGAAGGGTCTGAGGGCCTTTTTAAAGGCCCTCAGGGGGATTATAAGGGTCTCGCGGCCTTTAGAAAGGCCCTGAGTGGCATTAGAAGGGTCTGGGTGCCTTTAGAAATGTCCTGAGGGGCTCTAGAAGGGTCTGGGTGCCTTTAGAAATGTCCTGAGGTGCATTAGAAGGGTATGGGGTCCTTTAGAAACGCCCTGAGTGGCATTAGAAGGGTCTGGGGGCCTTTAGAAGGGTCATGAGGGGCATTAGAAGGGTCTGGGGGCCTTTAGAATGGTCCTGAGGGGGTCTAGAAGGGTCTGGAGGCACGTAAAACTGTCCTGAGAGACTCTAGATGGTCTGGGTTCCTTTATAAGGGTCCTGAGGGGCATTAGAAGGGTCTGGGTGCCCTTATAAAAGCCCTGAGGGCAATTAGCAGGGTCTGGGGGACTTTAGAAGGGTCCTGAGGGGCTCTATAAGGGTCTGGGGGCCTTTAGAAAGGTCTTCAGGAGCTCTAGAAGGGTCTGGGGGCGTTTAGAAAGGCCCTGTGGGGCATTAAAGGGTCTGGGGGCCTTTAGAATGCTCCTGAGGGGCAGTAGAAGGGTCTGGGGACCTTTATAAAGGCCCTGACGGGCATTAGAATGGTCTGCGGGCCTTTAGAAGTGTCCTGAAGGGCTCTAGAATGGTCTGGGGGCCTTTATAAGGGTCCTGACGGGCTCTAGAAGGGTCTGGGAACCTTTAGAACGGTTCTGAGGGGCATTAGAAAGGTCTTGTGGCCTTCATAATGGTCCTGAAAGGCATTAGAAGGGTCTGGGGGCTTTTAGATGGGTCCTCAGGCAATCTAGAAGGGTCTAGGGGCATTTACATGGGTCTTGAGGGTCATTAGAAGGGTGTGGAGGCCTTTAGAAAGGCCCTGAGGGGCTCTAGAAGGGTCTGGGGGCCTTTAGAATCGTCCTGAGGGGCTCTAGAAGGGTCTGGGGGCATCTAGAAGTGTCCTGAGGGGCTCTAGAAAGATCTGGGGTCCTTTCGAAATGTCCTGAGGTGCTCTAAAAGTGTCTCGGGGCCTTACGAAGGGTCCTGAGGGGCATTAGATGGGTCTGGGGGCCTTTAGAAATTCCCTGAGGGGCATTAGAAAGGTCTGGGGCCTTTTAGAAGGGTCTTGAGGGGATCTAGAAGGGTCTGGGGGCGTTTACAAGTGTCCTGAGGGGCTCTAGAAGGGTCTGGGGGCATTTAGAAAGGCCCTGAGGGGCTCTAGAAGGGTCAGGGAGCCGTTAGAAAGATGTTGAGGGGCTCTTGAAGGGTCTGCGGGCGTTTAGAATGGCCCTGAGGGGCTCTAAAAGAGTCTGGGGGCCTTTAGATTGGTACTGAGGGGCTCTAGAATGGTCTGGGTACCTTTAGAAATGCCCTGAGGGGCATTAGAAGGGTCTGGGGGCCTTTAGACAGGCCCTGAGGTGGATTAGAAGGGTGTGGGGGCCTTTAGAATGGTCCTGAGGGGGTCTAGACGGGTCTGGAGGCATTTAAAACTGTCCTGAGAGGCTCTAGAAGGGTCTGGGGGCCTTTAGAATGCTCCTGAGGGGCAGTAGAAGGGTCTGGGGGACTTTAGAAATGCCCTGAGGGGCATTAGAATGGTCTGGGGCCTTTTAGAAGGGTCTTGAGGGGATCTAGAAGGGTCTGGGGGCCTTTACAAGTGTCCTGAGGGGTTCTAGAAGGGTCTGGGGGCATTTAGAAAGGCCCTGAGGGGCTCTAGAAGGGTCAGGGAGCCGTTAGAAGGATGTTGAGGGGCTCTTGAATTGTCTGCGGGCCTTTTGAATGGCCCTGAGGGGCTCTAAAATAGTCTGGGGGCCTTTAGATTGGTACTGAGGGGCTCTAGAAGGGTCTGGGGACCTTTAGAAATGCCCTGAGGGGCATTAGAAGGGTCTGGGGGCCTTTAGAAAGGCCCTGAGGGGCATTAGAAGGGTCTGGGGGGCTTTAGAATGGTCCTGAGGGGATCTAGAAGGGTCTGGAGGCATTTAAAACTGTCCTGAGAGGCTCTAGAAGGGTCTGGGGACCTTTAGAAAGGCCCTGTGAGGCATTAGAATTGTCTGGGGGCCTTTAGAATGCTCCTGAGGGGCAGTAGAAGGGTCTGGGGACCTTTATAAAGGCACTGACGGGCATTAGAATGGTCTGCGGGCCTTTAGAAGTGTCCTGAGGGGCTCTAGAATGGTCTGGGGGCCTTTATAAGGGTCCTGACGGGCTCTAGAAGGGTCTGGGAACCTTTATAAATGCCCTGAGGGACATTAGAAGGGTCTGAGGGCCTTTAGAAAGGTCCTGAGGGGCATTAGAAGGGTCTTGTGGCATTCATAAGGGTCCTGAAAGGCATTAGAAGGGTCTGGGAGCTTTTAGAAGGGTCCTGATGCAATCTAGAAGGGTCTACGGGCCTTTACATGAGTCTTGAGGGTCATTAGAAGGGTGTGGAGGCCTTTAGAAAGGCCCTGAGGGCCTCTAGAAGGATCTGGGGGCTATTAGAAGCGTCCTGAGGGGGTCCAGAAGGGTCTGGGGGCCTTTTTAAAGGCCCTCAGGGGGATTATAAGGGTCTCGCGGCCTTTAGAAAGGCCCTGAGTGGCATTAGAAGGGTCTGGGTGCCTTTAGAAATGTCCTGAGGGGCATTAGAAGGGTATGGAGGCCTTTAGAAAGGACCTGAGGGGCATTAGAATGGTCTGGGGTCATATAGAAAGGCCCAGATGGTTCTAGAAGTGTCTGGGGTACTTTAGAAAGGCCCTGAGGGGCATTAGAGTGGTCTGGAGGCCTTTAGAAGGGTCCTGAGGGGCATTAGAAGCGTCTGTGGGCCTTTAGAATGGTCCTGTGGGGGTCTAGAAGGGTCTGGAGGCATTTAAAACTGTCCTGAGAGGCTCTAGAAGGGTCTGGGTGCCTTTATAAGGGTCCTGAGGGGCATTAGAATGGTCTTGTGGCCCTTATAAAAGCCCTGAGGGGAATTAGCAGTGTCTGGGGGAGTTTAGAAGGGTCCTGAGGGGCTCTATAAGGGTCTGGGGGCCTTTATAAGGGCCTTCAGGGGCTCTAGAAGGGTCTGGGGGCCTTTAGAAAGGCCCTGAGGGGCATTAGAAGGATCTGGGGGGCTTTAGAATGGTCCTGAGGGGCATTAGAAGGGTCTGGGGGCCTTTAGAATTGTCCTGAGGGGGTCTAGAAGGGTCTGGAGGCATTTAAAACTGCCCTGAGAGGCTGTAGACGGGTCTGGGTGCCTTTAGAATGCTCCTGAGGGGCAGTAGAAGGGTCTGGGGACCTTTAGAAAGGCCCTGACGGGCATTAGAATGGTCTGCGGGCCTTTAGAAGTGTCCTGAGGGGCTCTAGAATGGTCTGGGGGCCTTTATAAGGGTCCTGACGGGCTCTAGAAGGGTCTGGGAACCTTTATAAATGCCCTGAGGGACATTAGAAGGGTCTGAGGGCCTTTAGAAAGGTCCTGAGGGGCATTAGAAGGGTCTTGTGGCATTCATAAGGGTCCTGAAAGGCATTAGAAGGGTCTGGGAGCTTTTAGAAGGGTCCTGATGCAATCTAGAAGGGTCTACGGGCCTTTACATGGGTCTTGAGGGTCATTAGAAGGGTGTGGAGGCCTTTAGAAAGGCCCTGAGGGGCTCTAGAAGGATCTGGGGGCTATTAGAAGCGTCCTGAGGGGGTCCAGAAGGGTCTGGGGGCCTTTTTAAAGGCCCTCAGGGGGATTATAAGGGTCTCGCGGCCTTTAGAAAGGTCCTGAGGGGCATTAGAAGGGTCTTGTGGCATTCATAAGGGTCCTGAAAGGCATTAGAAGGGTCTGGGAGCTTTTAGAAGGGTCCTGATGCAATCTAGAAGGGTCTACGGGCCTTTACATGGGTCTTGAGGGTCATTAGAAGGGTGTGGAGGCCTTTAGAAAGGCCCTGAGGGCCTCTAGAAGGATCTTGGGGCTATTAGAAGCGTCCTGAGGGGGTCCAGAAGGGTCTGGGGGCATTTTTAAAGGCCCTCAGGGGGATTATAAGGGTCTCGCGGCCTTTAGAAAGGCCCTGAGTGGCATTAGAAGGGTCTGGGTGCCTTTAGAAATGTCCTGAAGGGCTCTAGAAGGGTCTGGGGGCCTTTAGAAAGGACCTGAGGGGCATTAGAATGGTCTGGGGTCATATAGAAAGGCCCAGATTGTTCTAGAAGTGTCTGGGGTACTTTAGAAAGGCCCTGAGGGGCATTAGAGTGGTCTGGAGGCCTTTAGAAGGGTCCTGAGGTGCATTAGAAGGGTCTGTGGGCCTTTAGAATGGTCCTGTGGGGGTCTAGAAGGGTCTGGAGGCATTTAAAACTGTCCTGAGAGGCTCTAGAAGGGTCTGGGTGCCTTTATAAGGGTCCTGAGGGGCATTAGAAGGGTCTTGTGGCCCTTATAAAAGACCTGAGGGGAATTAGCAGGGTCTGGGGGAGTTTAGAAGGGTCCTGAGGGGCTCTATAATGGTCTGGGGGCCTTTATAAGGGCCTTCAGGGGCTCTAGAAGGGTCTGGGGACCTTTAGAAATGCCCTCAGGTGCATTTGAAGGGTCTGGGGGCCTTTAGAAAGGCCCTGAGGGGCATTAGAAGGGTCTGGGGTGCTTTAGAATGGTCCTGAGGGGCATTAGAAGGGTCTGGGGGCCTTTAGAATTGTCCTGAGGGGCTCTAGAAGGGTCTGGGTGCCTTTAGAAATGTCCAGAGGGGCATTAGAAGGGTATGGGGTCATTTAGAAAGGACCTGAGGGGCATTAGAATGGTCTGGGGTCATATACAAAGGCCCAGATGGTTCTAGAAGTGTCTGGGGTACTTTAGAAAGGCCCTGAGGGGCATTAGAGTGGTCTGGAGGCCTTTAGAAGGGTCCTGAGGGGCATTAGAAGGGTCTGTGGGCCTTTAGAATGGTCCTGTGGGGGTCTAGAAGGGTCTGGAGGCATTTAAAACTGTCCTGAGAGGCTCTAGAAGGGTCTGGGTGCCTTTATAAGGGTCCTGAGGGGCATTAGAAGGGTCTTGTGGTCCTTATAAAAGCCCTGAGGGGAATTAGCAGGGTCTGGGGGAGTTTAGAAGGGTCCTGAGGGGCCCTATATGGGTCTGGGGGCCTTTATAAGGGCCTTCAGGGGCTCTAGAAGGGTCTGGGGGCCTTTAGAAAGGCCCTGAGGGGCATTAGAAGGGTCTGGGGGGCTTTAGAAGGGTCCTGAGGGGCATTAGAAGGGTCTGGGGGCCTTTAGAATTGTCCTGAGGGGGTCTAGAAGGGTCTGGAGGCATTTAAAACTGCCCTGAGAGGCTGTAGACGGGTCTGGGGGCCTTTAGAATGCTCCTGAGGGGCAGTAGAAGGGTCTGGGGACCTTTAGAAAGGCCCTGACGGGCATTAGAATGGTCTGCGGGCCTTTAGAAGTGTCCTGAGGGGCTCTAGAATGGTCTGGGGGCCTTTATAAGGGTCCTGACGGTCTCTAGAAGGGTCTGGGAACCTTTATAAATGCCCTGAGGGGCATTAGAAGGGTGTGGAGGCCTTTAGAAAGGCCCTGAGGGGCATTAGAATGGTCTTGGTTCCTTTATAAGGGTCCTAAAAGGCATTAGAAGGGTCTGGGGTCTTTTTGATGGGTCCTGAGGCAATCTAGAAGGGTCTGGGGGCCTTTACATGGGTCTTGAGGGTCATTAGAAGGGTGTGGAGGCCTTTAGAAAGGCCCTGAGGGGCTCTAGAAGGTTCTGGGGGCTATTAGAAGCGTCCTGAGGTGGTCGAGAAGGGTCTGAGGGCCTTTTTAAAGGCCCTCAGGGGGATTATAAGGGTCTCGCGGCCTTTAGAAAGGCCCTGAGTGGCATTAGAAGGGTCTGGGTGCCTTTAGAAATGTCCTGAGGGGCTCTAGAAGGGTCTGGGTGCCTTTAGAAATGTCCTGAGGTGCATTAGAAGGGTATGGGGTCCTTTAGAAAGGCCCTGAGTGGCATTAGAAGGGTCTGGGGGCCTTTAGAAGGGTCATGAGGGGCATTAGAAGGGTCTGGGGGCCTTTAGAATGGTCCTGAGGGGGTCTAGAAGGGTCTGGAGGCACGTAAAACTGTCCTGAGAGACTCTAGAAGGTCTGGGTTCCTTTATAAGGGTCCTGAGGGGCATTAGAAGGGTCTGGGTGCCCTTATAAAAGCCCTGAGGGGAATTAGCAGGGTCTGGGGGACTTTAGAAGGGTCCTGAGGGGCTCTATAAGGGTCTGGGGGCCTTTAGAAAGGTCTTCAGGAGCTCTAGAAGGGTCTGGGGGCGTTTAGAAAGGCCCTGTGGGGCATTAAAGGGTCTGGGGGCCTTTAGAATGCTCCTGAGGGGCAGTAGAAGGGTCTGGGGACCTTTATAAAGGCCCTGACGGGCATTAGAATGGTCTGCGGGCCTTTAGAAGTGTCCTGAAGGGCTCTAGAATGGTCTGGGGGCCTTTATAAGGGTCCTGACGGGCTCTAGAAGGGTCTGGGAACCTTTAGAACGGATCTGAGGGGCATTAGAAAGGTCTTGTGGCCTTCATAATGGTCCTGAAAGGCATTAGAAGGGTCTGGGGGCTTTTAGATGGGTCCTCAGGCAATCTAGAAGGGTCTAGGGGCCTTTACATGGGTCTTGAGGGTCATTAGAAGGGTGTGGAGGCCTTTAGAAAGGCCCTGAGGGGCTCTAGAAGGGTCTGGGGGCCTTTAGAATCGTCCTGAGGGGCTCTAGAAGGGTCTGGGGGCATCTAGAAGTGTCCTGAGGGGCTCTAGAAAGATCTGGGGTCCTTTCGAAATGTCCTGAGGTGCTCTAAAAGTGTCTCGGGGCCTTACGAAGGGTCCTGAGGGGCATTAGATGGGTCTGGGGGCCTTTAGAAATTCCCTGAGGGGCATTAGAAAGGTCTGGGGCCTTTTAGAAGGGTCTTGAGGGGATCTAGAAGGGTCTGGGGGCATTTAGAAAGGCCCTGAGGGGCTCTAGAAGGGTCAGGGAGCCGTTAGAAAGATGTTGAGGGGCTCTTGAAGGGTCTGCGGGCGTTTAGAATGGCCCTGAGGGGCTCTAAAAGAGTCTGGGGGCCTTTAGATTGGTACTGAGGGGCTCTAGAAGGGTCTGGGTACCTTTAGAAATGCCCTGAGGGGCATTAGAAGGGTCTGGGGGCCTTTAGACAGGCCCTGAGGTGGATTAGAAGGGTGTGGGGGCCTTTAGAATGGTCCTGAGGGGGTCTAGACGGGTCTGGAGGCATTTAAAACTGTCCTGAGAGGCTCTAGAAGGGTCTGGGTGCCTTTAGAAATGTCCTGAGGGGCATTAGAAGGGTATGGGGGCTTTTAGAAAGGCCCTGAGGGGCATTAGAAGGGTCTGGGGTGCTTTAGAATGGTCCTGAGGGGCATTAGAAGGGTCTGGGGGCCTTTAGAATTGTCCTGAGGGGCTCTAGAAGGGTCTGGGTGCCTTTAGAAATGTCCTGAGGGGCATTAGAAGGGTATGGGGTCATTTAGAAAGGACCTGAGGGGCATTAGAATGGTCTGGGGTCATATAGAAAGGCCCAGATGTTTCTAGAAGTGTCTGGGGTACTTTAGAAAGGCCCTGAGGGGCATTAGAGTGGTCTGGAGGCCTTTAGAAGGGTCCTGAGGGGCATTAGAAGGGTCTGTGGGCCTTTAGAATGGTCCTGTGTGGGTCTAGAAGGGTCTGGAGGCATTTAAAACTGTCCTGAGAGGCTCTAGAAGGGTCTGGGTGCCTTTATAAGGGTCCTGAGGGGCATTAGAAGGGTCTTGTGGCCCTTATAAAAGCCCTGAGGGGAATTAGCAGGGTCTGGGGGAGTGTAGAAGGGTCCTGAGGGGCCCTATAAGGGTCTGGGGGCCTTTATAAGGGCCTTCAGGGGCTCTAGAAGGGTCTGGGGGCCTTTAGAAAGGCCCTGAGGGGCAATAGAAGGGTCTGGGGGGCTTTAGAATGGTCCTGAGGGGCATTATAAAGGTCTGGGGGCCTTTAGAATTGTCCTGAGGGGGTCTAGAAGGGTCTGGAGGCATTTAAAACTGCCCTGAGAGGCTGTAGACGGGTCTGGGGGCCTTTAGAATGCTCCTGAGGGGCAGTAGAAGGGTCTGGGGACCTTTAGAATGGCCCTGACGGGCATTAGAATGGTCTGCGGGCCTTTAGAAGTGTCCTGAGGGGCTCTAGAATGGTCTGGGGGCCTTTATAAGGGTCCTGACGGGCTCTAGAAGGGTCTGGGAACCTTTATAAATGCCCTGAGGGGCATTAGAAGGGTGTGGAGGCCTTTAGAAAGGCCCTGAGGGGCATTAGAATGGTCTTGGTTCCTTTATAAGTGTCCTAAAATGCATTAGAAGGGTCTGGGGTCTTTTTGATGGGTCCTGAGGCAATCTAGAAAGGTCTGGGGGCCTTTACAATGGGTCTTGAGGGTCATTAGAAGGGTGTGGAGGCCTTTAGAAAGGCCCTGAGGGGCTCTAGAAGGTTCTGGGGGCTATTAGAAGCGTCCTGAGGTGGTCGAGAAGGGTCTGAGGGCCTTTTTAAAGGCCCTCAGGGGGATTATAAGGGTCTCGCGGCCTTTAGAAAGGCCCTGAGTGGCATTAGAAGGGTCTTGGTGCCTTTAGAAATGTCCTGAGGGGCTCTAGAAGGGTCTGGGTGCCTTTAGAAATGTCCTGAGGTGCATTAGAAGGGTATGGGGTCCTTTAGAAAGGCCCTGAGTGGCATTAGAAGGGTCTGGGGGCCTTTAGAAGGGTCATGAGGGGCATTAGAAGGGTCTGGGGGCCTTTAGAATGGTCCTGAGGGGGTCTAGAAGGGTCTGGAGGCACGTAAAACTGTCATGAGAGACTCTAGAAGGTCTGGGTTCCTTTATAAGGGTCCTGAGGGGCATTAGAAGGGTCTGGGTGCCCTTATAAAAGCCCTGAGGGGAATTAGCAGGGTCTGGGGGACTTTAGAAGGGTCCTGAGGGGCTCTATAAGGGTCTGGGGGCCTTTAGAAAGGTCTTTAGGAGCTCTAGAAGGGTCTGGGGGCGTTTAGAAAGGCCCTGTGGGGCATTAAAGGGTCTGGGGACCTTTAGAATGCTCCTCAGGGGCAGTAGAAGGGTCTGGGGACCTTTATAAAGGCCCTGACGGGCATTAAAATGGTCTGCGGGCCTTTAGAAGTGTCCTGAGGGGCTCTAGAATGGTCTGGGGGCCTTTATAAGGGTCCTGACGGGCTCTAGAAAGGTCTGGGAACCTTTAGAACGGATCTGAGGGGCATTAGAAAGGTCTTGTGGCCTTCATGATGGTCCTGAAAGGCATTAGAAGGGTCTGGGGGCTTTTAGATGGGTCCTCAGGCAATCTAGAAGGGTCTAGGGGCCTTTACATGGGTCTTGAGGGTCATTAGAAGGGTGTGGAGGCCTTTAGAAAGGCCCTGAGGGGCTCTAGAAGGGTCTGGGGGCCTTTAGAATCGTCCTGAGGGGCTCTAGAAGGGTCTGGGGGCATCTAGAAGTGTCCTGAGGGGCTCTAGAAAGATCTGGGGTCCTTTTGAAATGTCCTCAGGTGCTCTAAAAGTGTCTCGGGGCCTTACGAAGGGTCCTGAGGGGCATTAGATGGGTCTGGGGGCCTTTAGACAGGCCCTGAGGTGGATTAGAAGGGTGTGGGGGCCTTTAGAATGGTCCTGAGGGGGTCTAGACGGGTCTGGAGGCATTTAAAACTGTCCTGAGAGGCTCTAGAAGGGTCTGGGGGCCTTTAGAATGCTCCTGAGGGGCAGTAGAAGGGTCTGAGGGACTTTAGAAATGCCCTGAGGGGCATTAGAAAGGTCTGGGGCCTTTTAGAAGGGTCTTGAAGGGATCTAGAAGGGTCTGGGGGCTTTTACAAGTGTCCTGAGGGGTTCTAGAAGGGTCTGGGGGCATTTAGAAAGGCCCTGAGGGGCTCTAGAAGGGTCTGGGGGGCTTTAGAAATGTCCTGAGGGGCATTAGAAGGGTATGGAGGCCTTTAGAAAGGACCTGAGGGGCATTAGAATGGTCTGGGGTCATATAGAAAGGCCCAGATGGTTCTAGAAGTGTCTGGGGTACTTTAGAAAGGCCCTGAGGGGCATTAGAGTGGTCTGGAGGCCTTTAGAAGGGTCCTGAGGGGCATTAGAAGGGTCTGTGAGCCTTTAGAATGGTCCTGTGGGGGTCTAGAAGGGTCTGGAGGCATTTAAAACTGTCCTGAGAGGCTCTAGAAGGGTCTGGGTGCCTTTATAAGGGTCCTGAGGGGCATTAGAAGGGTCTTGTGCCCCTTATAAAAGCCCTGAGGGGAATTAGCAGGGTCTGGGGGAGTTTAGAAGGGTCCTGAGGGGCTCTATAAGGGTCTGGGGGCCTTTATAAGGGCCTTCAGGGGCTCTAGAAGGGTCTGGGGACCATTAGAAAGGCCCTGTGTGGCATTAGAAGGGTCTGGGGTCCTTTAGAAGGTCTTCAGGGGCTCTAGAAGGGTATGGGGACCTTTAGAAAGGCCCTGTGAGGCATTAGAATGGTCTTTTTAAAGGCCCTCTGGAGGATTATAAGGGTCTCGCGGCCTTTAGAAAGGCCCTGAGTGGCATTAGAAGGGTCTGGGGGCATTTAGAAGGGTCTTCAGGGGCTCTAGAAGGGTCTGGGGATTTTTAGAAAGGCCCTGTGGAACATTAGAAGAGTCTGGGGGCCTTTAGAATGCTCCTGAGGGGCAGTAGAAGGGTCTGGGGACCTTTATTAAGGCCCTGACAGGCATTATAATGGTCTGCGGGCCTTTAGAAGTGTCCTGAGGGGCTCTAAAATGGTCTGGGGGCCTTTATAAGGGTCCTGACGGGATCTAGAAGGGTCTGGGAACCTTAAATGCCCTGAGGGGCATTAGAAGGGTCTGAGGGCCTTTAGAAAGGTCCTGAGGGGCATTAGAAGGGTCTTGTGGCCTTCATAAAGGTCCTGAAAGGCTTTAGAAGGGTCTGGTGGCTTTTAGATGGGTCCTGAGGCAATCTAGAAGGGTCTGGGGGCCTTTACATGGGTCTTGAGTGTCATTAGAAGGGTGTGGAGGCCTTTAGAAAGGCCCTGAGGGTCTCTAGAAGGGTCTGGTGGCTATTAGAAGCGTCCTGAGGGGGTCCAGAATGGTCTGGGGGCCTTTATAAAGGCCCTCAGGGGGATTATAAGGGTCTCGCGGCCTTTAGAAAGGCCCTGAGTGGCATTAGAAGGGTCTGGGTGCCTTTAGAAATGTCCTGAGAGGCTCTAGAAGGGTCTGGGTGCCTTTATAAGGGTCCTGAGGGGCATTAGAAGGGTCTGGGTGCCCTTATAAAAGCCCTGCGGGGAATTAGCAGGGTCTGGGGGACTTTAGAAGGGTCCTGAGGGGCTCTATAAGGGTCTGGGGGCCTTTAGAAGGGTCTTCAGGGGCTCTAGAAGGGTCTGGGGACCTTTAGAAAGGCCCTGTGGGCATTAGAAGGGTCTGGGGGCCTTTAGAATGCTCCTGATGGGCAGTAGAAGGGTCTGGGGACCATTATAAAGGCCCTGACGGGCATTAGAATGGTCTGTGGGCCTTTAGAAGTGTTCTGAGGTGCTCTAGAATGGTCTAGGGGCCTTTATAACGGTCCTGACGGGCTCTAGAAGGGTCTGGGAACCTTTATAAATGCCCTGTGGGGCATTAGAATGGTCTGGGGGCCTTTAGAAAGGTCTTGAGGGGCATTACAAGGGTCTGGGGTCATATAGAAAGGCCCTGAGGTGCTCTAGAAGGGTCTGGGGGCTATTAGAAGCGTCCTGAGGGGGTCCAGAAGGGTCTGGGGGCCTTTTTAAAGGCCCTCAGGGGGATTATAAGGGTCTCGCGGCCTTTAGAAAGGCCCTGAGTGGCATTACAAGGGTCTGGGGTCATATAGAAAGGCTCTGAGAGGTTATAGAAGTGTCTGGGGTGGCATTAAATCCTGAAAGACATTAAAAGGTACTGGGGGCTTTTAAATGGGTACTTAGGCAATCTAGAAGGTTCTAGGTGCCTTTACATGGGTCTTGAGGGTCATTAGAAGGGTGTCGCGGCCTTTAGAATGTTATTGAAAAGCATTAGAAGGGTCTGGGGGCTTTTAGGTGGGTCCTGAGGCAATCTAGAAGGGTCTGGGGGCCTTTACATGGGTCTTGAGGGTCATTAGAAGGGTGTGGAGGCCTTTAGAAAGGCCCTGAGGAGCTCTAGAAGGGTCTGGGTGATATTAGAAGCGTCCTGAAGCGGTCCAGAAGTGTCTGGGGGCCTTTATAAAGGCCCTCAGGGGGATTATAAGGGTCTCGCTGCCTTTAGAAAGGCCCTGAGTGGCAAAAGAAGGGTCTGGGTGCCTTTAGAAATGTCCTGAGAGGCTCTAGAAGGGTCTGGGGGCCTTTAGAAAGGCCCTGATGGGCATTACAAGGGTCTGGGGTCATATAGAGAGGCCCTGAGATGTTCTAGAAGTGTCTGGGGTACATTAGAAAGGCCCTGAGGGGCATTAGAAGGGTCTGGGGGCATTTAGAAAGGCCCTGTGGGGCGTTAGAAGGGTCTGGGGGTCTTTAGAAGGGTCTTCAGGGGCTCTAGAAGGGTCTGGGGACATTTAGAAAGGCCCTGTGGGGCTTTAGAAGGGTCTGGGGTCCTTTAGAATGCTCCTGAGGGGCAGTAGAATGGTCTGCGGGCCTTTAGAAGTGTCCTGAGGGGCTCTAGAATGATCTGGGGGCCTTTATAAGGGTCCTGACGGGCTCTAGAAGGGTCTGGGAACCTTTATAAAGGCCCTGAAAGGCATTAGAAGGGTCTGAAGGCCTTTAGAATGGTCCTGAAGGGCATTAGAAGGGTCTTGTGGCATTCATAAGGGTCCTGAAAGGCATTAGAAGGGTCTGGGGGCTTTTAGATGGGTCCTGAGGAAATCTAGAAGGGTCTAGGAGCCTTTACATGGGTCTTGAGGGTCATTAGAAGGGTGTGGAGGCCTTTAGAAAGGCCCTGAGGGGCTCTAGAAGGGTGTGGGAGCTATTAGAAGCGTCCTGAGGGGGTCCAGAAGGGTCTGGGCGACTTTTTAAAGGCCCTCAGGGGGATTAAAAGGGTCTCGCGGCCTTTAGAAAGGCCCTGAGTGGCATTAGAAGGGTCTGGGTGCCTTTAGAAATGTCCTCAGGGGCTCTAGAAGGGTCTGGGGGCCTTTAGAAATCCCCTGAGGGGCATTAGAAGGGTCTCGCGACCTTTAGAATGGTCCTGAGGAGGTCTAGAATGGTCTGGGGTCATATAGAAAGGCTCTGAGAGATTCTAGAAGTGTCTGGGGTACTTTCGAAAGGCCCTGAGGGGCATTAGAAGGGTCTGGGGGCCTTCATAATGGTCTTCAGGGGCTGTATAAGGGTGTGGGGACGTTTAGAAAGGCCCTGTGGGGCATTAGAAGGGTCTGGGGGCCTTTAGAATGCTCCTGAGGGGCAGTAGAAGGGTCTGGGGACATTTATAAAGGCCCTGACGGGCATTAGAATGGTCTGCGGGCCTTTAGAAGTGTCCTGAGGGGCTCTAGCATGGTCTGGGGGCCTTTATAAGGGTCCTGACGGGCTCTAGAAGGGTCTGGGAACCTTTATAAAAGCCCTGAGGGGCATTAGAATGGTCTGAGGGCCTTTAGAATGGTCCTGAGGGGCATTAGAAGGGTCTTGTGGTCTTCATAAGGGTCCTGAAATGCATTAGAACGGTCTGAGGTCTTTTAGATGGGTCCTGAGGCAATCTAGAAGGGTCTAGGGGCCTTTACATGGGTCTTGGGTGTCATTAGAAGGGTGTGGAGGCCTGTAGAAAGGTCCTGAGGTGCTCTAGAAGGGTCTGGGGGCTATTAGAAGCGTCCTGAGGGGGTTCAGAAGGGTCTGGGGGCCTTTTTAAAGGCCCTCAGGGGGATTATATAGGTCTTGCGGCCTTTAGAAAGGCCCTGGGGGCATTAGAAGAGTCTGGGTGCCTTTAGAAATGTCCTCAGTGGCTCTAGAAGGGTCTGGGGGCCTTTAGAAATGTCCTGATGGGCATTAGAATGGTATGGGGGCCTTTAGAAAGGACCTGAGGGGCATTACAAGGGTCTGGGGGCCTTTAGAATCGTCCTGAGGGGGTCTAGAAGGGTCTGGAGGCATTTAAAACTGTCCTGAGAGGCTCTAGAAGGGTCTGGGTGCCTTTATAAGGGTCCTGAGGGGCATTAGAAGGGTCTGGGTGCCCTTATAAAAGCCCTGAGGGGAATTAGCAGGGTCTCGGGGACTTTAGAAGGGTCCTGAGGGGCTCTATAAGGGTCTGGGGGCCTTTAGAAGGGTCTTCAGGGGCTCTAGAAGGGTCTGGGGACCTTTAGAAAGGCCCTGTGGGGCATTAGAAGGGTCTGGGGGCCTTTAGAATGCTACTGATGGGAAGTAGAACGGTCTGCGGGCCTTTAGAATTGTCCTGAGGGGCTCTAGAATGATCTGGGGGCCTTTATAAGGGTCCTGACGGGCTCTAGAAGGGTCTGGGAACCTTTATAAAGGCCCTGAAAGGCATTAGAAGGGTCTGAGGGCCTTTAGAAAGGTCCTGAGAGGCATTAGAAGGGTCTTGTGGCCTTCATAATGGTCCTGAAAGGCATTAGAAGGTTCTGGGGTCTTTTAGATGGCTCCTGAGGCAATCTAGAATGGTCTGGGGGCCTTTACATGGGTCTTGAAGGTCATTAGAAGGGTGTGGAGGCCTTTAGAAAGGCCCTGAGGGGCTCTAGAAGGGTCTGGGGGCTATTAGAAGCGTCCTGAGGGGGTCCAGAAGGGTCTGGGGGCCTTTTTAAAGGCCCTCAGGGGGATTATAAGGGTCTCGCGGCCTTTAGAAAGGCCCTGAGTGGCATTACAAGGGTCTGGGGTCATATAGAAAGGCTCTGAAAGGTTCTAGAAGTGTCTGGGGTAATTTAGAAAGGCCCTGAGGGCCATTAGAAGGGTCTGGGGGCCTTTAGAAGTGTCCTGAGGTGCATTAGAAGGGTCTGGGGGCCTTTAATAGAGTCCTTAGTGGCATTTGAATAGTCTGAGGGCCTTTAGAAAGGTCCATGAGGGGCATTAGAAGGGTCTTGTGGCCTTCATGAGGGCCCTGAAAGGCATTAGAAGGGTCTGGGGGCTTTTAGATGGGTCCTGAGGCAATCAAGAAGGGTCTAGATGCCTTTACATGGGTCTTGAGGGTCATTAGAAGGGTGTGGAGGCCTTTAGAAAGGCCCTGAAAGGCATTAGAAGGGTCTGGGGGCTTTTAGATGGGTCCTGAGGCAATCTAGAAGGGTCTGGGGGCCTTTACATGGGTCTTCAGGGTTATTAGATGGGTGTGGAGGCATTTAGAAAGGCCCTGAGGGGCTCTAGAAGGGTCTTGGGGCTATTAGAAGCGTCCTGAGGGGGTCCAGAAAGGTCTGGGGGCTTTTTAAAGGCCCTCAGGAGGATTATAAGGGTCTCGCGGCCTTTAGAAAGGCCCTGAGTGGCATTAGAATGGTCTGGGTGCCTTTAGAAATGTCCTGAGGGGCTCTAGAAGGGTCTGGGGGCCTTTAGAAATGTCCTGAGGGGCATTAGAAGGGTATGGGGGCCTTTAGAAAGGCCCTGAGGGGCATTACAAGGGTCTGGGGTCATATAGAAAGGCCCTGAGAGGTTCTAGAAGTGTCTGGGTTACTTTAGAAAGGCCCTGAGGGGCATTAGAAGGGTCTGGGGGCCTTTAGAATGGTCCTGAGGGGCATTAGAAGGGTCTGGGTGCCCATATAAAAGCCCTGAGGAGAATTAGCAGGGTCTGGGGGACTTTAGAAGGGGCCTGAGGGGCTCTACAAGGGTCTGGGGGCCTTTAGAAGGGTCTTCAGGAGCTCTAGAAGGGTCTGGGGGCCTTTAGAAAGGCCCTGTGAGTCATTAGAAGGGTCTGGGGGCCTTTAGAATGCTCCTGAGGGGCAGTAGAAGGGTCTGGGGACCTTTATAAAGGCTTTGACGAGCATTAGAATGGTCTGCGGACCTTTAAAAGTGTCCTGAGGGGCTCTAGAAGGGTCTGGGAACCTTTCTAAATGCCCTGAGGGGCATTAGAATGGTCTTGTGGCCTTCATAAGCATCCTGAAAGGCATTAGAAGGGTCTGGGGGCTTTTAGATGGGTCCTGAGGCAATCTAGAAGGGTCTAGGGGCTTTTACATGGGTCTTGAGGGTCATTAGAAGGGTGTGGAGGCCTTTAGAAAGGCTCTGAGGGGCTATAGAATGGTCTGGGGGCTATTAGAAGCGTCCTGAGGGCGTCCAGAAGGGTCTGGGGGCCTTTTTAAAGGCCCTCAGGTTGATTATATGGGTCTCGCAACCTTTAGAAAGGCCCTGAGTGGCATTACAAGGGTCTGGGGTCATATAGAAAGGCCCTGAGAGGTTCTAGAAGTGTCTGGGGTACTTTAGAAAGGCCCTGAGTGGCATTAGAAGGGTCTGGGTGCCTTTAGAAATGTCCTGAGGAGCTCTAGAAGGGTCTGGGGGCCTTTAGAAATGTCCTGAGGGGCATTAGAAGGGTATGGGGGCCTTTAGAATGGCCCTGAGAGGCATTACAAGTGTCTGGGGTCATATAGAAAGGCCCTGAGAGGTTCTAGAAGTGTCTGGGGTACTTTAGAAAGGCCCTGAGGGGCATTAGAAGGGTCTGGGGGCATTTAGAAAGGCCCTGAGGGGCATTACAAGGGTCTGAGGTCATATAGAAAGGCCCTGAGAGGTTCTAGAAGCGTCTGGTGTACTTTAGAAAGGCCCTGAGGGGCATTAGAAGGGTCTGGGGGCCTTTAGAATGGTCCTGAGGGGCATTAGAAGGTTCTGAAGGCCTTTAAAAGGGTCCTGATGGGCATTTGAATGGTCTGGGGGCCATTAAAAATACCCTGAGGTGGACTAGAATGGTCTGGGGGCCTTTAGAATCGTCCTGAGGGGCTCTAGAAGGGTCTGGGAGCCTCTAGAAGGGTCCTGACGGGCTATAGAAAGATCCGGGGTCCTTTTGAAATGTCCTGAGGTGATCTAAAAGTGTCTCGGGTCCTTTCGAAGGGTCCTGATGGGCATTAGACGGGTCTGGGGGCCTTTAGAAATGCCGTGAGGGGCATTAGAAAGGTCTGGGGCCTTTTAGAAGGGTCTTGAGGGGATCTAGAAGGGTCTGGGGGCCTTTAGAAGTGTCCTGAGGGGCTCTAGAAGTGTCTGGGGGCCTTTAGAAAGGCCCTGAGGGGCACTAGAAGGGTCAGGGAGCCGTTAGAAGGATGTTGAGGGGCTCTTGAAGGGTCTGCGGGCCTTTAGAATGGCCCTTAGGTGCTCTAAAAGAGTCTGGGGGCCTTTTGAATGGTCCTGAGGGGCTCTAGAAGGGTCTGGGGACCTTTAGATATGCCCTGAGGGGCATTAGAAGGGTCTGGGGACCTTTAGAAAGGCCCTGAGGGGCATTAGAAGGGTCTGGAGGGATTTATAATGGTCTTGAGGGGGTCTAGAAGGGTCTGGAGGCATTTAAAACTGTCCTGAGAGGCTCTAGAATGGTCTGGGGGCCTTTAGAATGCTCCTGAGGGGCAGTAGAAGGGTCTGGGGACATTTATAAAGGCCCTGACGGGCATTAGAATGGTCTGTGGGCCTTTAGAAGTGTCCTGAGGGGCTCTAAAATGGTCTGGGGGCCTTTATAACGGTCCTGACGGGATCTAGAAGGGTCTGGGAACCTTTATAAATGCCCTGAGGGGCATTAGAAGGGTCTGAGGGCCTTTAGAAAAGTCCTGAGGGGCATTAGAAGGGTCTTGTGGCCTTCATAAGGGTCCTGAAATTCATTAGAAGGGTCTGGGGGCTTTTAGATGGGTCCTGAGGCAATCTAGAAGGGTCTAGGGGCCTTTACATGGGTCTTGAGGGTCATTAGAAAGGGTGTGGAGGCCTTAGAAAGGCCCTGAGGGGCTCTAGAAGGGTCTGGAGGCTATTAGAAGCGTCCTGAGGGGGTCCAGAAGGGTCTGGGGGCCTTTTTAAAGGCCCTCAGGGGGATTATAAGGGTCTCGCGGCCTTTAGAAAGGCCCTGAGTGGCATTACAAGGGTCTGGGGTCATATAGAAAGGCCCTGAGAGGTTCTAGAAGTGTCTGGGGTACTTTAGAAAGGCCCTGAAGGACATTAGAAGGGTCTGAAGGCCTTTAGAAGGGTCCTGAGGGGCATTAGAAGTGTCTGAAGGCCTTTAAAAGGGTCCTGAGAGGCATTTGTATGGTCTGGGGGCCTTTAGAAAGGCTATGAGGTGGATTAGAAGGGTCTGGGGGCCTTTAGAATCGTCCTGAGTGGCTCTAGAATGGTCTGGGGGCCTCTAGTGGGGTCCTGAGGGGCTCTAGAAAGATCTGGGGTCCTTTAGAAGTGTCCTGAGGTGCTCTAAAAGTGTCTCGGGGCCTTTCAAATGGTCCTTATGGGCATTAGACGGGTCTGGGGGCCTTTAGAAATGCCCTGCGGGGCATTAGAAAGGTCTGGGGCCTTTTAGAAGGGTCTTGAGGGGATCTAGAAGGGTCTGGGGGCCTTTAGAAGTGTCTGGAGGGGATCTAGAATGGTCTGGGGGCCTTTAGAATACTCTTGAGGGGCAGTAGAACGGTCTGGGAACATTTATAAAGGCCCTGACGGGCATTAGAATGGTCTGCAAGCCTTTAGATGTGTCCTGAGGGGCTTTGGAATGGTCTGGGGGCCTTTATTATGGTCCTTACGGGCTCTAGAAGGGTCTGGGAACCTTTATAAATGCCCTGAAGGGCATTAGAATGGTCTGAGGGTCTTTAGAAAGGTCCTGAAGGGCATTAGAAGGGTGTGGAGGCTTTTATAAGGGTCCTGAAAGGCATTAGAAGGGTCTGGGGGCTTTTAGAAGGGTCAAGTGCAATCTAGAAGGGTCTGGGGGCCTTTACATGGGTCTTGAGGGTCATTAGAAGGGTGTGCAGGCCTTTAGAAAGGCCCTGAGGGGCTCTAGAAGGGTCTGGGGTCTACTATAAGCGTCCTGAGGGGGTCCAGAAGGGTCTTCGGGCCTTTTTAAAGGCGCTCAGGGGGATTATAAGGGTCTCTCGGCCTTTAGAAACGCCCTGACTGGCATTAGAAGGGTCTGGGTGCCTTTAGAAATGTCCTGAGGAGCTCTAGAAGGGTCTGGGGGCCTTTAGAAATGTCCTGAGGTGCATTAGAAGGGTCAGGGGGCCTTTAGAAAGGCCCTGAGGGGCATTAGAAGGGTCTGGGGTCATATAGAAAGGCCCTGAGAGGTTCTAGAAGTGTCTGGGGTACTTTAGAAATGTCCTGAGGAGATTTAGAAGGGTCTGGGGGCCTTTAGAAGGCTCCTGAGGGGCATTAGAAGGGTCTGTGGGCTTTTAGAATGGTCCTGAGGGGGTCTTGAAGGGTCTGCAGGCATTTAAAACTGTCCTGAGAGGCTCTAGAAGGGTCTGCGTGCGTTTATAAGGGTCCTGAGGGGCATTAGAAGGGTCTGGGTGCCCTTATAAAAGCCCTGAGGGGAATTAGCAGGGTCTGGGGGAGTTTAGAAGGGTCCTGAGGGGCTCTATAAGGGTTAGGGGGCCTTTAGAAGGGTCTTCAGGGGCTCTAGAAGGGTCTGGGGACCTTTAGAAATGTCCTGAGGGGCATTAGAAGGGTATGGGGGCCTTTAGAAAGGCCCTGAGGTGCATTACAAGGGTCTGGGGTCATATAGAAAGGTCCTGAGAGGTTCTAGAAGTGTCTGGGGTTCTTTGGAAAGGCCCTGAGGGGCATTAGAAGGGTCTGGGGGCTTTTAGAAGGGTCCTGAGGGGCATTAGAAGGGTCTGGAGGCCTTTAGAATGGTCCTGAGGGGGTCTAGAAGGGTCTGGGGGCCTTTACATGGGTCTTGAAAGTCATTAGAAGGGTGTGGAGGCCTTTAGAAAGGCCCTGAAAGGCTATAGAAGGGTCTGGGGTTATTTAGATGGGTTCTGAGGCAATCTGGAAGGGTCTGGGGGTCTTTACATGGGTCTTGAGGGGCATTAGAAGCGTCTGAGTGTATTTTGAAAGGTCCTGAGGGGCATTAGAAGGGTCTTGTGGCCTTTATAAGGGTCCTGAAAGGCATTAGAAGGGTCTGGGGGGCTTTAGATGGGTCCTGAGGCAATCTCGATGGGTCTGGGGCCCTTTACATGGGTCTTGAGAGTCATTAGAGGGTTCTGGGGTCCTTTAGATAGTCACTGAGTGGCATTGAAGGGTCCGGGGGCATTTATAAAGGTCCTGAGGGGCATTAGAATGGTCTGGGTGCCTTTAGAAAGGTCCTTAGGGGCATTAGAAGGGTCTTGTGGCCTTCATAAGGGTCCTGAAAGGCATTAGAATGCTCTGGGGGCTTTTAGTTTGGTCCTGAGGCAATCTAGAAGGGTCTAGGGGCCTTTACATGGGTCTTGGGTGTCATTAGAAGGGTGTGGAGGCCTTTAGAAAGGACCTGAGGGGCTCTAGAAGGGTGTGGGGGCTATTAGAAGCGTCCTGAGGGGGTCCAGAAGGGTCTGGGGGCCTTTTTAAAGGCCCTCAGGGGGATTATAAGGGTCTCGCGGCCTTTAGAAAGGCCCTGAGTGGCATTACAAGGGTCTGGGGTCATATAGAAAGGCCCTGAGAGGTTCTAGAAGTGTCTGGGGTACTTTAGAAAGGCCCTGAGGGGCATTAGAAGGGTCTGGGGGCCTTTAGAAGGGTCCTGAGGGGCATTAGAAGGGTCTGGGGGCTTTTAGAAGGGCTCTGAGGGGCATTTGAATGGTCTGAGGGCGTTTAGAAAGGCCCTGAGATGTTCTAGAAGTTTCTGGGCTACTTTAGAAATGTCCTGAGGGGCTCTAGAAGGGTCTGGGGGCCTTTAGAAAGGACCTGAGGGGCTCTAGAAGGGTCTGGGGGCCTCTAGAAGGGTCCTGAGGGGCTCTAGAAAGATCTGGGTTCCTTTAGAAATGTCCTGAGGTGCTCTTAAAGAGTCTCGGGGCCTTTCGAATGGTCCTGAGGGGCATTAGAAGGGTCTGGGTGCCTTTAGAAATGTCCTGAGGGGCTCTAGAAGGGTCTGGGGGCCTTTAGAAATGTCCTGAGGGGCATTAGAAGGTTATGGGGGCCTTTAGAAAGGCCCTGACGGGCATTAGAAGGGTCTGGGGTCATATAGAAAGGCCCTGAGAGGTTCTTGAAGTGTCCGGGGTACTTTAGAAAGGCCCTGAGGGGCATTAGAAGGGTCTGGGGGCCTTTAGAAGGGTCCTGAGGGGCATTAGAAGGGTCTGGGGGCCTTTAGAATGGTCCTGAGGGGGTCTAGAAGGGTCTGGGGGCCTTTACATGGGTCTTGAGGGTCATTAAAAGGGTGTGGAGGCCTTTAGAAAGTCCCTGAAAGGCTATAGAAGGGTCTGGGGGCTTTTAGATGGGTTCTGAGGCAATCTGGAAGGGTCTGGGGGTCTTTACATGGGTCTCGAGGGGCATTAGAAGGGTCTGAGTGCCTTTAGAAAGGTCCTGAGGGGCATTAGAAGGGTCTTGTGGCCTTTATAAGGGTCCTGAAAGGCATTAGAATGGTCTGGGGGGCTTTAGATGGGTCCTGAGGCAATCTAGATGGGTCTGGGGGCCTTTACATGGGTCTTGAGGGTCATTAGAGGGGTCTGGGGTCCTTTAGATAGTCCCTGAGTGGCATTAGAAGGGTCCGGGGGCCTTTAGAAAGGTCCTGAGGGGCATTAGAATGGTCTGGGTGCCTTTAGAAAGATCCTGACAGGCTCTAGAAGGGTCTGGGGCCTTTAGAAGCATCCTGAGGGGCTGTAGAAGGGTCTGGGGGCCTTTCGAAGGGTCCTGATGGGTTCTAGAAAGATCTTGGGGCCTTTAGGAATGTCATGAGTGGCTCTGGAAGGGTCTGGGGGCCTTTAGAAGGTTTCTGAGGGGCATTTGAATGGTCTGGGGTCCTTTAGAAATGCCCTGAGGTGCATTAGAAGGGTCTGAGGGCTTTAGAGAGGCCCTGAGGGTCTGCAGAAGGGTCTGGGTGCCTTTCGAATGGTCCTGAAGGGCTCTAGAAAGGTCTGATGTTTTTTAGAATGGTCTTGAGTGGCTCTAGAAGGGTCTGGCGGCTGTAGAATGGTCCTGAGGTGCTCTAGAATGGTCTGGGGCCCTTTAGAACAATCTAGAGGAGCTCTAGAAGCGTCTGGGGTCCTTTAAAAGGGTCCTTAGGGGCTCTAGAAGGGTCTGGGGTCCTTTAGAAGGGCCTTGAGGGGCGTTAGATGGGTCTGGGGGCCTTTAGAAACACCCTGAGTGGCTCTAGAATGGTCTGGGGATCTTTTGAAATGGCCTTGAGGGGCTCCAGAAGTGTCTGGGTGCCTTTAGAAAGGTCTTGTGTGGCTCTAGAAGGGTCTGGGGGTCTTTACAATGGATCTGAGTGGCTCTAGAGGAGTCTGGGGGCCTTTAGAAAGGTCCTAAAGGGCTCTAGTGTGGTCTGGGAGCTATTTGAAAGGCCCTGAAGGGCATTAGATGGGTCTGGCGACCTTTAGAAAAGCCCTGAGTGGCATTAGAAGGGTCTGGGTGCCTTTGGATGGATCTGAGGGGCATTAGAAGGTTCTGGGGGCCTTTAGAAGGGTCCTGAGGGGCTCTGGAAGGGTCTCGGGGCCATTTGAAGCGTCTTGAGGGGATCTAGAAGGGTCTGGGTGCCTTTAGAAAGGTCTTTAGGGGATCTAGAGGAGTCTGGAGGCCTTTAGATAGGTCGTGAACGGCTCTAGAGGGGTCTGGGGGCCTTTAGAATGACCCTGAATGGCATTAGATGGGTCTGGGGTCCTTTAGAAAAGTCCTAGGGGGCATTAGAAGCTCTGGGCTCATTTAGAAAGGCCCTAAGGGGCATTAGAAGGGTCTTGGGGCCTTTAGAAATGCCCTGAAAGGCTCTAGAAGGGTCTGGGGTCCTTTAGAAAGGCCCTGAGGGGCTCTACAAGAGTCTGGGCGCCTGTAGAAGGGTCCTGAGGGGCTCTAGAATGGTTTGGGGACCTTTATAAAGGACCTGAGGAGCTCTAGAAGGGTCTGGGGGCCTTTAAAAGAGTCCTGAGGGGCTCTAGAAGCGTCTTCGGGCCTTTAGAATGGTATTGAGGGGAATTACCAGGGTCTGGGGGCCTTTAGAAGGGTTCTGAGGGGCATTACAAGGGTCTGGGTACCGTTAGAAAGGTCCTGTGAGGTCTAGAAAGGTCTGTGGGCCTTTGAAGGGTCCTGACAGGTTCTATAAATGTCTGGGGGCCTTTAGAAGGGTCCTGAGGGGCATTAGAAGGGTCTGGGGGCCTTTAGAAGGGTCCTGAGGGGCATTAGAAGGGTCTGGGGGTCTTTAGAAGGGTCTTGAGGGTCTCTAGATGGGTCTGGGGGCCTTTAGAATGGCCGTTAGGGGTCCTAGAAGAGTCTGGGGGCCTTTAGATAGGTCCTGAAGGGCTCTAGTGTGGTCTGAGGTCCTTTATAAAGGCCCTGAGGGTCATTAGATGAGTCTTGGGACCTTTAGAAGGTCTTGAGGGGCATTAGAAGGGTCTGGGGTCCTTTAGAAAGACCCTGAGTTGCATTACAAGGGTCTGGTGTCCTTTAGAATGGTCCTGAGGGGCTCTAGAAGAGTCTGGGGGCCTTTAGAAGTGTCTTGAGGGGCTCTAGAAGGGTTTGGGGTCCTTTAGAAAGGACCTGAAGGTCTCTAGAAGGGTCTGGGGGCTTTTAGATATGTTCTGAGGGGCTCTAAATGGGTCTGGGTGCCATTAGAAGGGTCCTGAGGGGCTCTAGAAGAATCTGGGAGCCTTTAGAAAGGACTTGAGGGGCTCTAGAAGGGTCTGGGGGCCTTTAGAATGGGCCTGAGGGGCTCTAGAAGAGTGTTGGGGTCGTTAGAAGGGTCCTGAAGGGCATTAGATGGGTCTGGGGTCCTTAAGAAGGGTCCTGAGGGGCTCTGGAAAAGTCTGGGGTCCCTTTGAATCGTCTTGAGGGGCTCTAGAAGGGTCTGTCGGCCTTTAGATTGGTCCTGACGGGCTCTAGAAGGGTCTGGGAACCTTTATAAATGCCCTGAGGGGCATTAGAATGGTCTGAGGGCCTTTTGAAGGGTTCTGAGGGGCATTAGAATGGGGCGCACCCACCCTCCCCGAGCACCCACCCCAAACATTCACCCGTTAGCAATTAAGCACCCACCCCAAACATTCACCCATCAAGCAATTAAGCACCCACCCAGCGACAAAACAAATTAATTACATAGCCAAGCCCCCAGATAACACTCCTCAAAAAAACCTCTCAAAAACAATGCCTAAAAGAGAAAGCACTCAATCAAAACACACACACAAAAAAACAAAAAAGAAACTAAAAGAAGAAATTTTCAACTCAGACAGCCACCATGTTTAAATCCGGCATCCAACATTTTGAAGCCAACTCCAGCCATTTTCAGATCGGGCAGCCACCATTTTTGAATCGGGTGGCGGCCATTTTGAAGCCAACTCCCGCCATTTTGAGGTCGGGCAGCCGCCATATTTGAATCGGGCGGAGGCCATTTTGAAGCCGACTCCCGCCATTTTGAGTTCAGGCGGCAGCCATTTTTGAATCGGGCGACGGCCATTTTGACGAAGATTCCAGCCATTTTGAGGCCCCCAGACCATTCTAGAGCCCCTCAGATCCGTTCTAAAGGCTCCCAGACTCTTCTAGACCCCTCAGGACTTTTGTAACGGCCCCCAGACCCATCTAGAGCCCCTCTGACATTTCTAAAAGCCCCCAGACCCTTCTAGAGCCCCTCAGGACCCTTTTAAAGGCCCCCAGACCCTTCTAATCCACCTCAGGGCCTTTCTAAAGGCCCCCAGACCATTCAAATGCCCCTCAGGACCCTTTTAAAGGCCCCCAGACCATTCTAATGCACCTCAGGGCCTTTCTAAAGGCCCCCAGACCATTCAAATGCCCCTCAGAACCCTTCTAAAGGCCCCCAGACCCTTCTAATGCCCCTCAGGGCCTTTCTAAAGTACCCCAGACACTTCTAGAACCTCTCAGGGCCTTTCTATATGACCCCAGACCCTTGTAATGCCACTCAGTGCCTTTCTAAAGGCCGCGAGACCCTTATAATCCCCCTGAGGGCCTTTAAAGAGGCCCCCAGACCCTTCTGGACCACCTCAGGACGCTTCTATTAGCCCCCAGACCCTTCTAGAGCCCCTCAGGGCCTTTCTAAAGGCCTCCACACCCTTCTAATGACCCTCAAGACCCATGTAAAGGCCCCTAGACCCTTCTAAATTGCCTCAGGACCCATCTAAAAGCCCCCAGACACTTCTAACGCCTTTCAGGACCCTTATGAAGGCCACAAGACCCTTCTAGTTCCCCTCAGGGCCTTTCTAAATGCCCTAAGACCCTTCTAATGCCCATCAGGGCATTTATAAAGGTTCCCAGACCCTTCTATAGCCCGTCAGGACCCTTATAAAGGCCCCCAGACCATTCTAGAGCCCCTCAAGACAATTCTAAAGGCATGCAGACCATTCTAATGCCCGTCAGGGCCTTTATAAAGGTTTCCAGACCCTTCTACTGCCCCTCAGGAGCATTCTAAAGGCCCCCAGACCCTTCTAATGCCCCACAGGGCCTTTCTAAAAGTCCCCAGACCGTTCTAGAGCCCCTGGACACCCTTCTAAAGGACCCCAGACCCTTATAGAGCCCCTCAGGACGCATCTAAAGTCCCCCAGACCCTGCTAATTCCCCTCAGGGTTTTATAAGGGCACCCAGACCCTTCTAATGCCTTTCAGGACCCTTATAAAGGCACCCAGACCCTTCTAGAGCCTCTCAGGACAGTTTTAAATGCCTCCAGACCCTTCTAGACCCCCTCAGGACCATTCTAAAGGCCCCCAGACCCTTCTAATGCCACTCAGGACCCTTCTAAAGGCCTCCACACCTTTCTAATGACCCTCAAGACCCATGTAAAGGCCCCCAGACCCTTCTAGATTGCCTCAGGACCCATCTAAAAGCCCCCAGATGCTTCTAATGCCTTTCAGGACCCTTATGAAGGACACAAGACCCTTCTAATGCCCCTCAGGACCTTTCTAAATTCCCTCAGACCTTTCTAATGCCCCTCAGGGCATTTATAAAGGTTCCCAGACCCTTCTCGTGCCCGTCAGGACCATTATAAAGGCCCCCAGACCATTCTAGAGCCCCTCAGGACACTTCTAAAGGCCCGCAGACCATTCTAATGCCCGTCAGGGCCTTTCTAAAGATCCCCAGACCCTTCTAGAGCCCCTGAAGACCCTTCTAAAGGCCCCCAGACCCTTTAATGCCCCACAGGGCCTTTCTAAAGGTCCCCAGACCCTTCTAGAGCCCCTGAAGACCCTTCTAAAGGCCCCCAGACCCTTATGGAGCCGCTCAGGACCCTTCTAAAGTCCCCCAGACCCTGCTAATTCCCCTCAGGGTTTTTATAAGGTCACCCAGACCATTCTAATGCCCCTCAGGACCCTTATAAAGGCACCCAGACCCTTCTAGAGCCTCTCAGGACAGTTTTAAATGCCTCCAGACCCTTCTAGAACCACTCAGGACCATTCTAAAGACCCCCAGACCCTTCTAATGCCCATCAGGAGCACTCTAAATGTCCCCAGACCCTTCTAGAGCCCCTGAAGACCCTTCTAAAGGCTCCCAGACCCTTCTAATGCCACTCAGGGCCTTTCTAAAGGCCGCAAGACCCTTATAATCCCCCTGAGGGCCTTTAAAAAGGCCCCCAGACCCTTCTGGACCCACTTAGCACGCTTCTAATAGCCCCCAGACCCTTCTAATGCCACTCAGGGCTTTCTAAAGGTCGCGAGACCCTTTTAATCCCCCTGAGGGCCTTTAAAAAGGCCCCCAGACCCTTCTGGACCCACTCAGGACGCTTCTAATGGCCCCCAGACCCTTCTAGAGCCCCTCAGGGCATTTCTAAAGGCCTCCACACCCTTCTAATGACCCTCAAGACCCATGTAAAGGCCCCCAGACCCTTCTAGATTGCCTCAGGACCCATCTAAAAGCCCCCAGACCCTTCTAATACCTTTCAGGGCCTTTCTAAAGGCCTCCACACCCTTCTAATGACCCTCAAGACCCATGTAAAGGCCCCTAGACCCTTCTAGATTGCCTCAGGACCCATCTAAAAGCCCCCAGACCCTTCTAATGCCTTTCAGGACCCTTATGAAGGCCACAAGACCCTTCTAATGCCCCTCAGGACCTTTCTAAAGACCCTCAGACCCTTCTAATGCCCCTCAGGGAATTTATAAAGGTTCCCAGACCCTTCTAGAACACCTCAGGACCCCTATAAAGACCCCCAGACCATTCTAGATCCCCTCAGGACACTTCTAAAGGCTTGCAGACCATTCCAATGCCCGTCAGGGCCTTTAAAAATGTCCCCAGACCCTTCTACTGCCCCTCAGGAGCATTCTAAAGGCCCGCAGACCGTTCTAATGCCCTACAGGGCCTTTCTAAAGGTCCCCAGACCCTTCTAGAGCCCCTGAAGACCCTTTTAAAGGCCCCCAGACCCTTATAGATCCCCTCAGGACCCTTCTAAAGTCCCCCAGACCCTACTAATTCCCCTCAAGGCTTTTATAAGGGCACCCAGACCCTTCTAGAGCCCCTGAAGACCCTTCTAAAGGCCCCCAGACCCTTATAGAGCCCCTCAGGACCCTTCTAAAGTCCCCCAGACCCTGCTAATTCCCCTCAGGGCTTTTATAAGGGCACCCAGACCCTTCTAATGCCCCTCAGGACCCTTATAAAGGCACCCAGACCCTTCTAGAGCCTCTCAGGACAGTTTTAAATGCCTCCAGACCCTTCTAGACCCCCTCAGGACCATTCTAAAGGCCCCCAGACACTTCTAATGCCCCTTAGGACCCTTCAGAAGGCCCCCAGACCCTTCTAATGCCCCTCAGGGCCTCTCTAAATTACCCCAGACACTTCTAGAACCTCTCAGAGCCTTTCTATATGACACCAGACCCATGTAATGCCACTCAGGTCCTTTCTAAAGGCCGCGAGACCCTTATAATCCCCCTGAGGGCCTTTAAAAAGGCCCCCAGACCATTCTGGACCCCCTGAGGATGCTTCTAATAGCCCCCACACCCTTCTAGAGCCCCTCAGGGAATCTATGGAATCATAGAACAACCAGGTTGGAAGAGACCCACTGGATCATCGAGTCCAACTGTTCCTGTCAAACAGTAAACATTGCCCCTCGGCACCTTGTCCATCTGTGCCTTAAACACCTCCAGGGAAGATGAATCAACCCCCTCCCTGGGCAGCCTCTGACACTGCCCAATGACCCTTTCCATGAAAAAGTTTTCCTAATCTCCAGCCTAAATCTCCCCTGGTGGAGCTTGAGGCCACTCCCTCTCGTCCTGTCCCCAGTCACTTGGGAGAAGGGGCCAGCTCCCTCCTCTCCACAACTTACTTTCAGTTAATTGTAGAGAGCAATGAGGTCTCCCCTCAGCTTCCTCTCCTCCAGGATCAACACCCCCAGCTCTCTCAGCTGTTCCTTATAAGGCCTTTTCTCCCGCCCCTTTACTAGCTTTGTTGCTCTTCTCTGAACTTTCTCCGGAGCCTCAACATCCTTCTTGTGGTGAGGGGCCCAGAAGCGAACACAGGATTCAAGAATCGGTCTCACCATTGCTGAGTACAGAGGGAGAACAACCTCCCTGGAGTCCAATTGTATGAGGTTTAACAAGGCCAAACACCAGGTCCTGCTTCTATGATTCTACGTGTTACATAATCACATTCTCATGCACCATTTAGATAGAATTGAGCATTGATCTCTCTCATACAGTAGCAAAATCGCAGAGACTGAGCTATTTCTCAGCAGCCAATGAAGCAGCAAACTCTAAAGGGCATTTTCAACTTTTTGTTATTGGTCCTATTCTTGCCCTTCTCCCAACAACCTTAACATTGCATGCAGCCCCATCTTTTGTGTAGTCATCAGGCTAGTCATCACCCTACGCAGAGCTACAGACTGGGAGAAGCCTGGCTGGAAAACTGCCAGGAGGAGAGGGACCTGGGGGTGTCAGTCGACAGCTGACTGACCATGAGCCAGCAGTGTGCCCAGAAGGCCAATGGCATCCTGGCTTGTGTCAGAAATGGTATGACCAGCAGGTCCAAGGAGGTGATTCTCCCTCTGTACTCAGCACTGGTGAGGCCGCTCCTTGAATCCTGCGTTCAGTTCTGGACCTCTCAGCAAGGATGTTGAGGTTCTGGAGCGAGTCAAGAGAAGAGCCACGAAGCCGGTGAAGGGACTGGAGGACAGGCCCTATGAGGAGCAGCTGAGAGAGCTGGGGTTGTTTAGCCTGGAGAAGAGGAGGCTGAGAGGAGACCTCATTGTTCTCTGCAACTACCTGAAGGGAGGATGCAGAGAGGAGGGAGCTGGGCTCTTCTCCCAAGGGACAGGGGACAGGACAAGAGGGAATGACCTCAAGCTCCACCAGGGGAGATTTAGGCTGGAGATTAGGAGGAAGTTTTTCACACAGGGGGTCATTGGGCAGCGTCAGAGGCTGCCCAGGGAGGGGATTGACTTGCCTTCCCTGGAGGTGTTTAAGGCACAGGTGGATGAGGTCTTGAGGTACTCGGTTTAGCATTTGATAGGAAGGGTTGGACTAGAAGATCCGATGGGTCCCTTCCAACCTGGTTGTTCTATGATTCTGTGATAATGTCCAGGCTGAGAAGAACAATAAAACGGTCACAGAGAAGCTAACTATAACAGCAGACTCCAGACATAAGAGGAAAGGCTCTGAAACTCCTACATTTCCATCAAGGACAGAGACAGCCTGTGCTTCTATCGGCTGAGTTGCGGCCCTTCCTCTCACAGAACTAACTCGATATGACCACTGCCGTGACATCATTAGTCAGGCTCCAGTTTCAGGGGCCGTGAATCCCAGGCACATACAAAAAGCAAGTCAGCTCGGGCCCCGTGCCTCTGAGTTACAGAGCGCTGGGCCAGGTAGGAGGAGAGGGGAAGAAAATGCCCTAAAGCTCTACTACTTCAGACATCTTGAAGATATCAACACACAGACTTTTTCCACAGCAGTTCTCTGAGCAGAAGCTTAGAGGAACATTTCAGCCTAAGAGTGTTATAAAGCTACATGTATACGTAAAAAAGAGCTGACTAGTTTGAAAGGCACAAGGAGCCCTACAGACAGGCAGAGGATTATAGAAAAGGGCAGGGACTAGCACAAAGATTCAGAAACAGTAAGAGGAGTAAAGGGGAGCGTCAAGATACAGAGTGAATGTAGAAGCTGGAACAGCAACAGTGAGCAATACAAAGGGATAGAGAAAGAAAAAGAGAGATGGAAAGAGAGAAAAAAAGAGAGAAAGAAAAGCAAAGCATTTTCAGGTGCAGAGAAAGAACAAACTGCAAGGATCAAACCAGTGAAATTGTAGGGGGAAAGAATGAGAAATACAGAATAGGACAAAGATGGAAAAGAAAAAAAAAAAAGCGTGGGCAGAGAACAGATGCTGAAGACTGGGAAAAGGAGAGAAAAGAGCACAGAGAAATAAAAGGGCAGGGTTATAGGGATCCCAGGAGACAAAAATTGTAGCAGCAGCACAATAAATGAAAGGAACCAAAAAGTCCACCTTTAAAAAGTTTGCTATCTCCTCCCATCACTGTCGCAACAAGCAGCAGAGCAGGGAAAGCACACATACTATTATTTCTCATAAGGATGCTTTCAGGCATAGTAACAGCAGGGCTCTTGCCGAGAATGTAAAGGAGAGTCAATCAAATGCAGCTGCTCCCCAGACCATATTTATACCTTTGAGAGAGTTCGCCCCACCCCATTCACAGGTGATGCTTGTGAAGGCCCAGGGTGTATATAAGCCCCAGGCCTTGCCTGGGGAGGTCATTCAGCCTCTGGTTTCCCTTGAGATTGGAGCTCTGCTGGTGTTTTAACTCCTTGTGTCGGATGAGGGCTGGAATGGTAAGGGGTTTTTTTTTGGTTTTTAATAGCACTTTGTCTGTGAGGCAACTTGTTGCTATTCTTCATTCTGGGCAGGGGGGTGGGGGATGGTGATGCATTCATCCTAGAGTATCTCCAGTTTGTTGCTGGCAGCATATGGGGGATAAAAATTTGTTAGCTAGGGCACTGCTTTTCTTGAATTGAGCTCCTAAAGCCTGCAGCCGTCTCATATTTTGATGCTGTACTTTTCTGTTTCTTTTTTTTCTTGTAGATGCTGAAGAGGGAGCCGGTGACTGCACGATTATTTCCATAAGCAGACCTGACTTAAGCAGCTTTGGCCAAGGAGAGCTTCAGCGGTGACCCTCTGCAAGCTAAGTTGAGGGGACAGAGTCAATAAGCGGGAGGTGGCTTGGGGATAGCAGCCCTAGGCGTGGTGGGTGAGGAGGGTAGTTTCTGCTAGTCTCTGGAGCCATGGAGGGGGATAACCAAAACAGCGTGGGAGAAGCCATCGGAGCAGTAGCCGAGGGGGTTGAATGCTGAGGAAGCAGAGCTTAATGTTTGAGTTTGGTTGTAGACTAGCTTGGCTTGGCTGTGCTTTGCAGTCGAGGCAGCGTGAGCAAAAGCAGGCAAGAGGTTTGGAATTCTTTGGTCATTGCAGAGAGTCAGGGACTGGGCTAGTAACATTGTGGGGAAAATGAAAAAAAACAAAACAAACCCGCAGGCTGGGAAAAAAGATGAAAAAGGAAAAAAGAACTATGGACACAAGACAGATACTAAAGACTGGGGGGAAGCGGGGCGGGGTGGGGAGAAAGAGAAAACAACACAGAAAAATAAAAGAGTATGGTTATAGGGATGCCAGAAAATAAAAATTGTATTGCAGTACAGTAAATGAAAGGAACCGAAAAGTCTAGCTCTAAGATCTTTGCTATCTAGTCACCTTACCGTCACGAGAAGCGGCATCGCAATGAAAGCTTGCATACTGTTATTTCTGATAAGAATGCTTTTGGGCATAATAACGGCATAGTTCTTAGCAAAAATGTAAGGTATAGTCAGTAAAACACAGGTGCTCCCCATTTCCTATTTATACCTTTGAGATAGTTCACCCCACCCCCTTCACAGGTGATGTGCATGAAGGCCCAGGGTGTATATAAGCCCCAGGCCTTGCCCACAGAGTTCATTCGGCCTCTGGCTTCCCTCGAGGTCAGAGCTCTGCCGCCGCTTTACCTTCTTGCGGCCGATGAGGGTGTGCTGGAAAGGTAAGCTTATTTTTTTTTTTCTTTTACAGTGCTTTGTCTTTGTTTAGCATTTCTGGTTATGGGGTCAGTTCTGGGTGTTCCTCATTCTGTGGGGTCGATGTTTTTATCCTAGAATCTCTGCAGTTTGTAGTTGGCTCCTTACGGGACATAACAATTTAGATTTTAGTACACTTGCCTAGAGGAGTAAGTCGATTCCGTGGGTCGGTAGATGATGCAAGGGACCAGGGGAACCCTGGGAAAGGCTGAGAAGTACAGCTCTCGAGGAATATCAGCTCATAAGGGTCAAGGGATTAAAATATAGTGCAGGTTCTGTTAGGAAAAACCAGAGTTCTTTGTCTGATTTTTCAGGGGTGCGGAAGGACTTTAATGGTTTAGAACTGGGAAAGGAAGATAGCTTCATCAGACTTTCTCGGATCGGTTTGGCGGTCAGATGCAAGCGTCATTCAGGTTTCTGTCGTTCCAGTCTCTCTGCAGCCAGTAGGAGGTAACGATGCGATTGAGACACAGATTCAGACACGAGGTATGGATTATTTGGACTCTCGTGTGGCAGTTGCCAGTTTGCATATCGGAGGAATTTGATCTCGAGAAGTTTCGGTCGCCTTAAAAATGTACTCTCTGGGACTGAGATCTCTGCTCCCTCGTCCCTTCTACTTATTGCATTGTTCGAGTGACTTATTTGCACCCATCCCGTCTTCATCTGTCTGAATATCGGATACTTTGCTACTTGAAAGTATGGATTTGCTGCCTATCTGCAGCGCAGGATTCCGTCCTTGTCTTCCACTGTATTTCTCAGGGAAGAGGACGGTCATCGTTTTGCCTCGTAACAGTTAACAGCTGAGCGATCATTCCTCATCCGGTCTGTGGGCACACGAGCCTCCCTCGTTTAGAAGAGCTTGGGATTTTTCCAAACTTACCGGGGAGATTTGCTCTATTATCGCTCACAGCGGTCGGAACCTCGTTCCTGTTATCCATTGTGTGGATTTTTATGTTCATAGACTTTCCAGTTTAGGTCTTAAAGGAGTCAGTTCCCACCGTTGTGAACTTTTCATCGGCTGCTTGCCTTTGTCCTTCCAGTGTCCATTACTGTCTGGTAAGTGTTCTGATTTTTTAGGTCTTCTGTGTCGATTCTTTTTGAGAACCGGTAAAGGTTGTAATTTTTCAAGTTCTTTTTGTTTACTGCTGTAACTAAAGTCTAGTAAAATTCCTAGAATTTTGATCCGCACAGCTCATCTGTCTTTTGTCCCGGCTATCGGCACTACTATGTTCCTGTAACGGGAGCGGCGGAGAGAAGAGGTAAGCGGACCGTGTGGCATTTTGGCGTGCCTGTGAGGTAGTTGGGCTCACTCTTAAGGGGCTGGCGGCGAGGAGGAAACTAAGTATGTCTCGAAGAGTAAAGTAGTAGCATTTATCTCGATTATGTACGGAACCTTTGGTTTGGCAGGTGCCCTGACAGTTTTGCAGCGGGTTTAGTACAAGATGTCGGCAGTGAGCAGTGTGATGCTGACTTAGCACTCTGTTTGCTGTCTCTTTTTTTTTTTTTTTTTGTGTGTGTGTGTATTATAGTCCAGGACAATGTGACAGTGCAGGATTTTTCCAGTTACTTGATGCAGTTAGAGGTTTTTTGCCCGGGATGGCTTTGGGTCCTCGGTCCTCAGGAAGTTAAGAGGGCTGTGGTTTTTGCCGGGAAGAGGGCAGAATGTCGAGAGCAGCAAGGAGGAGATTTAGCGTAGGGTAGAAGGTTGCGCGGGGAGAGTTTGCCTCGTTACAGATTTGGAGAAGGATTTAATTTTCAGCCCCAAGCTAGCGTGCGCCAGGCAGGGCAGTTCCAGCCTGTATCTGTCTTTCAGGACCCTTATGAAGGCCACAAGACCCTTCTAATGCCCCTCAGGACCTTTCTAAAGGCCCTCAGACCCTTCTAGTGCCCCTCAGGGCATTTATAAAGGTTCCCAGACCCTTCTAGAGCCTGTCAGGACCCTTATAAAGGCCCCCAGACCCCTCTAGAGCACCTCAGAACACTTCTAAAGGCCTGCAGACCATTCTGATGCCTGTCAGGGCCTTTATAAAGGTCCCCAGACCCTTCTACTGCCCCTCAGGAGCATTCTAAAGGCCCCCAGACCCTTCTAATGCCCCACAGGGCCTTTCTAAAGGTCCCCAGACCCTTCTAGAGCCCCTCAAGACCCTTCTAAAGGCCCCCAGACCCTTATAGAGCCCCTCAGGACCAATCTAAAGTCCCCCAGACCCTGCTAATTCCCCTCAGGGCTTTTATAAGGGCACCCATACCCTTCTAATGCCCCTCAGGACATTTCTAAAGGCCCCCAGACCCTTCTAGAGCCCCTCAGGACATTTCTAAAGGCACCCAGACCCTTGTAATGCCACTCAGGGCCTTTCTAAAGGCCGCGAGACCCTTATAATCCCCCTGAGGGCCTTTAAAAAGGCCCCAGACCCTTCTGGACCCCCTCAGGACGCTTCTAATAGCCCCCAGACCCTTCTAGAGCCCCTCAGGGCCTTTCTAAAGGCCTCCACACCCTTCTAATGACCCTCAAGACCCATGTAAAGGCCCCCAGACCCTTCTAGATTGCCTCAGGACCCATCTAAAAGCCCCCAGACCCTTCTAATGCCTTTCAGGACCCTTATGAAGGCCACAAGACCCTTCTAATGCCCCTCAGGACCTTTCTAAAGGCCCTCAGACCCTTCTAATGCCCCTCAGGGCATTTATAAAAGTTCCCAGACCCTTCTAGAGCCCGTCAGGACCCTTATAAAGGCCCCCAGACCATTCTAGAGCCACTCAGGACACTTCTAAAGGCCCGCAGACCATTCTAATGCCCGTCAGGGCCTTTCTAAAGGTCCCCAGACCCTTGTACTGCCCCTCAGGAGCATTCTAAAGGCGCCCAGACCCTTCTAATGCCCCACAGGGCCTTTCTAAAGGTCCCCAGACCCTTCTAGAGCCCCTGAAGACCCGTCTAAAGGCCCCCAGACCCTTCTAATGCCTCTCAGGGCCTTTCTAAAGTACCCCAGACACTTCTAGAACCTCTCAGGGCCTTTCTATATGACCCCAGACCCATGTAATGCCCGTCAGGGCTTTTCTAAAGGCCCCCATACCCTTCTAATGCCCCTCAGGACATTTCTAAAGGCCCCCAGACCCTTCTAATGCCCCTCAGGACATTTCTAAAGGCACCCAGACCCTTCTAGAGCCCCTCAGGACCTTTCTAAAGGCCCTCAGACCCTTTTAGTGCCCCTCAGGGCATTTATAAAGGTTCCCAGACCCTTCTAGAGCCTGTCAGGACCCTTATAAAGGCCCCCAGACCATTCTAGAGACCCTCAGGACACTTCTAAAGGCCCGCAGACCATTCTAATGCCCGTCAGGGCCTTTCTAAAGGTCCCAAGACCCTTCTACTGCCCCTCAGGAGCATTCTAAAGGCCCCCGGACCCTTCTAATGCCCCTCAGGACATCTCTAAAGGCCCCCAGACCCTTCTAGAGCCCCTCAGGACATTTCTAAAGGCACCCAGACCCTTCTAATGCCACTCAGGGCCTTTCTAAAGGCCGCGAGACCCTTATAATCCCCCTGAGGGCCTTTAAAAAGGCCCCCAGACCCTTCTGGACCCCCTCAGGACGCCTCTAATAGCCCCCAGACCCTTCTAGAGCCCCTCAGGGCCTTTCTAAAGGCCTCCACACCCTTCTAATGACCCTCAAGACCCATGTAAAGGCCCCCAGACCCTTCTAGATTGCCTCAGGACCCATCTAAAAGCCCCCAGACCATTCTAATGCCTTTCAGGGCCTTTCTAAATGCCTCCACACCCTTCTAATGACCCTCAAGACACATGTAAAGGCCCCCAGACCCTTCTAGATTGCCTCAGGACCCATCTAAAAGCCCCCAGACCCTTCTAATGCCCCTCAGGACATCTCTAAAGGCCCTCAGACCCTTCTAGAGCCCCTCAGGACATTTCTAAAGGCACCCAGACCCTTCTAATGCCACTCAGGGCCTTTCTAAAGGCCGCGAGACCCTTATAATCCCCCTGAGGGCCTTTAAAAAGGCCCCCAGACCCTTCTGGACCCCCTCAGGACGCCTCTAATAGCCCCCAGACCCTTCTAGAGCCCCTCAGGGCCTTTCTAAAGGCCTCCACACTTTTCTAATGACCCTCAAGACCCATGTAAAGGCCCCCAGACCCTTCTAGATTGCCTCAGGACCCATCTAAAAGCCCCCAGACCATTCTAATGCCTTTCAGGGCCTTTCTAAATGCCTCCACACCATTCTAATGACCCTCAAGACCCATGTAAAGGCCTCTAGACCCTTCTAGATTGCCTCAGGACCCATCTAAAAGTCTCCAGACCCTTCTAATGCTTTTCAAGACCCTTATGAAGGCCACAAAACCCTACTAATGCCCCTCAGGACCTTTCTAAAAGCCCTCAGACCCTTCTAATGCCCCTCAGGGCCCTTCTAAAGGCCCCCAGACCCTTCTAATGCCCCTCAGGGCCTTTCTAAAGTACCCCAGACACTTCTAGAACCTCTCAGGGCCTTTCTATATGACCCCAGACCCTTGTAATGCCCCTCAGGGCTTTTCTAAAGGCCCCCATACCCTTCTAATGCCCCTCAGGACATTTCTAAAGGCCCCCAGACCCTTCTATAGCCCCTCAGGACATTTCTAAAGGCACCCAGACCCTTCTAATGCCACTCAGGGCCTTTCTAAAGGCCGCGAGACCCTTATAATCCCCCTGAGGGCCTTTAAAAAGGCCTCCAGACCCTTCTGGAACCCCTCAGGACGCTTCTAAAGCCCCCAGACCCTTCTAGAGCCCCTCAGGGCCTTTCTAAAGGTCCCCAGACCCTTCTAGAGCACCTGAAGACCCTTCTAAAGGCCCCCAGACCCTTGTAATGCCCCTCATGGCCTTTCTAAAGTACGCCAGACACTTCTAGAAACTATCAGGGCCTTTCTATATGACCCGAGACCCTTCTAATGCCTGTCAGGGCCTTTCTAAAGGCAGCGAGACCCTTATAATCCCCCTGAGGTCCTTTAAAAAGGCCCCTAGACCCTTCTGGACCTCCTCAGGACGCTTCTAATAGCCCCCAGACCCTTTTAGAGCCTTTCAGGGCCTTTCTAAAGGCCTCCACAACCTTCTAATGACCCTCAAGACCCATGTAAAGGCCCCCAGACCCTTCTAGATTGCCTCAGGACCCATCTAAAAGCCCCCAGACCCTTTTAATGCATTTAAGGACCCTTTTGAAGGCCACAAGACCCTTCTAATGCCCATCAGGACCTTTCTAAAGGCCCACAGACCCTTCTAGTGCCCCTCAGGGCATTTATAAAGGTCCCCAGACCCTTCTACTCCCCCTCAGGAGCATTCTAAAGGCCCCCAGACCCTTCTAATGCCCCACAGGGCCTTTCTAAAGGTCCCCAGACCCTTCTAGAGCCCCTGAAGACCTTTCTAAAAGCCCCCACACCCTTCTAGAGCCCCTCAGGGCCTTTCTAAAGGCCTCCACAACCTTCTAATGACCCTCAAGACCCATGTAAAGGCCCCCAGACCCTTCTAGATTGCCTCAGGACCCATCTAAAAGCCCCCAGACCATTCTAATGCCTTTCAGGACCCTTATGAAGGCAACAAGACCCTTCTAGAGCCCCTCAGGACCTTTCTAAAGGCCCTCAGACCCTTCTAATGCCCCTCAGGGCATTTATAAAGGTTCCGAGACCCTTCTAGAGCCCGTCAGGACACTTATAAAGGTCCCCAGACCCTTCTACTGCCCCTCAGGAGCATTCTAAAGGCCCCCAGACCCTTCTAATGCCCCACAGGGCCTTTCTAAAGGTCCCCAGACCCTTCTAGAGCCCCTGAAGACCATTCTAAAGGCCCCAAGACCCTTATAGAGCCCCTCAGGACCCTTCTAAAGTCCCCCAGACCCTGCTAATTCCCCTCAGGGCTTTTATAAGGGCACACAGACCCTTCTAAAGCTCCTCAGGACCCTTATAAAGGAACCCAGACCCTTCTAGAGCCTATCAGGACAGATTTAAATGCCTCCAGACCCTTCTAGAACCCCTCAGGACCATTCTAAAGGCCCCCAGACCCTTCTAATGCCCCTCAGGGCATTTCTAAAGTACCCCAGACACTTCTAGAACCTCTCAGGGCCTTTCTATATGACCCCAGACCCTTGTAATGCCACTCAGGGCCTTTCTAAAAGCCGCGAGACCCTTATAATCCCCCTGAGGGCCTTTAAAAAGGCCCCCAGACCCTTCTGGACCCCCTCAGGACGCTTCTAATAGCCCCCAGACCCTTCTAGATCCCCTCAGCGCCTTTCTAAAGGCCTCCACACCCTTCTAATGACCCTCAAGACCCATGTAAAGGCCCCTAGACCCTTCTAGATTGCCTCAGGACCCATCTAAAAGCCCCCATACCCTTCTAATGCCTTTCAGGACCCTTATGAAGGCCACAAGACCCTTCTAATGCACCTCAGGACCTTTCTAAAGGCCCTCAGACCCTTCTAAAGCCCCTGAGGGCATTTATAAAGGTTCCCAGACCCTTCTACTGCCCCTCAGGAGCATTCTAAAGGCCCCCAGACCATTCTAATGCCCCACAGTGCCTTTCTGAAGGTCCCCAGACCCTTCTAGAGCCCCTGAAGACTCTTCTAAAGGCCGCCAGACCCTTATAGAGCCCCTCAGGACCCTTCTAAAGGCCCCCAGACCCTGCTAATTCCCCTCAGGGCTTTCATAAGGGCACCCAGACCCTTCTAATGCCCCTCAGGACCCTTATAAAGGCACCCAGACCCTTCTAGAACCTCTCAGGACAGTTTTAAATGCCTCCAGACCCTTCTAGACCCCCTCAGGACCATTCTAAAGGCCCCCAGACCCTTCTAATGCCCCTCCGGGCCTTTCTAAAGGCCCCCATACCCTTCTAATGCCCCTCAGGTCATTTCTAAAGGCGCCCAGACCATTCTGGACCCCCTCAGGACGCTTCTAATAGCCCCCAGACCCTTCTAGAGCCCCTCAGGGACTTTCTAAAGGCCTCCACACCCTTCTAATGACCCTCAAGACCCATGTAAAGGCCCCCAGACCCTTCTAGATTGCCTCAGGACCCATCTAAAAGCCCCCAGACCCTTCTAATGCCTTTCAGGGCCTTTCTAAAGGCCTCCACACCCTTCTAATGACCCTCAAGACCCATGTAAAGGCCCCCAGACCCTTCTAGATTGCCTCAGGACCAATCTAAAAGCCCCCAGACCATTCTAATGCCTTTCAGGACCCTTATGAAGGCAACAAGACCATTCTAGAGCCCCTCAGGACCTTTTTAAAGGCCCTCAGACCCTTCTAATGCCCCTCAGGGCATTTATAAAGGTTCCCAGACCCTTCTAGAGCCCGTCAGGACACTTATAAAGGTCCCCAGACCCTTCTACTGCACCTAAGGAGCATTCTAAAGGCCCCCAGACCCTTCTAATGCCCGACAGGGCCTTTCTAAAGGTCCCCAGACCCTTCTAGAGCCCCTGAAGACCCTTCTAAAGGCCCCCAGACCCTTCTAATGCCACACAGGGCCTTTCTAAATGTCCCCAGACCCTTCTGGAGCCCCTCAAGACCCTTCTAATGGCCCCCAGACCCTTATAGAGCCCCTAAGGACCCTTCTAATGTCCCCCAGACCCTGCTAATTCTCCTCAGGGCTTTTATAATGGCACCCAGACCCTTCTAATGCCCCTCAGGACCCTTATAAAGGCACCCAGACCCTTCTAGAGCCTCTCAGGACAGTTTTAAATGTCTCCAGAGCCTTCTAGAACCTTTCAGGACCATTCTAAAGGCCCCCAGTCCCTTCTAGTGCCACTCAGGGCATTTCTAAAGTACCCTAGAAACTTCTAGAACCTCTCAGGGCCTTTCTATATGACCCCAGACCCTTGTAATGCCACTCAGGGGCTTTCTAAAAGCCGCGAGACCCTTATAATACCCCTGAGGGCCTTTAAAAAGGCCCCCAGACCGTTCTGGACCCCCTCAGGACGCTTCTAATAGCCCCCAGACCCTTCTAGAGTCCCTCAGCGCCTTTCTAAAGGCCTCCACACCCTTCTAATGACCCTCAAGACCCATGTAAAGGCCCCCAGACCCTTCTAGATTGCCTCAGGACCCATCTAAATGCCCCCAGACCCTTCTAATGCCCCTCAGGACCCTTCTAAAGGCCTTCAGACCCTTCTAATGCCCCTCAAGACCCATGTAAAGGCCCCTAGACCCTTCTAGATTGCCTCAGGACCCATCTAAAAGCCCCCAGACCCTTCTAATGCCTTTCAGGACCCTTATGAAGGCCACAAGACCTTTCTAATGCCCCTCAGGACCTTTCTAAAGGCCCTCAGACCCTTCTAATGCCCCTCAGGGCATTTGTAAAGGTTCCCAGACCCTTCTAGAGCCCGTCAGGACCCTTATAAAGGCCCCCAGACCCTTCTAGAGCCCCTCAGGACCCTTCTAATGTCCCCCAGACCCCTCTAATTCTTTTCAGGGCTTTTATAAGGGCACCCAGACCCTTCTAATGCCCCTCAGGTCATTTCTAAAGGCACCCAGACCCTTCTAATGCCACTCAGGGCCTTTCTAAAGGCCTCCACACCCTTCTAATGACCCTCAAGACCCATGTAAAGGCCCCCAGACCCTTCTAGATTGCCTCAGGACCCATCTAAAAGCACCCAGACCCTTCTAATGCCTTTCAGGGCCTTTCTAAAGGACACCACACCCTTCTAATGATCCTCAAGACCCATGTAAAGGCCGCCAGACCCTTCTAGATTGCCTCAGGACCAATCTAAAAGCCCCCAGACCCTTCTAATCATTTCAGGACCCTTATCAATGCCACAAGACCCTTCTAATGCCCCTCAGGACCTTTCTAAAGGCACTCAGACCCTTCTACTGCCCCTCAGGGCCTTTCTAAACGTCCCCAGACCCCTCTAGAGCCCCTGAAGACCCTTCTAAAGGCCCCCAGACCCTTCTAGAGCCCCTCAGGGCCTTTCTAAAGGCCTCCACACCCTTCTAATGATCCTCAAGACCAATGTAAAGGCCCCTAGACCCTTCTAGATTGCCTCAGGACCCATCTAAAAGCCCCCAGACCCTTCTAATGCCTTTCAGGACCATTATGAAGGCCACAAGAACCTTCTAATGCCCCTCAGGACCTTTCTAAAGGCCCTTAGACCCTTCTAATGCCCCTCAGGGCATTTATAAAGGTTACCAGACCCTTCTAGAGCCCGTCAGGACACTTATAAACGTCCCCAGACCCTTCTACTGCCCCTCAGGAGCATTCTAAAGTCCCCCAGACCCTTCTAATGCCCCACAGGGCCTTTCTAAAGGTCCCCAGACCCTTCTAGAGCCCTTGAAGACCCTTCTAAAGGCCCCCAGACCCTTCTAGATCCCCTCAGGGCCTTTCTAAAGACCTCCACACCCTTCTAATGACTCTCAAGACCCATGTAAAGGCCCCTAGACCCTTCTAGATTGCCTCAGGAACCATCTAAAAGCCCCCAGACCCTTCTAATGCCTTTCAGGACCATTATGAAGGCCACAAGAACCTTCTAATTCCCCTCAGGACCTTTCTAAAGGCCCTTAGACCCTTCTAATGCCCCTCAGGGCATTTATAAAGCTTCCCAGACCCTTCTAGAGCCAGTCAGGACACTTATAAAGGTCCCCAGACCCTTATAGAGCCCCTCAGGAGCATTCTAAAGGCCCCCAGACCCTTCTAATGCCCCACAGGGCCTTTCTAAAGGTCCCCAGACCCTTCTAGAGCCCCTGAAGACCCTTCTAAGGGCCCCCAGACCCTTATAGAGCCCCTCAGGACCCTTCTAAAGTCCCCCAGACCCTGCTAATTCCCCTCAGGGCTTTTATAAGGGCACCCAGACCCTTCTAAAGCCCCTCAGGACCCTTATAAAGGCACCCAGACCCTTCTAGAGCCTCTCAGGACAGTTTTAAATGCCTCCAGACCCTTCTAGAACCCCTCAGGACCATTCTAAAGGCCCCCAGACCCTTCTAATGCCCCTCAGGGCATTTCTAAAGTAACCCAGACACTTCTAGAACCTCTCAGGGCCTTTCTATATGACCCCAGACCCTTGTAATGCCACTCAGGGCCTTTCTAAAAGCCGCGAGACCCTTATAATCCCCCTGAGGGCCTTTAAAAAGGCCCCCAGACCCTTCTGGACCCCCTCAGGACGCTTCTAATAGCCCCCAGACCCTTCTAGAGCCCCTCAGCGCCTTTCTAAAGGCCTCCACACCCTTCTAATTACCCTCAAGACCCATATAAAGGCCCCCAGACCCTTCTAGATTGCCTCAGGACCCATCTAAAAGCCCCCAGACCATTCTAATGCCCCTCAGGACCCTTCTAAAGGCCCTCAGACCCTTCTAATGCCCCTCAAGACCCATGTAAAGGCCCCTAGACCCTTCTAGATTGCCTCAGGACCCATCTAAAAGCCCCCAGAGCCTTCTAATGCCTTTCAGGACCCTTATGAAGGCCACAAGACCCTTCTAATGCCCCTCAGGACCTTTCTAAAGGCCCTCAGACCCTTCTAATGCCCCTCAGGGCATTTATAAAGGTTCCCAGACCCTTCTAGAGCCCGTCAGGACACTTATAAAGGCCCCCAGACCATTCTAGAGCCCCTCAGGACACTTCTGAAGGCCCGCAGACCATTCTAATGCCCGTCAGGGCCTTTATAAAGGTCCCCAGACACTTCTACTGCCCCTCAAGAGCATTCTAAAGGCCCCCAGACCCTTCTAATGCCACTCAGGGCCTTTCTAAAGGCCGCGAGACCCTTATAATCCCCCTGAGGGCCTTTAAAAAGGCCCCCAGACCCTTCTGGACCTTCTCAGGACGCTTCTAATAGCCCCCAGACCCTTCTAGAGCCCCTCAGCGCCTTTCTAAAGGCCTCCACACCCTTCTAATGCCCCTCAAGACCCATGTAAAGGCCCCTAGACCCTTCTAGATTGCCTCAGGACCCATCTAAAAGCCCCCAGACCCTTCTAATGCATTTCAGGACCCTTATGAACGCCACAAGACCCTTCCAATGCCCCTCAGGACCTTTCTAAAGGCCCTCAGACCCTTCTAAAGCCCCTGAGGGCATTTATAAAGGTTCCCAGACCCTTCTAGAGCCCGTCAGGACACTTATAAAGGCCCCCAGACCATTCTAGAGCCCCTCAGGACACTTCTGAAGGCCCGCAGAACATTCTAATGCCCGTCATGTCCTTTATAAAGGTCCCCAGACCCTTCTACTGCCCCTCAGGAGCATTCTAAAGGCCCCCAGACCCTTCTAATGCCCCACAGGGCCTTTCTAAAGGTCCCCAGCCCTTTCTAGAGCTCCTGAAGGCCCTTCTAAAGACCCCAGACCCTTATAGAGCCCCTCAGGACCCTTCTAAAGTCCCCCAGACCCTGCTAATTTCCCTCAGGGCTTTTATAAGGGCACCCAGACCCTTATAATGCCCCTCAGGACCCTTATAAAGGCACCCAGACCCTTCTAGAGCATCTCAGGACAGTTTTAAATGCCTCCAGACCCTTCTAGACCCTCCTGAGGACGATTCTATAGGCCCCCAGACCCTTCTAATGCCCCTCAGGGCATTTATAAAGCCCCCCATACTTTTGTAATGCCCCTCACGTCATTTCTAAAGGCACCCAGACCCTTCTAATGCCACTCAGGGCCTTTCTAAAGGCGGCGAGACCCTTATAATCCCCCTGAGGGCCTTTAAAAAGGCCCCCAGACGCTTCTGGACCCCCTCAGGACGCTTCTAATAGCCCCCAGACCCTTCTAGAGCTCCTCAGGGCCTTTCTAAAGGCCTCCACACCCTTCTAATGACCCTCAAGACCTATGTAAATGCCCCCAGACCCTTCTAGATTGCCTCAGGACCCATCTAAAAGCCCCCAGACCCTTCTAATGCATTTCAGGGCCTTTCTAAAGGCCTCCACACCCTTCTAATGACCCTCAAGACCCATGTAAAGGCCCCTAGACCCTTCTAGATTGCCTCAGGACCCATCTAAAAGCCCCCAGACCCTTCTAATGCCTTTCAGGACCTTTATGAAGACCACAAGACCCTTCTAATGCCCCTCAGGACCATTCTAAAGGCCCTCAGACCCTTCTAATGCCCCTCAGGGCATTTATAAAGGTTCCCAGACCCTTCTACTGCCCCTCAGGAGCATTCTAAAGGCCCCCAGACCCTTCTAATGCCCCACAGGGCCTTTCTAAAGGTCCCCAGACCCTTCTAGAGCCCCTGAAGACCCTTCCAAAGGCCCTCAGACACTTATAGAGCACCTCAGGGCCTTTCTCAAGGCCTCCACACCCTTCTAATGACCCTCAAGACCCATGTAAAGATCGCCAGACCCTTCTAGATTGCCTCAGGACCCATCTAAAAGCCCCCAGACCCTTCTAATGCATTTCAGGACCCTTATCAAGGCCACAAGACCCTTCTAATGCCCCTCAGGACCTTTCTAAAGGCCCTCAGACCTTTCTAATGCCCCTCAGGGCATTTATAAAGGTTCCCAGACCCTTCTACTGCCCCTCAGGAGCATTCTAAAGGCCCCCAGACCCTTCTAATGCCCCACAGGGCCTTTCTAAAGGTCCCCAGACCCCTCTAGAGCCCCTGAAGACCCTTCTAAAGGCCCCCAGACCTTTCTAGAGCCCATCAGGGCCTTTCTAAAGGCCTCCACACCCTTCTAATGACCCTGAAGACCCATGTAAAGGCCCCTAGACCCTTCTAGATTGCCTCAGGACCCATCTAAAAGCCCCCAGACCCTTCTAATGCCTTTCAGGACCATTATGAAGGCCACAAGAACCTTCTAATGCCCCTCAGGACCTTTCTAAAGGCCCTTAGACCCTTCTAATGCCACTCAGGGCATTTATAAAGGTTACCAGACCCTTCTAGAGCCCGTCAGGACACTTATAAAGGTCCCCAGACCCTTCTACTGCCCCTCAGGAGCATTCTAAAGGCCCCCAGACCCTTCTAATGCCCCACAGGGCCTTTCTAAAGGTCCCCAGACCCTTCTAGAGACCTTGAAGACCCTTCTAAAGGCCCCCAGACCCTTCTAGAGCCCCTCAGGGCCTTTCTAAAGGCCTCCACACCCTTCTAATGACTCTCAAGACCCATGTAAAGGCCCCTAGACCCTTCTAGATTGACTCAGGACCCTTCTAAAAGCCCCCAGACCCTTCTAATGCCTTTCAGGACCCTTATGAAGGCCACAAGAACCTTCTAATGCCCCTCAGGATTTTTCTAAAGGCCATTAGACCCTTCTAATGCCACTCAGGGCATTTATAAAGCTTCCCAGACCCTTCTAGAGCCAGTCAGGACATTTATAAAGGTCCCCAGACCCTTATAGAGCCCCTCAGGAGCATTCTAAAGGCCCCCAGACCCTTCTAATGCCCCACAGGGCCTTTCTAAAGGTCCCCAGACCCTTCTAGAGCCCCTGAAGACCCTTCTAAGGGCCCCCAGACCCTTATAGAGCCCTTCAGGACCCTTCTAAAGTCCCCGAGACCCTGCTAATTCCCCTCAGGGCTTTTATAAGGGCACCCAGACCCTTCTAAAGCCCCTCAGGACCCTTATAAAGGCACCCAGACCCTTCTAGAGCCTCTCAGGACAGATTTAAATGCCTCCAGACCCTTCTAGAACCCCTCAGGACCATTCTAAAGGCCCCCAGACCCTTCTAATGCCCCTCAGGGCATTTCTTAAGTACCCCAGACACTTCTAGAACCTCTCAGGGCCTTTCTATATGACCCCAGACCCTTGTAATGCCACTCAGGGCCTTTCTAAAAGCCGCGAGACCCTTATAATCCCCCTGAGGGCCTTTAAAAAGGCCCCCAGACCCTTCTGGACCCTCTCAGGAAGCTTCTAATAGACCCCAGACCCTTCTAGAGCCCCTCAGCGCCTTTCTAAAGGCCTCCACACCCTTCTAATGACCCTCAAGACCCATGTAAAGGCCCCCAGACCCTTCTAGATTGCCTCAGGACCCATCTAAAAGCCCCCAAACCCTTCTAATGCCACTCAGGACCCTTCTAAAGGCCCTCAGACCATTCTAATGCCCCTCAAGACCCATGTAAAGGCCCCTAGACCCTTCTAGATTGCCTCAGGACCCATCTAAAAGCCCCCAGACCCTTCTAATGCCTTTCAGGACCCTTATGAAGGCCACAAGACCCTTCTAATGCCCCTCAGGACCTTTCTAAAGGCCCTCAGACCATTCTAATGCCCCTCTAGGCATTTATAAAGGTTCCCAGACCCTTCTAGAGCCTGTCAGGACAATTCTGAAGGCCCGCAGACCATTCTAATGCCCGTCAGGGCCTTTATAAAGGTCCCCAGACCCTTCTACTGCCCCTCAGGAGCATTCTAAAGGCCCCCAGACCCTTCTAATGCCTCACAGGGCCTTTCTAAAGGTCCCCAGACCCTTATAGAGACGCTGAAGACCCTTCTAAACACCCCAGACCCTTATAGAGCCCCTCAGGACCCTTCTAAAGTCCCCCAGACCCTGCTAATTGCCCTCAGGGATTTTATAAGTGCACCCAGATCCTTATAATGCCCCCAGGACCCTTATAAAGGCACCCAGACCCTTCTAGAGCCTCTCAGGACAGTTTTAAATGCCTCCAGACCCTTCTATACCCTCCTGAGGACCATTCTAAAGGCCCCCAGACCCTTCTAATGCCCCTCAGGGCCTTTCTAAAGGCCCCCATACTTTTGTAATGCCCCTCACGTCATTTCTAAAGGCACCCAGACCCTTCTAATGCCACTCAGGGCCTTTCTAAAGGCCGCGAGACCCTTATAATCCCCCTGAGGGCCTTTAAAAAGGCCCCCAGACCCTTCTGGACCCCCTCAGGAAGCTTCTAATAGCCCCCAGACCCTTCTAGAGCCCCTCAGGGCCTTTCTAAAGGCCTCCACACCCTTCTAATGACCCTCAAGACCCATGTAAAGGCCCCCAGACCCTTCTAGATTGCCTCAGGACCCATCTAAAAGCCCCCAGACCCTTCTAATGCCTTTCAGGGCCTTTCTAAAGGACACCACACCCTTCTAATGACCCTCAAGACCCATGTAAAGGCCCCTAGACCCTTCTAGATTGCCTCAGGACCCATCTAAAAGCCCCCAGACCCTTCTAATGCCTTTCAGGACCCTTATGAAGGCCACAAGACCCTTCTAATGCCCCTCAGGACGTTTCTAAAGGCCCTCAGACCCTTCTAATGCCCCTCAGGGCATTTATAAAGGTCCCCAGACCCTTCTACTGCCCCTCAGGAGCATTCTGAATGCCCCCAGACCATTCTAATGCCCCACAGGGCCTTTCTAAAGGTCCAGACACCCTTCTAGAGCCCCTGAAGACCCTTCTAAAGGCCCCCAGACCATTATAGAGCCCCTCAGGACCCTTCTAAAGGCACCCAGACCCGGCTAATTCCCCTCAGGGCTTTCATAAGGGCACCCAGACCCTTCTAATGCCCCTCAGGACCCTTATAAAGGCACTCAGACCCGTCTAGAGCCTCTAAGGACAGTTTTAAATGCCTCCAGACCCTTCTAGACACCCTCAGGGCCTTTCTAAATGCCCCCATACCCTTCTAATGCCCCTCAGGTCATTTCTAAAGGCACCCAGACCCTTCTAATGCCACTCAGGGCCTTTCTAAAAGCCGCGAGACCCTTATAATCCCCCTGAGGGCCTTTAAAAAGGCACCCAGACCCTTATAGACCCCCTCAGGACGCTTCTAATAGCCCGAAGACCCTTCTAGAGCCCCTCAGCGCCTTTCTAAAGGCCTCCACACCCTTCTAATGACCCTCAAGACCCATGTAAAGGCCCCCAGACCCTTCTACATTGCCTCAGGTCCCATCTAAAAGCCCCCAGACCCTTCTAATGCCCCTCAGGACCTTTCTAAAGGCCCTCAGACCCTTCTAGAGCCCGTCAGGACCCTTATAAATGTCCCCAGACCCTTCTACTGCCCCTCAGGAGCATTCTAAAGGACCCCAGACCCTTCTAATGCCCCACAGGGCCTTTCTAAAGGTACCCAGACCCTTATAGAGCCCCGGAAGACCTTTCTAAAGGCCCCCAGACCCCTCTAATGCCCCACAGGGCCTTTCTAAAGGTCCCCAGACCCTTCTAGAGCCCCTGAAGACCCTTCTAAAGGCCCCCAGACCCTTATAGAGCTCCTCAGGACCCTTCTAAAGTCCCCCAGACCCTGCTAATTCCCCTCAGGGCTTTCATAAGGGCACCCAGACCCTTCTAATGCCCCTCAGGACCCTTATAAAGGCACCCAGACCCTTCTAGAGCCTCTCAGGACAGTTTTAATTGCCTCCAGACCCTTCTAGACCCCCTCAGGACCATTCTAAAGGCCCCCAGACCCTTCTAATGCCCCTCAGGGCCTTTCTAAAGGCTCCCATACCCTTCTAATGCCCCTCAGGTCATTTCTAAAGGCACCCAGACCCTTGTAATGCCACTCAGGGCCTTTCTAAAGGCCGCGAGACCCTTATAATCCCCCTGAGGGCCTTTAAAAAGGCCCCCAGACCCTTCTGGACCCCCTCAGGATGCTTCTAATAGCCCCCAGACCCTTCTAGAGCTCCTCAGGTCCTTTCTAAAGGCCTCCACACCCTTCTAATGACCCTCAAGACCCATGTAAAGGCGCCCAGACCCTTCTAGATTGCCTCAGGACCCATCTAAAAGCCCCCAGACCCTTCTAATGCCTTTCAGGACCCTTATCAAGGCCACAAGACCCTTCTAATGCCCCTCAGGACCTTTCTAAAGGCCCTCAGACCCTTCTAATGCCCCTCAGGGCATTTATAAAGGTTCCCAGACCCTTCTAGAGCCCGTCAGGACACTTATAAAGGCCCCCAGACCATTCTAGAGCCCCTCAGGACACTTCTAAATCCCGCAGACCATTCTAATGCCCGTCAGGGCCTTTCTAAAGGTCCCCAGACCCTTCTACTGCCCCTCAGTAGCATTCTAAAGGCCCCCAGACCCTTCTAATGCCCCACAGGGCCTTTCTAAAGGTCCCCAGACCCTTCTAGAGCCCCTGAAGACCCTTCTAAAGGCCCCCAGACCCTTAAAGAGCCCCTCAGGACCCTTCTAAAGTCCCCCAGACCCTGCTAGTTCCCCTCAGGTCTTTTATAAGGGCACCCAGAATCTTCTAATGCCCCTCAGGACCCTTATAAAGGCACCCAGACCCTTCTAGAGCCTCTCAGGACAGTTTTAAATGCCTCCAGACCCTTCTAGAACCCCTCAGGACCATTCTAAAGGCCCCCAGACCCTTCTAATGCCCCTCAGGGCCTTTCTAAAGTACCCCAGACACTTCTAGAACTTCTCAGGGCCTTTCTATATGACCCCAGACCCTTGTAGTGCCACTCAGGGCCTTTCTAAAAGCCGCGAGACCCTTATAATCCCCCTGAGGGCCTTTAAAAAGGCCCCCAGACCCTTCTGGACCCCCTCAGGACGCTTCTAATAGACCCCAGACCCTTCTAGAGCCCCTCAGCGACTTTCTAAAGGCCTCCACACCCTTCTAATGACCCTCAAGACCCATGTAAAGGCCCCCACACCCTTCTAGATTGCCTCAGGACCCATCTAAAAGCCCCCAGACCCTCTAATGCCCCTCAGGACCCTTCTAAAGGCCCTCAGACCCTTCTAATGCCCCTCAAGACCTATGTAAAGGCCCCTAGACCCTTCTTGATTGCCTCAGGACCCTTCTAAAAGCCCACAGACCCTTCTAATGCCTTTCAGGACCCTTATGAAGGCCACAAGACCCTTCTAATGCCCCTCAGGACCTTTCTAAAGGCCCTCAGACCCTTCTAATGCCCCTCAGGGCATTTATAAAGGTTCCCAGACCCTTCTAGAGCCCGTCAGGACCCTTATAAAGGCCCCCAGACCATTCTAGAGCCACTCAGGACACTTCTAAAGGCCCGCAGACCATTCTAATGCCCGTCAGGGCCTTTATAAAGGTCCCCAGACCCTTCTACTGCCCCTCAGGAGCATTCTAAAGGCCCCCAGACCCTTCTAATGCCTCACAGGGCCTTTCTAAAGGTCCCCAGACCCTTATAGAGACGCTGAAGACCCTTCTAAACACCCCAGACCCTTATAGAGCCCCTCAGGACCCTTCTAAAGTCCCCCAGACCCTGCTAATTGCCCTCAGGGATTTTATAAGTGCACCCAGATCCTTATAATGCCCCCAGGACCCTTATAAAGGCACCCAGACCCTTCTAGAGCCTCTCAGGACAGTTTTAAATGCCTCCAGACCCTTCTATACCCTCCTGAGGACCATTCTAAAGGCCCCCAGACCCTTCTAATGCCCCTCAGGGCCTTTCTAAAGGCCCCCATACTTTTGTAATGCCCCTCACGTCATTTCTAAAGGCACCCAGACCCTTCTAATGCCACTCAGGGCCTTTCTAAAGGCCGCGAGACCCTTATAATCCCCCTGAGGGCCTTTAAAAAGGCCCCCAGACCCTTCTGGACCCCCTCAGGAAGCTTCTAATAGCCCCCAGACCCTTCTAGAGCCCCTCAGGGCCTTTCTAAAGGCCTCCACACCCTTCTAATGACCCTCAAGACCCATGTAAAGGCCCCCAGACCCTTCTAGATTGCCTCAGGACCCATCTAAAAGCCCCCAGACCCTTCTAATGCCTTTCAGGGCCTTTCTAAAGGACACCACACCCTTCTAATGACCCTCAAGACCCATGTAAAGGCCCCTAGACCCTTCTAGATTGCCTCAGGACCCATCTAAAAGCCCCCAGACCCTTCTAATGCCTTTCAGGACCCTTATGAAGGCCACAAGACCCTTCTAATGCCCCTCAGGACGTTTCTAAAGGCCCTCAGACCCTTCTAATGCCCCTCAGGGCATTTATAAAGGTCCCCAGACCCTTCTACTGCCCCTCAGGAGCATTCTGAATGCCCCCAGACCATTCTAATGCCCCACAGGGCCTTTCTAAAGGTCCAGACACCCTTCTAGAGCCCCTGAAGACCCTTCTAAAGGCCCCCAGACCATTATAGAGCCCCTCAGGACCCTTCTAAAGGCACCCAGACCCGGCTAATTCCCCTCAGGGCTTTCATAAGGGCACCCAGACCCTTCTAATGCCCCTCAGGACCCTTATAAAGGCACTCAGACCCGTCTAGAGCCTCTAAGGACAGTTTTAAATGCCTCCAGACCCTTCTAGACACCCTCAGGGCCTTTCTAAATGCCCCCATACCCTTCTAATGCCCCTCAGGTCATTTCTAAAGGCACCCAGACCCTTCTAATGCCACTCAGGGCCTTTCTAAAAGCCGCGAGACCCTTATAATCCCCCTGAGGGCCTTTAAAAAGGCACCCAGACCCTTATAGACCCCCTCAGGACGCTTCTAATAGCCCGAAGACCCTTCTAGAGCCCCTCAGCGCCTTTCTAAAGGCCTCCACACCCTTCTAATGACCCTCAAGACCCATGTAAAGGCCCCCAGACCCTTCTACATTGCCTCAGGTCCCATCTAAAAGCCCCCAGACCCTTCTAATGCCCCTCAGGACCTTTCTAAAGGCCCTCAGACCCTTCTAGAGCCCGTCAGGACCCTTATAAATGTCCCCAGACCCTTCTACTGCCCCTCAGGAGCATTCTAAAGGACCCCAGACCCTTCTAATGCCCCACAGGGCCTTTCTAAAGGTACCCAGACCCTTATAGAGCCCCGGAAGACCTTTCTAAAGGCCCCCAGACCCCTCTAATGCCTCACAGGGCCTTTCTAAAGGTCCCCAGACCCTTCTAGAGCCCCTGAAGACCCTTCTAAAGGCCCCCAGACCCTTATAGAGCTCCTCAGGACCCTTCTAAAGTCCCCCAGACCCTGCTAATTCCCCTCAGGGCTTTCATAAGGGCACCCAGACCCTTCTAATGCCCCTCAGGACCCTTATAAAGGCACCCAGACCCTTCTAGAGCCTCTCAGGACAGTTTTAATTGCCTCCAGACCCTTCTAGACCCCCTCAGGACCATTCTAAAGGCCCCCAGACCCTTCTAATGCCCCTCAGGGCCTTTCTAAAGGCTCCCATACCCTTCTAATGCCCCTCAGGTCATTTCTAAAGGCACCCAGACCCTTGTAATGCCACTCAGGGCCTTTCTAAAGGCCGCGAGACCCTTATAATCCCCCTGAGGGCCTTTAAAAAGGCCCCCAGACCCTTCTGGACCCCCTCAGGATGCTTCTAATAGCCCCCAGACCCTTCTAGAGCTCCTCAGGTCCTTTCTAAAGGCCTCCACACCCTTCTAATGACCCTCAAGACCCATGTAAAGGCGCCCAGACCCTTCTAGATTGCCTCAGGACCCATCTAAAAGCCCCCAGACCCTTCTAATGCCTTTCAGGACCCTTATCAAGGCCACAAGACCCTTCTAATGCCCCTCAGGACCTTTCTAAAGGCCCTCAGACCCTTCTAATGCCCCTCAGGGCATTTATAAAGGTTCCCAGACCCTTCTAGAGCCCGTCAGGACACTTATAAAGGCCCCCAGACCATTCTAGAGCCCCTCAGGACACTTCTAAATCCCGCAGACCATTCTAATGCCCGTCAGGGCCTTTCTAAAGGTCCCCAGACCCTTCTACTGCCCCTCAGTAGCATTCTAAAGGCCCCCAGACCCTTCTAATGCCCCACAGGGCCTTTCTAAAGGTCCCCAGACCCTTCTAGAGCCCCTGAAGACCCTTCTAAAGGCCCCCAGACCCTTAAAGAGCCCCTCAGGACCCTTCTAAAGTCCCCCAGACCCTGCTAGTTCCCCTCAGGTCTTTTATAAGGGCACCCAGAATCTTCTAATGCCCCTCAGGACCCTTATAAAGGCACCCAGACCCTTCTAGAGCCTCTCAGGACAGTTTTAAATGCCTCCAGACCCTTCTAGAACCCCTCAGGACCATTCTAAAGGCCCCCAGACCCTTCTAATGCCCCTCAGGGCCTTTCTAAAGTACCCCAGACACTTCTAGAACTTCTCAGGGCCTTTCTATATGACCCCAGACCCTTGTAGTGCCACTCAGGGCCTTTCTAAAAGCCGCGAGACCCTTATAATCCCCCTGAGGGCCTTTAAAAAGGCCCCCAGACCCTTCTGGACCCCCTCAGGACGCTTCTAATAGACCCCAGACCCTTCTAGAGCCCCTCAGCGACTTTCTAAAGGCCTCCACACCCTTCTAATGACCCTCAAGACCCATGTAAAGGCCCCCACACCCTTCTAGATTGCCTCAGGACCCATCTAAAAGCCCCCAGACCCTCTAATGCCCCTCAGGACCCTTCTAAAGGCCCTCAGACCCTTCTAATGCCCCTCAAGACCTATGTAAAGGCCCCTAGACCCTTCTTGATTGCCTCAGGACCCTTCTAAAAGCCCACAGACCCTTCTAATGCCTTTCAGGACCCTTATGAAGGCCACAAGACCCTTCTAATGCCCCTCAGGACCTTTCTAAAGGCCCTCAGACCCTTCTAATGCCCCTCAGGGCATTTATAAAGGTTCCCAGACCCTTCTAGAGCCCGTCAGGACCCTTATAAAGGCCCCCAGACCATTCTAGAGCCACTCAGGACACTTCTAAAGGCCCGCAGACCATTCTAATGCCCGTCAGGGCCTTTATAAAGGTCCCCAGACCCTTCTACTGCCCCTCAGGAGCATTCTAAAGGCCCCCAGACCCTTCTAATGCCCCACAGGGCCTTTCTAAAGGTCCCCAGACCCTTCTAGAGCCCCTGAAGACCCTTCTAAAGGCCCCCAGACCCTTATAGAGCCCCTCAGGACCCTTCTAAAGTCCCCCAGACCCTGCTAATTACCCGCAGGGCTTTTATAAGGGCACCCAGACCCTTCTAATGCCTCTCAGGACCCTTATAAAGGCACCAGGACCCTTCTAGAGCCTCTCAGGACAGTTTTAAATGCCTCCAGACCCTTCTAGACTCCCCTCAGGACCATTCTAAAGGCACCCAGATCCTTCTAATTCCCCTCAGGACCATTCTAAAGGCCCCCAGACCCTTCTAATGCCCCTCAGGGCCTTTCTAAAGGCCCCCAGACCCTTCTAATGCCCCTCAGGCCCTTTCTAAAGTACCCCAGACATTTCTAGAACCTCTCAGGTCTTTTCTATATGACCCCAGACCCTTGCAATGCCCCTCAGGGCCTTTTTAAAGGCCCCCAGACCCTTCTAATGCCCCTCAGGACATTTCTAAAGGCCCCCAGACCCTTCTAGAGCCCCTCAGGACATTTCTAAAAGCACCCAGACCCTTCTAATGCCACTCAGGGCCTTTCTAAAGGCCGCGAGACTCTTATAATCCCCCTGAGGGCCTTTAAAAAGGCCCCCAGACCCTCCGGGACCCCCTCAGGATGCTTCTAATAGCCCCCAGACCCTTCTAGAGCCCCTCAGCGCCTTTCTAAAGGCCTCCACACCCTTCTAATGACCCTCAAGACCCATGTAAAGGCCCCTAGACCCTTCTAGATTGCCTCAGGACCCATCTAAAGGCCCCCAGACCCTTCTAATGCCTTTCAGGACCTTTATGAAGGCCACAAGACCCTTCTAATGCCCCTCAGGACCCTTCTAAAGGCCCCCAGACCCTTCTAATGCACCTCATGGCCTTTCTAAAGTACCCCAGACACTTCTAGAACCTCTCAGGGCCTTTCTATATGACCCCAGACCCTTGTAATGACCCTAAGGGCCTTTCTAAAGGCCCCCATACAATTCTAATGCCCCTCAGGACCCTTCTAAAGGCCCCCAGACCCTTCTAATGCCCCTCAGGGCCTTTCTAAAGTACCCCAGACAATTCTAGAACCTCTCAGGGCCTTTCTATACGACCCCAGACCCTTGTAATGCCCCTCAGGGCCTTTCTAAAGGCCCCCATACCCTTCTAATGACACTCAGGACATTTCTAATGGCCCCCAGACCCTTCAAGAGCCCCTCAGGACATTTCTAAAGGCGCCCAGAACCTTCTAATGCCACTCAGGGCCTTTCTAAAGGCTGCGAGACCCTTATAATCCCCCTGAGGACCTTTAAAAAGGCCCCCAGACCCTTCTGGACCCCCTAAGGACGCTTCTAATAGACCCCAGACCCTTCTAGAGCCCCTCAGGGCCTTTCTAAAGGCCTCCACACCCTTCTAATGACCCTCAAGACCCATGTAAAGGCCCCTAGACCCTTCTAGATTGCCTCCGGACCCATCTAAAAGCCTCCAGACCCTTCCAATACCTTTCAGGACCATTATGAAGGCCACAAGACCCTTCTAATGCCCCTCAGGACCTTTCTAAAGGCCCTCAGACCCTTCTAATGCCTTTCAGGGCCTTTATAAAGGTTCCCAGACCCTTCTAGAGCCAGTCAGGACCCTTATAAAGGCCCCCAGATCATTCTAGAGCCCATCAGGACACTTCTAAAGGCCCACAGACCATTCTAATGCACGTCAGGGCCTTTATAAAGGTCCCCAGACCCTTCAACTGCCCCTCAGGAGCATTCTAAAGGCACCCAGACCATTCTAATGCCCCTCAGGGCCTTTCTAAAGGTCCCGAGACCCTTCTAGAGCCACTGAAGACCCTTCTAAAGGCCCCCAGACCCTTCTAATGCCCCTCAGGGCCTTTCTAAAAGCCCCCAGACCCTTCTAATGTCTTTCAGGGCCTTTCTAAAGGCCTCTACACCCTTCTAATGACCCTCAAGACCCATGTAAAGGCCCCTAGACCCTTCTAGATTGCCTCAGGACCCATCTAAAAGCCCCCAGACCCTTCTAATGCCTTTCAGGACCCTTATGAAGGCCACAAGACCCTTCTAATGCCCCTCAGGACCTTTCTAAAGGCCCTCAGACCATTCTAATGCACCTCAGGGCATTTATAAAGGTTCCCAGACCCTTCTAGAGCCCGTCAGGACCCTTATAAAGGCCCCCAGACCCTTATAGAGCCCCTCAGAACACTTCTAAATCCCGCAGACCATTCTAATGCCCGTCAGGGCCTTTCTAAAGGTCCCCAGACCCTTCTACTGCCCCTCAGGAGCATTCTAAAGGACCCCAGACCCTTCTAATGCCCCACAGGGCCTTTCTAAAGGTCCCCAGACCCTTCTAGAGCCCCTGAAGACCCTTCTAAAGGCCCCCAGACCCTTATAGAGCCCCTCAAAACCCTTCTAAAGTCCCCCAGACCCTGCTAATTCCCCTCAGGGCTTTTATAAGGGCACCCAGACCTTTCTAATGCCCCTCAGGACCCTTATAAAGGCACCCAGACCCTTCTAGAGACTCTCAGGACAGTTTAAATGCCTCCAGACCATTCTAGACCCCCTCAGGACCATTTTAAAGGCTTCCAGACCCTTCTAATGCCCCTCAGGACCCTTCTAAAGGCCCCCAGATCCTTCTAATGCCCCTCAGGGCCTTTCTAAAGTACCCCAGACACTTCTAGAACCTCTCAGGGCATTTCTATATGACCCCAGACCCTTCTAATGCCCCTCAGGGCCTTTCTAAAGGCCCCCAGACCCTTCTAATGCCCCTCAGGACATTTCTAAAGGCCCCCAGACCCTTCTAGAGCCCCTCAGGACATTTCTAAAGGCACCCAGACCCTTCTAATGCCACTCAAAGCCTTTCTAAAGGCTATATGACCCCAGACCCTTGTAATGCCAATCAGGGCCTTTCTAAAAGCCGCGAGACCCTTATAATCCCCCTGAGGGCCTTTAAAAAGGCCCCCAGACCCTTCTGGACCCCCTCTGGACGCTTCTAATAGTCCCCAGACCCTTCTAGAGCCCCTCAGGGCCTTTCTAAAGGCCTCCACACCCTTCTAATGACACTCAAGACCCATGTAAAGGCCCCCAGACCCCTCTAGATTGCCTCAGGACCCATCTAAAAGCCCCCAGACCCTTCTAATGCCTTTCAGGGCCTTTCTAAAGGCCTCCACACCCTTCTAATGACCCTCAAGACCCATGTAAAGGCCCCTAGACCCTTCTAGATCACCTCAGGACCCATCTAAAAGCCCCCAGACACTTCTAATGCCTTTCAGGACCCTTATGAAGGCCACAAGACCCTTCTAATGCCCCTCAGGACCTTTCTAAAGGCCCTCAGACCCTTCTAATGCCCCTCAGGGCATTTATGAAGGTTCCCAGACCCTTCTAGAGCCCGTCAGGACCCTTATAAAGCCCCCAGAACATTCTAGAGCCCCTCAGGACACTTCTAAAGGCCTGCAGACCCTGCTAATTCCCCTCAGGGCTTTTATAAGGGCACCCAGACCCTTCTAATGCCCCTCAAGAACCTTATAAATGCACCCAGACCCTTCTAGAGCCTCTCAGGACAGTTTTAAATGCCTCCAGACCCTTCTAGACCCACTCAGGACCATTCTAAAGGCCCCCAGACTCTTCTAATGCCCCTCAGGACCATTCTAATGGCCCCCAGACCCTTCTAATGCCCCTCAGGGCCTTTCTAAAGGCCCTCAGGACCCTTCTAAAGGCCCCCAGACCCTTCTAATGCCCCTCAGGGCCTTTCTAAAGTACCCCAGACACTTCTAGAACATCTCAGGGCCTTTCTATATGACCCCAGACCCTTGTAATGCCACTCAGGGCCTTTCTAAAAGCCACGAGACGCTTATAATGCCCCTCAGGACATTTCTAAAGGCCCCCAGACCCTTCAAGAGCCCCTCAGGACATTTCTAAAGGCACCCAGAACCTTCTAATGCCACTCAGAGCCTTTCTAAAGGCTGCGAGACCCTTATAATCCCCCTGAGGACCTTTAAAAAGGCCCCCAGACCCTTCTGGACCCCCTCAGGACTCTACTAATAGTCCCCAGACCCTTCTAGAGCCCCTCAGGTCCTTTCTAAAGGCCTCCACACCCTTCTAATGACCCTCAAGACCCATGTAAAGGCCCCCAGACCCTTCTAGTTTGCCTCAGGACCCATCTAAAAGACCCCAGACCCTTCTAATGCCTTTCAGGACCCTTATGAAGGCCACAAGACCCTTCTAATGCCCCTCAGGACCTTTCTAAAGGCCCTCAGACCCTTTTAATGCGCGTCAGGGCATTTATAAAGGTTCCCAGACCCTTCTAGAGCCCGCCAGGACCCTTATAAAGGCCCCCAGACCATTCTAGAGCCCCTCAGGACACTTCTGAAGGCTCGCAGACCATTCTAATGCCCGTCAGGGCCTTTATAAAGGTCCCCATACCCTTCTACTGCCCCTCAGGAGCATTCTAAAGGCACCCAGACCCTTCTAATGCCCCACAGGGCCTTTCTAAAGGTCCCCCAGACCCTTATAGAGCCCCTCAGGACCCTTCTAATGTCCCCCAGACCCTGCTAATTCCCCTCAGGGCTTTTATAAGGGCCACAAGACCCTTCTAATGCCCCTCAGGACCCTTCTAAAGGCCCCCAGACCCTTCTAATGCCCCTCAGGACCCTTATAAAGGCCCCCAGACCCTTCTAATGCCCCGCAGGGCCTTTCTAAATTACCCCAGACACTTCTAGAACCTCTCAGGGCCTTTCTATATGACCCCAGACCCTTTTAATGCCCCTCAGGGCCTTTCTAAAGGCCCCCACACCCTTCTAATGACCCTCAGGACAATTCTAAAGGCCCCCAGACCATTCAAGAGCCCCTCAGGACATTTCTAAAGGCACCCAGACCCTTCTAATGCCACTCAGGGCCTTTCTAAAGGCTGCGAGACCCTTATAATCCCTTTGAGGACTATTAAAAAGGCCCCCAGACCCTTCTGGACCCCCTCAGGACGCTTCTAATAGCCCCCACACCCTTCTAGAGCCCCTCAGGGCCTTTCTAAAGGCCTCCACACCCTTCTAATGACCCTCAAGACCCATGTAAAGGCCCCCAGACCCTTCTAGATTGCATCAGGACCCATCTAAAAGCCCCCAGACCCTTCTAATGCCTTTCAGGGCCTTTCTAAATGCCTCCACACCCTTCTAATGACCCTCAAGACCCATGTAAAGGCCCCCAGACCCTTCTAGATTGCCTCAGGTCCCATCTAAAAGACCCCGGACCCTTCTAATGCATTTCAGGACCCTTATGAAGGACACAAGACCCTACTAATGCCCCTCAGGGCATTTATAAAGGCCCCCAGACCATTCTAGAGCCCCTCAGGACACTTCTAAAGGACCGCAGACCATTCTAATGCCCGTCAGGGCCTTTCTAAAGGTCCCCAGACCCTTATAGAGCCCCTCAGGACCCTTCTAATGTCCCCCAGACCCTGCTAATTCTCCTCAGGACTTTTATAAGGGCCACAAGACCCTTCTAATGCCCCTCAGGACCCTTATAAAGGCACCCAGACCCTTCTAGAGCCTCTCAGGACAGTTTTAAAAGCCTCCAGACCCTTCTAGACCCCCATCAGGACCATTCTAAAGGCCCCCAGACCCTTCTAATGCCCCTCAGGACCCTTCTAAAGGCCCCCAGACCCTTCTAATGCCCCTCCGGACCCTTATAAAGTCCCACAGACCCTTCTAATGCCCCGCAGGGCCTTTCTAAATTACCCCAGACACTTCTAGAACCTCTCAGGGCCTTTCTGTATGACCCCAGACCCTTGTAATGCCCCTCAGGGCCTTTCTAAAGGCCCCCACACCCTTCTAATGACCCTCAGGACAATTCTAAAGGCCCCCAGACCGTTCAAGAGCCCCTCAGGACATTTCTAAAGGCACCCAGACCCTTCTAATGCCACTCAGGGGCTTTCTAAAGGCTGCGAGACCCTTATAATCCCTTTGAGGACCTTTAAAAAGGCCCCCAGATCCTTCTGGACGCCCTCAGGACGCTTCTAATAACCCCCACACCCTTCAGGAGCCACTCAGGGCCTTTCTAAAGGCCTCCACACCCTTCTAATGACCCTCAAGACCCATGTAAAGGCCCCCAGACCCTTCTAGATTGCATCAGGACCCATCTAAAAGCCCCCAGACCCTTCTAATGCCTTTCAGGGCCTTTCTAAAGGCCTCCACACCCTTCTAATGACCCTCAAGACCCATGTAAAGGCCCCCAGACCCTTCTAGATTGCCTCAGGACCCATCCAAAAGCCCCCAGACCCTTCTAATGCCTTTCAGGACCCTTATGAAGGCCACAAGACCCTTCTAATGCCCCTCAGGACCTTTCTAAAGGCCCTCAGACCTTTCTAGTCCCCCTCAGGGCATTTATAAAGGTTCCCAGACCCTTCTAGAGCCTGTCAGGACCGTTATAAAGGTCCCCAGACCATTCTAGAGCCCCTGAAGACCCTTCTAAAGGCCCCCAGACCCTTATAGAGCCCCTCAGGACATTTCTAAAGGCACCCAGACCCTTCTAATGCCTTTCAGGGCCTTTCTAAAGGCCTCCACACCATTCTAATGACCCTCAAGACCCATGTAAAGGCCTCTAGACCCTTCTAGATTGCCTCAGGACCCATCTAAATGTCCCCAGACCCTTGTAATGCTATTCAGGACCCTTATGAAGGCCACAAGACCCTTCTAATGCCCCTCAGGACCATTCTAAAAGCCCTCAGACCATTCTAATGCCCCTTAGGGCCCTTCTAAAGGCCCCCAGACCCTTCTAATGCCCCTCAGGGCCTTTCTAAAGTACCCCAGACACTTCTAGAACCTCTCAGGGCCTTTCTATATGACCCCAGACCCTTGTAAATGCCCCTCAGGGCTTTTCTAAAGGCCCCCATACCCTTCTAATGCCCCTCAGGACATTTCTAAAGGCCCCCAGACCCTTCTAGAGCACCTCAGGACATTTCTAAAGGCACCCAGACCCTTCTAATGCCACTCAGGGCCTTTCTAAAGGCCTCCACACCCTTCTAATGACCCTCAAGACCCATGTAAAGGCCCCCAGACCCTTCTAGATTGCCTCAGGACCCATCCAAAAGCCCCCAGACCCTTCTAATGCCTTTCAGGACCCTTATGAAGGCCACAAGACCCTTCTAATGCCCCTCAGGACCTTTCTAAAGGCCCTCAGACCTTTCTAGTCCCCCTCAGGGCATTTATAAAGGTTCCCAGACCCTTCTAGAGCCTGTCAGGACCGTTATAAAGGTCCCCAGACCATTCTAGAGCCCCTGAAGACCCTTCTAAAGGCCCCCAGACCCTTATAGAGCCCCTCAGGACATTTCTAAAGGCCCCCAGACCCTTCTAATGCCTTTCAGGGCCTTTCTAAAGGCCTCCACACCATTCTAATGACCCTCAAGACCCATGTAAAGGCCTCTAGACCCTTCTAGATTGCCTCAGGACCCATCTAAATGTCCCCAGACCCTTGTAATGCTATTCAGGACCCTTATGAAGGCCACAAGACCCTTCTAATGCCCCTCAGGACCATTCTAAAAGCCCTCAGACCATTCTAATGCCCCTTAGGGCCCTTCTAAAGGCCCCCAGACCCTTCTAATGCCCCTCAGGGCCTTTCTAAAGTACCCCAGACACTTCTAGAACCTCTCAGGGCCTTTCTATATGACCCCAGACCCTTGTAAATGCCCCTCAGGGCTTTTCTAAAGGCCCCCATACCCTTCTAATGCCCCTCAGGACATTTCTAAAGGCCCCCAGACCCTTCTAGAGCACCTCAGGACATTTCTAAAGGCACCCAGACCCTTCTAATGCCACTCAGGGCCTTTCTAAAGGACGCGAGACCCTTATAATCCCCCTGAGGGCCTTTAAAAAGGCCCCCAGACCCTTCTGGACCCCCTCAGGACGCTTCTAATAGCCCCCAGACCCTTCTAGAGCCCCTCAGGGCCTTTCTAAAGGCCTCCACACCCTTCAAATGACCCTCAAGACCCATGTAAAGGCCTCTAGACCCTTCTAGATTTGCTCAAGACCTACCTAAAAGACCCCAGACCCTTCTAATGCCTTTCAGGACCCTTATGAAGGCCACAAGACCCTTCTAATGCCCCTCAGGACCTTTCTAAAGGACCTCAGACCCTTCTAATGCCCCTCAGGGCATATATAAAGGTTCCCAGACCCTTCTAGAGCCCGTTAGGACCCTTATAAAGGCCCCCAGACCATTCTAGAGCCCCTCAGGACACTTCTACAGGCCCGCAGACCATTCTAATGCCCGTCAGGGCCTTTCTAAAGGTCCCCAGACCCTTCTACTGCCCCTCAGGAGCATTCTAAAGGCCCCCAGACCCTTCTAATGCCCCACAGGGCCTTTCTAAAGGTCCCCAGACCCTTCTAGAGCACCTGAAGACCCTTCTAAAGGCCCCCAGACCCTTGTAATGCCCCTCAAGGCCTTTCTAAAGTACGCCAGACACTTCTAGAAACGATCAGGGCCTTTCTATATGACCCGAGACCCTTCTAATGCCTGTCAGGGCCTTTCTAAAGGCCGCGAGACCCTTATAATCCCACTGAGGTCCTTTAAAAAGCACCCAGACCCTTCTGGACCCCCTCAGGACGCTTCTAATAGCACCCAGACCCTTTTAGAGCCCCTCAGGGCCTTTCTAAAGGCCTCCACAACCTTCTAATGACCCTCAAGACCCATGTAAAGGCCCCCAGACCCTTCTAGATTGCCTCAGGACCCATCTAAAAGCCCCCAGACCCTTCTAATGCCTTTCAGGACCATTATGAAGGCCACAAGACCCATCTAATGCCCCTCAGGACCTTTCTAAAGGCCCTCAGACCCTTCTAATGCCCCTCAGGGCATTTATAAAGGTTCCCAGACCATTCTAGAGCCCGTCAGGACACTTATAAAGGTCCCCAGACCCTTCTACTGCCCCTCAGGAGCATTCTAAAGGCCCCCAGACCCTTCTAATGCCCCACAGGGCCTTTCTAAAGGTCCCCAGACCCTTCTGGAGCCCCTGAAGACCCTTCAAAATGCCCCCAGACCATTATAGAGCCACTCAGGACCCTTCTTAAGTCCCCCAGACCCTGCTAATTCCTCACAGGGCTTTTATAAGGGCACCCAGACCCTTCTAATGCCCCTCAGGACCCTTATAAAGGCACCCTGACCCGTCTAGAGCCTCTCAGGACAGTTTTAAATGCCTCCAGACCCTTCTAGACCCCCTCAGGACCATTCTAAAGGCCCCCAGACCCTTCTAATGCCCCTCAGGGCCTTTCTAAAGGCCCCCAGACCCTTGTAATGCCCCTCAGGTCCTTTTTAAAGGCCCCCAGACCCTTCTAATGCCCCTCAGGGCCTTTCTAAAGGCCGCGAGACCCTTATAATCCCCCTGAGCGCCTTTAAAAAGGCCCCCAGACCCTCCGGGACCCCCTCAGGATGCTTCTAATAGCCCCCAGACCCTTCTAGAGCCCCTCAGGGCCTTTCTAAAGGCCTCCACACCCTCCTAATGACCCTCAAGACCCATGTAAAGGCCCCCAGACCCTTCTAGATTGCATCAGGACCCATCTAAAAACCCCCAGACCCTTCTAATGCCTTTCAGGGCCTTTCTAAAGGCCTCCACACCCTTCTAATGACCCTCAAGACCCATGTAAAGGCCCCCAGACCCTTCTAGATTGCCTCAGGACTCATCCAAAAGCCCCCAGACCCTTCTAATGCCTTTCAGGACCCTTATGAAGGCCACAAGACCCTTCTAATGCCCCTCAGGACCTTTCTAAAGGCCCTCAGACCTTTCTAGTGCCCCTCAGGGCATTTATAAAGGTTCCCAGACCCTTCTAGTGCCTGTCAGGACCCTTATAAAGGCCCCCAGACCATTCTAGAGCCCCTGAAGACCCTTCTAAAGGCCCCCAGACCCTTATAGAGCCCCTCAGGACATTTCTAGAGGCACCCAGACCCTTCTAATGCCACTCAGGGCCTTTCTAAAGTCCGCGAGACCCTTATAATCCCCCTTAGGGCCTTTGAAGAGGCCCCCAGACCCTTCTGGACCCTTTCAGGACGCTTCTAATAGCCCCCAGACCCTTCTAGAGCCCCTCAGGGCCTTTCTAAAGGCCTCCACACCCTTCTAATGACCCTCAAGACCCATGTAAACGCCTCTAGACCCTTCCAGATTTGCTCAAGACCCACCTAAAAGACCCCAGACCCTTCTAATGCCTTTCAGGACTCTTATGAAGGCCACAAGACCCTTCTAATGCCCCTCAGGACCTTTCTAAAGGACCTCAGACCCTTCTAATGCCCCTCAGGGCATATATAAAGGTTCCCAGACCCTTCTAGAGCCCGTCAGGACCCTTACAAAGGCCCCCAGACCATTCTAGAGCCCCTCAGGACACTTCTACAGGCCCGCAGACCATTCTAATGCCCGTCAGGGCCTTTCTAAAGGTCCCCAGACCCTTCTACTGCCCCTCAGGAGCATTCTAAAGGCCCCCAGACCCTTCTAATGCCCCACAGGGCCTTTCTAAAGGTCCCCAGACCCTTCTAGAGCACCTGAAGACCTTTCTAAAGGCCCCCAGACCCTTGTAATGCCCCTCAAGGCCTTTCTAAAGTACGCCAGACACTTCTAGAAACTATCAAGGCCTTTCTATATGACCAGAGACCCTTCTAATGCCTGTCAGGGCCTTTCTAAAGGCCGCTAGACCCTTATAATCCCACTGAGGTCCTTTAAAAAGCACCCAGACCCTTCTGGACCCCCTCAGGACGCTTCTAATAGCCCCCAGACCCTTTTAGAGCCCCTCAGGGCCTTTCTAAAGGCCTCCACACCCTTCTAATGACCCTCAAGACCCATGCAAAGGCCCCCAGACCCTTCTAGATTGCCTCAGGACCCATCTAAAAGCCCCCAGACCCTTCTAATGCCTTTCAGGACCCTAATGAAGGCCACAAGACCCATCTAATGCCCCTCAGGACCTTTCTAAAGGTCCCCAGACCCTTCTAGTGCCCCTCAGGGCATTTATAAAGGTTCCCAGACCCTTCGAGACCCTGTCAATACCCTTATAAATGCCCCCAGACCATTCTAGAGCACCTCAGGACACTTCTAAAGGCCCGCAGAGCATTCTAATGCCCGTCAGGGCCTTTCTAAAGGCCCCCAGACCCTTCTACTGCCCCTCAGGAGCATTCTAAAGGCCCCCATACCCTTGTAATGCCCCACAGGGCCTTTCTAAAGGTCCCCAGACCCTTCTAGAGCCCATGAAGGCCCTTCTAAAGGCCCCCAGACCCTTATAGAGCCCCTCAGGACCCTTCTAAAGTCCCCCAGACCCTGCTAATTCCCCTCAGGGTTTTTATAAGGGCACCCAGACCCTTCTAATGCCCCTCAGGACATTTCTAAAGGCCCCCAGACCCTTCTAGAGCCCCTCAGGACATTTCTAAAGGCACCCAGAAACTTCTAATGCCACTCAGGGCCTTTCTAAAGGCCGCGAGACCCTTATAATCCCCCTGAGGGCCTTTAAAAAGGCCCCCAGACCCTTCTGGACCCTTTCAGGACGCTTCTAATAGCCCCCAGACCCTTCTAGAGCCCCTCAGGGCCTTTCTAAAGGCCTCCACACCCTTCTAATGACCCTCAAGACCCATGTAAAGGCCCCAAGACCCTTCTAGATTGCCTCAGGACCCATCTAAAAGCCCCCAGACCCTTCTAATGCATTTCAGGACCCTTATCAAGGCCACAAGACCCTTCTAATGCCCCTCAGGACCTTTCTAAAGGCCCTCAGACCCTTCTAATGCCCCTCAGGGCATTTATAAAGGTTCCCAGACCCATCTACTGCAACCTCAGGAGCATTCTGAAGGCCCCCAGACCCTTCTAATGCCCCACAGGGCCTTTCTAAAGGTCCCCAGACCCTTCTAGAACCCCTCAGGACCATTCTAAAGGCCCCCAGACCCTTCTAATGCCCCTCAGGGCCTTTCTAAAGTACCCCAGACACTTCTAGAACTTCTCAGGGCCTTTCTATATGACCCCAGACCCTTGTAGTGCCACTCAGGGCCTTTCTAAAAGCCGCGAGACCCTTATAATCCCCCTGAGGGCCTTTAAAAAGGCCCCCAGACCCTTCTGGACCCCCTCAGGACGCTTCTAATAGACCCCAGACCCTTCTAGAGCCCCTCAGCGACTTTCTAAAGGCCTCCACACCCTTCTAATGACCCTCAAGACCCATGTAAAGGCCCCCACACCCTTCTAGATTGCCTCAGGACCCATCTAAAAGCCCCCAGACCCTCTAATGCCCCTCAGGACCCTTCTAAAGGCCCTCAGACCCTTCTAATGCCCCTCAAGACCTATGTAAAGGCCCCTAGACCCTTCTTGATTGCCTCAGGACCCTTCTAAAAGCCCACAGACCCTTCTAATGCCTTTCAGGACCCTTATGAAGGCCACAAGACCCTTCTAATGCCCCTCAGGACCTTTCTAAAGGCCCTCAGACCCTTCTAATGCCCCTCAGGGCATTTATAAAGGTTCCCAGACCCTTCTAGAGCCCGTCAGGACCCTTATAAAGGCCCCCAGACCATTCTAGAGCCACTCAGGACACTTCTAAAGGCCCGCAGACCATTCTAATGCCCGTCAGGGCCTTTATAAAGGTCCCCAGACCCTTCTACTGCCCCTCAGGAGCATTCTAAAGGCCCCCAGACCCTTCTAATGCCCCACAGGGCCTTTCTAAAGGTCCCCAGACCCTTCTAGAGCCCCTGAAGACCCTTCTAAAGGCCCCCAGACCCTTATAGAGCCCCTCAGGACCCTTCTAAAGTCCCCCAGACCCTGCTAATTACCCGCAGGGCTTTTATAAGGGCACCCAGACCCTTCTAATGCCTCTCAGGACCCTTATAAAGGCACCAGGACCCTTCTAGAGCCTCTCAGGACAGTTTTAAATGCCTCCAGACCCTTCTAGACTCCCCTCAGGACCATTCTAAAGGCACCCAGATCCTTCTAATTCCCCTCAGGACCATTCTAAAGGCCCCCAGACCCTTCTAATGCCCCTCAGGGCCTTTCTAAAGGCCCCCAGACCCTTCTAATGCCCCTCAGGCCCTTTCTAAAGTACCCCAGACATTTCTAGAACCTCTCAGGTCTTTTCTATATGACCCCAGACCCTTGCAATGCCCCTCAGGGCCTTTTTAAAGGCCCCCAGACCCTTCTAATGCCCCTCAGGACATTTCTAAAGGCCCCCAGACCCTTCTAGAGCCCCTCAGGACATTTCTAAAAGCACCCAGACCCTTCTAATGCCACTCAGGGCCTTTCTAAAGGCCGCGAGACTCTTATAATCCCCCTGAGGGCCTTTAAAAAGGCCCCCAGACCCTCCGGGACCCCCTCAGGATGCTTCTAATAGCCCCCAGACCCTTCTAGAGCCCCTCAGCGCCTTTCTAAAGGCCTCCACACCCTTCTAATGACCCTCAAGACCCATGTAAAGGCCCCTAGACCCTTCTAGATTGCCTCAGGACCCATCTAAAGGCCCCCAGACCCTTCTAATGCCTTTCAGGACCTTTATGAAGGCCACAAGACCCTTCTAATGCCCCTCAGGACCCTTCTAAAGGCCCCCAGACCCTTCTAATGCACCTCATGGCCTTTCTAAAGTACCCCAGACACTTCTAGAACCTCTCAGGGCCTTTCTATATGACCCCAGACCCTTGTAATGACCCTAAGGGCCTTTCTAAAGGCCCCCATACAATTCTAATGCCCCTCAGGACCCTTCTAAAGGCCCCCAGACCCTTCTAATGCCCCTCAGGGCCTTTCTAAAGTACCCCAGACAATTCTAGAACCTCTCAGGGCCTTTCTATACGACCCCAGACCCTTGTAATGCCCCTCAGGGCCTTTCTAAAGGCCCCCATACCCTTCTAATGACACTCAGGACATTTCTAATGGCCCCCAGACCCTTCAAGAGCCCCTCAGGACATTTCTAAAGGCGCCCAGAACCTTCTAATGCCACTCAGGGCCTTTCTAAAGGCTGCGAGACCCTTATAATCCCCCTGAGGACCTTTAAAAAGGCCCCCAGACCCTTCTGGACCCCCTAAGGACGCTTCTAATAGACCCCAGACCCTTCTAGAGCCCCTCAGGGCCTTTCTAAAGGCCTCCACACCCTTCTAATGACCCTCAAGACCCATGTAAAGGCCCCTAGACCCTTCTAGATTGCCTCCGGACCCATCTAAAAGCCTCCAGACCCTTCCAATACCTTTCAGGACCATTATGAAGGCCACAAGACCCTTCTAATGCCCCTCAGGACCTTTCTAAAGGCCCTCAGACCCTTCTAATGCCTTTCAGGGCCTTTATAAAGGTTCCCAGACCCTTCTAGAGCCAGTCAGGACCCTTATAAAGGCCCCCAGATCATTCTAGAGCCCATCAGGACACTTCTAAAGGCCCACAGACCATTCTAATGCACGTCAGGGCCTTTATAAAGGTCCCCAGACCCTTCAACTGCCCCTCAGGAGCATTCTAAAGGCACCCAGACCATTCTAATGCCCCTCAGGGCCTTTCTAAAGGTCCCGAGACCCTTCTAGAGCCACTGAAGACCCTTCTAAAGGCCCCCAGACCCTTCTAATGCCCCTCAGGGCCTTTCTAAAAGCCCCCAGACCCTTCTAATGTCTTTCAGGGCCTTTCTAAAGGCCTCCACACCCTTCTAATGACCCTCAAGACCCATGTAAAGGCCCCTAGACCCTTCTAGATTGCCTCAGGACCCATCTAAAAGCCCCCAGACCCTTCTAATGCCTTTCAGGACCCTTATGAAGGCCACAAGACCCTTCTAATGCCCCTCAGGACCTTTCTAAAGGCCCTCAGACCATTCTAATGCACCTCAGGGCATTTATAAAGGTTCCCAGACCCTTCTAGAGCCCGTCAGGACCCTTATAAAGGCCCCCAGACCCTTATAGAGCCCCTCAGAACACTTCTAAATCCCGCAGACCATTCTAATGCCCGTCAGGGCCTTTCTAAAGGTCCCCAGACCCTTCTACTGCCCCTCAGGAGCATTCTAAAGGACCCCAGACCCTTCTAATGCCCCACAGGGCCTTTCTAAAGGTCCCCAGACCCTTCTAGAGCCCCTGAAGACCCTTCTAAAGGCCCCCAGACCCTTATAGAGCCCCTCAAAACCCTTCTAAAGTCCCCCAGACCCTGCTAATTCCCCTCAGGGCTTTTATAAGGGCACCCAGACCTTTCTAATGCCCCTCAGGACCCTTATAAAGGCACCCAGACCCTTCTAGAGACTCTCAGGACAGTTTAAATGCCTCCAGACCATTCTAGACCCCCTCAGGACCATTTTAAAGGCTTCCAGACCCTTCTAATGCCCCTCAGGACCCTTCTAAAGGCCCCCAGATCCTTCTAATGCCCCTCAGGGCCTTTCTAAAGTACCCCAGACACTTCTAGAACCTCTCAGGGCATTTCTATATGACCCCAGACCCTTCTAATGCCCCTCAGGGCCTTTCTAAAGGCCCCCAGACCCTTCTAATGCCCCTCAGGACATTTCTAAAGGCCCCCAGACCCTTCTAGAGCCCCTCAGGACATTTCTAAAGGCACCCAGACCCTTCTAATGCCACTCAAAGCCTTTCTAAAGGCTATATGACCCCAGACCCTTGTAATGCCAATCAGGGCCTTTCTAAAAGCCGCGAGACCCTTATAATCCCCCTGAGGGCCTTTAAAAAGGCCCCCAGACCCTTCTGGACCCCCTCTGGACGCTTCTAATAGTCCCCAGACCCTTCTAGAGCCCCTCAGGGCCTTTCTAAAGGCCTCCACACCCTTCTAATGACACTCAAGACCCATGTAAAGGCCCCCAGACCCCTCTAGATTGCCTCAGGACCCATCTAAAAGCCCCCAGACCCTTCTAATGCCTTTCAGGGCCTTTCTAAAGGCCTCCACACCCTTCTAATGACCCTCAAGACCCATGTAAAGGCCCCTAGACCCTTCTAGATCACCTCAGGACCCATCTAAAAGCCCCCAGACACTTCTAATGCCTTTCAGGACCCTTATGAAGGCCACAAGACCCTTCTAATGCCCCTCAGGACCTTTCTAAAGGCCCTCAGACCCTTCTAATGCCCCTCAGGGCATTTATAAAGGTTCCCAGACCCTTCTAGAGCCCGTCAGGACCCTTATAAAGCCCCCAGAACATTCTAGAGCCCCTCAGGACACTTCTAAAGGCCTGCAGACCCTGCTAATTCCCCTCAGGGCTTTTATAAGGGCACCCAGACCCTTCTAATGCCCCTCAAGAACCTTATAAATGCACCCAGACCCTTCTAGAGCCTCTCAGGACAGTTTTAAATGCCTCCAGACCCTTCTAGACCCACTCAGGACCATTCTAAAGGCCCCCAGACTCTTCTAATGCCCCTCAGGACCATTCTAATGGCCCCCAGACCCTTCTAATGCCCCTCAGGGCCTTTCTAAAGGCCCTCAGGACCCTTCTAAAGGCCCCCAGACCCTTCTAATGCCCCTCAGGGCCTTTCTAAAGTACCCCAGACACTTCTAGAACATCTCAGGGCCTTTCTATATGACCCCAGACCCTTGTAATGCCACTCAGGGCCTTTCTAAAAGCCACGAGACGCTTATAATGCCCCTCAGGACATTTCTAAAGGCCCCCAGACCCTTCAAGAGCCCCTCAGGACATTTCTAAAGGCACCCAGAACCTTCTAATGCCACTCAGAGCCTTTCTAAAGGCTGCGAGACCCTTATAATCCCCCTGAGGACCTTTAAAAAGGCCCCCAGACCCTTCTGGACCCCCTCAGGACTCTACTAATAGTCCCCAGACCCTTCTAGAGCCCCTCAGGTCCTTTCTAAAGGCCTCCACACCCTTCTAATGACCCTCAAGACCCATGTAAAGGCCCCCAGACCCTTCTAGTTTGCCTCAGGACCCATCTAAAAGACCCCAGACCCTTCTAATGCCTTTCAGGACCCTTATGAAGGCCACAAGACCCTTCTAATGCCCCTCAGGACCTTTCTAAAGGCCCTCAGACCCTTTTAATGCGCGTCAGGGCATTTATAAAGGTTCCCAGACCCTTCTAGAGCCCGCCAGGACCCTTATAAAGGCCCCCAGACCATTCTAGAGCCCCTCAGGACACTTCTGAAGGCTCGCAGACCATTCTAATGCCCGTCAGGGCCTTTATAAAGGTCCCCATACCCTTCTACTGCCCCTCAGGAGCATTCTAAAGGCACCCAGACCCTTCTAATGCCCCACAGGGCCTTTCTAAAGGTCCCCCAGACCCTTATAGAGCCCCTCAGGACCCTTCTAATGTCCCCCAGACCCTGCTAATTCCCCTCAGGGCTTTTATAAGGGCCACAAGACCCTTCTAATGCCCCTCAGGACCCTTCTAAAGGCCCCCAGACCCTTCTAATGCCCCTCAGGACCCTTATAAAGGCCCCCAGACCCTTCTAATGCCCCGCAGGGCCTTTCTAAATTACCCCAGACACTTCTAGAACCTCTCAGGGCCTTTCTATATGACCCCAGACCCTTTTAATGCCCCTCAGGGCCTTTCTAAAGGCCCCCACACCCTTCTAATGACCCTCAGGACAATTCTAAAGGCCCCCAGACCATTCAAGAGCCCCTCAGGACATTTCTAAAGGCACCCAGACCCTTCTAATGCCACTCAGGGCCTTTCTAAAGGCTGCGAGACCCTTATAATCCCTTTGAGGACTATTAAAAAGGCCCCCAGACCCTTCTGGACCCCCTCAGGACGCTTCTAATAGCCCCCACACCCTTCTAGAGCCCCTCAGGGCCTTTCTAAAGGCCTCCACACCCTTCTAATGACCCTCAAGACCCATGTAAAGGCCCCCAGACCCTTCTAGATTGCATCAGGACCCATCTAAAAGCCCCCAGACCCTTCTAATGCCTTTCAGGGCCTTTCTAAATGCCTCCACACCCTTCTAATGACCCTCAAGACCCATGTAAAGGCCCCCAGACCCTTCTAGATTGCCTCAGGTCCCATCTAAAAGACCCCGGACCCTTCTAATGCATTTCAGGACCCTTATGAAGGACACAAGACCCTACTAATGCCCCTCAGGGCATTTATAAAGGCCCCCAGACCATTCTAGAGCCCCTCAGGACACTTCTAAAGGACCGCAGACCATTCTAATGCCCGTCAGGGCCTTTCTAAAGGTCCCCAGACCCTTATAGAGCCCCTCAGGACCCTTCTAATGTCCCCCAGACCCTGCTAATTCTCCTCAGGACTTTTATAAGGGCCACAAGACCCTTCTAATGCCCCTCAGGACCCTTATAAAGGCACCCAGACCCTTCTAGAGCCTCTCAGGACAGTTTTAAAAGCCTCCAGACCCTTCTAGACCCCCATCAGGACCATTCTAAAGGCCCCCAGACCCTTCTAATGCCCCTCAGGACCCTTCTAAAGGCCCCCAGACCCTTCTAATGCCCCTCCGGACCCTTATAAAGTCCCACAGACCCTTCTAATGCCCCGCAGGGCCTTTCTAAATTACCCCAGACACTTCTAGAACCTCTCAGGGCCTTTCTGTATGACCCCAGACCCTTGTAATGCCCCTCAGGGCCTTTCTAAAGGCCCCCACACCCTTCTAATGACCCTCAGGACAATTCTAAAGGCCCCCAGACCGTTCAAGAGCCCCTCAGGACATTTCTAAAGGCACCCAGACCCTTCTAATGCCACTCAGGGGCTTTCTAAAGGCTGCGAGACCCTTATAATCCCTTTGAGGACCTTTAAAAAGGCCCCCAGATCCTTCTGGACGCCCTCAGGACGCTTCTAATAACCCCCACACCCTTCAGGAGCCACTCAGGGCCTTTCTAAAGGCCTCCACACCCTTCTAATGACCCTCAAGACCCATGTAAAGGCCCCCAGACCCTTCTAGATTGCATCAGGACCCATCTAAAAGCCCCCAGACCCTTCTAATGCCTTTCAGGGCCTTTCTAAAGGCCTCCACACCCTTCTAATGACCCTCAAGACCCATGTAAAGGCCCCCAGACCCTTCTAGATTGCCTCAGGACCCATCCAAAAGCCCCCAGACCCTTCTAATGCCTTTCAGGACCCTTATGAAGGCCACAAGACCCTTCTAATGCCCCTCAGGACCTTTCTAAAGGCCCTCAGACCTTTCTAGTCCCCCTCAGGGCATTTATAAAGGTTCCCAGACCCTTCTAGAGCCTGTCAGGACCGTTATAAAGGTCCCCAGACCATTCTAGAGCCCCTGAAGACCCTTCTAAAGGCCCCCAGACCCTTATAGAGCCCCTCAGGACATTTCTAAAGGCACCCAGACCCTTCTAATGCCTTTCAGGGCCTTTCTAAAGGCCTCCACACCATTCTAATGACCCTCAAGACCCATGTAAAGGCCTCTAGACCCTTCTAGATTGCCTCAGGACCCATCTAAATGTCCCCAGACCCTTGTAATGCTATTCAGGACCCTTATGAAGGCCACAAGACCCTTCTAATGCCCCTCAGGACCATTCTAAAAGCCCTCAGACCATTCTAATGCCCCTTAGGGCCCTTCTAAAGGCCCCCAGACCCTTCTAATGCCCCTCAGGGCCTTTCTAAAGTACCCCAGACACTTCTAGAACCTCTCAGGGCCTTTCTATATGACCCCAGACCCTTGTAAATGCCCCTCAGGGCTTTTCTAAAGGCCCCCATACCCTTCTAATGCCCCTCAGGACATTTCTAAAGGCCCCCAGACCCTTCTAGAGCACCTCAGGACATTTCTAAAGGCACCCAGACCCTTCTAATGCCACTCAGGGCCTTTCTAAAGGCCTCCACACCCTTCTAATGACCCTCAAGACCCATGTAAAGGCCCCCAGACCCTTCTAGATTGCCTCAGGACCCATCCAAAAGCCCCCAGACCCTTCTAATGCCTTTCAGGACCCTTATGAAGGCCACAAGACCCTTCTAATGCCCCTCAGGACCTTTCTAAAGGCCCTCAGACCTTTCTAGTCCCCCTCAGGGCATTTATAAAGGTTCCCAGACCCTTCTAGAGCCTGTCAGGACCGTTATAAAGGTCCCCAGACCATTCTAGAGCCCCTGAAGACCCTTCTAAAGGCCCCCAGACCCTTATAGAGCCCCTCAGGACATTTCTAAAGGCACCCAGACCCTTCTAATGCCTTTCAGGGCCTTTCTAAAGGCCTCCACACCATTCTAATGACCCTCAAGACCCATGTAAAGGCCTCTAGACCCTTCTAGATTGCCTCAGGACCCATCTAAATGTCCCCAGACCCTTGTAATGCTATTCAGGACCCTTATGAAGGCCACAAGACCCTTCTAATGCCCCTCAGGACCATTCTAAAAGCCCTCAGACCATTCTAATGCCCCTTAGGGCCCTTCTAAAGGCCCCCAGACCCTTCTAATGCCCCTCAGGGCCTTTCTAAAGTACCCCAGACACTTCTAGAACCTCTCAGGGCCTTTCTATATGACCCCAGACCCTTGTAAATGCCCCTCAGGGCTTTTCTAAAGGCCCCCATACCCTTCTAATGCCCCTCAGGACATTTCTAAAGGCCCCCAGACCCTTCTAGAGCACCTCAGGACATTTCTAAAGGCACCCAGACCCTTCTAATGCCACTCAGGGCCTTTCTAAAGGACGCGAGACCCTTATAATCCCCCTGAGAGCCTTTAAAAAGGCCCCCAGACCCTTCTGGACCCCCTCAGGACGCTTCTAATAGCCCCCAGACCCTTCTAGAGCCCCTCAGGGCCTTTCTAAAGGCCTCCACACCCTTCAAATGACCCTCAAGACCCATGTAAAGGCCTCTAGACCCTTCTAGATTTGCTCAAGACCTACCTAAAAGACCCCAGACCCTTCTAATGCCTTTCAGGACCCTTATGAAGGCCACAAGACCCTTCTAATGCCCCTCAGGACCTTTCTAAAGGACCTCAGACCCTTCTAATGCCCCTCAGGGCATATATAAAGGTTCCCAGACCCTTCTAGAGCCCGTTAGGACCCTTATAAAGGCCCCCAGACCATTCTAGAGCCCCTCAGGACACTTCTACAGGCCCGCAGACCATTCTAATGCCCGTCAGGGCCTTTCTAAAGGTCCCCAGACCCTTCTACTGCCCCTCAGGAGCATTCTAAAGGCCCCCAGACCCTTCTAATGCCCCACAGGGCCTTTCTAAAGGTCCCCAGACCCTTCTAGAGCACCTGAAGACCCTTCTAAAGGCCCCCAGACCCTTGTAATGCCCCTCAAGGCCTTTCTAAAGTACGCCAGACACTTCTAGAAACGATCAGGGCCTTTCTATATGACCCGAGACCCTTCTAATGCCTGTCAGGGCCTTTCTAAAGGCCGCGAGACCCTTATAATCCCACTGAGGTCCTTTAAAAAGCACCCAGACCCTTCTGGACCCCCTCAGGACGCTTCTAATAGCACCCAGACCCTTTTAGAGCCCCTCAGGGCCTTTCTAAAGGCCTCCACAACCTTCTAATGACCCTCAAGACCCATGTAAAGGCCCCCAGACCCTTCTAGATTGCCTCAGGACCCATCTAAAAGCCCCCAGACCCTTCTAATGCCTTTCAGGACCATTATGAAGGCCACAAGACCCATCTAATGCCCCTCAGGACCTTTCTAAAGGCCCTCAGACCCTTCTAATGCCCCTCAGGGCATTTATAAAGGTTCCCAGACCATTCTAGAGCCCGTCAGGACACTTATAAAGGTCCCCAGACCCTTCTACTGCCCCTCAGGAGCATTCTAAAGGCCCCCAGACCCTTCTAATGCCCCACAGGGCCTTTCTAAAGGTCCCCAGACCCTTCTGGAGCCCCTGAAGACCCTTCAAAATGCCCCCAGACCATTATAGAGCCACTCAGGACCCTTCTTAAGTCCCCCAGACCCTGCTAATTCCTCACAGGGCTTTTATAAGGGCACCCAGACCCTTCTAATGCCCCTCAGGACCCTTATAAAGGCACCCTGACCCGTCTAGAGCCTCTCAGGACAGTTTTAAATGCCTCCAGACCCTTCTAGACCCCCTCAGGACCATTCTAAAGGCCCCCAGACCCTTCTAATGCCCCTCAGGGCCTTTCTAAAGGCCCCCAGACCCTTGTAATGCCCCTCAGGTCCTTTTTAAAGGCCCCCAGACCCTTCTAATGCCCCTCAGGGCCTTTCTAAAGGCCGCGAGACCCTTATAATCCCCCTGAGCGCCTTTAAAAAGGCCCCCAGACCCTCCGGGACCCCCTCAGGATGCTTCTAATAGCCCCCAGACCCTTCTAGAGCCCCTCAGGGCCTTTCTAAAGGCCTCCACACCCTCCTAATGACCCTCAAGACCCATGTAAAGGCCCCCAGACCCTTCTAGATTGCATCAGGACCCATCTAAAAACCCCCAGACCCTTCTAATGCCTTTCAGGGCCTTTCTAAAGGCCTCCACACCCTTCTAATGACCCTCAAGACCCATGTAAAGGCCCCCAGACCCTTCTAGATTGCCTCAGGACTCATCCAAAAGCCCCCAGACCCTTCTAATGCCTTTCAGGACCCTTATGAAGGCCACAAGACCCTTCTAATGCCCCTCAGGACCTTTCTAAAGGCCCTCAGACCTTTCTAGTGCCCCTCAGGGCATTTATAAAGGTTCCCAGACCCTTCTAGTGCCTGTCAGGACCCTTATAAAGGCCCCCAGACCATTCTAGAGCCCCTGAAGACCCTTCTAAAGGCCCCCAGACCCTTATAGAGCCCCTCAGGACATTTCTAGAGGCACCCAGACCCTTCTAATGCCACTCAGGGCCTTTCTAAAGTCCGCGAGACCCTTATAATCCCCCTTAGGGCCTTTGAAGAGGCCCCCAGACCCTTCTGGACCCTTTCAGGACGCTTCTAATAGCCCCCAGACCCTTCTAGAGCCCCTCAGGGCCTTTCTAAAGGCCTCCACACCCTTCTAATGACCCTCAAGACCCATGTAAACGCCTCTAGACCCTTCCAGATTTGCTCAAGACCCACCTAAAAGACCCCAGACCCTTCTAATGCCTTTCAGGACTCTTATGAAGGCCACAAGACCCTTCTAATGCCCCTCAGGACCTTTCTAAAGGACCTCAGACCCTTCTAATGCCCCTCAGGGCATATATAAAGGTTCCCAGACCCTTCTAGAGCCCGTCAGGACCCTTACAAAGGCCCCCAGACCATTCTAGAGCCCCTCAGGACACTTCTACAGGCCCGCAGACCATTCTAATGCCCGTCAGGGCCTTTCTAAAGGTCCCCAGACCCTTCTACTGCCCCTCAGGAGCATTCTAAAGGCCCCCAGACCCTTCTAATGCCCCACAGGGCCTTTCTAAAGGTCCCCAGACCCTTCTAGAGCACCTGAAGACCTTTCTAAAGGCCCCCAGACCCTTGTAATGCCCCTCAAGGCCTTTCTAAAGTACGCCAGACACTTCTAGAAACTATCAAGGCCTTTCTATATGACCAGAGACCCTTCTAATGCCTGTCAGGGCCTTTCTAAAGGCCGCTAGACCCTTATAATCCCACTGAGGTCCTTTAAAAAGCACCCAGACCCTTCTGGACCCCCTCAGGACGCTTCTAATAGCCCCCAGACCCTTTTAGAGCCCCTCAGGGCCTTTCTAAAGGCCTCCACACCCTTCTAATGACCCTCAAGACCCATGCAAAGGCCCCCAGACCCTTCTAGATTGCCTCAGGACCCATCTAAAAGCCCCCAGACCCTTCTAATGCCTTTCAGGACCCTAATGAAGGCCACAAGACCCATCTAATGCCCCTCAGGACCTTTCTAAAGGTCCCCAGACCCTTCTAGTGCCCCTCAGGGCGTTTATAAAGGTTCCCAGACCCTTCGAGACCCTGTCAATACCCTTATAAATGCCCCCAGACCATTCTAGAGCACCTCAGGACACTTCTAAAGGCCCGCAGAGCATTCTAATGCCCGTCAGGGCCTTTCTAAAGGCCCCCAGACCCTTCTACTGCCCCTCAGGAGCATTCTAAAGGCCCCCATACCCTTGTAATGCCCCACAGGGCCTTTCTAAAGGTCCCCAGACCCTTCTAGAGCCCATGAAGGCCCTTCTAAAGGCCCCCAGACCCTTATAGAGCCCCTCAGGACCCTTCTAAAGTCCCCCAGACCCTGCTAATTCCCCTCAGGGTTTTTATAAGGGCACCCAGACCCTTCTAATGCCCCTCAGGACATTTCTAAAGGCCCCCAGACCCTTCTAGAGCCCCTCAGGACATTTCTAAAGGCACCCAGAAACTTCTAATGCCACTCAGGGCCTTTCTAAAGGCCGCGAGACCCTTATAATCCCCCTGAGGGCCTTTAAAAAGGCCCCCAGACCCTTCTGGACCCTTTCAGGACGCTTCTAATAGCCCCCAGACCCTTCTAGAGCCCCTCAGGGCCTTTCTAAAGGCCTCCACACCCTTCTAATGACCCTCAAGACCCATGTAAAGGCCCCTAGACCCTTCTAGATTGCCTCAGGACCCATCTAAAAGCCCCCAGACCCTTCTAATGCATTTCAGGACCCTTATCAAGGCCACAAGACCCTTCTAATGCCCCTCAGGACCTTTCTAAAGGCCCTCAGACCCTTCTAATGCCCCTCAGGGCATTTATAAAGGTTCCCAGACCCATCTACTGCAACCTCAGGAGCATTCTGAAGGCCCCCAGACCCTTCTAATGCCCCACAGGGCCTTTCTAAAGGTCCCCAGACCCTTCTAGAGCCCTTGAAGACCCTTCTAAAGGACCCCAGACCCTTCTAGAGCCCCTCAGGGCCTGTCTAAAGGCCTCCACACCCTTCTAATGACTCTCAAGACCCATGTAAAGGCCCCTAGACCCTTCTAGATTGCCTCAGGACCCATCAAAGAGCCCCCAGACCCTTCTAATGCCTTTCAGGACCCTTCTAAGGGCCTCCACACCCTTCTAATGACCCTCAAGAACCATGTAAAGGCCCCTAGACCCTTCTAGATTGCCTCAGGATCAATCTAAAAGCCCCCAGAGCCTTCTAATGCCTTTCAGGACCCTTATGAAGGCCACAAGACCCTTCTCATGCCCCTCAGGACCTTTATAAAGGCCCTCAGACCATTCTAGAGCCCGTCAGGACCCTTATAAAGGTCTCCAGACCCTTCTACTTCACCTCAGGAGCATTCTAAAGGCCCCCAGACCCTTCTAATACCCCACAGGGCCTTTCTAAAGGTCCCCAGACCCCTCTAGAGCCCCTGAAGACCCTTCTAAAGGCCCCCAGACCCTTATAGAGCCCCTCAGGACCCTTCTAAAGGCCCCCAGACCCTGCTAATTCCCCTCAGGGCTTTTATAAGGGCACCCAGACCCTTCTAATGCCCCTCAGGACCCTTATAAAGGCACCCAGACCCTTCTAGAGCCTCTCAGGACAGTTTTAAATGCCTCCAGACCCTTCTAGACCCGCTCAGGACCATTCTAAAGGCCCCCAGACCCTTCTAATGCCCCTCAGGACCCTTCTAAAGGCACCCACACCCTTCTAATGCCTTTCAGGACCCTTCTAAGGGCCTCCACACCCTTCTAATGACCCTCAAGACCCATGTAAAGGCCCCTAGATCCTTCTAGATTGCCTCAGGACCCATCTAAAAGACCCCAGACCCTTCTAATGCCTTTCAGGACCCTTTTGAAGGCCACAAGACCCTTCTAATGCCCCTCAGGACCTTTCTAACGGCCCTCAGACCCTTCTAGAGCCCGTCAGGACCCTGATAAAGGTCCCCAGACCATTCTACTGACCCTCAGGAGCATTCTAAAGGCCCCCAGACCCTTCTAATGCCCCACAGGGCCTTTCTAAATGCCCCCATACACTTCTAATGCCCCTCAGGTCATTTCTAAAGGCACCCAGACCCTTCTAATGCCACTCAGGGCCTTTCTAAAGGCCGCGAGACCCTTATAATCCCACTGAGGGCCTTTAAAAAGGCCCCCAGACCCTTCTGGACCCCCTCAGGATGCTTCTAATAGCCCCCAGACCCTTCTAGAGCCCCTCAGGGCCTTTCTAAAGGCCTTCACACCCTTCTAAGGACACTCAAGACCCATCTAAAAGCCCCCAGACCCTTCTAATGCCTTTCAGGGCCTTTCTAAAGGCCTCCACACCCTTCTAATGACCCTCAAGACCCATGTAAAGGCCCCTAGACCCTTCTAGATTGCCTCAGGACCCATCTAAAAGCCCCAGACCCTTCTAATGCCTTTCAGGACCCTTATGAAGGCCACAAGACCCTTCTAATGCCCCTCAGGACCTTTATAAAGGCCCTCAGACCCTTCTAATGCCACTCAGGGCATTTATAAAGGTCCCCAGACCCTTCTACTGCCCCTCAGGAGCATTCTAAAGGCCCCCAGACCCTTCTAATGCCCCACAGGGCCTTCCTAAAGGTCCCCAGACCCTTCTAGAGCCCCTGAAGAACCTTCTAAAAGCCCCCAGACCCTTCTAGAGCCCCTCAGGGCCTTTCTAAAGGCCTCCACAACCTTCTAATGACCCTCAAGACCCATGTAAAGGCCCCCAGACCCTTCTAGATTGCCTCAGGACCCATCTAAAAGCCCCCAGACCATTCTAATGCCTTTCAGGACCCTTATGAAGGCAACAAGACCCTTCTAGAGCACGTCAGGACCTTTCTAAAGGCCCTCAGACCCTTCTAATGCCCCTCAGGGCATTTATAAAGGTTCCCAGACCCTTCTAGAGCCCGTCAGGGCATTTATAAAGGTCCCCAGACCCTTCTACTGCCCCTCAGGAGCATTCTAAAGGACCCCAGACCCTTCTAATGCCCCACAGGGCCTTTCTAAAGGTTCCCAGACCCTTCTAGAGCCCCTGAAGACCCTTCTAAAGGCCCCCAGACCCTTATAGAGCCCCTTAGGCCCCTTCTAAAGGCCCCCAGACCCTGCTAATTCCCCTCAGGGCTTTCATAATGGCACCCAGACCCTTCTAATGCACCTCAGGACCCTTATAAAGTCACCCAGACCCTTCTAGAGCCTCTCAGGACAGTTTTAAATGCCTCCAGACCCTTCTAGACCCCCTCAGGACCATTCTAAAGGCCCCCAGACCTTTCTAATGCCCCTCAGGGCCTTTCTAAAGGCCCCCATACCCTTCTAATGCCCCTCAGGTCAGTTCTAAAGGCCCCCAGACCATTCTGGACCCCCTCAGGACGCTTCTAATAGCCCCCAGACCCTTCTAGATCCCCTCAGGGCCTTTCTAAAGGCCTCCACACCCTTCTAATGACCCTCAAGACCCATGTAAAGGCCCCTAGACCCTTCTAGATTGCCTCAGGACCAATCTAAAAGCCCCCAGACCCTTCTAATGCCTTCCAGGACCCTTATGAAGACCACAAGACCCTTCTAATGCCCCTCAGGACCTTTCTAAAGGCCCTCAGACCCTTCTAATGCACCTCAGGGCATTTGTAAAGGTTCCCTGACCCTTCTAGAGCACGTCAGGACACTTTTAAAGGTCCCCAGACCCTTCTACTGCCCCTCAGGAGCATTCTAAAGGCCCTCAGACCGTTCTAATGCCCGTCAGGGCCTTTCTAAAGGTCCCCAGACCCTTCTAGAGCCCCTGAAGACCCTTCTAAAGGCCCCCAGACCCTTCTAATGCCACACAGGGCCTTTCTAAAGATCCCCAGACCCTTCTAGAGCCCCTCAAGACCCTTCAAAACGCCCCCAGACCCTTATAGAGCCCCTAAGGACCTTTCTAAAGTCCCCCAGACCCTGCTAATTCTCCTCAGGGCTTTTATAAGGGCACCCAGACCCTTCTAATGCCCCTCAGGACCCTTCTAAAGGCACCCAGACCCTTCTAGAGCCTCTCAGAACAGATTTAAATGCCTCCAGACCCTTCTAGACCCCCTCAGGACCATTCTAAAGGCCCCCAGACCCTTCTAATGCCCCTCAGGACTTTTCTAAAGGCCCTCAGACCCTTCTAATGCCCCTTAGGGCATTTATAAAGGTTCCCAGACCCTTCTAGAGCAATCAGTACCCTTATAAAGGCCCCCAGACCATTCTAGAGCCCCTCAGGACACTTCTAAAGGCCCGCAGACCATTCTAATGCCCGTCAGGGCCTTATAAATGTCCCCAGACCCTTCTACTGCCCCTCAGGAGCATTCTAAAGGCCCCCAGACCCTTCTAATGCCCCACAGGGCCTTTCTAAAGGTCCCCAGACCCTTCTAGAGCCCCTGAAGACCCTTCTAAAGGCCCCCAGACCCTTATAGAGCCCCTCAGGACCCTTCTAAAGTCCCCCAGACCCCGCTAATTGCCCTCAGGGCTTTTATAAGGGCACCCAGACCCTTCTAATGCCCCTCAGGACCCTTATAAAGGCACCCAGACCCTTCTAGAGCATCTCAGGACAGTTTTAAATGCATCCAGACCCTTCTAGACCCTCCTGAGGACCATTCTAAAGGCCCCCAGACCCTTCTAATGCCCCTCAGGGCCTTTCTAAAGTCCCCCATACTTTTGTAATGCCCCTCACGTCATTTCTAAAGGCACCCACACCCTTCTAATGCCACTCAGGGCCTTTCTAAAGGCCGCGAGACCCTTATAATCCCCCTGAGGGCCTTTAAAAAGGCCCCTAGACCCTTCTGGACCCATTCAGGACGCTTCTAATAGCCCCCAGACCCTTCTAGAGCTCCTCAGGGCCTTTCTAAAGGCCTCCACACCCTTCTAATGACCCTCAAGACCCATGTATAGGCCCCCAGACCCTTCTAGATTGCCTCAGGACCCATCTAAAAGCCCCCAGACCATTCTAATGCATTTCAGGGCCTTTCTAAAGGCCTCCACACCCTTCTAATGACCCTCGAGACCCATGTAAAGGCCCCTAGACCCTTCTAGATTGCCTCAGGACCCATCTAAAAGCCCCCAGACCCTTCTAATGCCTTTCAGGACCCTTATGAAGGCAACAAGACCATTCTAATACCCCTCAGGACCTTGCTAAAGGCCCTCAGACCTTCTAATGCCCCTCAGGGCATTTATAAAGGTTCCCAGACCCTTCTACTGCCCCTCAGGAGCATTCTAAAGGCCCCCAGACCCTTCTAATGCCCGTCAGGACCTTTCTAAAGGTCCCCAGACCCTTCTAGAGCCCCTGAAGACCCTTCTAAAGGCCCCCAGACCCTTATAGAGCCCCTAAGGACCCTTCTAAAGTCCCCCAGACCCTGCTAATTCTCCTCAGGGCTTTTATAAGGGCACCCAGACCCTTCTAATGCCCCTCAGGACCCTTATAAAGGCACCCAGACCCTTCTAGAGCCTCTCAGAACAGTTTTAAATGCCTCCAGACCCTTCTAGACCCCCTCAGGACCATTCTAAAGACCCTCAGACCCTTCTAATGCCCCTTAGGGCATTTATAAAGGTTCCCAGACCCTTCTAGAGCATGTCAGTACCCTTATAAAGGCCCCCAGACCATTCTAGCGCCCCTCAGGACACTTCTCAAGGCCCGCAGACCATTCTAATGCCCGTCAGGGTCTTATAAAGGTCCCCTGACCCTTCTACTGCCCCTCAGGAGCATTCTAAAGGCCCCCCAGACCCTTCTAATGCCCCACAGGGCCTTTCTAAAGGTCCCCAGACCCTTCTAGAGCCCCTGAAGACCCTTCTAAAGGCCCCCAGACCCTTATAGACCCCCTCAGGACCCTTCTTAAGGCCCCCAGACCCTGCTAAATCCTTTCAGTGCTTTTATAGCGGCACCCAGACCCTTCTAATGCCCCTCAGGACCCTTATAAAGGCATCCAGACCCTTCTAGAGCCTCTCAGGACAGTTTTAAATGCCTCCAGACCCTTCTAGACCCCCACAGGACCATTCTAAAGGCCCCCAGACCCTTCTAATGCCCATCAGGATCTTTCTAAAGGCCCCCATACCCTTATAATGCCCCTGAGGTCATTTCTAAAGGCACCCAGACCCTTCTAATGCCACTCAGGGCTTTTCTAAAGGCTGCGAGACCCTTAGAATCCCCCTGAGGGCCTTTAAAAAGGCCCCCAGACCCTTCTAGACCCCCTCAGGACGCTTCTAATAGCCCCCAGACCCTTCTAGAGCCCCTCAGGGGCTTTCTAAAGGCCTCCACACCCTTCTAATGACCCTCAAGTCCCATGTAAAGGCCCCCAGACCCTTCTAGATTGCCTCAGGACCCATCTAAAAGCCCCCAGACCCTTCTAATGCATTTCAGGGCCTTTCTAAAGGCCTCCACACCCTTCTAATGATGCTCATGACCCATGTAAAGGCCCCCAGACCCTTCTAGATTGCCTGAGGACCCATCTAAAAGCCCCCAGAGCCTTCTAATGCCTTTCAGGACCCTTATGAATGCCACAAGACCCTTCTAATGCCCCTCAGGACGTTTCTAAAGGCCCCCAGACCCTTCTAGATCCCCTCAGGGCCTTTCTAAAGGCCTCCACACCCTTCTAATGACCCTCAAGACCCATGTAAAGGCCCCCAGACCCTTCTAGATTGCCTGAGGACCCATCTAAAAGCCCCCATACCTTTCTAATGCCTTTCAGGGCCTTTCTAAAGGCCTCCACACCATTCTAATGACCCTCAAGACCCATGTAAAGGCCCCTAGACCCTTCTAGATTGCCTCAGGACCCATCTAAAAGCCCCCAGACCCTTCTAATGCCTTTCAGGACCCATATGAAGGCCACAAGACCCTTCTAATGCCCCTCAGGACGTTTCTAAAGGCCCTCAGACCCTTCTAATGCCCCTCAGGGCATTTATAAAGGTCCCCAGACCCTTCTACTGCCCCTCAGGAGCATTCTGAATGCCCCCAGACCCTTCTAATGCCTTTCAGGGCCTTTCTAAAGGCCTCCACACCCTTCTAATGATGCTCATGACCCATGTAAAGGCCCCCAGACCCTTCTAGATTGCCTGAGGACCCATCTAAAAGCCCCCAGAGCCTTCTAATGCCTTTCAGGACCCTTATGAAGGCCACAAGACCCTTCTAATGCCCCTCAGGACGTTTCTAAAGGCCCCCAGACCCTTCTAGATCCCCTCAGGGCCTTTCTAAAGGCCTCCACACCCTTCTAATGACCCTCAAGACCCATGTAAAGGCCCCCAGACCCTTCTAGATTGCCTGAGGACCCATCTAAAAGCCCCCAGACCATTCTAATGCCTTTCAGGGCCTTTCTAAAGGCCTCCACACCCTTCTAATGACCCTCAAGACCCATGTAAAGGCGCCTAGACCCTTCTAGATTGCCTCAGGACCCATCTAAAAGCCCCCAGACCCTTCTAATGCCTTTCAGGACCCTTATGAAGGCCACAAGACCCTTCTAATGCCCCTCAGGACGTTTCTAAAGGCCCTCAGACCCTTCTAATGCCCCTCAGGTCATTTATAAAGGTCCCCAGACCCTTCTACTGCCCCTCAGGAGCATTCTGAAAGCCCCCAGACCATTCTAATGCCTTTCAGGGCCTTTCTAAAGGACTCCACACCCTTCTAATAACCCTCAAGACCCATGTAAAGGACCCTAGACGCTTCTAGATTGCCTCAGGACCCATCTAAAAGCCCCCAGACCCTTCTAATGCCTCTCAGGACCTTTCTAAAGTCCCTCAGACCCTTCTAGAGCCCGTCAGGACCCTTATAAAGGTCCCCAGACCCTTCTAGAGCCCGTCAGGACACTTATAAAGGTCCCCAGACCCTTCTACTGCCCCTCAGGACCATTCTAAAGGCCCCCAGACCCTTCTAATGCCCCTCAGGGCCTTTCTAAAGGCTCCCATACCCTTCTAATGCCCCTCAGGTCATTTCTAAAGGCACCCAGACCCTTCTAATGCCACTCAGGGCCTTTCTAAAGGCCGCGAGACCCTTATAATCCCCCTGAGGGCCTTTAAAAAGGCCCCCAGACCCTTCTGGACCCCCTCAGGGTGATTCTAATAGCCCCCAGACCCTTCTAGAGCTCTTCAGGGCCTTTTTAAAGGCCTCCACACCCTTCTAATGACCCTCAAGACCCATGTAAAGGCCCCCAGACCCTTCTAGATTGCCTCAGGACCCATCTAAAAGCCCCCAGACCCTTCTAATGCCTTTCAGGACCCTTATCAAGGCCACAAGACCCTTCTAATGCCCCTCAGGACCTTTCTAAAGGCCCTCAGACCATTCTAATGCCCCTCAGGGCATTTATAAAAGTTCCCAGACCCTTCTAGAGCCCGTCAGGACACTTATAAAGGCCCCCAGACCATTCTAGAGCCCCTCAGGACACTTCTAAATCCCGCAGACCATTCTAATGCCCGTCAGGGCCTCTCTAAAGGTCCACAGACCCTTATAGAGCCCCTCAGGACACTTCTAAAGGCCCCCAGACCCTGTTAATTCCTTTCAGGGCTTTTATAAGGGCACCCAGACCCTTCTAATGCCCCTCAGGACCCTTATAAAGGCACCCAGACCCTTCTAGAGCCTCTCAGGACAGTTTTAAATGCCTCCAGACCCTTCTAGACCCCCTCAGGACCATTCTAAAGGCCCCCAGACTCTTCTAATGCCCCTCAGGGCCTTTCTAAAGTACCCCAGACAATTCTAGAACATCTCAGGGCCTTTATATATGACCCCAGACCCTTGTAATGCCACTCAGGGCCTTTCTAAAGGCCGCGAGACCCTTATAATTCCCCTTGAGGGCCTTTAAAAAGTCCCCCAGACCCTTCTGGACCCCCTCAGGACGTTTCTAATAGCCCCCAGACCCTTCTAGAGCCCCTCAGGGCCTTTCTAAAGGCCTCCACACCCTTCTAATGAACCTCAAGACCCATGTAAAGGCCCCCAGACCCTTCTAGATTGCCTCAGGACCCATCTAAAAGCTCCCACAGCCTTCTAATGCCTTTCAGGGCCTTTCTAAAGGCCTCCACACCCTTCTAATGACCCTCAAGACCCATGTAAAGGCCCCCAGACCCTTCTAGATTGCCTGAGGACCCATCTAAAAGCCCCCAGACCCTTCTAATGCCTTTCAGGACCCTTATGAAGGCCACAAGACCCTTCTAATGCCCCTCAGGACCTTTCTAAAGGCCCTCAGACCCTTCTAATGCCCCTCAGGGCATTTATAAAGGTTCCCAGACCCTTCTAGAGCCCGTCAGGACCCTTATAAAGGCCCCCAGACCATTCTAGAGCCCCTAAGGACACTTCTAAAGGCCTGCAGACCATTCTAATGCCCATCAGGGCCTTATAAAGGTCCCCAGACCCTTCTACTGCCCCTCAGGAGCATTCTAAAGGCCCCAAGACCCTTCTAATGCCCCACAAGGCCTTTCTAAATGTCCCGAGACCCTTCTAGAGCCCTTGAAAACCCTTCTAAAGGCCCCCAGACTTTTATAGAGGCCCTCAGGACCCTTCTAAAGTCCCGCAGACCCTGCTAATTCCTCTCAGGACTTTTATAAGGGCACCCAGACCGTTCTAATGCCCCTCAGGACCCTTATAAAGGCACCCAGACCCTTCTAGAGCCTGTCAGGACAGTTTTAAAGGCCTCCAGATCCTTCTAGACCCACTCAGGACCATTCTAAAGGCCCCCAGACCCTTCTAATTCCCCTCAGGGCCTTTCTAAAGGCACCCAGACCCTTCTAATGCCACTCAGAGCCTTTCTAAAGGCCGCGAGACCCTTATAATCCCCCTGAGGGCCTTTATAAAGGACCCCAGACCATTCTGGACCCCTCAGGACCCTTCTAATAGCCCCCAGACCCTTCTAGAGCACCTCAGGGCCTTTCTAAAGGCCTCCACACCCTTCTAATGACCCTCAAGACCCATGTAAAGGCCCCCAGACCCTTCTAGATTGCCTGAGGACCCATCTAAAAGCCCCCAGACCCTTCTAATGCCTTTCAGGACCATTATCAAGGCCACAAGACCCTTCTAATGACCCTCAGGACCTTTCTAAATGCCCTCAGACCCTTCTAATGCCCCTCAGGGCATTTATAAAGGCCCCCAGACCATTCTAGAGCCCCTCAGGACACTTCTAAATCCCGCAGACCATTCTAATGCCCGTCAGGGCCTTTATAAAGGTCCCCAGACCCTTCTACTGCCCCTCAGGAGCATTCTAAAGGCCCCCAGACCCTTCTAATGCCCCACAGGGGCTTTCTAAAGGTCCCCAGACCCTTATAGAGCCCCTGAAGACCCTTCTAAAGGCCCCCAGACCCTTATAGAGCCCCTCAGGACCCTTCTAAAGGCCCCCAGACCCTGTTAATTCCTTTCAGGGCTTTTATAAGGGCACCCAGACCCTTCTAATGCCCCTCAGGACCCTTATAAAGGCACCCAGACCCTTCTAGAGCCTCTCAGGACAGTTTTAAATGCCTCCAGACCCTTCTAGACCCCCTCAGGACCATTCTAAAGGCCCCCAGACCCTTCTAATGCCCATCAGGGCATTTCTAAAGGCACCCAGACCCTTCTAATGCCCCTCAGGTCATTTCTAAAGGCCCCCAGACCATTCTATACCCCCTCAGGACGCTTCTAATAGCCCCCAGACCCTTCTAGTGCCCCTCAGGGCCTTTCTAAAGGCCTCCACACCCTTCTAATGACCCTCAAGACCCATGTAAAGGCCCCCAGACCCTTCTAGATTGCCTCAGGACCCATCTAAAAGCCCCCAGACCCTTCTAATGCCTTTCAGGGCCTTTCTAAAGGCCTCCACACCCTTCTAATGACCCTCAAGACCCATGTAAAGGCCCCTAGACCCTTCTAGATTGCCTCAGGACCCATCTAAAAGCCCCCAGACCCTTCCAATGCCTTTCAGGACCCTTATGAAGGTCACAAGACCCTTCTAATGCCCCTCAGGACCTTTCTAAAGGCCCTCAGACCATTCTAGAACCCGTCAGGACCCTTATAAAGGTCCCCAGAGCCTTCTAGAGCCCGTCAGGACCCTTATAAAGGTCCCCAGACCCTTCTACTGCCCCTCAGGAGCATTCTAAAGGCCCCCAGACCCTTCTAATGCCCCACAGGGCCTTTCTAAAGGTCCCCAGACCCTTCTAGAGCCCCTGAAGTCCCCTCTAAAGGCCCCCAGACCCTTATAGAGCCCCTCAGGACCCTTCTAAAGGCCCCCAGACCCTGTTAATTCCTTTCAGGGCTTTTATAAGGGCACCCAGACCCTTCTAATGCCCCTCAGGACCCTTATAAAGGCACCCAGACCCTTCTAGAGCCTCTCAGGACAGTTTTAAATGCCTCCAGACGCTTCTAGACCCCCTCAGGTCCATTCTAAAGGCCTCCAGACCCTTCTACTGCCCCTCAGGAGCATTCTGAATGCCCCCAGACCCTTCTAATGCCTTTCAGGGCCTTTCTAAAGGCCTCCACACCCTTCTAATGACCCTCAAGACCCATGTAAAGGCCCCCAGACCCTTCTAGATTGCCTCAGGACCCATCTAAAAGCCCCCAGACCCTTCTAATGCCTTTCAGGACCCTTATCAAGGCCACAAGACCCTTCTAATGCCCCTCAGGACCTTTCTAAAGGCCCTCAGACCCTTCTAATGCCCCTCAGGGCATTTATAAAGGTTCCCAGACCCTTCTAGAGCCCGTCAGGACACTTATAAAGGACCCCAGACCATTCTAGAGCCCCTCAGGACACTTCTAAATCCCGCAGACCATTCTAATGCCCGTCAGGGCCTTTATAAAGGTCCCCAGACCCTTCTACTGCCCCTCAGGAGCATTCTAAAGGCCCCCAGACCCTTCTAATGCCCCACAGGGCCTTTCTAAAGGTCCCCAGACCCTTCTAGAGCCCCTGAAGTCCCTTCTAAATGCCCCCAGACCCTTATAGAGCCCCTCAGGACACTTCTAAAGGCCCCCAGACCCTGTTAATTCCTTTCAGGGCTTTTATAAGGGCACCCAGACCCTTCTAATGCCCCTCAGGACCCTTATAAAGGCACCCAGACTCTTCTAGAGCCTCTCAGGACAGTTTTAAATGCCTCCAGACCCTTCTAGACCCTCTCAGGACCATTCTAAAGGCCCCCAGACCCTTCTAATGCCCATCAGGGCCTTTCTAAAGGCCCCCATACCCTTCTAATGCCCCTCAGGTCATTTCTAAAGGCCCCCAGACCCTTCTAATGCCCCACAGGGGCTTTCTAAAGGTCCCCAGACCCTTCTAGACCCCCTCAGGACCATTCTAAAGGCCCCCAGACCCTTCTAATGCCCCTCAGGGCCTTTATAAAGGCTCCCATACCCTTCTAATGCCCCTCAGGTCATTTCTAAAGGCACCCAGACCCTTCTAATGCCACTCAGGGCCTTTCTATAGGCCGCGAGACCCTTATAATCCCCCTGAGGGCCTTTAAAAAGGCCCCCAGACCCTTCTAGACCCCCTCAGGACGCTTCTAATAGCCCCCAGACCCTTCTAGTGCCCCACAGGGCCTTTCTAAAGGCCTCCACACCCTTCTAATGACACTCAAGACCCATGTAAAGGCCCCCACACCCTTCTAGATTGCCTCAGGACCCATCTAAAAGCCCCCAGACCCTTCTAATGCCTTTCAGGGCCTTTCAAAAGGCCTCCACACCCTTCTAATGACCATCAAGACCCATGTAAAGGCCCCTAGACGCTTCTAGATTGCCTCAGGACCCATCTAAAAGCCCCCAGACCCTTCTAATGCCTTTCAGGACTCTTATGAAGGCCACAAGACCCTTCTAATGCCCCTCAGGACCTTTCTAAATGCACTCAGACCCTTCTATAGCCCGTCAGGACCCTTATAAAGGTCCCCAGACCCTTCTAGAGCCCGTCAGGACCCTTATAAAGGTCCCCAGACCCTTCTACTGCCCCTCAGGAGCATTCTAAAGGTCCCCAGACCCTTCTAATGCCCCACAGGGCCTTTCTAAAGGTCCCCAGACCCCTCTAGAGCCCCTGAAGACCCTTCTAAAGGCCCCCAGACCCTTATAGAGCCCCTCAGGACCCTTCTAAAGTCCCCCAGACCCTGCTAATTCCCCTCAGGGCTTTTATAAGGGCACCCAGACCCTTCTAATGCCCCTCAGGACCCTTATAAAGGCACCCAGACCCTTCTAGAGACTCTCAGGACAGTTTTAAATGCCTCCTGATCCTTCTAGACCCCCTCAGGACCATTCTAAAGGCCCCCAGACCCTTCTAATGCCCCTCAGGGCCTTTCTAAAGTACCCCAGACACTTCTAGAACATCTCAGGGCCTTTATATATGACCCCAGACCCTTGTAATGCCACTCAGGGCCTTTCTAAAGGCCGCGAGACCCTTATAATTCCCCTTGAGGGCCTTTAAAAAGTCCCCCAGACCCTTCTGGACCCCCTCAGGACGTTTCTAATAGCCCCCAGACCCTTCTAAAGCCCCTCAGGGCCTTTCTAAAGGCCTCCACACCCTTCAAATGAACCTCAAGACCCATGTAAAGGCCCCCAGACCCTTCTAGATTGCCTCAGGACCCATCTAAAAGCCCCCACACCCTTCTAATGCCTATCAGGGCCTTTCTAAAGGCCTCCACACCCTTCTAATGACCCTCAAGACCCATGTAAAGGCCCCCAGACCCTTCTAGATTGCCTGAGGACCCATCTAAAAGCTCCCAGACCCTTCTAATGCCTTTCAGGACCCTTATGAAGGCCACAAGACCCTTCTAATGCCCCTCAGGACCTTTCTAAAGGCCCTCAGACCCTTCTAATGCCCCTCAGGGCATTTATAAAGGTTCCCAGACCCTTCTAGAGCCCGTCAGGACCCTTATAAAGGCCCCCAGACCATTCTAGAGCCCCTCAGGACACTTCTAAAGGCCTGTAGACCATTCTAATGCCCATCAGGGCCTTATAAAGGTCCCCAGACCCTTCTACTGCCCCTCAGGAGCATTCTAAAGGCCCCCAGACCCTTCTAATGCCCCACAAGGCCTTTCTAAATGTCCCGAGACCCTTCTAGAGCCCTTGAAGACCCTTCTAAAGGCCCCCAGACTTTTATAGAGCCCCTCAGGACCCTTCTAAAGTCCCGCAGACCCTGCTAATTCCCCTCAGGGCTTTTATAAGGGCACTCAGACCGTTCTAATGCCCCTCAGGACCCTTATAAAGGCACCCAGACCCTTCTAGAGCCTCTCAGGACAGTTTTAAAGGCCTCCAGATCCTTCTAGACCCACTCAGGACCATTCTAAAGGCCCCCAGACCCTTCTAATTCCCCTCAGGGCCTTTCTAAAGGCACCCAGACCCTTCTAATGCCACTCAGGGCCTTTCTAAAGGCCGCGAGACCCTTATAATCCCCCTGAGGGCCTTTATAAAGGACCCCAGACCATTCTGGACCCCTCAGGACCCTTCTAATAGCCCCCAGACCCTTCTAGAGCACCTCAGGGCCTTTCTAAAGGCCTCCACACCCTTCTAATGACCCTCAAGACCCATGTAAAGGCCCCCAGACCCTTCTAGATTGCCTGAGGACCCATCTAAAAGCCCCCAGACCCTTCTAATGCCTTTCAGGACCATTATCAAGGCCACAAGACCCTTCTAATGCCCCTCAGGACCTTTCTAAATGCCCTCAGACCCTTCTAATGCCCCTCAGGGCATTTATAACGGCCCCCAGACCATTCTAGAGCCCCTCAGGACACTTCTAAATCCCGCAGACCATTCTAATGCCCGTCAGGGCCTTTCTAAAGGTTCCCAGACCCTTCTACTGCCCCTCAGGAGCATTCTAAAGGCCCCCAGACCCTTCTAATGCCCCACAGGGGCTTACTAAACGTCCCCAGACCCTTATAGAGCCCCTGAAGACCCTTCTAAAGGCCCCCAGACCCTTATAGAGCCCCTCAGGACCATTCTAAAGGCCCCCAGACCCTGTTAATTCCTTTCAGGGCTTTTATAAGGGCACCCAGACCCTTCTAATGCCCCTCAGGACCCTTATAAAGGCACCCAGACCCTTCTAGAGCCTCTCAGGACAGTTTTAAATGCCTCCAGACCCTTCTAGACCCCCTCAGGACCATTCTAAAGGCCCCCAGACCCTTCTAATGCCCCTCAGGGCCTTTCTAAAGGCTCTCATACCCTTCTAATGCCCCTCAGGTCATTTCTAAAGGCACACAGACCCTTCTATACCCCCTCAGGACGCTTCTAATAGCCCCCAGACCCTTCTAGTGCCCCTCAGGGCCTTTCTAAAGGCCTCCACACCCTTCTAATGACCCTCAAGACCCATGTAAAGGCCCCCAGACCCTTCTAGATTGCCTCAGGACCTATCTAAAAGCCCCCAGACCCTTCTAATGCCTTTCAGGGCCTTTCTAAAGGCCTCCACACCCTTCTAATGACCCTCAAGACCCATGTAAAGGCCCCTAGACCCTTCTAGATTGCCTCAGGACCCATCTAAAAGCCCCTAGACCCTTCCAATGCCTTTCAGGACCCTTATGAAGGTCACAAGACCCTTCAAATGCCCCTCAGGACCTTTCTAAAGGCCCTCAGAGCCTTCTAGAGCCCGTCAGGACCCTTATAAAGGTCCCCAGAGCCTTCTAGAGCCCGTCAGGACCCTTATAAAGGTCCCCAGACCCTTCTACTGCCCCTCAGGAGCATTCTAAAGGCCCCCAGACCCTTCTAATGTATCACATGGCCTTTCTAAAGGTCCCCAGACCCCTCTAGAGCCCCTGAAGACCCTTCTAAAGCCCCTCAGGACCCTTATAAAGGCACCCAGACCCTTCTAGTGCCTCTCAGGACAGTTTTAAATGCCTCCAGACCCTTCTAGAACCCCTCAGGACCATTCAAAAGCCCCCCAAACCCTTCTAATGTCCTCAGGGAAATTCTAAAGTACCCCAGACAATTCTAGAACCTCTCAGGGCCTTTCTATATGACCCCAGACCATTGTAATGCCACTCAGGGCATTTATAAAGGTTCCCAGACCCTTCTAGAGCCCGTCAGGACCCTTATAAAGGCCCCCAGACCATTCTAGAGCCCCTCAGGACACTTCTAAAGGCCTGCAGACCATTCTAATGCCCGTCAGGGCCTTCTAAAGGTCCCCAGACCATTCTACTGCACCTGAGGAGCATTCTAAAGACCCCAAGACCCTTCTAATGCCTCACAAGGCATTTCTAAAGGTCCCGAGACCCTTCTAGAGCCCCTTAAGACCCTTCTAAAGGCCCCCAGACCTTTATAGAGCCCCTCAGGACCCTTCTAAAGTCCCCCAGACCCTGCTAATTCCTCTCAGGGCTTTTATAAGGGCACCCAGACCCTTCTAATGCCCCTCAGGACCCTTATAAAGGCACCCAGACCCTTCTAGAGCCTCTCAGGACAGTTTTAAATGCCTCCTGATCCTTCTAGACCCCCTCAGGACCATTCTAAAGGCCCCCAGACCCTTCTAATTCCCCTCAGGGCCTTTCTAAAGGCACCCAGACCCTTCTAATGCCACTCAGGGCCTTTCTAAAGGCCGCGAGACCCTTATAATCCCCCTGAGGGCCTTTAAAAAGGCCCCCACACCATTCAGGACCCCCTCAGGACACTTCTAATAGCCCCCAGACCCTTCTAGAGCCCCTCAGGGCCTTTCTAAAGGCCTCCACACCCTTCTAATGACCCTCAAGACCCATGTAAAGGCCCCCAGACCCTTCTAGATTGCCTCAGGACCCATCTAAAAGCCCCCAGACCCTTCTAATGCCTTTCAGGACCCTTATGAAGGCCACAAGACCCTTCTAATGCCCCTCAGGACCTTTCTAAAGGCCCTCAGACCCTTCTAATGCCCCTCAGGGCATTTATAAATGTTCCCAGACCATTCTAGAGCCCGTCAGGACAATTATAAAGGTCCACAGACCCTTATACTGCCCCTCAGGAGCATTCTAAAGGCCGCCAGACCCTTCTAATGCCCCACAGGGCCTTTCTAAAGGTACCCAGACCCTTGTAGAGCCCCTGAAGACCTTTCTAAAGGCCCCCAGACCCTTCTAATGCCCCACAGGGCCTTTCTAAAGGTCCCCAGACCCTTCTAGAGCCCCTTAAGACCCTTCTAAAGGCCCCCAGACCCTTATAGAGCTCCTCAGGACCCTTCTAAAGTCCCCCAGACCCTGCTAATTCAACTCAGGGCTTTTATAAGGGCACCAAGACCCTTCTAATGCCCCTCAGGACCCTTATAAAGGCACCCAGACCCTTCTAGAGCCTCTCAGGACAGTTTTAAATGCCTCCAGACCCTTCTAGACCCCCTCAGGACCATTCTAAAGGCCCCCAGACCCTTCTAATGCCGCTCAGGGCCTTTCTAAAGGCTCTCATACCCTTCTAATGCCCCTCAGGTCATTTCTAAAGGCACACAGACCCTTCTAATGCCACTCAGGGCCTTTCTAAAGGCCGCGAGACCCTTATCATCCCCCTGAGGGCCTTTAAAAAGCCCCCAGACCCTTCTGGACCCCCTCAGGACGCTTCTAATAGCCCCCAGACCCTTCTAGAGCCCCTCAGGGCCTTTCTAAAGGCCTCCACACCCTTCTAATGACCCTCAAGACCCATGTAAAGGCCCCCAGACCCTTCTAGATTGCCTGAGGACCCATCTAAAGGCCCCCAGACCCTTCTAATGCCTTTCAGGACCCTTATCAAGGCCACAAGACCCTTCTAATACCCCTCAGGACCTTTCTAAAGGCCCTCAGACCCTTCTAATGCCCCTCAGGGCATTTATAAAGGTTCCCAGACCCTTCTAGAGCCCGTCAGGACCCTTATAAAGGCCCCCAGACCATTCTAGAGCCCCTCAGGACACTTCTAAATCCCGCAGACCATTCTAATGCCCATCAGGGCCTTTATAAAGGACCTCATACCCTTCTAATGCCCCTCAGGTCAATTCTAAAGTCTCCCAGACCCTTCTAGACCCCCTCAGGACGCTTCTAATAGCCCCCAGACCTTTCTAGTGCCCCCCAGGGCCTTTCTAAAGGCCTCCACACCCTTCTAATGACCCTCAAGACCCATGTAAAGGCCCCCAGACCCTTCTAGATTGCCTCAGGACCCATCTAAAAGCCCCCAGACCCTTCTAATGCCTTTCAGGGCCTTTCTAAAGGCCTCCACACCCTTCTAATGACCATCAAGACCCATGTAAAGGCCCCTAGACCCTTCTAAATTGCCTCAGGACCCATCTAAAAGCCCCCAGACCCTTCTAATGCCTTTCAGGACCCTTATGAAGGCCACAAGACCCTTCTAATGCCCCTCAGGACCTTTCTAAAGGCCCTCAGACCCTTCTAGAGCCCGTCAGGACCATTATAAAGGTCCCCAGACCCTTCTACTGCCCCTCAGGAGAATTCTAAAGGCCCCAAGACCCTGCTAATGCCCCACAGGGCCTTTCTAAAGGACCCCAGACCCCTCTAGAACCCCTGAAGACCTTTCTAAAGGCCCCCAGACCCTTATAGAGCCCCTCAGGACCCTTCTAAAGTCCCCCAGACCCTGCTAATTTTCCTCAGGGCTTTTATAAGGGCACCCAGACCCTTCTAATGCCCCTCAGGACCCTTATAAAGGCACCCAGACCCTTCTAGAGCCTCTCAGGACAGTTTTAAATGCCTCCAGACCCTTCTAGACCCCCTCAGGACCATTCTAAAGGCCCCCAGACCCTTCTAATGCCCCTCAGGGCCTTTTTAAATTACCCCAGACACTTCTATTATTTCTCAGGGCCTTTCTATATGAACCCAGGCCCTTGTAATGCCACTCAGGGCCATTCTAAAGGCCGCGAGACCCTTATAATCCCCCTGAGGGCCTATAAAAAGGCCCCCATACCCTTCTGGACCCCCTCAGGACGCTTCTAATAGCCCCCAGACCCTTCTAGAGTCCCTCAGCGCCTTTCTAAAGGCCTCCACACCCTTCTAATGACCCTCAAGACCCATGTAAAGGCCCCCAGACCCTTCTAGATTTCCTCAGGACCCATCTAAAAGCCCCCAGACCATTCTAATGCCCCTCAGGACCCTTCTAAAGGCCCTCAGACCCTTCTAATGCCCCTCAAGGCCCATGTAAAGGCCTCTAGACCCTTCTAGATTGCCTTAGGACCCATCTAAAAGCAACCAGACCCTTCTAATGCCTTTCAGGACCCTTATGAAGGCCACAAGACCCTTCTAATGCCCCTCAGGGCATTTATAAATGTTCCCAGACCCTTCTAGAGCCAGTCAGGACACTTATAAAGGCCCCCAGACCATTCTAGAGCCCCTCAGGACAATTCTAAATCCCGCAGACCATTCTAATACCTGTCAGGGCCTTTATAAATGTCCCCAGACCCTTCTACTGCCCCTCAGGAGCATTCTAAAGGCCCCCAGACCCTTCTAATGCCCCACAGGGCCTTTCTAAAGGTCCCCAGACTCTTCTAGAGCCCCTGAAGACCCTTCTAAAGTCCCCCAGACCCAGCTAATTCCCCTCAGGCCTTTTATAAGGGCACCCAGACCCTTCTAATGCCCCTCAGGACCCTTATAAAGGCACCCAGACCCTTCTAGAGCCTCTCAGGACAGTTTTAAATGCCTCCAGACCCTTCTAGACCCCCTCAGGACCATTCCAAAGGCCCCCAGACCCTTCTAATGCCCCTCAGGGCCTTTCTAAAGGCCCCCATACCCTTCTAATGCCCCTCAGGTCATTTCTAAAGGCCCCCAGACCCTTCTAGACCCCCTCAGGACGCTTCTAATAGCCCCCAGACCCTTCTAGTGCCACTCAGGGCCTTTCTAAAGGCCTCCACACCCTTCTAATGACCCTCAAGACCCATGTAAAGGCCCCCAGACCTTTCTAGATTGCCTCAGGACCCATCTAAAAGCCCCCAGACCCTTCTAATGCCTTTCAGGGCCTTTCTAAAGGCCTCCACACCCTTCTAATGACCCTCAAGACCCATGTAAAGGCCCCTAGACCCTTCTAGATTGCCTCAGAATCCATCTAAAAGCCCCCAGACCCTTCCAATGCCTTTCAGGACCCTTATGAAGGCCACAAGACCCTTCTAATGCCCCTCAGGACCTTTCTAAAGGCCCTCAGAACATTCTAGAGCCCGTCAGGACCCTTATAAAGGCCCCCAGACCATTCTAGAGCCCCTCAGGAAACTTCTAAATCTCGCAGATCATTCTAATGCCTGTCAGGGCCTTTATAAATGTCCCCAGACCCTTCTACTGCCCCTCAGGATCATTCTAAAGGCCCCCAGACCCTTCTAATGCCCCACAGGGCCTTTCTAAAGGTCCCCAGACCCTTCTAGAGCCCCTGAAGTCCCTTCTAAAGGCCACCAGACCCTTATAGAGCCCCTCAGGACCCTTCTAAAGTCCCCCAGGCCCAGCTAATTCCCCTCAGGGCTTTTATAAGGGCACCCAGACCCTTCTAATGCCCCTCAGGACCCTTATAAAGGCACCCAGACCCTTCTAGAGCCTCTCAGGACAGTTTTAAATGCCTCCAGACCCTTCTAGACCCCCTCCGGACCATTCTAAAGGCCTCCAGACCCTTCTAATGCCCCTCAGGGCCTTTCTAAAGTACCCCAGACACTTCTAGAACATCTCAGGGCCTTTCTATATGACCCCAGACCCTTGTAATGCCACTCAGGGCCTTTCTAAAGGCCGCGAGACCCTTATAATCCCACTGAGGGCCTTTAAAAAGGCCCCCAGACCCTTCTGGACCCCCTCAGGATGCTTCTAATAGCCCCCAGACCCTTCTAGAGCTCCTCAGGGCCTTTCTAAAGGCCTCCACACCCTTCTAATGACCCTCAAGACCCATGTAAAGGCCCCCAGACCCTTCTAGATTGCCAAAGGACCCATCTAATAGCCCCAGACCCTTCTAATGCCTTTCAGGGCCTTTCTAAAGGCCTCCACACCCTTCTAATGACCCTCAAGACCCATGTAAAGGCCCCTAGACCCTTCTAGATTGCCTCAGGACCCATCTAAAAGCCCCCAGACCCTTCTAATGCCTTTCAGGACCCTTATGAAGGCCGCAAGACCCTTCTAATGACCCTCAGGACCTTTCTAAAGGCCCTCAGACCCTTCTAATGCCCCTCAGGGCATTTATAAAGGTTCCCAGACCCTTCTAGAGCCAGTCAGGACACTTATAAAGGTCCCCAGACCCTTATAGAGCCCCTGAGGAGCATTCTAAAGGTCCCCAGACCCTTCTAATGCCCCACAGGGCCTTTCTAAAGGTCCCCAGACCCCTCTAGAGCCCCTGAAGACCCTTCTAAGGGCCCCCAGACCCTTATAGAGCCCCTCAGGACCCTTCTAAAGTCCCCCAGACCCTGCTAATTCCGCTCAGGGCTTTTATAAGGGCACCCAGACCCTTCTAAAGCCCCTCAGGACCCTTATAAAGGCACCCAGACCCTTCTAGAGCCTCTCAGGACAGTTTTAAATGCCTCCAGACCTTTCTAGAACCCCTCAGGACCATTCTAAAGGCCCGCAGACCCTTCTAATGCCCCTCAGGGCATTTCTAAAGTACCCCAGACACTTCTAGAACCTCTCAGTGCCTTTCTATATGACCCCAGACCCTTGTAATCCACTCAGGGCCTTTCTAAAAGCCGCCAGACCCTTATAATCCCCCTGAGGGCCTTTAAAAAGGCCCCCAGGCCCTTCTGGACCCCCTCAGGACGCTTCTAATAGCACCCAGACCCTTCTAGAGCCCCTCAGGGCCTTTCTAAAGGCCTCCACACCCTTCTAATGACCCTCAAGACCCATGTAAAGGCCCCCAGACCCTTCTAGATTGCCTCAGGACCCATCTAAAAGCCCCCAGACCCTTCTAATGCCCCTCAGGACCCTTCTAAAGGCCCTCAGACCCTTCTAATGCCCCTCAGGACCCTTCTAAAGGCCCTCAGACCCTTCTAATGCCCCTCAAGGCCCATGTAAAGGCCCCTAGACCCTTCTAGATTGCCTTAGGACCCATTTAAAAGCCCCCAGACCCTTCTAATGCCTTTCAGGACCCTTATGAAGGCCACAAGACCCTTCTAATGCCCCTCAGGACCTTTCTAAAGGCCCTCAGACCCTTCTAATGCCCCTCAGGGCATTTATAAAGGTTCCCAGACCCTTCTAGAGCCCGTCAGGACCCTTATAAAGGCCCCCAGACCATTCTAGAGCCCCTCAGGACACTTCTAAATCCCGCAGACCATTCTAATGCCCGTCAGGGCCTATATAAAGGACCCCAGACCCTTCTACTGCCCCTCAGGAGCATTCTAAAGGCCCCCAGACCCTTCTAATGCCCCACAGGGCCTTTCTAAAGGTCCCCAGACCCTTCTAGAGCCCCTGAAGACCCTTCTAAAGGCCCGCAGACCCTTATAGAGCCCCTCAGGACCCTTCTAAAGTCACCCAGACTCAGCTAATTCCCCTCAGGTCTTTTATAAGGGCACCCAGACCCTTCTAAAGCCCCTCAGGACCCTTATAAAGGCACCCAGACCCTACTAGAGCCTCTCAGGACAGTTTTAAATGCCTCCAGACCCTTCTAGAAACCCTCAGGACCATTCTAAAGGCCCCCAGACCCTTCTAATGCCCCTCAGGGCATTTCTAAAGTAACCCAGACACATCTAGAACCTCTCAGGGCCTTTCTATATGACCCCAGACCCTTGTAATGCCACTCAGGGCCTTTCTAAGACCCGCGAGACCCTTATAATCCCCCTGAGGGCCTTTAAAAAGGCCCCCAGACCCTTCTGGACCCCCTCAGGACGCTTCTAATAGCCCCCAGACCCTTCTAGAGCCCCTCAGCGCCTTTCTAAAGGCATCCACACTCTTCTAATGACCCTCAAGACCCATGTAAAGGCCCCCAGACCCTTCTAGATTGCCTCAGGACCCATCTATAAGCCCCCAGACCCTTCTAATGCCCCTCAGGACCCTTCTAAAGGCCCTCAGACCCTTCTAATACCCCTCAAGACCCATGTAAAGGCCCCTAGACCCTTCTAGATTGCCTCAGGACCCATCTAAAAGCCCCCAGACCCTTCTAATGCCCCTCAGGACCCTTATGAAGGCCACAAGACCCTTGTAATGCCCCTCAGGACCTTTCTAAAGGCCCTCAGACCCTTCTAATGCCCCTCAGGGCATTTATAAAGGTTCCCAGACCCTTCTAGAGCCCGTCAGGACCCTTATAAAGGCCCCAAGACCATTCTAGAGCCCCTCAGGACATTTCTAAAGGCCCGCAGACCATTCTAATGCCCGTCCAGGGCCTTTCTAAAGGTCCCCAGACCCTTCTACTGCCCCTCAGGAACATTCTAAAGGCCCCCAGACCCTTCTAATGCCCCACAGGGCCTTTCTAAAGGTCCCCAGACCCTTCTAGAGCCCCTGAAGACCCTTCTAAAGGCCCCAAGACCCTTATAGAGCCCCTCAGGACCCTTCTAAAGTCCCCCAGACCCTGCTAATTCCCCTCAGGGCTTTTATAAAGGCACCCAGACCCTTCTAATGCCCCTCAGGACCCTTATAAAGGCACCCAGACCCTTCTAGAGCCTCTCAGGACAGTTTTAAATGCCTCCAGACCCTTCTAGACCCCCTCAGGACCATTCTAACGGCCCCCAGACCCTTCTAATGCCCCTCAGGGCCTTTCTAAAGGCTCCCATACCCTTCTAGTGCCCCTCAGGTCATTTCTAAAGGCACCCAGACCCTTCTAATGCCACTCAGGGCCTTTCTAAAGGCCGCGACACCCTTATAATCCACCTGAGGGCCTTTAAAAAGGCCCTCAGACCCTTCTGGACCCCCTCAGGACGCTTCTAATAGCTCCCTGACCCTTCTAGAGCTCCTCAGGGCCTTTCTAAAGGCCTCCACACCCTTCTAATGACCCTCAAGACCCATGTAAAGGCCCCCAGACCCTTCTAGATTGCCTCAGGACCCATCTAAAAGCCCCCAGACCCTTCTAATGCCTTTCAGGACCCTTATCAAGGCCACAAGACCCTTCTAATGCCCCTCAGGACCTTTCTAAAGGCCCTCAGACCCTTCTAATGCCCCTCAGGGCATTTATAAAGGTTCCCAGACCCTTCTAGAGCCTGTCAGGACACTTATAAAGGCCCCCAGACCATTCTAGAGCCCCTCAGGACACTTCTAAATCTCGCAGACCATTCTAATGCCTGTCAGGGCCTTTATAAATGTCCCCAGACCCTTCTACTGCCCCTCAGGATCATTCTAAAGGCCCCCAGACCCTTCTAATGCCCCACAGGGCCTTTCTAAAGGTCCCCAGACCCCTCTAGAGCCCCTGAAGACCCTTCTATGGGCCCCCAGACCCTTATAGAGCCCCTCAGGACCCTTCTAAAGTCCCCCAGACCCTGCTAATTCCGCTCAGGGCTTTTATAAGGGCACCCAGACCCTTCTAATGCCCCTCAGGACCCTTATAAAGGCACCCAGACCCTTCTAGAGCCTCTCAGGACAGTTTTAAATGCCTCCAGACCCTTCTAGACCCCCTCCGGACCATTCTAAAGGCCCCCAGACCCTTCTAATGCCCCTCAGGGCCTTTCTAAAGTACCCCAGACACTTCTAGAACCTTTCAGGGCCTTTCTATATGACCCCAGACCCTTGTAATGCCACTCAGGGCCTTTCTAAAGGCCGCGAGACCCTTATAATCCCCCTGAGGGCCTTTAAAAAGGCCCCCTGGCCCTTCTGGACCCCCTCAGGACGCTTCTAATAGCCCCCAGACCCTTCTAGAGGCCCTCAGGGCCTTTCTAAAGGCCTCCACACCCTTCTAATGACCCTCAAGACCCATGTAAAGGCCCCCAGACCCTTCTAGATTGCCTAAGGACCCATCTAATAGCCCCAGACCCTTCTAATGCCTTTCAGGGCCTTTCTAAAGGCCTCCACACCCTTCTAATGACCCTCAAGACCCATGTAAAGGCCCCTAGACCCTTCTAGATTGCCTCAGGACCCATCTAAAAGCCCCCAGACCCTTCTAATCCCTTTCAGGACCCTTATGAAGGCCACAAGACCCTTCTAATGCCCCTCAGGGCATTTATAAAGGTTCCCAGACCCTTCTAGAGCCCGTCAGGACCCTTATAAAGGCCCCCAGACCATTCTAGAGCCCCTCAGGACACTTCTAAAGGCCCGCAGACCATTCTAATGCCCGTCAGGGCCTATATAAAGGACCCCAGACCCTTCTACTGCCCCTCAGGAGCATTCTAAAGGCCCCCAGACCCTTCTAATGCCCCACAGGGCCTTTCTAAAGGTCCCCAGACCCTTCTAGAGCCCCTGAAGACCCTTCTAAAGGCCCCCAGACCCTTATAGAGCCCTTCAGGACCCTTCTAAAGTCCCCCAGACCCTGCTAATTCCCCTCAGGGTTTTTATAAGGGCACCCAGACCCTTCTAATGCCCCTCAGGACCCTTATAAAGGCACCCAGACCCTTCTAGAGCCTCTCAGGACAGTTTTAAATGCCTCCAGACGCTTCTAGACCCCCCTCAGGACCATTCTAAAGGCCCCCAGACCCTTCTAATGCCCCTCAGGGCCTTTCTAAAGGCCCCCATACTTTTGTAATGCCCCTCACGTCATTTCTAAAGGCACCCAGACCCTTCTAATGCCACTCAGGGCCTTTCTAAAGGTCGCGAGACCCTTATAATCCCCCTGAGGGCCTTTAAAAATGCCCCCAGACCCTTCTGGACCCCATCAGGATGCTTCTAATAGACCCCAGACCCTTCTAGAGCTCCTCAGGGCCTTTCTAAAGGCCTCCACACCCTTCTAATGACCCTCAAGACCCATGTAAAGGTCCCCAGACCCTTCTAGATTGCCTCAGGACCCATCTAAAGGCCCCCAGACCCTTCAAATGCCTTTCAGGGCCTTTCTAAAGGCCTCCACACCCTTCTAATGACCCTCAAGACCCATTTAAAGGCCCCTAGACCCTTCTAGATTGCCTCAGGACCCATCTAAAAGCCCCCATACCCTTCTAATGCCTTTCAGGACCCTTATGAAGGCCACAAGACCCTTCTAATGCCCCTCAGGACCTTTCTAAAGGCCCTCAGACCCTTCTAATGCCCCTCAGGGCATTTATAAAGGTTCCCAGACCCTTCTAGAGCCCGTCGGGACCCTTATAAAGGCCCCAAGACCATTCTAGAGCCCCTCAGGACATTTCTAAAGGCCCGCAGACCATTCTAATGCCCGTCCAGGGCCTTTCTAAAGGTCCCCAGACCCTTCTACTGCCCCTCAGGAACATTCTAAAAGCCCCCAGACCCTTCTAATGCCCCACAGGGCCTTTATAAAGGTCCCCAGACCCTTCTAGAGCCCCTGAAGACCCTTCTAAAGGCCCCCAGACCCTTATAGAGCCCCTCAGGACCCTTCTAAAGTCCCCCAGACCCTGCTAGTTCCCCTCAGGGCTTTTATAAGGGCACCCAGAATCTTCTAATGCCCCTCAGGACCCTTATAAAGGCACCAGGACCCTTCTAGAGCCTCTCAGGACAGTTTTAAATGCCTCCAGACCCTTCTAGACTCCCCTCAGGACCATTCTAAAGGCCCCCAGACGCTTCTAATGCCCCTCAGGGCCTTTCTAAAGGCCCCCATACTTTTGTAATTCCCCTCACGTCATTTCTAAAGGCACCCAGACCCTTCTAATGCCACTCAGGGCCTTCTAAAGGCCGCGAGACCCTTATAATCCCCCTGAGGGCCTTTAAAAAGGCCCCCAGACCCTTCTGGACCCCCTCAGGACGCTTCTAATAGACCCCAGACCCTTCTAGAGCTCCTCAGGGCCTTTCTAAAGGCATCCTCACCCTTCTAATGACCCTCAAGACCCATGTAAAGGCCCCCAGACCCTTCTAGATTGCCTCAGGACCCATCTAAAAGCCCCCAGACCCTTCTAATGCCTTTCAGGGCCTTTCTAAAGGCTTCCACACCCTTCTAATGACCCTCAAGACCCATGTAAAGGCCCCTAGACCCTTCTAGATTGCCTCAGGACCCATCTAAAAGCCCCCAGACCCTTCCAATGCCTTTCAGGACCCTTATGAAGGCCACAAGAACCTTCTAATGCCCCTCAGGACCTTTCTAAAGGCCCTCAGACCCTTCTAGAGCCCGTCAGGACCCTTATAAAGGTCCCCAGACCCTTTTACTGCCCCTCAGGAGCATTCTAAAGGCCCCCAGACCCTTCTAATGCCCCACAGGGCCTTTCTAAAGGTCCCCAGACCCCTCTAGAACCCCTGAAGACCCTTCTAAAGGCCCCCAGACCCTTCTAGAGCCCCTCAGGACCCTTCTAAAGTCCCCCAGACCCTGCTAATTCCCCTCAGGGCTTTTATAAGGGCACCCAGACCCTTCTAATGCCCCTCAGGACCCTTATAAAGGCACCCAGACCCTTCTAGAGCCTCTCAGGACAGTTTTAAATGCCTCCAGACCCTTCTAGACCCCCTCAGGACCATTCTAAAGGCCCCCAGACCCTTCTAATTCCCCTCAGGGCCTTTCTAAAGTACCCCAGACACTTCTAGAACCTCTCAGGGCCTTTCTATATGACCCCAGACCCTTGTAATGCCACTCAGGGCCTTTCTAAAGGCCGCGAGACCCTTATAATCCCCCTGAGGGCCTTTAAAAAGGCCCCCAGACCCTTCTGGACCCCCTCAGGACGCTTCTAATAGCCCCCAGACCCTTCTAGAGCCCCTCAGGGCCTTTCTAAAGGCCCCCATACTTTTGTAATGCCCCTCACGTCATTTCTAAAGGCACCCAGAACCTTCTAATGCCACTCAGGGCCTTTCTAAAGGTCGCGAGACCCTTATAATCCCCCTGAGGGCCTTTAAAAATGCCCCCAGACCCTTCTGGACCCCATCAGGATGCTTCTAATAGACCCCAGACCCTTCTAGAGCTCCTCAGGGCCTTTCTAAAGGCCTCCACACCCTTCTAATGACCTTCAAGACCCATGTAAAGGTCCCCAGACCCTTCTAGATTGCCTCAGGACCCATCTAAAGGCCCCCAGACCCTTCTAATGCCTTTCAGGGCCTTTCTAAAGGCCTCCACACCCTTCTAATGACCCTCAAGACCCATTTAAAGGCCCCTAGACCCTTCTAGATTGCCTCAGGACCCATCTAAAAGCCCCCATACCCTTCTAATGCCTTTCAGGACCCTTATGAAGGCCACAAGACCCTTCTAATGCCCCTCAGGACCTTTCTAAAGGCCCTCAGACCCTTCTAATGCCCCTCAGGGCATTTATAAAGGTTCCCAGACCCTTCTAGAGCCCGTCGGGACCCTTATAAAGGCCCCAAGACCATTCTAGAGCCCCTCAGGACATTTCTAAAGGCCCGCAGACCATTCTAATGCCCGTCCAGGGCCTTTCTAAAGGTCCCCAGACCCTTCTACTGCCCCTCAGGTACATTCTAATAGCCCCCAGACCCTTCTAATGCCCCACAGGGCGTTTATAAAGGTCCCCAGACCCTTCTAGAGCCCCTGAAGACCCTTCTAAAGGCCCCCAGACCCTTATAGAGCCCCTCAGGACCCTTCTAAAGTCCCCCAGACCCTGCTAGTTCCCCTCAGGGCTTTTATAAGGGCACCCAGAATCTTCTAATGCCCCTCAGGACCCTTATAAAGGCACCAGGACCCTTCTAGAGCCTCTCAGGACAGTTTTAAATGCCTCCAGACCCTTCTAGACTCCCCTCAGGACCATTCTAAAGGCCCCCAGACGCTTCTAATGCCCCTCAGGGCCTTTCTAAAGGCCCCCATACTTTTGTAATTCCCCTCACGTCATTTCTAAAGGCACCCAGACCCTTCTAATGCCACTCAGGGCCTTCTAAAGGCCGCGAGACCCTTATAATCCCCCTGAGGGCCTTTAAAAAGGCCCCCAGACCCTTCTGGACCCCCTCAGGACGCTTCTCATAGACCCCAGACCCTTCTAGAGCTCCTCAGGGCCTTTCTAAAGGCATCCTCACCCTTCTAATGACCCTCAAGACCCATGTATAAGGCCCCCAGACCCTTCTAGATTGCCTCAGGACCCATCTAAAAGCCCCCAGACCCTTCTAATGCCTTTCAGGGCCTTTCTAAAGGCTTCCACACCCTTCTAATGACCCTCAAGACCCATGTAAAGGCCCCTAGACCCTTCTAGATTGCCTCAGGACCCATCTAAAAGCCCCCAGACCCTTCCAATGCCTTTCAGGACCCTTATGAAGGCCACAAGAACCTTCTAATGCCCCTCAGGACCTTTCTAAAGGCCCTCAGACCCTTCTAGAGCCCGTCAGGACCCTTATAAAGGTCCCCAGACCCTTTTACTGCCCCTCAGGAGCATTCTAAAGGCCCCCAGACCCTTCTAATGCCCCACAGGGCCTTTCTAAAGGTCCCCAGACCCCTCTAGAACCCCTGAAGACCCTTCTAAAGGCCCCCAGACCCTTATAGAGCCCCTCAGGACCCTTCTAAAGTCCCCCAGACCCTGCTAATTCCCCTCAGGGCTTTTATAAGGGCACCCAGACCCTTCTAATGCCCCTCAGGACCCTTATAAAGGCACCCAGACCCTTCTAGAGCCTCTCAGGACAGTTTTAAATGCCTCCAGACCCTTCTAGACCCCCTCAGGACCATTCTAAAGGCCCCCAGACCCTTCTAATGCCCCTCAGGGCCTTTCTAAAGTACCCCAGACACTTCTAGAACCTCTCAGGGCCTTTCTATATGACCCCAGACCCTTGTAATGCCACTCAGGGCCTTTCTAAAGGCCGCGAGACCCTTATAATCCCCCTGAGGGCCTTTAAAAAGGCCCCCAGACCCTTCTGGACCCCCTCAGGACGCTTCTAATAGCCCCCAGACCCTTCTAGAGCCCCTCAGCGCCTTTCTAAAGGCCTCCACACCCTTCTAATGACCCTCAAGACCCATGTAAAGGCTCCCAGACCCTTCTAGATTGCCTAAGGACCCATCTAATAGCCCCAGACCCTTCTAATGCCTTTCAGGGCCTTTCTAAAGGCCTCCACACCCTTCTAATGACCCTCAAGACCCATATAAAGGCCCCTAGACCCTTCTAGTTTGCCTGAGGACCCATCTAAAAGCCCCCAGACCCTTCTAATGCCTTTCAGGACCCTTATCAAGGCCACAAGACCCTTCTAATGCCACTCAGGACCTTTCTAAAGGCCCTCAGACCCTTCTAATGCCCCTCAGGGCATTTATAAAGGTTCCCAGACCCTTCTAGAGCCCGTCAGGACCCTTATAAAGGCCCCCAGACCATTCTAGAGCCCCTCAGGACACTTCTAAAGGCCCGCAGACCATTCTAATGCCCGTCAGGGCCTTTCTAAAGGTCCCCAGACCCTTCTAATGCCCCTCTGGAACATTCTAAAGGCCCCCAGACCCTTCTAATGCCCCACAGGGCCTTTCTAAAGGTCCCCAGACCCTTCTAGAGCCCCTGAAGACCCTTCTAAAGGCCCCCAGACCCTTATAGAGCCCCTCAGGACCCTTCTAAAGTCCCCCAGACCCTGCTAGTTCCCCTAAGGGCTTTTATAAGGGCACCCAGAATCTTCTAATGCCGCTCAGGACCGTTATAAAGGCACCTGGACCCTTCTAGAGCCTCTCAGGACAGTTTTAAATGCCTCCAGACCCTTCTAGACTCCCCTCAGGACCATTCTAAAGGCCCCCAGACGCTTCTAATGCCCCTCAGGGCCTTTTTAAAGGCCCCCATACTTTTGTAATGCCCCTCACGTCATTTCTAAAGGTACCCAGACCCTTCTAATGCCACTCAGGGCTTTTCTAAAGGCCGCGAGACCCTTATAATCCCCCTGAGGGCCTTTAAAAAGGCCCCCAGACCCTTCTGGACCCTCTCAGGACGCTTCTAATAGCCCCCAGACCCTTCTAGAGCCCCTCAGCGCCTTTCTAAAGGCCTCCACACCCTTCTAATGACCCTCAAGACCCATGTAAAGGCCCCCAGACCCTTCTAGATTGCCTCAGGACCCATCTAAAAGCACGCAGACCCTTCTAATGCCCCTCAGGACCTTTCTAAAGGCCCTCAGACCCTTCTAATGCCCCTCAAGACCTATGTAAAGGCCCCTAGACCCTTCTAGATTGCCTCAGGCCCCATCTAAAAGCCCCAAGACCCTTCTAATGCCTTTCAGGACCCTTATGAAGGCCACAAGACCCTTCTAATGCCCCTCAGGACCTTTCTAAAGGCCCTCAGACCCTTCTAATGCCCCTCAGGGCATTTATAAAGGTTCCCAGACCCTTCTAGAGCCCGTCAGGACCCTTATAAAGGCCCCCAGACCCTTCTAGAGCCCGTCAGGACACTTCTAAATCCCGCAGACCATTCTAATGCCTGTCAGGGCCTTTATAAATGTCCCCAGACCCTTCTACTGCCCCTCAGGATTGTTCTAAAGGCCCCCAAACCCTTCTAATGCCCCACAGGGCCTTTCTAAAGGTCCCCAGACCCTTCTAGAGCCTCTCAGGACAGTTTTAAATGCCTCCAGACCTTTCTAGAACCCCTCAGGACCATTCTAAAGGCCCCCAGACCCTTCTAATGCCCCTCAGGGCATTTCTAAAGTACCCCAGACACTTCTAGAACCTCTCAGTGCCTTTCTATATGACCCCAGACCCTTGTAATGCCACTCAGGGCCTTTCTAAAAGCCGCGAGACCCTTATAATCCCCCTGAGGGCCTTTAAAAAGGCCCCCAGGCCCTTCTGGACCCCCTCAGGACGCTTCTAATAGCCCCCAGACCCTTCTAGAGCCCCTCAGCGCCTTTCTAAAGGCCTCCACACCCTTCTAATGACCCTCAAGACCCATGTAAAGGCCCCCAGACCCTTCTAGATTGCCTCAGGACCCATCTAAAAGCCCCCAGACCCTTCTAATGCCCCTCAGGACCCTTCTAAAGGCCCTCAGACCCTTCTAATGTCCGTCAAGGCCCATGTAAAGGCCCCTAGACCCTTCTAGATTGCCTTAGGACCCATCTAAAAGCCCCCAGACCCTTCTAATGCCTTTCAGGACCCTTATGAAGGCCACAAGACCCTTCTAATGCCCCTCAGGGCATTTATAAAGGTTCCCAGACCCTTCTAGAGCCCGTCAGGACCCTTATAAAGGCCCCCAGACCATTCTAGAGCCCCTCAGGACACTTCTAAAGGCCCGCAGACCATTCTAATGCCCGTCAGGGCCTATATAAAGGACCCCAGACCCTTCTACTGCCCCTCAGGAGCATTCTAAAGGCCCCCAGACCCTTCTAATGCCCCACAGGGCCTTTCTAAAGGTCCCCAGACCCTTCTAGAGCCCCTGAAGACCCTTCTAAAGGCCCCCAGACCCTTATAGAGCCCTTCAGGACCCTTCTAAAGTCCCCCAGACCCTGCTAATTCCCCTCAGGGTTTTTATAAGGGCACCCAGACCCTTCTAATGCCCCTCAGGACCCTTATAAAGGCACCCAGACCCTTCTAGAGCCTCTCAGGACAGTTTTAAATGCCTCCAGACGCTTCTAGACCCCCCTCAGGACCATTCTAAAGGCCCCCAGACCCTTCTAATGCCCCTCAGGGCCTTTCTAAAGGCCCCCATACTTTTGTAATGCCCCTCACGTCATTTCTAAAGGCACCCAGACCCTTCTAATGCCACTCAGGGCCTTTCTAAAGGTCGCGAGACCCTTATAATCCCCCTGAGGGCCTTTAAAAATGCCCCCAGACCCTTCTGGACCCCATCAGGACGCTTCTAATAGACCCCAGACCCTTCTAGAGCTCCTCAGGGCCTTTCTAAAGGCATCCACACCCTTCTAATGACCCTCAAGACCCATGTAAAGGTCCCCAGACCCTTCTAGATTGCCTCAGGACCCATCTAAAGGCCCCCAGACCCTTCAAATGCCTTTCAGGGCCTTTCTAAAGGCCTCCACACCCTTCTAATGACCTTCAAGACCCATTTAAAGGCCCCTAGACCCTTCTAGATTGCCTCAGGACCCATCTAAAAGCCCCCATACCCTTCTAATGCCTTTCAGGACCCTTATGAAGGCCACAAGACCCTTCTAATGCCCCTCAGGACCTTTCTAAAGGCCCTCAGACCCTTCTAATGCCCCTCAGGGCATTTATAAAGGTTCCCAGACCCTTCTAGAGCCCGTCGGGACCCTTATAAAGGCCCCAAGACCATTCTAGAGCCCCTCAGGACATTTCTAAAGGCCCGCAGACCATTCTAATGCTCGTCCAGGGCCTTTCTAAAGGTACCCAGACCCTTCTACTGCCCCTCAGGAACATTCTAAAAGCCCCCAGACCCTTCTAATGCCCCACAGGGCCTTTCTAAAGGTACCCAGACCCTTCTAGAGCCCCTGAAGACCCTTCTAAAGGCCCCCAGACCCTTATAGAGCCCCTCAGGACCCTTCTAAAGTCCCCCAGACCCTGCTAGTTCCCCTCAGGGCTTTTATAAGGGCACCCAGAATCTTCTAATGCCCCTCAGGACCCTTATAAAGGCACCAGGACCCTTCTAGAGCCTCTCAGGACAGTTTTAAATGCCTCCAGACCCTTCTAGACTCCCCTCAGGACCATTCTAAAGGCCCCCAGACGCTTCTAATGCCCCTCAGGGCCTTTCTAAAGGCCCCCATACTTTTGTAATTCCCCTCACGTCATTTCTAAAGGCACCCAGACCCTTCTAATGCCACTCAGGGCCTTCTAAAGGCCGCGAGACCCTTATAATCCCCCTGAGGGCCTTTAAAAAGGCCCCCAGACCCTTCTGGACCCCCTCAGGACGCTTCTAATAGACCCCAGACCCTTCTAGAGCTCCTCAGGGCCTTTCTAAAGGCATCCTCACCCTTCTAATGACCCTCAAGACCCATGTAAAGGCCCCCAGACTCTTCTAGATTGCCTCAGGACCCATCTAAAAGCCCCCAGACCCTTCTAATGCCTTTCAGGGCCTTTCTAAAGGCTTCCACACCCTTCTAATGACCCTCAAGACCCATGTAAAGGCCCCTAGACCCTTCTAGATTGCCTCAGGACCCATCTAAAAGCCCCCAGACCCTTCCAATGCTTTTCAGGACCCTTATGAAGGCCACAAGAACCTTCTAATGCCCCTCAGGACCTTTCTAAAGGCCCTCAGACCCTTCTAGAGCCCGTCAGGACCCTTATAAAGGTCCCCAGACCCTTTTACTGCCCCTCAGGAGCATTCTAAAGGCCCCCAGACCCTTCTAATGCCCCACAGGTCCTTTCTAAAGGTCCCCAGACCCCTCTAGAACCCCTGAAGACCCTTCTAAAGGCCCCCAGACCCTTATAGAGCCCCTCAGGACCCTTCTAAAGTCCCCCAGACCCTGCTAATTCCCCTCAGGGCTTTTATAAGGGCACCCAGACCCTTCTAATGCCTTTCAGGACCCTTATCAAGGCCACAAGACCCTTCTAATGCCACTCAGGACCTTTCTAAAGGCCCTCAGACCCAGCTAATTCCCCTCAGGGCTTTTATAAGGGCACCCAGAATCTTCTAATGCCGCTCAGGACCGTTATAAAGGCACCAGGACCCTTCTAGAGCCTCTCAGGACAGTTTTAAATGCCTCCAGACCCTTCTAGACCCCCTCAGGACCATTCTAAAGGCCCCCAGACCCTTCTAATGCCCCTCAGGGCCTTTCTAAAGTACCCCAGACACTTCTAGAACCTCTCAGGGCCTTTCTATATGACCCCAGACCCTTCTAATGCCACTCAGGGCCTTTCTAAAGGCCGCGAGACCCTTATAATCCCCCTGAGGGCCTTTAAAAAGGCCCCCAGACCCTTCTGGACCCTCTCAGGACGCTTCTAATAGCCCCCAGACCCTTCTTGAGCCCCTCAGCGCCTTTCTAAAGGCCTCCACACCCTTCTAATGACCCTCAAGACCCATGTAAAGGCCCCCAGACCCTTCTAGATTGCCTCAGGACCCATCTAAAAGCACGCAGACCCTTCTAATGCCCCTCAGGACCCTTCTAAAGGCCCTCAGACCCTTCTAATGCCCCTCAAGACCTATGTAAAGGCCCCTAGACCCTTCTAGATTGCCTCAGGCCCCGTCTAAAAGCCCCAAGACCCTTCTAATGCCTTTCAGGACCCTTATGAAGGCCACAAGACCCTTCTAATGCCCCTCAGGACCTTTCTAAAGGCCCTCAGACCCTTCTAATGCCCCTCAGGGCATTTATAAAGGTTCCCAGACCCTTCTAGGGCCCGTCAGGACCCTTATAAAGGCCCCCAGACCCTTCTAGAGCCCGTCAGGACACTTCTAATAGCCCCCAGACCCTTCTTGAGCCCCTCAGGATCGTTCTAAAGGCCCCCAAACCCTTCTAATGCCCCACAGGGCCTTTCTAAAGGTCCCCAGACCCTTCTAGAGCCCCTGAAGACCCTTCTAAAGGCCCCCAGACCCTTATAGAGCCCCTCAGGACCCTTCTAAAGTCCCCCAGACCCAGCTAATTCCCCTCAGGTCTTTTATAAGGGCACCCAGACCCTTCTAATGCCCCTCAGGACCCTTACAAAGGCACCCAGACCCTTCTAGAGCCTCTCAGGACAGTTTTAAATGCCTCCAGACCCTTCTAGACCCCCTCAGGACCATTCTAAAGGCCCCCAGACCCTTCTAATGCCCATCAGGGCCTTTCTAAAGGACCCCATACCCTTGTAATGCCCCTCAGGTCATTTCTAAAGGCCCCCAGACCCTTCTAGACCCCCTCAGGACGCTTCTAATAGCCCCCAGACCCTTCTAGTGCCCCTCAGGGCCTTTCTAAAGGCCTCCACACCCTTCTAATGACCCTCAAGACCCATGTAAAGGCCCCCAGACCCTTCTAGATTGCCTCAGGACCCATCTAAAAGCCCCCAGACCCTTCTAATGCCTTTTTAGGGCCTTTCTAAAGGCCTCCACACCCTTCTAATGACCCTCAAGACCCATGTAAAGGCCCCTAGACCCTTCTAGATTGCCTCAGGACCCATCTAAAAGCCTCCAGACCCTTCCAATGCCTTTCAGGACCATTATGAAGGCCACAAGACCCTTCTAATGCCCCTCAGGACATTTCTAAAGGCCCTCAGACCCTTCTAATGCCACTCAGGGCATTTATAAAGGTTCCCAGACCCTTCTAGAGCCCGTCAGGACCCTTATAAAGGCCCCCAGACCATTCTAGAGCCCCTCAGGACACTTCTAAAGGCCCGCAGACCATTCTAATGCCCGTCAGGGCCTTTATAAAGGTCCCCAGACCATTCTACTGCCCCTCAGGAGCATTCTAAAGGCCCCCAGACCCTTCTAATGCCCCACAGGGCCTTTCTAAAGGTCCCCAGACCCTTCTAGAGCCCCTGAAGACCCTTCTAAAGGCCCCCAGACCCTTATAGAGCCCCTCAGGACCCTTCTAAAGTCCCCCAGACCCTGCTAATTCCTTTCAGGTCTTTTATAAGGGCACCCAGACCCTTCTAATGCCCTGCAGGACCCTTCTAAAGGCCCCCAGACCCTTCTAATGCCCCTCAGGGCCTTTCTAAAGTACCCCAGACACTTCTAGAACCTCTCAGGCCCTTTCTATATGATCCCAGACCCTTGTAATGCCCCTCAGGGCCTTTCTAAAGACCCCCATACCCTTCTAATGCCCCTCAGGACATTTCTAAAGGCCCCCAGACCCTTCTAGAGCCCCTCAGGACATATCTAAAGGCCCCCAGACCCTTCTAGAGCCCCTCAGGACATTTCTAAAGGCACCCAGACCTTTCTAATGCCACTCAGGGCCTTTCTAAAGGCCGCGAGACCCATATAATCCCCCTGAGGGCCTATAAAAGGCCCCCAGACCCTTCTGGACCCCCTCAGGACACTTCTAATAGCCCCCAGACCCTTCTAGAGCCCCTCAGGGCCTTTCTAAAGGCCTCCACACCCTTCTAATGACCCTCAAGACCCATGTAAAGGCCCCTAGACCCTTCTAGATTGCCTCAGGACCCATCTAAAAGCCCCCAGACCCTTCTAATGCCTTTCAGGACCCTTATGAAGGCCACAAGACCCTTCTAATGCCCCTCAGGACCTTTCTAAAGGCCCTCAGACCCTTCTAATGCCCCTCAGGGCATTTTTAAAGGTTCCCAGACCCTTCTAGAGCCCGTCAGGACCCTTATAAAGGCCCCCAGACCATTCTAGAGCCCCTCAGGACACTTCTAAAGGCCCGCAGACCATTCTAATGCCCGTCAGGGCCTTTATAAAGGTCCCCAGACCCTTCTACTGCCCCTCAGGAGCATTCTAAAGGCACCCAGACCCTTCTAATGCCGCTCAGGACCTTTCTAAAGGTCCCCAGACCCTTCTAGAGCCCCTGAAGACCCTTCTAATGGCCCCCAGACCCTTATAGAGCCCCTCAGGACATTTCTAAAGTCCCCCAGACCCTGCTAATTCCCCTCAGGGCCCTTATAAAGGCACCCAGACCCTTCTAGAGCATCTCAGGACAGTTTTAAATGCCTCCAGACCCTTGTAGCCCCCGTCAGGTCCATTCTAAAGGCCCCCAGACCATTCTAATGCCCCTCAGGGCCTTTCTAAAGTACCCCAGACACTTCTAGAACCTCTCAGGGCCTTTCTATATGACCCCAGACCCTTGTAATCCCCCTCAGGGCCTTTCTAAAGGACCCCATACCCTTCTAATGCCCCTGAAGACCCTTCTAAAGGCCCCCAGACCCTTCTAGAGCCCCTCAGGACATTTCTAAAGGCACCCAGAACCTTCTAATGCCACTCAGGGCCTTTCTAAAGGCTGCGAGACCCTTATAATCCCCCTAAGGACCTTTAAAAAGGCCCCCAGACCCTTCTGGACCCCCTCAGGACGCTTCTAATAGCCCCCAGACCATTCTACAGCCCCTCAGGGCCTTTCTAAAGGCCTCCACACCCTTCTAATGACCCTCAAGACCCATGTAAAGGCCCCCAGACCCTTCTAGATTGCGCAGGATCCATCTAAAAGCCCCCAGACCTTCTAATGCCCCTCAGGACCCTTCTAAAGGCGCCCAGATCATTCTAATGCCCCTAAGGACCCTTCTAAAGTCCCCCAGACCCTGCTAATTCCACTCAGGGCTATTATAAGGGCCACAAGACCCTTCAAATGCCCCTCAGGACCCTTATAAAGGCACCCAGACCCTTCTAGAGCCTCTCAGGACAGTTTTAAATGCCTCCAGACCCTTCTAGACCCCCTCAGGACCATTCTAAAGGCCCCCAGACCCTTCTAATGCACCTCAGGACATTTCTAAAGGCCCCCAGACCCTTCTAATGCCCCTCAGGGCCTTTCTAAAGTACCCCAGACTCTTCTAGAACCTCTCAGGGCCTTTCTATATGACCCCAGACCCTTGCAATGCCCCTCAGGGCCTTTCTAAAGGCCCCCATACCCTTCGAATGACCCTCAGGACATTTCTAATGGCCCCCAGACCCTTCAAGAGCCCCTCAGGACATTTCTAAAGGCACCCAGAACCTTCTAATGCCACTCAGGGCCTTTCTAAAGGCTGCGAGACCCTTATAATCCCCCTGAGGACCTTTAAAAAGGCCCCCAGACCCTTCGGGACCCCTTCAGGACGCTTCTAATAGCCCCCAGACCCTTCTAGAGCCCCTCAGGGCCTTTCTAAAGGCCTCCACACCCTTCTAATGACCCTCAAGAACCATGTAAAGGCCCCTAGACTCTTCTAGATTGCCTCAGGACCCATCTAAAAGCCTCCAGACCCTTCCAATGCCTTTCAGGACCATTATGAAGCCCACAAGACCCTTCTAATGCCCCTCAGGACCTTTCTAAAGGCCCTCAGACCCTTCTAATGCCCCTCAGGGCATTTATAAAGGTTCCCAGACCCTTCTAGAGCCCGTCAGGACCCTTATAAAGGCCCCAAGACCATTCTAGAGCCCGTCAGGACACTTCTAAAGGCCCGCAGACCATTCTAATGCCCGTCAGGGCCTTTATAAACGTCCCCAGACCCTTCTACTGCCCCTCAGGAGCATTCTAAAGGCCCCCAGACCCTTCTAATGCCCCACAGGGCCTTTCTAAAGGTCCCCAGACCCTTCTAGAGCCCCTGAAGACCCTTCTAATGGCCCCCAGACCCTTATAGAGCCCCTCAGGACCCTTCTAATGTCCCCCAGACCCTGCTAATTCCCTGCAGGGCTTTTATAAGGGCACCCAGACCCTTCTAATGCCCCTCAGGACCCTTATAAAGGCACCAGGACCCTTCTAGAGCCTCTCAGGACAGTTTTAAATGCCTCCAGACCCTTCTAGACTCCCCTCAGGACCATTCTAAAGGCCCCCAGACGCTTCTAATGCCCCTCAGGGCCTTTCTAAAGGCCCCCATACTTTTGTAATTCCCCTCACGTCATTTCTAAAGGCACCCAGACCCTTCTAATGCCACTCAGGGCCTTCTAAAGGCCGCGAGACCCTTATAATCCCCCTGAGGGCCTTTAAAAAGGCCCCCAGACCCTTCTGGACCACTCAGGACGCTTCTAATAGACCCCAGACCCTTCTAGAGCTCCTCAGGGCCTTTCTAAAGGCATCCACACCCTCCTAATGACCCTCAAGACCCATGTAAAGCCCCACAGACCCTTCTAGATTGCCTCAGGACCCATCTGAAAGCCCCCAGACCCTTCTAATGCCTTTCAGGGCCTTTCTAAAGGCCTCCACACCCTTCTAATGACCCTCAAGACCCATGTAAAGGCCCCTAGACCCTTCTAGATTGCCCCAGGACCCATCTAAAAGCCCCCAGACACTTCTAATGCCTTTCAGGACCCTTATGAAGGCCACCAGACCCTTCTAATGCCCCTCAGGACCTTTCTAAAGGCACTCAGACCCTTCTAATGCCCCTCAGGGCATTTATAAAGGTTCCCAGACCCTTCTAGAGCCCGTCAGGACCCTTATAAAGGCCCCCAGACCCTTCTAGAGCCCCTCAGGACAATTCTAAAGGCCCGCAGACCATTCTAATACCCGTCAGGGCCTTTATAAAGGTCCCCAGACCCTTCTACTGCCCCTCAGGAGCATTCTAAAGGCACCCAGACCCTTCTAATGCCGCTCAGGACCTTTCTAAAGGCCCCCAGACCCTTATAGAGCCCCTCAGGACCCTTCTAAAGTCCCCCAGACCCTGCTAATTCCCCTCAGGGCCCTTATAAAGGCACCCAGACCCTTCTAGAGCCTCTCAGGACAGTTTTAAATGCCTCCAGACCCTTCTAGACCCCCTCAGGTCCATTCTAAAGGCCCCCAGACCCTTCTAATGCCCCTCAGGGCCTTTCTAAAGTACCCCAGACACTTCTAGAACCTCTCAGGGCCTTTCTATATGACCCCAGACCCTTGTAATGCCCCTCAGGGCCTTTCTAAAGGCCCCCATACCCTTCTAATGCCCCTGAAGACCCTTCTAAAGGCCCCCAGACCCTTCTAGAGCCCCTCAGGACATTTCTAAAGGCACCCAGACCCTTCTAATGCCACTCAGGGCCTTCTAAAGGCCGCGAGACCCTTATAATCCCCCTGAGGGCCTTTAAAAAGGCCCCCAGACCCTTCTGGACCACTCAGGACGCTTCTAATAGCCCCCAGACCATTCTACAGCCCCTCAGGGCCTTTCTAAAGGCCTCCACACCCTTCTAATGACCCTCAAGACCCATGTAAAGGCCCCCAGACCCTTCTAGATTGCGCAGGACCCATCTAAAAGCCCCCAGACCCTTCTAATGCCCATCAGGACCCTTCTAAAGGCGCCCAGACCATTCTAATGCCCCTCAGGACCCTTCTAAAGTCCCCCAGACCCTGCTAATTCCACTCAGGGCTATTATAAGGGCCACAAGACCCTTCAAATGCCCCTCAGGACCCTTATAAAGGCACCCAGACCCTTCTAGAGCCTCTCAGGACAGTTTTAAATGCCTCCAGACCCTTCTAGACCCCCTCAGGACCATTCTAAAGGCCCCCAGACCCTTCTAATGCACCTCAAGACCTTTCTAAAGGCCCCCAGTCCCTTCTAATGCCCCTCAGGGCCTTTCTAAAGTACCCCAGACACTTCTAGAACCTCTCAGGGCCTCTCTATATGACCCCAGACTCTTGTAATGCCCTCAGGGCCTTTCTAAACGCCCCCATACCCTTCTAATGAACCTGAGGACATTTCTAAAGGCCCCCAGACCCTTCAAGAGCCCCTCAGGACATTTCTAAAGGCACCCAGAACCTTCTAATGCCACTCAGGGCCTTTCTAAAGGCTGCGAGACCCTTATAATCCCCCTGAGGACCTTTAAAAAGGCCCCCAGACCCTTCTGGACCCCCTCAGGACGCTTCTAATAGACCCCAGACCCTTCTAGAGCCCCTCAGGGCCTTTCTAAAGGCCTCCACACCCTTCTAATGACCCTCAAGACCCATGTAAAGGCCCCTAGACCCTTCTAGATAGCCTCAGGACCCATCTAAAAGCCTCCAGACCCTTCCAATGCCTTTCAGGACCCTTATGAAGGCCACAAGACCCTTCTAATGCCCCCCAGGACCTTTCTAAAGGCCCTCAGACCCTTCTAATGCCCCTCAGGGCATTTATAAAGGTTCCCAGACCCTTCTAGAGCCCGTCAGGACCCTTATAAAGGCCCCCAGACCATTCTAGAGCCCCTCAGGACACTTCTGAAGGCCCGCAGACCATTCTAATGCCCGTCAGGGCCTTTCTAAAGGTCCCCAGACCCTTCTACTGCCCCTCAGGAGCATTCTAAAGGCCCCCAGACCCTTCTAATGCCCCACAGGGCCTTTCTAAAGGTCCCCAGACCCTTTTAGAGCCCCTGAAGACCCTTCTAAAGGTTCCCAGACCCTTATAGAGCCCCTCAGGACCCTTCTAAAGTCCCCCAGACCCTGCTAATTCCCCTCAGGGCTTTTATAAGGGCACCCAGACCATTCTAATGTCCCTCAGGACCCTTATAAAGGCACCAGGACCCTTCTAGAGCCTCTCAGGACAGTTTTAAATGCCTCCAGACCCTTCTAGACTCCCCTCAGGACCATTCTAAAGGCCCCCAGATCCTTCTAATGCCCCTCAGGGCCTTTCTAAAGGCACCCATACTTTTGTAATGCCCCTCACGTCATTTCTAAAGGCACCCAGACCCTTCTAATGCCACTCAGGGCCTTTCTAAAGGCCGCGAGACCCTTATAATCCCCCTGAGGGCCTTTAAAAAGGCCCCCAGACCCTTCTGGACCACCTCAGGACGCTTGTAATAGACCCCAGACACTTCTAGAGCTCCTCAGGGCCTTTCTAAAGGCATCCACACCCTTCTAGTGACCCTCAAGACCCATGTAAAGCCCCCCAGACCCTTCTAGATTGCCTCAGGACCCATCTAAAAGCCCCCAGACCCTTCTAATGCCTTTCAGGGCCTTTCTATAAGGCCTCTACACCCTTCTAATGACCCTCAAGACCCATGTAAAGGCCCCTAGACCCTTCTAGATTGCCTCAGGACCCATCTAAAAGCCCCCAGACCCTTCTAATGCCTTTCAGGACCCTTATCAAGGCCACAAGACCCTTCTAATGCCCCTCAGGACCTTTCTAAAGGCCCTCAGATCCTTCTAATGCCCCTCAGGGCATTTATAAAGGTTCCCAGACCCTTCTAGAGCCCGTCAGGACACTTATAAAGGTCCCCAGACACTTCTACTGCCCCTCAGCAGCATTCTAAAGGCCCCCAGACCCTTCTAATGCCCCACAGGGCCTTTCTAAAGGTCCCCAGACCCTTCTAGAGCCCCTGAAGACCCTTCAAAAGGCCCCCAGACCATTATAGAGCCCCTCAGGACCCTTCTAAAGTCCCCCAGACCCTGCTAATTCTTCTCAGGGCTTTTATAAGGGCACCCAGACCCTTCTAATGCCCCTCAGGACCCTTATAAAGGCACCCAGATCCTTCTAGAGCCTCTCAGGACAGTTTTAAATGCCTCCAGACCCTTCTAGACCCCCTCAGGACCATTCTAAAGGCCCCCAGACCCTTCTAATTCCCCTCAGGTCCATTCTAAAGGCCCCCAGACCATTCTAATGCCCCTCAGGGCCTTTCTAAAGTACCCCAGACACTTCTAGAACCTCTCTGGGCCTTTCTATATGACCCCAGACCCTTGTAATGCCCCTCAGGGCCTTTTTAAAGGCCCCCAGACCCTTCTAATGCCCCTCAGGACATTTCTAAAAGCCCCCAGAACCTTCTAGAGCCCCTCAGGAGATTTCTAAAGGTACCCAGAACCTTCTAATGCCACTCAGGGCCTTTCTAAAGGCCGCCAGACCCTTATAATCCCACTGAGGGCCTTTAAAAAGGCCCCCAGACCCTCCGGGACCCCCTCAGGATGCTTCTAATAGCCCCCAGACCCTTCTAATGCATTTCAGGGCCTTTCTAAAGGCCTCCACACCCTTCTAATGACCCTCAAGACCCATGTAAAGGCCCCCAGACCCTTCTAGATTGCCTCAGGACCCATCTAAAAGCCCCCAGACCCTTCTAATGACTTTCAGGACCCTTATGAAGGCCACAAGAACCTTCTAATGCCCCTCAGGACCTTTCTAAAGGCCCTCAGACCCTTCTAATGCCCCTCAGGGCATTTATAAATGTTCCCAGACCCTTCTAGAGCCCGTCAGGACCCTTATAAAGGCCCCCAGACCATTCTAGAGCCCCTCAGGACACTTCTAAAGGCCCACAGACAATTCTAATGCCCGTCAGGGCCTTTATAAAGGTCCCCAGACCCTTCTACTGCCCCTCAGGAGCATTCTAAAGGCCCCCAGACCATTCTAATGCCCCACAGGGCCTTTCTAAAGGTCCCCAGACCCTTCTAGAGCCCCTGAAGACCCTTCTAAAGGCCCCCAGACCCTTATAGAGCCCCTCAGGACCCTTCTAAAGTCCCCCAGACCCTGCTAATTCCTTTCAGGTCTTTTATAAGGGCACCCAGACCCTTCTAATGCCCCACAGGACCCTTCTAAAGGACCCCAGACACTTCTAATGCCCCTCAGGGCCTTTCTAAAGTACCCCAGACACTTCTAGAACCTCTCAGGCCCTTTCTATATGATCCAAGACCCTTGTAATGCCCCTCAGGGCCTTTCTAAAGACCCCCATACCCTTCTAATTCCCTCTCAGGACATTTCTAAAGGCCCCCAGACCCTTCTAGAGCCCCTCAGGACATATCTAAAGGCGCCCAGACCCTTCTAGAGCCCCTCAGGACATTTCTAAAGGCACCCAGGCCCTTCTAATGCCACTCAGGGCCTTTCTAAAGGCCGCGAGACCCATATAATCCCCCTGAGGGCCTTTAAAAAGGCCCCCAGACACTTCTGGACCCCCTCAGGACACTTCTAATAGCCCCCAGACCCTTCTAGAGCCCCTCAGGTCCATTCTAAAGGCTTCCACACCCTTCTAATGACCCTCAAGACCCATGTAGAGGCCCCTAGACCCTTCTAGATTGCCTCAGGACCCATCTAAAAGCCCCCAGACCCTTCTAATGCCTTTCAGGACCCTTATGAAGGACACCAGACCCTTCTAATGCCCCTCAGGACCTTTCTAAAGGCCCTCAGACCCTTCTAATGCCCCTCAGGGCATTTATAAATGTTCCCAGACCCTTCTAGAGCCCATCAGGACCCTTATAAAGGCCCCCAGACCATTCTAGAGCCCCTCAGGACACTTCTAAATCCCGCAGACCATTCTAATGCCCGTCAGGGCCTTTATAAAGGTCCCCAGACCCTTCTACTGCCCCTCAGGAGCATTCTAAAGGCACCCAGACCCTTCTAATGCCGCTCAGGACAGTTTTAAATGCCTCCAGACCATTCTAGACCCCCTCAGGACCATTCTAAAGGCCCCCAGACCCTGCTAATTCCCCTCAGGGCCCTTATAAAGGCACCCAGACCCTTCTAGAGCCTCTCAGGACAGTTTTAAATGCCTCCAGACCCTTCTAGAACCCCTCAGGACCATTCTAAAGGCCCCCAGACCCTTCTAATGCCCCTCAGGGCATTTATAAATGTTCCCAGACCCTTCTAGAGCCCATCAGGACCCTTATAAAGGCCCCCACACCATTCTAGAGCCCCTCAGGACACTTCTAAATCCCGCAGACCATTCTAATGCCCCTCAGGGCCTTTCTAAAGTACCCCAGACACTTCTAGAACCTCTCAGGGCCTTTCTATATGACACCAGACCCTTGTAATGCCCCTCAGGGCCTTTCTAAAGGCCCCCATACCCTTCTAATGACCCTGAGGACATTTCTAAAGGCCCCCAGACCCTTCAAGAGCCCCTCAGGACATTTCTAAAGGCACCCAGAACCTTCTAGAGCATCTCAGGACAGTTTTAAATGCCTCCAGACCATTCTAGACCCACTGAGGACCATTCCAAAGGCCCCCAGACCCTTCTAATGCCCCTCAGGACCCTTCTAAAGGCTCCCAGACCCTTCTAATGCACCTCATGGCTTTTCTAAAGTACCCCAGACACTTCTAGAACCTCTCAGGGCCTTTCTATATGACCCCAGACCCTTGTAATGACCCTAAGGGCCTTTCTAAAGGCCCCCATACACTTCTAATGCCCCTCAGGACCCTTCTAAAGGCCCCCAGACCCTTCTAATGCCCCTCAGGGCCTTTCTAAAGTACCCCAGACACTTCTAGAACCTCTCAGGGCCTTTCTATATGACCCCAGACCCTTGTAATGCCCCTCAGGGCCTTTCTAAAGGCCCCCATACCCTTCTAATGACCCTCAGGACATTTCTAATGGCCCCCAGACCCTTCAAGAGCCCCTCAGGACATTTCTAAAGGCACCCAGAACCTTCTAATGCCACTCAGGGCCTTTCTAAAGGCTGCGAGACCCTTATAATCCCCCTGAGGACCTTTAAAAATGCCCCCAGACCATTCTGGACCCCCTCAGGACGCTTCTAATAGACCCCAGACCCTTCTAGTGCCCCTCAGGGCCTTTCTAAAGGCCTCCACACCCTTCTAATGACCCTCAAGACCCATGTAAAGGCCCCTAGACCCTTCTAGATTGCCTCAGGACCCATCTAAAAGCCTCCAGACCCTTCCAATGCCTTTCAGGACCATTATGAAGGCCACAAGACCCTTCTAATGCCCCTCAGGACCTTTCTAAAGGCCCTCAGACCATTCTAATGCCTTTAAGGGCATTTCTAAAGGTTCCCAGACCATTCTAGAGCCAGTCAGGACCCTTATAAAGGCCCCCAGATCATTCTAGAGCCCCTCAGGACACTTCTAAAGGCCCGCAGACCATTCTAATGCACGTCAGGGCCTTTATAAAGGACCCCAGACCCTTCTACTGCCCCTCAGGAGCATTCTAAATGCCCCCAGACCATTCTAATGCCCCTAAGGGCCTTTCTAAAGGTCCCGAGACCCTTCTAGAGCCCCTGAAGACCCTTCTAAAGGACCCCAGACCCTTCTAATGCCCCTCAGGGCCTTTCTAAAGTACCCCAGACATTCTAGAACCTCTCAGGGCCTTTCTATATGACCCCAGACCCTTGTAATGCCCCTCAGGACATTTCTAATGGCCCCCAGACCCTTCAAGAGACCCTCAGGATATTTCTAAAGGCACCCAGAACCTTCTAATGCCACTCAGGGCCTTTCTAAAGGCTGCGAGACCCTTATAATCCCCCTGAGGACCTTTAAAAAGGCCCCCAGACCCTTCTGGACCCCCTCAGGACGCTTCTAATAGACCCCAGACCCTTCTAGAGCCCCTCAGGGCCTTTCTAAAGGCCTCCACACCCTTCTAATGACCCTCAAGACCCATGTAAAGGCCCCTAGACCCTTCTAGATTGCCTCAGGACCCATCTAAAAGCCTCCAGACCCTTCCAATGCCTTTCAGGACCATTATGAAGGCCACAAGACCCTTCTAATGCCCCTCAGGACCTTTCTAAAGGCCCTCAGACCCTTCTAATGCCTTTAAGGGCATTTCTAAAGGTTCCCAGACCATTCTAGAGCCAGTCAGGACCCTTATAAAGGCCCCCAGATCATTCTAGAGCCCCTCAGGACACTTCTAAAGGCCCGCAGACCATTCTAATGCACGTCAGGGCCTTTATAAAGGACCCCAGACCCTTCTACTGCCCCTCAGGAGCATTCTAAATGCCCCCAGACCATTCTAATGCCCCTAAGGGCCTTTCTAAAGGTCCCGAGACCCTTCTAGAGCCCCTGAAGACCCTTCTAAAGGCCCCCAGACCCTTCTAATGCCCCTCAGGGCCTTTCTAAAGTACCCCAGACATTCTAGAACCTCTCAGGGCCTTTCTATATGACCCCAGACCCATGTAATGCCCCTCAGGGCCTTTCTAAAGGCCTCCACACCCTTCTAATGACCCTCAAGACCCATGTAAAGGCCCCTAGACCCTTCTAGATTGCCTCAGGACCCATCTAAAAGCCTCCAGACCCTTCCAATGCCTTTCAGGACCATTATGAAGGCCACAAGACCCTTCTAATGCCCCTCAGGACCTTTCTAAAGGCCCTCAGACCCTTCTAATGCCTTTAAGGGCATTTCTAAAGGTTCCCAGACCATTCTAGAGCCAGTCAGGACCCTTATAAAGGCCCCCAGATCATTCTAGAGCCCCTCAGGACACTTCTAAAGGCCCGCAGACCATTCTAATGCACGTCAGGGCCTTTATAAAGGACCCCAGACCCTTCTACTGCCCCTCAGGAGCATTCTAAATGCCCCCAGACCATTCTAATGCCCCTAAGGGCCTTTCTAAAGGTCCCTAGACCCTTCTAGAGCCCCTGAAGACCCTTCTAAAGGCCCCCAGACCCTTCTAATGCCCCTCAGGGCCTTTCTAAAGTACCCCAGACATTCTAGAACCTCTCAGGGCCTTTCTATATGACCCCAGACCCATGTAATGCCCCTCAGGGCCATTCTAAAGGCCCCCAGACCCTTCTAATTTCCCTCAGGACATTTCTAAAGGCCCCCAGACCCTTCAAGAGACCCTCAGGACATTTCTAAAGGCACCCAGAACCTTCTAATGCCACTCAGGGCCATTCTAAAGGCTGCGAGACCCTTATAATCCCCCTGAGGACTTTTATAAAGGCACCCAGACCCTTCTGGACCCCCTCAGGACGCTTCTAATAGACCCCAGACCCTTCTAGAGCCCCTCAGGGCCTTTCTAAAGGCCTCCACACCCTTCTAATGACCCTCAAGACCATTGTAAAGGCCCCCAGACCCTTCTAGATTGCCTCAGGACCCATCTAAAAGCCCCCAGACCCTTCTAATGCCTTTCAGGGCCTTTCTAAAGGCCTCCACACCCTTCTAATGACCCTCAAGACCCATGTAAAGGACCCCAGACCCTTCTAGATTGCCTCAGGACCCATCATAAAAGACCCCAGACCCTTCTAATGCCTTTCAGGACCCTTATGAAGGCCACAAGACCCTTCTAATGCCCCTCAGGACCTTTCTAAAGGCCCTCAGACCCTTCTAATGCACCTCAGGGCATTTATAAAGGTTCCCAGACCCTTCTAGAGCCCGTCAGGACCCTTATAAAGGCCCCGAGACCCTTATAGAGCCCCTCAGGACACTTCTAAATCCCGCAGACCATTCTAATGCCCGTCAGGGCCTCTCTAAAGGTCCCCAGACCCTTCTACTGCCCCTCAGGATCATTCTAAAGGCCCCCAGACCCTTCTAATGCCCCACAGGGCCTTTCTAAAGGTCCCCAGACCCTTCTAGAGCCCCTGAAGACCCTTCTAAAGGCCCCCAGACCCTTATAGAGCCCCTCAGGACCCTTCTAAAGTCCCCCAGACCCTGCTAATTCCACTCAGGGCTTTTATAAGGGCACCCAGACCCTTCTAATGCCCCTCAGGACCCTTATAAAGACACCCAGACCCTTTTAGAGCCTCTCAGGACAGTTTTAAATGCCTCCAGACCCTTCTAGACCCACTCAGGACCATTTTAAAGGCCCCCAGACCCTTCAAATGCCCCTCAGGACCCTTCTAAAGGCCCCCAGACCCTTCTAATGCCCCTCAGGGCCTTTCTAATGTACCCCAGACACTTCTAGAACCTCTCAGGGCCTTTCTATATGACCCCAGACCCTTGTAATGCCCCTCAGGGCCTTTCTAAAGGCCCCCAGACCCTTCTAATGCCCCTCAGGACATTTCTAAAGGCCCCCAGACCCTTCTAGAGCACCTCAGGACATTTCTAAAGGCACCCAGACCCTTCTAATGCCACTCAGGGCCTTTCTAAAGGCCGCGAGACCCTTATAATCCCCCTGAGGGCCTTTAAAAAGGCCCCCAGACCCTTCTGGACCCCATCTGGACGCTTCTAATAGCCCCCAGACCCTTCTAGAGCCCCTCAGGGCCTTTCTAAAGGCCTCCACACCCTTCTAATGACCCTCAAGACCCATGTAAAGGCCCCTAGACCCTTCTAGATTGCCTCAGGACCCATCTAAAAGCCCCCAGACCCTTCTAATGCCTTTCAGGACCCTTATGAAGGCCACCAGACCCTTCTAATGCCCCTCAGGACCTTTCTAAAGGTCCTCAGACCCTTCTAATGCCCCTCAGGGCATTTATAAAGGTTCCCAGACCCTTCTAGAGCCCGTCAGGACACTTATAAAGGCCCCCAGACCCTTATAGAGCCCCTCAGGACACTTCTAAATCCCGCAGACCATTCTAATGCACGTCAGGGCCTTTCTAAAGGTCCCCAGACGCTTCTACTGCCCCTCAGGAGCATTCTAAAGGCCCCCAGACCCTTCTAATGCCCCACAGGGCCTTTCTAAAGGTCCCCAGACCCTTCTAGAGCCCCTGAAGACCCTTCTAAAGGCCCACAGACCCTTATAGAGCCCCTCAGGACCCTTCTAAAGTCCCCAAGACCCTGCTAATTCCCCTCAGGGCTTTTATAAGGGCACCCAGACCCTTATAATGCCCCTCAGGACCCTTATAAAGGCACCCAGACCCTTCTAGAGCCTCTCAGGACAGTTTTAAATGCCTCCAGACCCTTCTAGACCCCCTCAGGACCATTTTAAAGGCCCCCAGACCCTTCTAATGCCCCTCAGGACCCTTCTAAAGGCCCCCAGACCCTTCTAATGCCCCTCAGGGCCTTTCTAAAGTACCCCAGACACTTCTAGAACCTCTCAGGGCCTTTCTATATGACCCCAGACCCTTGTAATGCCACTCAGGGCCTTTCTAAAAGCCACTAGACGTTTATAATGCCCCTCAGGACATTTCTAAAGGCCCCCAGACCCTTCTAGAGCCCCTCAGGACATTTCTAAGGGCACCCAGAACCTTCTAATGCCACTCATGGCCTTTCTAAAGTCTGCGAGACCCTTATAATCCCCCTGAGGACCTTTAAAAAGGCCCCCAGACCATTCTGGACCCCCTCAGGACGCTTCTAATAGCCCCCAGACCCTTCTAGAGCCCCTCAGGGCCTTTCTAAAGGCCTCCACACCCTTCTAATAACCCTCAAGACCCATGTAAAGGCCCCCAGACCCTTCTAGATTGCCTCAGGACCCATCCAAAAGCCCCCAGACCCTTCTAATGCCTTTCAGGGCCTTTCTAAAGGCCTCCACACCCTTCTAATGACTCTCAAGACCCATGTAAAGGCCCCCAGACCCTTCTAGATTGCCTCAGGACCCATCTAAATGACCCCAGACCCTTCTAATGCCTTTCAGGACCCTTATGAAGGTCACAAGACCCTTCTAATGCCCCTCAGGACCTTTCTAAAGGCCCTCAGACCCTTCTAATGCCCCTCAGGGCATTTATAAAGGTTCCCAGACCCTTCTAGAGCCCGTCAGGACCCTTATAAAGGCCCCCAGACCATTCTAGAGCCCCTCAGGACACTTCTAAAGGCCCGCAGACCATTCTAATGCCCGTCAGGGCCTTTATAAAGGTCCCCAGACCCTTCTCCTGCCCCTCAGGAGCATTCTAAAGGCCCCCAGACCCTTCTAAAGCCCCACAGGGCCATTCTAAAGGTCCCCAGACCCTTCTAGAGCCCCTGAAGACCATTTTAAAGGCCCCCAGACCCTTAAAGAGCCCTTCAGGACCCTTCTAAAGTCCCCCAGACCCTGCTAATTCACCTCAGGGCTTTTATAAGGGCACCCAGAATCTTCTAATGCCCCTCAGGACCCTTATAAAGGCACCCAGACCCTTCTAGAGCCTCTCAGGACAGTTTTAAATGCGTCCAGACCCTTCTAGACACCCTCAGGACCATTCTAAAGGCACCCAGACCCTTCTAATGCCCCTCAGGGCCTTTCTAAAGGCCCCCATACCCTTCTAATGCCCCTCAGGTCATTTCTAAAGGCACCCAGACCCTTGTAATGCCACTCAGGGCCTTTCTAAAGGCCGCCAGACCCTTATATTCCCCCTGAGGGCCTTTAAAATGACCCCAGACCCTTCTGGACCCCCTCAGGACGCTTCTAATAGCCCCCAGACCATTCTAGAGCCCCTCAGGGCCTTTCTAAAGGCCTCCACACCCTTCTAATGACCCTCAAGACCCATGTAAAGGCCCCCAGACCCTTCTAGAATGCCTCAGGACCCATCTAAAAGCCCCCAGACCCTTCTATGCCTTTCAGGGCCTTTCTAAAGGCCTCCACACCCTTCTAATGACCCTAAAGACCCATGTAAAGGCACCTAGACCCTTCTAGATTGCCTCAGGACCCATCTAAAAGCCCCCAGACCCTTCTAATGCCTTTCAGGACCCTTATGAAGGCCACAAGACCCTTCTAATGCCCCTCAGGACCTTTCTAAAGGCCCTCAGACCCTTCTAATGCCCGTCAGGGCATTTATAAAGGCCCCCAGACCATTCTAGAGCCCCTCAGGACACTTCTAAAGTCCCGCAGACCATTCTAATGCCCGTCAGGGCCTTTATAAAGGTCCCCAGACCATTCTACTGCCCCTCAGGAGCATTCTAAAAGGCACCCAGACCCTTCTAATGCCACACAGGGCCTTTCTAAAGGTCCCCCAGACCCTTATATAGCCCCTCAGGACCCTTCTAAAGTCCCCCAGACCCTGCTAATTCCCCTCAGGGCTTTTATAAAGGCCACAAGACCCTTCTAATGCCTCTCAGGACCCTTATAAAGGAACCCAGACCCCTCTAGAGCCTCTCAGGACAGTTTTAAATGCCTCCAGACCCTTCTAGACCCCCTCAGGACCATTCTAAAAGCCCCCAGAACCTTCTAATGCCGCTCAGGACCCTTCTAAAGGCCCCCAGACCCTTCTAATGCCCCTCAGGGCCTTTCTAAAGTACCCCAGACACTTCTAGAACCTCTCAGGGCCTTTCTATATGACCCCAGACCCTTGTAATTCCACTCAGGGCCATTCTAAAGGCCCCCATACCCTTCTAATGCCCCTCAGGACATTTCTAAAGGCCCCCAGACCATTCAAGAGCCCCTCAGGACATTTCTAAAGGCACCCAGACCCTTCTAATGCCACTCAGGACCATTCTAAAGGCTGCGAGACCCTTATAATCCCCCTGAGGACCTTTAAAAAGGCCCCCAGACCCTTCTGGACCCCTCAGGACGTTTCTAATAGACCCCAGACCCTTCTAGAGCCCCTCAGGGCCTTTCTAAAGGCCTCCACACCCTTCCAATGACCCTCAAGACCCATGTAAAGTCCCCCAGACCCTTCTAGATTGCCTCAGGACCCATCCAAAAGCCCCCAGACCCTTCTAATTCCTTTCAGGGTCTTTCTAAAGGCCTCCACACCCTTCTAATGACTCTCAAGACCCATGTAAAGGCCCCCAGACCCTTCTAGATTTCCTCAGGACCCATCTAAAAGACCCCAGACCATTCTAATGCCTTTCAGGACCCTTATGAAGGCCACAAGACCCTTCTAATGCCCCTCAGGACCTTTCTAAAGGCCCTCAGACCCTTCTAATGCCCCTCAGGGCATTTATAAAGGCCCCCAGACCATTCTAGAGCCGCTCAGGACACTTCTAAAGGCCCGCAGACCATTCTAATGCCCGTCAGGGCCTTTATAATGGTCCCCAGACCCTTCTACTGCCCCTCAGGAGCATTCTAAAGGCACCCAGACCCTTCTAATGCCCCACAGGGCCTTTCTAAAGGTCCCCCAGACCCTTATAGAGCCCCTCAGGACCCTTTTAAAGTCCCCCAGACCCTGCTAATTCCCCTCAGGGCTTTTATAAGGGCCACAAGACCCTTCTAATGACCCTCAGGACCCTTATAAAGGCACCCAGACCCCTCTAGAGCCTCTCAGGACAGTTTTAAATGCCTCCAGACCCTTCTAGACCCCCTCAGGACCATTTTAAAAGCCCCCAGACCCTTCTAATGCCGCTCAGGACCCTTCTAAAGGCCCCCAGACCCTTCTAATGCCCCTCAGGGCCTTTCTAAAGTACCCCAGACACTTCTAGAACCTCTCAGGGCCTTTCTAAAGGCCTCCACACCCTTCTAATTACCCTCAAGACCCATGTAAAGGCCCCCAGACCCTTCTAGATTGCCTCAGGACCCATCCAAAAGCCCCCAGACCCTTCTAATGCCTTTCAGGGCCTTTCTAAAGGCCTCCACACCCTTCTAATGACTCTCAAGAACCATGTAAAGGCCCCCAGACCCTTCTAGATTTCCTCAGGACCCATCTAAAAGACCCCAGACCCTTCTAATGCCTTTCAGGACCCTTATGAAGGCCACAAGACCCTTCTAATGCCCCTCAGGACCTTTCTAAAGGCCCTCAGACCCTTCTAATGCCCCTCAGGGCATTTATAAAGGTTCCCAGACCCTTCTAGAGCCCATCAGGACCCTTATAAAGGCCCCCAGAACATTTTAGAGCCCCTCAGGAAACTTCTAAATCCCGCAGACCATTCTAATGCCCGTCAGGGCCTTTCTAAAGGTCCCCAGACTCTTCTACTGCCCCTCAGGAGCATTCTAAAGGCCCCCAGACCCTTCTAATATCCCACACGGCCTTTCTAAAGGTCCCCAGACCCTTCTAGAGCCCCTGAAGACCCTTCTAAAGGCCCCCAGACCCTTATAGAGCCCCTCAGGACCCTTCTAAAGTCCCCCAGACCCTGCTAATTCCCCTCAGGTCTTTTATATGGGCCACAAGACCCTTCTAATGCCCCTCAGGACCCTTATAAAGGCACCCAGACCCTTCTAGAGCCTCTCAGGACAGTTTTAAAAGCCTCCAGACCCTTCTAGACCCCCTCAGGACCATTCTAAAGGTCCCCAGACCCTTCTAATGCCCCTCAGGACCCTTCTAAAGGCCCCCAGACCCTTCTAATGCCCCTCAGGACCCTTCTAAAGGCCCCCAGACCCTTCTAATGCCCCGCAGGGCCTTTCTAAATTACCCCAGACACTTCTAGAACCTCTGAGGGCCTTTCTATATGACCCCAGACCCTTGTAATGCCCCTCAGGGCCTTTCTAAAGGCCCCCACACCCTTCTAATGACCCTCAGGACATTTCTAAAGGCCCCCAGACCATTGAAGAGCCCCTCAGGACATTTCTAAAGGCACCCAGACCCTTCTAATGCCACTCAGGGCCTTTCTAAAGGCTGCGAGACCCTTATAATCCCCCTGAGGACCTTTAAAAAGGACCCCAGACCCTTCTAGAGCCCCTGAAGACCATTCTAAAGGCCCCCAGACCCTTATAGAGCCCCTCAGGACCCTTCTAAAGTCCCCCAGACCCTGCTAGTTCCTCTCAGGTCTTTTATAAGGGCACCCAGAATCTTCTAATGCCCCTCAGGACCCATATAAAGGCACCCAGACCCTTCTAGAGCCTCTCAGGACAGTTTTAAATGCCTCCAGACCCTTCTAGACCCGCTCAGGACCATTCTAAAGGCCCCCAGACCCTTCTAATGCCCATCAGGGCCTTTCTAAAGGCTCCCATACCCTTCTAATGCCCCTCAGGTCATTTCTAAAGGCACCCAGACCCTTCTAATGCCACTCAGGGCCTTTCTAAAGGCCGCGAGACCCTTATAATCCCCCTGAGGGCCTTTAAAAAGGCCCCCAGACCATTCTGGACCCCATCAGGACGCTTCTAATAGACCCCAGACCCTTCTAGAGCCCCTCAGGGCCTTTCTAAAGGCCTCCACACCCTCCTAATGACCCTCAAGACCCATGTAAAGGCCCCCAGACCCTTCTAGATTGCCTCAGGGCCCATCCAAAAGCCCCCAGACCCTTCTAATGCCTTTCAGGGCCTTTCTAAAGGCCTCCACACCCTTCTAATGACTCTCAAGACCCATGTAAAGGCCCCTAGACCCTTCTAGATTGCCTCAGGACCCATCTAAAAGCCCTCAGACCCTTCTAATGCCTTTCAGGACCCTTATGAAGGCCACAAGACCCTTCTAATGCCCCTCAGGACCTTTCTAAAGGCCCTCAGACCCTTCTAATGCCCCTCAGGGCATTTATAAAGGTTCCCAGACCCTTCTAGAGCCCGTCAGGACCCTTATAAAGGCCCCCAGACCATTCTAGAGCCCCTCAGGACACTTCTAAATCCCGCAGACCATTCTAATGCCCGTCAGGGCCTTTATAAAGGTCCCCAGACCCTTCTACTGCCCCTCAGGAGCATTCTAAAGGCCCCCAGACCCTTCTAATGCCCCACAGGGCCATTCTAAAGGTCCCCAGACCCTTCTAGAGCCCCTGAAGACCATTCTAAAGGCCCCCAGACCCTTATAGAGCCCCTCAGGACCCTTCTAAAGTCCCCCAGACCCTGCTAATTCCCCTCAGGGCTTTTATAAGGGCACCCAGAATCTTCTAATGCCACTCAGGACCCTTATAAAGCCACCCAGACCCTTCTAGAGCCTCTCAGGACAGTTTTAAATGCCTCCAGACCCTTCTAGACCCCCTCAGGACCATTCTAAAGGCCCCCAGACCCTTCTAATGCCCCTCAGGGCCTTTCTAAATTACCCCAGACACTTCTAGAACATCTCAGGGCCTTTCTATATGTCCCCAGGCCCATGTAATGCCACTCAGGTCCTTTCTAAAGGCCGCGAGACCCTTATAATCCACCTGAGGGCCTTTAAAAAGGCCCCCAGTCCCTTCTGGACCCCCTCAGGACGCTTCTAATAGCCCCCAGACCCTTCTAGAGCTCTTCAGGGCATTTCTAAAGGCATCCACACCCTTCTAATGACCCTCAAGACCCATGTAAAGGCCCCCAGACCTTTCTAGATTGCCTCAGGACCCATCTAAAAGCCCCCAGACCCTTCTAATGCCTTTCAGGACCCTTATGAAGGCCACAAGACCCTTCTAATGCCCCTCAGGACCTTTCTAAATGCCCTCAGACCCTTCAAATGCCCCTCAGGGCATTTATAAATGTTCCCAGACCCTTCTAGAGCCCGTCAGGACACTTATAAAGGTCCCCAGACCCTTCTAATGCCCCTCAGGACATTTCTAAAGTAAACCAGACCCTTCTAATGCCCCTCAGGTCATTTCTAAAGGCACCCAGACCCTTCTAATGCCACTCAGGGCCTTTCTAAAGGCCGCGAGACCCTTATAATCCCCCTGAGGGCCTTTAAAAAGGCCCCCAGACCATTCTGGACCCCCTCAGGACGCTTCTAATAGCCCCCAGACCCTTCTAGAGCCCCTCAGGGCCTTTCTAAAGGCCTCCACACCCTTCTAATGACCCTCAAGACCCATGTAAAGGCCCCCAGACCCTTCTAGAATGCCTCAGGACCCATCTAAAAGCCCCCAGACCCTTCTAATGCCTTTCAGGGCCTTTCTAAAGGCCTCCACACCCTTCTAATGACCCTCAAGACCCATGTAAAGCCCCCAGACACTTCTAGATTGCACAAGGACCCATCTAAAAGCCCCCAGACCCTTCTAATGCCCCTCAGGACCTTTCTAAAGGCCCTCAGACCCTTCTAATGCCCCTCCGGACCTTTCTAAAGGCCCTCAGACCCTTCTAATGCCCCTCAGGACGTTTCAAAATGACCTCAGACCCTTCTAATGCCCCTCAGGGCATTTATAAAGGTTCCCAGACCCTTCTAGAGCCCGTCAGGACCCTAATAAAGGCCCCCAGACCATTCTAGAGCCCCTCAGGACACTTCTAAAGGCCCGCAGACCATTCTAATTCCCATCAGGGCCTTTATAAATGTCCCCAGACCCTTCTCCTGCCCCTCAGGAGCATTCTAAAGGCCCCCAGACCTTTCTAATGCCCCACAGGGCCTTTCTAAAGGTCCCCAGACCCTTCTAGAGCCCCTGAAGACAATTCTAAAGGCCCCCAGACCCTTATAGAGCCACTGAGGACCCTTCTAAAGTCCCCCAGACCCTGCTAGTTCCCCTCAGGGCTTATATAAGGGCACCCAGAATCTTCTAATGCCCCTCAGGACCCTTATAAAGGCACCCAGACCCTTCTAGAGCCTCTCAGGACAGTTTTAAATGCCTCCAGACCTTTCTAGACCACCTCAGGACCATTCTAAAGGCACCCATACCCTTCTAATGCCCCTCAGGGCCTTTCTAAAGTAAACCAGACGCTTCTAGAACCTCTTAGGGCCTTTCTATATGAACCCAGACCCCTGTAATGCCACTCAGGGCCTTTCTAAAGGACGCGAGACCCTTATAATCCCCCTGAGGGCCTTTAAAAAGGCCCCCAGACCCTTCTCGATCCCCTCTGGACACTTCTAATAGCCCCCTGACCCTTCTAGAGCCCCTCAGGGCCTTTCTAAAGGCATCCACACCCTTCTAATGACCCTCAAGACCCATGTAAAGGCCCCCAGACCCTTCTAGATTGCCTCAGGACCCATCTAAAAGCCCCCAGACCCTTCTAATGCCTTTAAGGACCCTTATGAAGGCCACAAGACCCTTCTAATGCCCCTCAGGACCTTTCTAAAGGCCCTCAGACCCTTCTAATGCCCCTCAGGACCTTTCTAAAGGCCCTGAGACCCTTCTAATGCCCCTCAGGGCCTTTCTAAAGGCCCTCAGACCCTTCTAATGCCCCTCAGGAGCATTATAAAGGCCACCAGACCCTTCTAATGCCCCTCAGGTCATTTCTAAAGGCACCCAGACCCTTCTAATGCCACTCAGGGCCTTTCTAAAGGCCACGAGACCCTTATAATCCCCCTGAGGGCCTTTAAAAAGGCCCCCAGACCCTTCTAGAGCCCCTCAGGACCCTTCTAAAGTCCCCCAGACCCTGCTAGTTCCCCTCAGGGCTTTTATAAGGGCACCCAGAATCTTCTAATGCCCCTCAGGACCCTTATAAAGTCCCCCAGACACGTCTAGAGTCTCTCAGTACAGGTTTAAATGCCTCCAGACCCTTCTAGACCCCCTCAGGACCATTCTAAAGGCACCCAGACCCTTCTAATGCCCCTCAGGGCCTTTCTAAAGTAAACCAGACGCTTCTAGAACCTCTCAGGGCCTTTCTATATGACCCCAGGCCCATCTAATGCCACTCAGGGCCTTTCTAAAGGCCGCGAGAACCTTATAATCCCCCTGAGGGCCTTTAAAAAGGCCCCCATACCCTTCTGGATCCCCTCTAGACACTTCTAATAGCCCCCAGACCCTTCTAGAGCCCCTCAGGACCATTTTAAAGGCACCCAGACCCTTCTAATGCCCCTCAGGGCCTTTCTAAAGGCCCCCATACCCTTCTAATGCCCCTCAGGTCATTTCTAAAGGCACCCAGACCCTTCTAATGCCACTCAGGGCCTTTCTAAAGGCCGCGAGACCCTTATAATCCCCCTGAGGGCCTTATAAATGCCCCCACACCCTTCTGGACCCCCTCAGGACGCTTCTAATAGCCCCCAGACCCTTCTAGAGCCCCTCAGCGCCTTTCTAAAGGCCTCCACACCCTTCTAATGACCCTCAAGACCCATGTAAAGGCCCCCAGACCCTTCAAGAACGCGTCAGGACCCATCTAAAAGCCCCCAGACTTTTCTAATGCCTTTCAGGGCCTTTCTAAAGGCCTCCACACCCTTCTAATGACCCTCAAGACCCATGTAAAGGCCCCTAGACCCTTCTAGATTGCCTCAGGACCCATCTAAAAGCCCCCAGACCCTTCTAATGCCTTTCAGGACCCTTATGAAGGACACAAGACCCTTCTAATGCCCCTCAGGACCTTTTTAAAGGCCCTCAGACCCTTCTAATGCCCCTCAGGGCATTTATAAAGGTTCCCAGACCCTTCTAGAGCCCGTCAGGACCCTTATAAAGGCCCCCAGACCATTCTAGAGCCCCTCAGGACACTTCTAAAGGCCCGCAGACCATTCTAATGCCGGTCAGGGCCTTTATAAAGGTCCCCAGACCCTTCTCCTGCCCCTCAGGAGCATTCTAAAGGCCCCCAGACCCTTCTAATGCCCCTCAGGTCATTTCTAAAGGCACCCAGACCCTTCTAATGCCACTCAGGGCCTTTCTAAAGGCCGCGAGACCCTTATAATCCCCCTGAGGGCCTTTAAAAAGGCCCCCAGACCCTTCTGGACCCCCTCATGACGCTTCTAATAGACCCCAGACCCTTCTAGAGCCCCTCAGGACCATTCTAAAGGCCTCCACACCCTTCTAATGACCCTCAAGACCCATGTAAAGGCCCCTAGACCCTTCTAGATTGCCTCAGGACCCATCTAAAAGCCCCCAGACCCTTCTAATGCCTTTCAGGACCCTTATGAAGGCCACAAGACCCTTCTAATGCCCCTCAGGACCTTTCTAAAGGCCCTCAGACCCTTCTAATGCCCCTCAGGGCATTTATAAAGGTTCCCAGACCCTTCTAGAGCCCGTCAGGACCCTTAAAAAGGCCCCCAGACCATTCTAGAGCCCCTCAGGACACTTCTAAATGCCAGCAGACCATTCTAATGCCCGTCAGGGCCTTTCTAAAGGTCCCCAGACCCTTCTACTGCCCCTGAGGAGCCTTCTAAAGGCCCCCAGACCCTTCTAATGCCCCACAGGGCCTTTCTAAAGGTACCCAGACCCTTCTAGATCCCCTGAAGACCATTCTAAAGGCCCCTAGACCATTATAGAGCCCTTCAGGACCCCTCTAAAGGCCCCCAGACCCTGCTAATTCCCCTCCGGGCTTTTATAAGGGCACCCAGACCCTTCTAATGCCCCTCAGGACCCTTATAAAGGCACCCAGACCCTTCTAGAGCCTCTCAGGACAGTTTTAAATGCCTCCAGACCCTTCTAGACCCGCTCAGGACCATTCCAAAGGCACCCAGACCCTTCTAATGCCTCTCAGGACATTTCTAAAGTAAACCAGACCCTTCTAATACCCCTCAGGTCATTTCTAAAGGTACCCACACCCTTCTAATGCCACTCAGGGTCATTCTAAAGGCCGCGAGACCCTTATAATCCCCCTGAGGGCCTTTGAAAAGGCCCCCAGACCATTCTGGACCCACTCAGGACGCTTCTAATAGCCCCCAGACCCTTCTAGAGCCCCTCAGGGCCTTTCTAAAGGCCTCCACACCCTTCTAATGACCCTCAAGACCCATGTAAAGGCCCCTAGACCCTTCTAGATTGCCTCAGGACCCATCTAAAAGCCCCCAGACCCTTCTAATGCCTTTCAGGACCCTTATGAAGGCCACAAGACCCTTCTAATGCCACTCAGGACCTTTCTAAAGGCCCTCAGACCCTTCTAATGCCCCTCAGGGCATTTATAAAGGTTCCCAGACCCTTCTAGAGCCCGTCAGGACACTTATAAAGGTCCCCAGACCATTCTACTGCCCCTCAGGAGCATTATAAAGGCCCACAGACCCTTCTAATGCCCCTCAGGTCATTTCTAAAGGCACCCAGACCCTTCTAATGCCGCTCAGGGCCTTTCTAAAGGCCGCGAGACCGTTATAATCCCCTTGAGGGCCTTTAAAAAGGCACCCAGACTCTTCTGGACCCCCTCAGGACGCTTCTAATAGACCCCAGACCCTTCTAGAGCCCCTAAGGGTCTTTCTAAACGCCTCCACACCCTTCTAATGACCCTCAAGACCCATGTAAAGGCCCCTAGACCCTTCTAGATTGCCTCAGGACCCTTCTAAAAGCACCCAGACCTTTCTAATGCCTTTCTGGACCCTTATGAAGGCCACAAGACCCTTCTAATGCCCCTCAGGACCTTTCTAAAGGCACTCAGACCCTTCTAATGCCCCTCAGGGCATTTATAAAGGTTCCCAGACCCTTCTAGAGCCCGTCAGGACCCTTATAAAGGCCCCCAGACCATTCTAGAGCCCCTCAGGACACTTCTAAAGGCCCGCAGACCATTCTAATGCACGTCAGGGCCTTTCTAAAGGTCCCCAGACCCTTCTACTGCCCCTCAGGAGCCTTCTAAAGGCCCCCAGACCCTTCTAATGCCCCACAGGGCCTTTCTAAAGGTCCCCAGACCCTTCTAGATCCCCTGAAGACCCTTCTAAAGGCCCCTAGACCCTTATAGAGCCCTTCAGGACCCCTCTAAAGGCCCCCAGACCCTGCTAATTCCCCTCCGGGCTTTTATAAGGGCACCCAGACCCTTCTAATGTCCCTCAGGACCCTTATAAAGGCACCCAGACCCTTCTAGAGCCTCTCAGGACAGTTTTAAATGCCTCCAAACCCTTCTACACCCCCTCAGGACCATTCTAAAGGCCCCCAGACCCTTCTAATGCCCCTCAGGACATTTCTAAAGTAAACCAGACCCTTCTAATGCCCCTCAGGTCATTTCTAAAGGCACCCACACCCTTCTAATGCCACTCAGGGTCATTCTAAAGGCCGCGAGACCCTTATAATCCCCCTGAGGGCCTTTAAAAAGGCCCCCAGACCCTTCTGGACCACCTCAGGATGCTTCTAATAGCCCCCAGACCCTTCTAGAGCCCCTCAGGGCCTTTCTAAAGGCCTCCACACCCTTCTAATGACCCTCAAGACCCATGTAAAGGCCCCTAGACCCTTCTAGATTGCCTCAGGACCCATCTAAAAGCCCCCAGACCCTTCTAATGCCTTTCAGGACCCTTATGAAGGCCACAAGACCCTTCTAATGCCACTCAGGACCTTTCTAAAGGCCCTCAGACCCTTCTAATGCCCCTCAGGGCATTTATAAAGGTTCCCAGACCCTTCTATACCCCGTCAGGACACTTACAAAGGTCCCCAGACCCTTCTACTGCCCCTCAGGAGCATTATAAAGGCCACCAGACCCTTCTAATGCCCCTCAGGTCATTTCTAAAGGCACCCAGACCCTTCTAATGCCACTCAGGGCCTTTCTAAAGGCCACGAGACCCTTAGAATCCCCCTGAGGGCCTTTAAAAAGGCCCCCAGACCCTTCTGGACCCCCTCAGGACGCTTCTAATAGACCCCAGACCCTTCTAGAGCCCCTCAGGGCCTTTCTAAAGGCCTCCACACTCTTCTAATGACCCTCAAGACCCATGTAAAGGACCCCAGACCCTTGTAGAATGCCTGAGGACCCATCTAAAAGCACCCAGACCCTTCTAATGCCTTTCAGGGCCTTTCTAAAGGCCTCCACACCCTTCTAATGACCCTCAAGACCCATGTAAAGGCCCCTAGACCCTTCTAGATTGCCTCAGGACCCATCTAAAAGACCCCAGACTCTTCTAATGCCTTTCAGGACCCTTAGGAAGGCCACAAGACCCTTCTAATGCCCCTCAGGACCATTCTAAAGGCCCTCAGACCCTTCTAATGCCCCTCAGGGCATTTATAAAGGTTCCCAGACCCTTCTAGAGCCCGTCAGGACCCTTATAAAGGCCCCCAGACCATTCTAGAGCCCCTCAGGACACTTCTAAAGGCCCGCAGACCATTCTAATGCCCGTCAGGGCCTTTATAAAGGTCCCCAGACCCTTCTACTGCCCCTCAGGAGCATTCTAAAGGCCCCCAGACCCTTCTAATGCCACACAGGGCCTTTCTAAAGGTCCCCAGAACCTTCTAGAGCCCCTCATGACCCTTCTAAAGGCCCCCAGACCCTTATAGAGCCCCTCAGGACTTTTCTAAAGTCCCCCAGACCCTGCTAGTTCCCCTCAGGGCTTTTATATAGGCACCCAGATCTTCTAATGCCCCTCAGGAGCCTTATAAAGGCCCCCAGACCCGTCTAGAGCCTCTCAGGACAGTTTTAAATGCCTCCAGACCCTTCTAGACCCCCTCAGGACCATTCTAAAGGCACCCAGACCCTTCTAATGCCCCTCAGGACCTTTCTAAAGTAAACCAGACGCTTCTAGAACCTCTCAGGGCCTTTCTATATGACCCCAGGCCCTTGTAATGCCACTCAGGGCCTTTCTAAAGGCCGCGAGACCCTTATAATCCCCCTGAGGGCCTTTAAAAAGGCACCCAGACCCTTCTGAACACCCTCAGGACGCTTCTAATAGCCTCCAGACCCTTCTAGAGCCCCTCAGGGCCTTTCTAAAGGCCTCCACACCCTTCTAATGACCATCAAGACCCATGCAAAGGCCCCCAGACCCTTCTAGATTGCCTCAGGACCCATCTAAAAGCACCCAGACCCCTCTAATGCCTTTCAGGGCCTTTCTAAAGGCCTCCACACCCTTCTAATGACCCTCAAAACCCATGTAAAGGCCCCTAGACCCTTTTAGATTGCCTCAGGACCCATCTAAAAGCCCCCAGACCCTTCTAATGCCTTTCAGGACCCTTACGAAGGCCACAAGACCCTTCTAATGCCCCTCAGGACCTTTCTAAAGGCCCACAGACCCTTCTAATGCCCCTCAGGACCTTTCTAAAGGCCCTCAGACCTTTCTAATGCCCCTCAGGGCATTTATAAAGGCCCTCAGACCCTTCTAATGCCCCTCAGGGCATTTATAAAGGCCCCCAGACCATTCTAGAGCCCGTCAGGACCCTTATAAAGGCCCCCAGACCATTCTAGAGCCCCTCAGGACACTTCTAAAGGCCCGCAGACCATTCTAATGCCCGTCAGGGCCTTTATAAAGGTCCCCAGACCCTTCTACTGCCCCTCAGGAGCATTCTAAAGGCCCCCAGACCCTTCTAATGCCCCACAGGGCCTTTCTAGAGGTCCCCAGACCCTTCTAGAGCCCCTGAACACCCTTCTAAAGGCCCCCAGACCCTTATAGAGCCCTCAGGACCCTTCTAAAGTCCCCCAGACCCTGCTAGTTCCCCTCAGGGCTTTTATAATGGCACCCAGAATATTCTAATGCCGCTCAGGACCCTTATAAAGGCACCCAGACCCTTCTAGAGCCTCTCAGGACAGTTTTAAGTGCCTCCAGACCCTTCTAGACCCCCTCAGGACCATTCTAAAGGCACCCATACCCTTCTAATGCCCCTCAGGGCATTTCTAAAGTAAACCAGACGCTTCTAGAACCTCTTAGGGCCGTTCTATATGAACCCAGACCCCTGTAATGCAACTCAGGGCCTTTCTAAAGGCCGCGAGACCCTTATAATCCCCCTGAGGGCCTTTAAAAAGGACCTCAGACCCTTCTGGACCCCCTCTGGACACTTCTAATAGCCCCCAGACATTTCTAGAGCCCCTCAGGGCCTTTCTAAAGGCCTCCACACCCTTCTAATGGCCCTCAAGACCCATGTAAAGGCCCCCAGACCCTTCTAGATTGCCTCAGGACCCATCTAAAAGCACCCAGACCCTTCTAATGCCTTTCAGGGCCTTTCTAAAGGCCTCCACACCCTTCTAATGACCCTCAAGACCCATGTAAAGGCCCCTAGACCCTTCTAGATTGCCCCAGGACCCATCTAAAAGCCCCCAGACCCTTCTAATGCCTTTCAGGACCCTTATGAAGGCCACAAGACCCTTCTAATGCCCCTCAGGACCTTTCTAAAGGCCCTCAGACCCTTCTAATGCCCCTCAGGGCATTTATAAAGGTTCCCAGACCCTTCTAGAGCACGTCAGGACCCTTATAAAGGCCCCCAGACCATTCTAGAGCCCCTCAGGACACTTCTACAGGCCCGCAGACCATTCTAATGCCCGTCAGGGCCTTTCTAAAGGTCCCCAGACCCTTCTACTGCCCCTCAGGAGCATTCTAAAGGCCCCCAGACCCTTCTAATGCCCCACAGGGCCTTTCTAAAGGACCCCAGACCCTTCTAGAGCCCCTGAAGACCCTTCTAAAGGCCCCCAGACCTTTATAGAGCCCCTCAGGACACTTCTAAAGTCCTCCAGACCCTGCTAATTCCCCTCAGGGCTTTTATAAGGGCACCCAGACCCTTCTAATGCCCCTCAGGGCCTTTCTAAAGTAACCCAGACACTTCTAGAACCTCTCAGGGCCTTTCTATATGAACCCAGGCCCTTGTAATGCCACTCAAGGCCTTTCTAAAGGCAGCGAGACCCTTATAATCCACCTGAGGGCCTTTAAAAAGGCCCCCAGACCCTTCTGGACCCCCTCAGGATGCTTCTAATAGCCCCCAGACCCTTCTAGAGCCCCTCAGGGCCTTTCTAAAGGCCTCCACACCCTTCTAATGACCATCAAGACCCATGTAAAGGCCCCCAGACCCTTCTAGATTGCCTCAGGACCCATCTAAAAGCACCCAGACCATTCTAATGCCTTTCAGGGCCTTTCTAAAGGCCTCCACACCCTTCTAATGACCCTCAAGACCCATGTAAAGGCCCCTAGACCCTTCTAGATTGCCTCAGGACCCATCTAAAAACCCCCAGACCCTTCTAATGCCTTTCAGGACCCTTATTAAGGCCACAAGACCCTTCTAATGACCCTCAGGACCTTTCTAAAGGCCCTCAGACCCTTCTAATGCCCCTCAGGACCTTTCTAAAGGCCCTCAGACCATTCTAATGCCACTCAGGACCTTTCTAATGGCCCTCAGACCCTTCTAATGCCCTTCAGGGCATTTATAAAGGTTCCCAGACACTTCTAGAGCCCGTCAGGACACTTATAAAGGTCCCCAGACCTTTATACTGCCCCTCAGGAGCATTCTAAAGGCCCCTAGACCCTTCTAATGCCCCTCAGGTCATTTCTAAAGGCACCCAGACCCTTCTAATGCCCCTCAGGGCCTTTCTAAAGTACCCCAGACACTTCTAGAACCTCTCAGGGCCTTTCTATATGACCCCAGGCCCTTGTAATGCCACTCAGGGCCTTTCTAAAGGCAGCGAGACCCTTATAATCCCACTGAGGGCCTTTAAAAAGGCCCCCAGACCATTCTGGACCCCCTCAGGATGCTTCTAATAGCCCCCAGACCCTTCTAGAGCCCCTCAGGACCATTCTAAAGGCCCCCAGACCCTTCTAATGCCCCTCAGGACATTTCTAAAGGCCCCCAGACCATTCTAATGCCCCTCAGGGCCTTTCTAAAGTACCCCAGACACTTCTAGAACCTCTCAGGGCCTTTCTATATCACCCCAGACCCTTCTAATGCCCCTCAGGGCCTTTCTAAAGGCCCCCATACCCTTCTAATGCCCCTCAGGACATTTCTAAAGGTCCCCAGACCCTTCTAGAGCCCCTCAGGACATCTCTAAAGGCACGCAGACCCTTCTAATGCCACTCAGGGCCTTTCTAAAGGCCGCGAGACCCTTATAATCCCCCTGATGGCCTTTAAAAAGGCCCCCAGACCCTTCTGGACCCCCTCAGGATGCTTCTAATAGTCCCCAGACTCTTCTAGAGCCCCTCAGCGCCCTTCTAAAGGCCTCCACACCCTTCTAATGACCCTCAAGACCCATGTAAAGGCCCCTCGACCCTTCTAGATTGCCTCAGGACCCATCTAATAGCCCCCAGATCCTTCTAATGCCTTTCAGGGCCTTTCTAAAGGCCTCCACACCCTTCTAATGACCATCAAGACCCATGTAATGGCCCCTAGACCCTTCTAGATTGCCTCAGGACCCATCTAAAAGCCCCCAGACCCTTCTAATGCCTTTCAGGACCCTTATGAAGGCCACAAGACCCTTCTAATGCCCCTCAGGACCTTTCTAAAGGCACTCAGACCCTTCTAATGACCCTCAGGGCATTTATAAAGGTTCCCAGACCCTTCTAGAGCCAGTCAGGACCCTTATAAAGGCCCCCAGACCATTCTAGAGCCCCTCAGGACACTTCTAAAGGCCCGCAGACCATTCTAATGCCCGTCAGGGCCTTTCTAAAGGTCCCCAGACCCTTCTACTGCCCCTCAGGAGCATTCTAAAGGCCCCGAGACCCTTCTAATGCCCCACAGGGCCTTTCTAAAGGTCCCCAGACCCTTCTAGAGCCCATGAAGACCCTTCTAAAGGCCCCCAGACCCTTATAGAGCCCCTCAGGACCCTTCTAAAGTCCACTAGACCCTGCTAGTTCCCCTCAGGGCTTTTATAAGGGCACCCAGAATCTTCTAATGCCCCACAGGACCCTTATAAAGGCACCCAGACCCTTCTAATGCCCCTCAGGGCCTTTCTAAAGTAAATCAGACACTTCTAGATCCTCTCAGGGCCTTTCTATATGAACCCAGACCCTTGTAATGCCACTCAGGGCCTTTCTAAAGGCCACGAGACCCTTATCATCCCCCTGAGGGCCTTTTAAAAGGCCTCCAGACCCTTCTGGACCCCCTCAGAACGCTTCTAATAGCCCCCAGACCCTTCTAGAGCCCCTCAGGGCCTTTCTAAAGGCATCCACACCCTTCTAATGAACCTCAAGACCCATGTAAAGGCCCCCAGACCCTTCTAGATTGCCTAAGGACCCATCTAAAAGCCCCCAGACCTTCTAATGCATTTCAGGACCTTTCTAAAGGATCTCAGACCCTTCTAATTCCCCTCAGGGCATTTATAAAGGTTCCCAGACCCTTCTAGAGCCCGTCAGGACCCTTATAAAGGCCCCCAGACCATTCTAGAGCCCCTCATGACACTTCTAAAGGCCCGCAGACCATTCTAATGCTTGTCAGGGCCTTTCTAAAGGTCCCCAGACCCTTCTACTGCCCCTCAGGAGCATTCTAAAGGCCCCCAGACCCTTCTAATGCCCCACAGGGCCTTTCTAAAGGTCCCCAGACCCTTCTAGAGCCCCTGAAGACCCTTCTAAAGGCACCCAGACCCTTATAGAGCCCCTCAGGACCCTTCTAAAGTCCCCCAGACCCTGCTAGTTCCCCTCAGGGCTTTTATAAGGGCACCCAGAATCTTCTAATGCCCCTCAGGACCATTATAAAGGCACCCAGACCCTTCTAGAGCCTCTCAGGACAGTTTTAAATGCGTCCAGACCCTTCTAGACCCCCTCAGGACCATTCTAAAGGCCCCCAGACCCTTCTAATGCCCCTCAGGGGCTTTCTAAAGTAAACCAGACACTTCTAGAAACTCTCAAGGCCTTTCTATAAGAACCCAGACCCTTGTAGTCCCACTCAGAGCCTTTCTAAAGGCCGCAAGACCCTTATAATCCTACTGAGGGCATTTAAAAGGCCCCCAGACCCTTCTGGACCCCCTCAGGACACTTCTAATACCCCCAGACCCTTCTAGAGCCCCTCAGGGCCTTTCTAAAGGCTTCCACACCCTTCTAATGACCATCAAGACCCATGTAACGGCCCCCAGACCCTTCTAGATTGCCTCAGGACCAATCTAAAAGCCCCCAGACCCTTCTAATACCTTTTAGGACCCTTACGAAGGCCACAAGACCTTTCTAATGCCCCTCAGGACCTTTCTAAATGCCTTCAGACCCTTCTAATGCCCCTCAGGGCATTTATAAAGGTTCCCAGACCATTCTAGAGCCCGTCAGGACCCTTATAAAGGCCCCCAGACCATTCTAGAGCCCCTCAGGACACTTCTAAATCCCGCAGACCATTCTAATGCCCGTCAGGGCCTTTACAAAGGTACCCAGACCCTTCTACTGCCCCTCAGGAGCATTCTAAATGCCCCCAGACCCTTCTAATGCCCCACAGGGCCTTTCTAAAGGTCCCCAGACCCTTCTAGAGCCCCTCAAGACCCTTCTAAAGGCCCCCAGACCCTTATAGAGCCCCTCAGGACCCTTCTAAAGGCCCCCAGACCTTGCTAATTACCCTCAGGGCTTTTGTAAGGGCACCCAGACCCTTTTAATGCCCCTCAGGACCCTTATAAAGGCACCCAGACCATTCTAGAGCCTCTCAGGACAGTTTTAAATGCGTCCAAGCCCTTCTAGACCCCCTCAGGACCATTCTAAAGGCACCCAGACCCTTCTAATGCCCCTCAGGGCCTTTCTAAAGGCCCTCATACCCTTCTAATGCCCCTCAGGTCATTTCTAAAGGCACCCAGACCCTTCTAATGCCACTCAGGGCCTTTCTAAAGGCCGCGAGACCCTTATAATCCCCCTGAGGGCCTTTAAAAGGCCCCCAGACCCTTCTGGACCCCCTCAGGAAGCTTCTAATAGCCCCCAGACCCTTCTAGAGCCCCTCAGGGCCTTTCTAACTGCCTCCACACCCTTCTAATGACCCTCAAGACCCATGTAAAGGCCCCCAGACCCTTCTAGATTGCCTCAGGACCCATCTAAAAGCACCCAGACCATTCTAATGCAATTTAGGGCCTTTCTAAAGGCCTCCACACCCTTCTAATGACCCTCAAGACCCATGTAAAGGCCCCCAGACCCTTCTAGATTGCCTCAGGACCCATCTAAAAGTCCCCAGACCCTTCCAATGCCTTTCAGGACCCTTATGAAGGCCACAAGACCCTTCTAATGCCCCTCAGGACCTTTCTAAAGGCCCTCAGACCCTTCTAATGCCCCTCAGGGCATTTATAAAGGTTCCCAGACCCTTCTAGAGCCCGTCAGGACCCTTATAAAGGCCCCCAGACCATTCTAGAGCCCCTCAAGACACTTCTAAAGGCCCGCAGACCATTCTAATGCCCGTCAGGGCCTTTCTAAAGGTCCCCAGACCCTTCTACTGCCCCTCAGGAGCATTCTAAAGGCCCCCAGACCCTTCTAATGCTTAACAGGGCCTTTCTAAAGGTCCCGAGACCCTTCTAGAGCCCCTGAAGACCCTTCTAAAGGCCCCCAGACCCTTATAGAGCCCCTCAGGACCCTTCTAAAGTCCCCCAGACCCTGCTAGTTCCCCTCAGGGCTTTTATAAGGGCACCCAGAATCTTCTAATGCCCCTCAGGACCATTATAAAGGCACCCAGACCCTTCTAGAGCCTCTCAGGACAGTTTTAAATGCCTCCAGACCCTTCTAGAACCCCTCAGGACCATTCTAAAGGCACCCAGACCCTTCTAATGCCCCTCAGGGCCTTTCTAAATTACCCCAGACACTTCTAGAACCTCTCAGGGCCTTTCTATATGACCCCAGACCCTTGTAATGCCACTCAGGGCCTTTCTAAAGGCCGCGAGACCCTTATAATCCCCCTGACGGCCTTTAAAAAGGCCCCCAGACCCTTCTGGACCCCCTCAGATAGCTTCTAATAGCCCCAAGACCCTTCTAGAGACCCTCAGGGCCTTTCTAAAGGCCTCCACACCCTTCTAATGACCCTCAAGACCCATGTAAAGGCCGCCAGACCCTTCCAGATTGCCTCAGGACCCATCTAAAAGCCCCCAGACCCTTCTAATGCCTTTCAGGGCCTTTCTAAAGGCCTCCACACCCTTCTAATGACCCTCAAGACCCATGTAAATGCCCCTAGACCCTTCTAGATTGCCTCAGGACCCATCTAAAAGCCCCCAGACCGTTCTAATGCCTTTCAGGGCCGTTCTAAAGGCCTCCACACCCTTCTAATGACCCTCAAGACCCATGTAAAGGCCCCCAGACCCTTCTAATGCCTTTCAGGACCCTTATGAAGGCCACAAGACTCTTCTAATGCCCCTCAGGACCTTTCTAAATGCCCTCAGACCCTTCTAATGCCCCTCAGGGCATTTATTAAGGTTCCCAGACCCTTCTAGAGCCCGTCAGGACCCTTATAAAGGACCCCAGACCATTCTAGAGCCCCTCAGGACACTTCTAAAGGCCCGCAGACCATTCTAATGCCCGTCAGGGCCTTTATAAAGGTCCCCAGACCCTTCTACTGCCCCTCAGGAGCATTCTAAAGGCCCCCAGACCCTTCTAATGCCCCACAGGGCCTTTCTAAAGGTCCCCAGACCCTTCTAGAGCCCCTGAAGACCCTTCTAAAGGCCCCCAGACCCTTATAGAGCCCCTCAGGACCCTTCTAAAGTCCCCCAGACCCTGCTAGTTCCCCTCAGGGCTTTTATAAGGGCACCCAGAATCTTCTAATGCCCCTCAGGACCCTTATAAAGGCACCCAGACCCTTTTAGAGCCTCTCAGGGCAGTTTTAAATGCCTCCAGACCCTTCTAGACCCCCTCAGGACCATTCTAAAGGCACCCAGACCCTTCTAATGCCCCTAAGGGCCTTTCTAAAGTAAACCAGACGCTTCTAGAACCTCTCAGGGCCTTTCTATATCAACCCAGACCCCTGTAATGCCACTCAGGGCCTTTCTAAAGGCCGCGAGACCCTTATAATCCCCCTGAGGGCCTTTAAAAAGGCCCCCAGACCCTTCTGGACCCCCTCTGGACACTTCTAATAGCCCCCAGACCCTTCTAGAGCCCCTCAGGATCTTTCTAAGGCATCCACACCCTTCTAATGACCCTCAAGACCCATGTAAATGCCCCTAGACCCTTCTAGATTGCCTCACGACCCATCTAAAAGCCCCCAGACCCTTCTAATGCCTTTCAGGACCCTTATTAAGGCCACAACACCCTTCTAATGCCCCTCAGGACCTTTCTAAAAGCCCTTAGACCCTTCTAATGCCACTCAGGGCATTTATAAAGGTTCCCAGACCATTCTAGATCACGTCCGGACACTTATAAAGGTCCCCAGACCCTTCTACTGCCCCTCAGGAGCATTCTAAAGGCCCCCAGACCCTTCTAATGCCCCACAGGGCCTTTCTAAAGGTCCCCAGACCCTTCTAGAGCCCCTGAAGACCCTTTTAAAGGCCCCCAGACCCTTATAGAGCCCCTCAGGACCCTTCTAAAGTCCCCCAGACCCTGCTTATTCCCCTCAGGGCTTTTATAAGGGCACCCAGACCCTTCTAATGCCCCTCAGGACCGTTATAAAGGCACCCAGACCCTTCTAGAGCCTCTCAGGACAGTTTTAAATGCCTAAAGACCCTTCTAGAACCCCCCAGGACCATTCTAAAGGCCCCCAGACCCTTCTAATGCCCCTCAGGGCGTTTCTAAAATACCCCAGACGCTTCTAGAACCTCTCAGGGCCTTTCTATATGACCCCAGGCCCTTGTAATGCCACTCAGGGCCTTTCTAAAGGCAGCGAGACCCTTATAATCCCACTGAGGGCCTTTAAAAAGGTCCCCAGACCCTTCTGGACCCCCTCAGGATGCTTCTAATAGCCCCCAGACCTTTCTAGAGCCCCTCAGGGCCTTTCTAAAGGCCTCCACACCCTTCTAATGACCCTCAAGACCCATGTAAAGGCCCCCAGACCCTTCTAGATTGCCTCAGGACCCATCTAAAAGCCCCCAGACCCTTCTAATGCCTTTCAGGACCCTTATGAAGGCCACAAGACCCTTCCAATGCCGCTCAGGACCTTTCTAAAGGCCCTCAGACTCTTCTAATGCCCCTCAGGGCATTTATAAAGGTTCCCAGACCCTTCTAGAGCCCGTCAGGACCCTTATAAAGGTTCCCAGACCATTCTAGAGCCCCTCATGACACTTCTAAAGGCCCGCAGACCATTCTAATGCCCGTCAGGGCCTTTCTAAAGGTCCCCAGACCCTTCTACTGCCCCTCAGGAGCATTCTAAAGGCCCCCAGACCCTTCTAATGCCCCACAGGGCCTTTCTAAAGGTCCCCAGACCCTTCTAGAGCCCCTGAAGACCATTCTAAATGCCCCCAGACCCTTATAGAGCCCCTCAGGACCCTTCTAAAGTCCCCCAGACCCTGCTAGTTCCCCTCAGAGCTTTTATAAGGGCACCCAGAATCTTCTAATGCCCCTCAGGACCATTATAAAGGCACCCAGACCCTTCTAGAGCCTCTCAGGACAGTTTTAAATGCGTCCAGACCCTTCTAGACCCCCTCAGAACCATTCTAAAGGCCCCCAGACCCTTCTAATGCCCCTCAGGGGCTTTCTAAAGTAAACCAGACACTTCTAGAACATCTCAAGGCCTTTCTATAAGAACCCAGACCCTTGTAATGCCACTCAGAGCCTTTCTAAAGGCCGCAAGACCCTTATAATCCCCCTGAGGGCCTTTAAAAGGCCCCCAGACCAATCTGGACCCCCTCAGGACACTTCTAATAGCCCCCAGACCCTTCTGGAGCCCCTCAGGGCCTTTCTAAAGGCTTCCACACCCTTCTAATGACCATCAAGACCCATGTAAAGGCCCCCAGACCCTTCTAGATTGCCTCAGGACCCATCTAAAAGCCTCCAGACCCTTCTAATACCTTTCAGGACCCTTATGAAGGGCACAAGACCCTTCTAATGCTTCTCAGGACCGTTCTAAAGGCCCTCAGACCCTTCTAATGCCCCTCAGGGCATTTATAAAGGTTCCCAGACCCTTCTAGAGCCCGTCAGGACCCTTATAAAGGCCCCCAGACCATTCTAGAGCCCCTCAGGACACTTCTAAATCCCGCAGACCATTCTAATGCCCGTCAGGGCCTTTACAAAGGTCCCCAGACCCTTCTACTGCCTCTCAGGAGCATTCTAAAGGCCCCCAGACCCTTCTAATGCCCCACAGGGCCTTTCTAAAGGTCCCCAGACCCTTCTAGAGCCCCTCAAGACCCTTCTAAAGGCCCCCAGACCCTTCTAGAGCCCCTCAGGACCCTTCTAAAGGCTCCCAGACCCTGCTAATTCCCCTCAGGGCTTTTATAAGGGCACCCAGACCCTTCTAATGCCCCTCAGGACCCTTATAAAGGCACCCAGACCATTCTAGAGCCTCTCAGGAGAGTTTAAAATGCGTCCAAACCCTTCTAGACCCCCTCAGGACCATTCTAAAGGACCCCAGACCTTTCTAATGCCCCTCAGGGCCTTTCTAAAGGCCCCCATACCCTTCTAATGCCCCTCAGGTCATTTCTAAAGGCACCCAGACCCTTCTAATGCCACTCAGGGCCATTCTAAAGGCCGCGAGACCCTTATAATCCCCCTGAGGGCCTTTAAAAAGGCCCCCAGACCCTTCTGGACCCCCTCAGGACGCTTCTAATAGCCCCCAGACCCTTCTAGAGCCCCTCAGGGCCTTTCTAAAGGCCTCCACACCCTTCTAATGACCCTCAAGACCCATGTAAAGGCCCCCAGACCCTTCTAGATTGCCTCAGGACCCATCTAAAAGCACCCAGACACTTTTAATGCCATTCAGGGCCTTTCTAAAGGCCTCCACACCCTTCTAATGACCCTCAAGACCCATGTAAAGGCCCCCAGACCCTTCTAGATTGCCTCAGGACCCATCTAAAAGCCCCAAGACCCTTCCAATGCCTTTCAGGACCATTATGAAGGCCACAAGACCCTTCTAATGCCCCTCAGGACCTTTCTAAAGGCCCTCAGACCCTTCTAATGCCCCTCAGGGCATTTATAAAGGTTCCCAGACCCTTCTAGAGCCCGTCAGGACCCTTATAAAGGCCCCCAGACCATTCTAGAGCCCCTCAGGACACTTCTAAAGGCCCGCAGACCATTCTAATGCCCGTCAGGGCCTTTCTAAAGGTCCCCAGACCCTTCTAGAGCCCCTGAAGACCCTTCTAAAGGCCCCCAGACCCTTCTAGAGCCCCTCAGGACCCTTCTAAAGTCCCCCAGACCCTGCTAGTTCCCCTCAGGGCTTTTATAAGGGCACCCAGAATCTTCTAATGCCCCTCAGGAAGCTTCTAATAGCCCCCAGACCCTTCTAGAGCCCCTCAGGGCCTTTCTAAAGGCATCCACACCCTTCTAATGACCCTCAAGACCAATGTAAAGGCCCCCAGACCCTTCTAGATTGCCTCAGGACCCATCTAAAAGCCCCCAGACCCATCTAATGCATTTCAGGGCCTTTCTTAAGGCCTCCACACCCTTCTAATGACCCTCAAGACCCATGTAAAGGCCCCTAGACCCTTCTAGATTGCCTCAGGACCCATCTAAAAGCCCCCAGACCCTTCTAATGCCTTTCAGGACCCTTATGAAGGCCACAAGACCTTTCTAATGCCGCTCAGAACCTTTCTAAAGGCCCTCACACCCTTCTAATGCCCCTCAGGGCATTTATAAAGGTTCCCAGACCCTTCTAGAGTCCATCAGGACACTTATAAATGTCCCCATACCATTCTACTGCCCCTCAGGAGCATTTTAAAGGCCCCCAGACCCTTCTAATGCCCCACAGGGCCTTTCTAAAGGTCTCCAGACCCATCTAGAGCCCCTGAAGACCCTTATAAAGGCCCCCAGACCATTCTAGAGCCCCTCAGGACAATTCTAAAGTCCCCCAGACCCTGATAATTCCCCTCAGGGAATTCTAAAGTACCCCAGACACTTCTAGAACCTCTCAGGGCCTTTCTATATGACCCCAGACCCTTGTAATGCCACTCAGGGCCTTTCTAAAGGCCGCGAGACCCTTATAATCCCCCTGAGGGCCTTTAAAAAGGCCCCCAGACCCTTCTGTACCCCCTCAGGACGATTCTAATAGCCCCCAGACCCTTCTAGAGCCCCTCAGGGCCTTTCTAAAGGACTCCACACCCTTCTAATGACTCTCAAGGCCCATGTAAAGGCCCCTAGACCCTTCTAGATTGCCTCTGGACCCATCTAAAAGCCCCCAGACCCTTCTAATGCCTTTCAGGACCATTATGAAGGCCACAAGACCCTTCTAATGCCCCCCAGGACCTTTCTAAAGGCCCTCAGACCCTTCTAATGCCCCTCAGGGCATTTATAAATGTTCCCAGACCCTTCTAGAGCCTGTCAGGACCCTTATAAAGGCCCCCATACCATTCTAGAGCCCCTCAGGACAATTCTAAAGGCCCGAAGACCATTCTAATGCCCGTCAGGGCCTTTATAAAGGTTCCCAGACCCTTCACCTGCCCCTCAGGAGCATTCTAAAGGCCCCCAGACTCTTCTAATGCCCCATAGGGCCTTTCTAAAGGTCCCGAGACCCTTCTAGAGCCCCTGAAGACCCTTCTAAAGGCCCCCAGACCCTTATAGAGCCCCTCAGGACCCTTCTAAAGGCCCCCAGACCCTTCTAGAGCCCCTGAAGACCCTTCTAAAGGCGTCGAGACCCTTATAGATCCCCTCAGGATCATTCTAAAGTCTTCCAGTATCTGCTAATTACTCTCAGGGCGATTATAAGGGCACCCAGACCATTCTAATGCCCCTCAGGACCCTTATAAAGGCACCCAGACCCTTGTAGAGCATCTCAGGACAGTTTTAAATGCCTCCAGACCCTTCTAGACCCCCTCAGGACCATTCTAAAGGCCCACAGACCCTTCTAATGCCCCACAGGGCCTTTCTAAAGGTCCCCAGACCCTTCTAGAGCCCCTGAAGACCCTCCTAAAGGACTCCAGACCCTTATAGAGCCCCGCAGGACCCTTCTAATGTGCCCCAGACCCTGCTAATTTCCCATCAGGGCTTTTATAAGGGAACCCAGACCCTTCTAATGCCCCTGAAGACCCTTCTAAAGTCCCCGAGACACTTATAGAGCCCTTCAGGACCCTTCTAAAGTCCCCCAGGCCCTGCTAATTCCTCTCAGGGCTTTTATATGGGCTCCCAGACCCTTCTAATGCCCCTCAGGACCCTTATAAAGGAACCCAGACCCTTCTAGAGCCTCTCAGGACAGTTTTAAATGCCTCCAGACCCTTCTAGACCCCCTCAGGACCATTCTAAAGGCCCCAAGACCCTTCTAATGCCCCTCAGGGCCTTTCTAAAGTAACCCAGACACTTCTAGAACCTCTCAGGGCCGTTCTATATGACCCCAGACCCTTGTAATGCCACTAAGGGCCTTTCTAAAAGCCACGAGACCCTTATAATCCCCCTGAGGGCCTTTAAAAAGGCCCCCAGACCCTTCTGGACCCCCTCAGGACGCTTCTAATAGCCCCCAGACCCTTCTAGAGCCCCTCAGGGCCTTTCTAAAGGCCTCCACACCCTTCTAATGACCCTCAAGACCCATGTAAAGGCCCCTAGACCCTTCTAGATTGTCTCAGGACCCATCTAAAAGCACGCAGACCCTTCTAATGCCTTTCAGGACCCTTATGAAGGCCACAAGACCGTTCTAATGCCCCTCAGGACCTTTCTAAAGGCCCTCAGACCCTTCTAGAGCCCGTCAGGACCCTTATAAAGGCCCCCAGACCCTTATAGAGCCCCTCTGGACCCTTCTAAAGTCCCCCAGACCCTGCTAATTCCCCTCAGGGCTTTTATAAGGGCACCCAGACCCTTCTAATGCCCCTCAGGACCCTTATAAAGGCACCCAGACCCTTCTAGAGCCTCTCAGGACAGTTTTAAATGCCTCCAGACCCTTCTAGAACCCCTCAGGACCATTCTAAAAGCCCCCAGACCCTTCTAATGCCCCTCAGGGCCTTTCTAAATTACCCCAGACACTTCTAGAACCTCTCAGGGCCTTTCTATATGACCCCAGACCCTTGTAATGCCACTCAGGGCCTTTCTAAAAGCCGCGAGACCCTTATAATCCCCCTGAGGGCCTTTATAAAGGCCCCCAGACCCTTCTGGACCCCCTCAGGACGCGTCTCATAGCCCCCAGACCCATCTAGAGCCCCTCAGCGCCTTTCTAAAGGCATCCACACCCTTCTAATGACCCTCAAGACCCATGTAAAGGCCCCCAGACCCTTCTAGATTGCCTCAGGACCCATCTAAAAGCCCCCAGACCCTTCTAATGCCCCTCAGGACCTTTCTAAAGGCCCTCAGATCATTCTAATGCCCCTCAAGACCCATGTAAAGGCCCCTAGGCCCTTCTAGATTGCCTCAGGACCCATCTAAAAGCGCCCAGACCCTTCTAATTCCTTTCAGGACCCTTATGAAGGCCACAAGACCCTTCTAATGCCCCTCAGGACCTTTCTAAAGGCCCCCAGACCATTCTAGAGCCCGTCAGGTCCCTTCTAAAGTCCCCCAGACCCTGCTAATTCCTCTCAGGGCTTTTATAAGTGCACCCAGAATCTTCTAATGCCCCTCAGGACCCTTATAAAGGCACCCAGACCCTTCTAGAGCCTCTCAGGACAGTTTTAAATGCCTCCAGATCCTTCTAGACCCCCTCAGGACACTTCTAAAGGCCCCCAGACCCTTCTAATGCCCCTCAGGACCTTATAAAGGCCCCCAGACCCTTCTAATGCCCCTCAGGATCTTTCTAAAGTACCCCAGACACTTCTAGAACCTCTCAGGGACATTCTATATGACCCCAGACCCTTCTAATGCCACTCAGGGCCTTTCTAAAGGCCCCCATACCCTTCTAATTCCCCTCAGGACATTTCTGAAGGCCCCCAGACCCTTCTAGAGGCCCTCAGGACATTTCTAAAGGCACCCAGACCCTTCTAATGCCACTCATGGTCTTTCTAAAGGCCGCAAGACCCTTATAATTCCCCTGAGGGCCTTTAAAAAGGCCCCCAGACCCTTCTGGACCCACTCAGGACGCTTCTAATAGCCCCCAGACCCTTCTAGAGCCCCTCAGGGCCTTTCTAAAGGCCTCCACACCCTTCTAATGACCCTCAAGGCCCATGTAAACGCCCGCAGACCCTTCTAGATTGCCTCAGGACCCATCTAAAAGCACCCAGACCCTTCTAATGCCTTTCAGGACCCTTATGAAGGCCACAAGACCCTTCTAATGCCCCTCAGGACCTTTCTAAAGGGCCTCATACCATTCTAATGCCCCTCAGGGCATTTATAAAGGTTCCCAGACCCTTCTAGATCCCGTCAGGACCCTTATAAAGGCCCCCAGACCATTCTAGAGCCCCTCAGGACACTTCTAAAGGCCCGCAGACCATTCTAATGCCCGTCAGGGCCTTTATAAAGGTCCCCAGACCCTTCTACTGCACCTCAGGAGAATTCTAAAGGCCCCCAGACCCCTCTAATGCCCTACAGGGCCTTTCTAAAGGTCACCAGACCATTCTAGAGCCCCTGAAGACCCTTCTAAAGGCCCCCAGACCCTTATAGAGCCCCTCAAGACCCTTCTAAAGTCCCCCAGACCCTGCTAATTCCCCTCAGGGCTTTTATAAGGGCGCCCAGACCCTTCTAATGCCCCTCAGGACCCTTATAAAGGCACCCAGACCCTTCTAGAGCCCCTCAGGACACTTCTAAAGGCCCGTAGACCCTTCTAATGCCTGTCAGGGCCTTTAAAAAGGTCCCCACACCCTTCTACTGCCCCTCAGGAGCTTTCTAAAGGCCCCCAGACCCTTCTAGAGCCTCTCAGGACAGTTTTAAATGCCTCCAGATCCTTCTAGACCCCCTCAGGACCATTCTAAAGGCCCCCAGACCCTTCTAATGCCCCTCAGGAACTTATAAATGCCCCCTGACCCTTCTAATGCCCCTCAGGGCCTTTCTAAAGTAACCCAGACACTTCTAGAACCTCTCAGGGACTTTCTATATGACCCCAGACCCTTCTAATGCCACTCGGGGCCTTTCTAAAGGCCCCCATACCCTTCTAATGCCCCTCAGGACATTTCTGAAGGCCCCCAGACCCTTCTAATACCCCACAGGGCCTTTCTAAAGGTCCCCAGACCCTTCTAGAGCCCCTGAAGACGCTTCTAAAGGACCCCAGACCCTTATAGAGCCCTGCAGGACCCTTCTAATTTCCCCCAGACCCTGCTAATTCCCCTCAGGGCTTTTATAAGGGCACCCAGACCCTTCTAATGCCTCTGAAGACCCTTCTGAAGGCCTCGAGACACTTATAGAGCCCCTCAGGACCCTTCTATAGTCCCCCAGACCCTGTTAATTCCTCTCAGGGCTTTTATAAGGGCTCCCAGACCATTCTAATGCCCCTCAGGACCCTTATAAAGGAACCCAGACCCTTCTAGAGCCTCTCAGGACAGTTTTAAATGCCTCCAGACCCTTCTAGACCCCATCAGGACCATTCTAAAGGCCCCCAGACCCTTCTAATGCCCCTCAGGGCCTTTCTAAAGTACCCCAGACACTTCTAGAACCTCTCAGGGCCTTTCTATATGACCCCAGACCCTTGTAATGCCACTCAGGGCCTTTCTAAAAGCCGCGAGACCCTTATAATCCCCCTGAAGGCCTAAATAAAGGCCCCCAGACCCTTCTGGACCCCCTCAGGACGCTTCTAATAGACCCCAGACCCTTCTAGAGCCCCTCAGGGCCTTTCTAAAGGCCTCCACACCCTTCTAATGACCCTCAAGACCCATGTAAAGGCCCCCAGACCCTTCTAGATTGCCTCAGGACCCATCTAAAAACCCCCAGACCCTTCTAATGGCCTTCAGGACCCTTATAAAGGCACCCAGACCCTTCTAGAGCCTCTCAGGACAGTTTTAAATGCCTCCAGACCATTCTACACCCCCTCAGGACCATTCTAAAGGCCCCCAGACCCTTCTAATGCCCCTCAGGGCCTTTCTAAAGGCCCCCATACCCTTCTAATGCCACTCAGGTCATTTCTAAAGGCACCCAGACCCTTCTAATGCCACTCCGGTCCTTTCTAAAGATGCGAGACCCTTATAATCCCCCTGAGGGCCTTTAAAAAGGCCCCAGACCCTTCTGGACCGCCTCAGGAGGCTTCTAATAGCCCCCAGACCCTTCTAGAGCCTATCATTTCCTTTCTAAAGGCCTCCACACCCTTCTAATGACCCTCAAGACCCATGTAAATGCCCTCAGACCCTTCTAGATTGCCTCAGGACCCATCTAAAAGCCCCCAGACCCTTCTAATGCCTTTCAGGGCCTTTCTAAAGGCCTCCACACCCTTCTAATGACCCTCAAGACCCATATAAAGTCCCCTAGACCCTTCAAGATTGCCTCAGGACCCATCTAAAAGCCCCCAGTCCCTTCTAATGCCTTTCAGGGCCTTTCTAAAGGCCTCCACACCCTTCTAATGACCCTCAAGACCCATGTAAAGGCCCCCAGACCCTTCTAGTTTGCCTCAGGACCCATCTAAAAGCCCCCAGACCATTCTAATGCCTTTCAGGGCCTTTCTAAAGGCCTCCACACCCTTCTAATGACCCTCAAGACCCATGTAAAGGCGCCTAGACCCTTCTAGATTGCCTCAGGACCCATCTAAAAGCCCCCAGACCCTTCTAATGCCTTTCAGGACCATTATGAAGGCCACAAGACCCTTCTAATGCCCCTCAGGACCTTTCTAAAGGCTTTCAGACCCTTCTAAAGCCCGTCAGGACCCTTATAAAGGTCCCCAGACCCTTCTAGAGACCGTCAGGACCCTTTTAAAGGTCCCCAGACCCTTCTACTGCCACTCAGGAGCATTCTAAAGGCCCCCAGACCCTTCTAATACCCCACAGGGCCTTTCTAAAGGTCCCCAGACCCCTCTAGAGTCCCTGAAGACCATTCTAAAGGCCTCCAGACCATTCTAGAGCCCCTCAGGACCCTTCTAAAGTCCCCCAGACCCTGCTAATTCCCCTCAGGGCCTTTATAAGGGCACCCAGACCATTCTAATGCCTTTAGGACCTTTATAAAGGCACCCAGACCCTTCTAGAGCCTCTCAGGACAGACTTAAATGCCTCCAGACCCTTCTAGACCCCCTCAGGACCATTCTAAAGGCCCCCAGAGCCTTCTAATGCCCTTCAGAGCATTTATAAATGTTCCCAGACCCTTCTAGAGCCCGTCAGGACCCTTATAAAGGCCCCCAGACCATTCTAGAGCCCCTGAGGACACTTCTAAAGGCCTGCAGACCATTCTAATGCCCGTCAGGGCCTTATAAAGGTCCCCAGACCCTTCTACTGCCCCTCAGTAGCATTCTAAAGGCCCCCAGATCCTTCTAATGCCCCACAGGGCCTTTCTAAAGGTCCCCAGACCCTTCTAGAGCCCCTGAAGACCCTTCTAAAGGCCCCCAGACCCTTATAGAGCCCCTCAGGTCCCTTCTAAAGTCCCCCAGGCCCTTCTAATGCCCCACAGGGCCTTTCTAAAGGTCCCCAGACCCTTCTAGAGCCCCTGAAGACCCTTCTAAAAGGCGCCGAGACCCTTATAGAGCCCCTCAGGACCATTCTAAAGTCCCCCAGACTCTGCTAATTCCTCTCAGGGCTTTTATAAGGGCCCCCAGAATCTTCTAATGCCCCTCAGGACCCTTATAAAGGCACCCAGACCCTTCTAGTGCCTCTCAGGACAGTTTTAAATGCCTCCATACACTTCTAGACCCCCTCAGGACCATTCTAAAGGCCCCCAGACCCTTCTAATGCCCCACAGGGCCTTTCTAAAGGCCCTCATACCCTTCTAATGCCCCTCAGGGCATTTCTAAAGGCACCCAGACCCTTCTAATGCCACTCAGGGCCTTTCTAAAGGCCGCGAGACCCTTATAATCCCCCTGAGGGCCTTTAAAAAGGCCCCCAGACCTTTCTGAACCCCCTCAGGACGCTTCTAATAGCCCCCAGACCCTTCTAGAGCCCCTCAGGGCCTTTCTAAAGGCCTCCACACCCTTCTAATGACCCTCAAGACCCATGTAAAGGCCCCCAGACCCTTCTAGATTGCCTCAGGACCCATCTAAAAGCCCGCAGACCGTTCTAATGCATTTCAGGACCCTTATGAAGGCCACAAGACCCTTCTAATGACCCTCAGGACCTTTCTAAAGGCACTCAGACCCTTCTAGAGCCCGTCAGGACCCTTATAATTGTCCCCAGACCCTTCTAGAGCCCGTCAGGACCCTTATAAAGGTCCCCAGACCCTTCTAATGACCCACAGGGCCTTTCTAAATGTCCCCAGACCCTTCTAGAGCCCCTGAAGACCCTTCTAAAGGCCCCCAGACCCTTCTAGATTGCCTAAAGACTCATCTAATAGCCCCCAGACCGTTCTAATGCCTTTCAGGGCCTTTCTAAAGGCCTCCACACCCTTTTAATAACCCTCAAGACCCATGTAAAGGCCCCTAGACCCTTCTAGATTGCCTCAGGACCCATCTAAAAGCCCCCAGACCCTTCTAATGCCTTTCAGGACCCTTATGAAGGCCACAAGACCCTTCTAATTTCCTTCATTACCTTTCTAAAGCCCTCAGACCCTTCTAGAGCCCGTCAGGACCCTTATAAAGGTCCCCAGACCCTTCTAGAGACCGTCAGAACCCTTATAAAGGTCCCCAGACCCTTCTACTGCCCCTCAGGAGCATTCTAAAGGCCCCCAGACCCTTCTAATGCCCCACAGGGCCTTTCTAAAGGTCCCCAGACCCCTCTAGAGCCCCTGAAGACCCTTCTAAAGGCCCCCAGACCCTTATAGAGCCCCTCTGGACAATTCTAAATTCCCCCAGACCCTGCTAATTCCCCTCAGGGCTTTTATAAGGGCACCCAGACCCTTCTAATGCCCCTCAGGACCCTTATAAAGGCACCCAGACCCATCTAGACCCTCTCAGGACAGTTTTAAATGCCTCCAGACCCTTCTAGAACCCCTCAGGACCATTCTAAAGGCCCCCAGACCCTTCTAATGCCCCTCAGGGCCTTTTTAAAGTACCCCAGACACTTCTAGAACCTCTCAGGGCATTTCTATATGACCCCAGACCCTTGTAATGCCACTCAGGGCCTTTCTAAAAGCCGCGAGACCCTTATAATCCCCCTGAGGGCCTTTATAAAGGCCACCAGACCCTTCTGGACCCCCTCAGGACGCTTCTAATAGCCCCCAGACCCATCTAGAGCCACTAAGCGCCTTTCTAAAGGCATCCACACCCTTCTAATGTCCCTCAAGACCCATGTAAAGGCCCCCAGACCCTTCTAGATTGCCTCAGGACCCATGTAAAAGCCCCCAGACCCTTCTAATGCCGCTCACGACCTTTCTAAAGGACCTCAGACCATTCTAATGCCCCTCAAGACCCATGTAAAGGCCCCTAGACCCTTCTAGATTGCCTCAGGACCCATCTAAAAGCGCCCAGACCCTTCTAATGCCCCTCAGGACCATTATAAAGGCACCCAGACCCTTCTAGAGCCTCTCAGGACAGTTTTAAATGCCTCCATACCCTTCTAGACCCCCTCAGGACCATTCTAAAGGCTCCCAGACCATACTAATGCCCCTCAGGGCCTTTCTAAAGTACCCCAGACACTTCTAGAACCTCTCAGGGCCTTTCTATATGACCACAGGCCCTTGTAATGCCCCACAGGGCCTTTCTAAAGGGCCCCAGACCATTCCAGAGCCCCTCAGGACCCTTCTAAAGTCCTCCAGACCCTGCTAATTCCTCTCAGGAATTTTATAAGGGCACCCAGAATCTTCTAATGCCCTTCAGGACCCTTATAAAGGCACCCAGACCCTTCTAGAGCCTCTCAGGACAGTTTTAAATGCCTCCAGATCCTTCTAGACCCCCTCAGGACCATTCTAAAGGCCCCCAGACCCTTCTAATGCCCCTCAGGACCTTATAAATGCACCGTGACCCTTCTAATGCCCCTCAGGGCCTTTCTAAAGTACCCCAGACACTTCTAGATCCTCTCAGGGATTTCTATATGACCCCAGACCCTTCTAATGCCACTCAGGGCCTTTCTAAAGGCCCCCATACCCTTCTAATGCCCCTCAGGACATTTCTGAAGGCCCCCAGACCCTTCTAGAGGCCTTCAGGACATTTCTAAAGGCACCCAGACCCTTCTAATGCCACTCAGGGCCTTTCTAAAGGCCGCGAGACCCTTATAATCCCCCTGAGGGCCTTTAAAAAGGCCCCCAGACCCTTCTGGACTCCCTCAGGACGCTTCTAATACCCCCAGACCCTTCTAGAGCCCCTCAGGGCCTTTCTAAAAGCCTCCACACCCTTCTAATGACCCTCAAGGCCCATGTAAACGCCCGCAGACCCTTCTAGATTGCCTCAGGGCTCATCTAAAAGCACCCAGACCCTTCTAATGCCTTTCAGGGCCTTTCTAAAGGCCTCCACACCCTTCTAATGACCCACAAGAACCATGTAAATGCGCCTAGACCCTTCTAGATTGCCTCAGGACCCATCTAAAAGCCCCCAGACCCTTCTAATGCCTTTCAGGACCCTTATGAAGGACACAAAGCCCTTCTAATGCCCCTCAGGACCTTTCTAAAGGCCCTCAGACCCTTCTAATGACCCTCAGGGCATATATAAAGGTTCCCAGACCCTTCTAGAGCCCGTCACGACCCTTATAAAGGCCCCCAGACCATTCTAGAGCCCCTCAGGACACTTCTACAGGCCCGCAGACCATTCTAATGCCCGTCAGGGCCTTTATAAAGGTCCCCAGACCCTTCAACTGCCCCTCAGGAGCATTCTAAAGGCCCCCAGACCCTTCTAATGCCCCACAGGGCCTTTCTAAAGGTCCCCAGACCCTTCTAGAGCCCCTGAAGACCCTTCTAAAGGCCCCCAGACCCTTCTAGAGCACCTCAGGGCCAATCTAAAGTCCCCCAGACCCTGCTAATTCCCCTGAGGGCTTTTATAAGGGCACCCAGACCCTTCTAATGCCCCACAGGACAATTCTAAAGGCCCCCAGACCCTTCTAGAGCCCCTCAGGACATTTCTAAAGGCACCCAGACCCTTGTAACGCCACTCAGAGCCTTTCTAAAGGCCGCGAGACCCTTATAATCCCCCTGAGGGCCTTTAAAAATGCCCCCAGACCCTTCTGGACCCCCTCAGGACGCTTCTAATAGCCCCCAGACCCTTCTAGAGCCCCTCAGGGTCTTTCTAAAGGCCTCCACACCCTTCTAATGACCCTCAAGACCCATGTAAAGGCCCCCAGACCCTTCTAGATTGCCTCAGGACCCATCTAAAAGCCCCCAGACCCTTCTAATGCCTTTCAGGGCCTTTCTAAAGGCCCCCACAACCTTCTAATGACCCTCAAGACCCATGTAAAGGCCCCTAGACCCTTCTAGATTGCCTCAGGACCCATCTAAAAGCCCCCAGACCCTTCTAATGCCTTTCAGGACCCTTATGAAGGACACAAGACCTTTCTAATTCCCCTCAGGACCTTTCTAAAGGCCCTCAGACCATTCTAATGCCCCTCAGGGCATTTATAACGGTTCCCAGACCCTTCTAGAGCACGTCAGGACCCTTATAAAGGCCCCCAGACCATTCTAGAGCCCCTCAGGACACTTCTAAAGGCCCGCAGACCATTCTAATGCCCGTCAGGGCCTTTCTAAAGGTCCCCAGACCCTTCTATTGCCCTTCAGGACCCTTATAAAGGCACCCAGACCCTTCTAGAGCCTCTCAGGACAGTTTTAAATGCCTCCAGACCGTTCTAGACCCCCTCAGGACCAATCTAAAGGCCCCCAGACCCTTCTAATGCCCCTCAGGACCCTTCTAAAGGCCCCCAGACCCTTCTAATGCCCCTCAGGGCCTTTCTAAAGTACCCCAGACACTTCTAGAACCTCTCAGGGCCTTTCTATATGACCCCAGACCCTTGTAATGCCCCTCAGGGCTTTTCTAAAGTCCCCCATACCCTTCTAATGCCCCTCAGGACATTTCTAAAGGCCCCCAGACCCTTCTAGAGCCCCTCAGGACATTTCTAAAGGCACCCAGACCCTTCTAATGCCACTCAGGGCCTTTCTAAAGGCCGCGAGACCCTTATAATCCCCCTGAGGGCCTTTAAGAAGGAACCCAGACCCTTCTGGACCCCCTCAGGATGCTTCTAATAGCCCCCAGACCCTTCTAGAGCCCCTCAGGTCCTTTCTAAAGGCCTCCACACCTTTCTAATGACCCTCAAGACCCATGTAAAGGCCCCCAGACCCTTCTAGATTGCTTCAGGACCCATCTAAAAGCCCCCAGACCCTTCTAATGCCTTTCAGGACCCTTATGAAGGCAACAAGACCCTTCTAATGTCCCTCAGGACCTTTCTAAAGGCCCTCAGACCCTTCTAATGCCCCTCAGGGCATTTATAAAGGTTCCCAGGCCCTTCTAGAGCCCGTCAGGACCCTTATAAAGGCCCTCAGACCATTCTAGAGCCCCTCAGGACACTTCTAAAGGCCCGCAGACCATTCTAATGCCCATCAGGGCCTTTCTAAAGGTCCCCAGACCCTTCTACTGCCACTCAGGAGCATTGTAAAGGCCCCCAGACCCTTCTAATGCCCCACAGGGCCTTTCTAAAGGTCCCCAGACCCTTCTAGAGCCCCTGAAGACCCTTCTAAAGGCCCCCAGACCCTTCTAATGCCCCTCAGGGTCTTTCTAAAGTACCCCAGACACTTCTAGAACCTCTCAGGGCCTTTCTATATGACCCTAGACTCTTCTAATGCCACTCAGGGCCTTTCTAAAGGCCGCGAGACCCTTATAATCCCCCTGAGGGCCTTTAAAAAGGCCCCCAGACCCTTCTGGACCCCCTCAGGACGCTTCTAATAGCCCCCAGACCCTTCTAGAGCCCCTCAGGGCCTTTCTAAAGGCCTCCACACCCTTCTAATGACCCTCAAGACCCATGTAAAGGCTCCCAGACCCTTCTAGATTGCCTCAGGACCCATCTAAAAGCCCCCAGACCCTTCTAATGCCTTTCAGGGCCTTTCTAAATGCCTCCACACCCTTCTAATGACCCTCAAGACCCATGTAAAGGCCCCCAGACCCTTCTAGATTGCCTCAGGACCCATCTAAAAGCCCCCAGACCCTTCTAATGCCTTTCAGGACCCTTATGAAGGCCACAAGACCCTTCTAATGCCCCTAAGGACCTTTCTAAAGACCCTCAGACCCCTCTACTCCCCCTCAGGGCATTTATAAAGGTTCCCAGACCCTTCTAGAGCCTGTCAGGACCCTTATAAAGGCCCCCAGAGCATTCTAGAGCACCTCAGGAAAATTCTAAAGGCCTGCAGACCATTCTAATGCATAACAGGGTCTTTATAAAGATCCCCAGACCCTTCTACTGCCCCTCAGGAGCATTCTAAAGGCCCCCAGACCCTTCTAATGCCCCACAGGGCCTTTCTAAAGGCCCCCAGACCCTTCTAGAGCCCCTCAGGACATTTCTAAAGGCACCCAGACCCTTATAATGCCACTCAGGGCCTTTCTAAAGGTCCGAGACCCTTATAATCCCCCTGAGGGCCTTTAAAAAGGCCCCCAGACCCTTCTGGACCCCCTCAGGACACTTCTAATAGCCCCGAGACCCTTCTAGAGCCCCTCAGGGCCTTTCTAAAGGCCTCCACACCCTTCTAATGGCCCTCAAGACCCATGTAAAGGCCCCCAGACCCTTCTAGATTGCCTCAGGACCCATCTAAAAGCCCCCAGACCATTCTAATGCCTTTCAGGACCCTTATGAAGGCCACAAGACCCTTCTAATGCCCCTCAGGACCTTTCTAAAGGCCCTCAGACCCTTCTAACGCCCGTCAGGGCATCTATAAAGGTTCCCAGACCCTTCTAGAGCCCGTCAGGACCCTTATAAAGGCCCCCAGACCATTCTAGATTCCCTCAGGACACTTCAAAAAGCCCGCAGACGAGTCTAATGCCCGTCAGGGCCTTTCTAAAGGTCCCCAGACCCTTCTACTGCCACTCAGGAGCATTCTAAAGGCCCCCAGACCCTTCTAATGCCCCACAGGGCCTTTCTAAAGATCCCCAGACCCTTCTAGAGCCCCTCAGGACATTTCTAAAGGCACCCAGACCCTTGTAATGCCACTCAGGGCCTTTCTAAAGTACCCCAGACACTTCTAGAACCTTTCAGGGCCTTTCTATATGACCCCAGACCCTTGTAATGCATTTCAGGACCCTTATGAAGGCCACAAGACCATTCTAATGCCCCTCAGGACCTTTGTAAAGGCCCTCAGACCGTTCTAATGCCCTTCAGGGCCCTTCTAAAGGCCCCCAGACCCTTCTAATGCCCTTCAGGGCCTTTCTAAAGTACCCCAGACACTTCTAGAACCTCTCAGGGCCTTTCTATATGACCCCAGACCCTTGTAATGCCCAACAGGGCTTTTCTAAAGGCCCCCATACCCTTCTAATGCCCCTCAGGACATTTCTAAAGGCCCCCAGACCCTTCTAGAGCCCCTCAGGACATTTCTAAAGGCACCCAGACCATTATAATGCCACTCAGGGCCTTTCTAAAGGCCGCGAGACCCTTATAATCCCCCTGAGGGCCTTTAAAAAGGCCCCCAGACCATTCTGGACCCCCTCAGGACGCTTCTAATAGCCCCCAGACCCTTCTAGAGCCCCTCAGGGCCTTTCTAAAGGCCTCAACACCCTTCTAATGACCCTCAAGACCCATGTAAAGGCCCCCAGACTATTCTGGACCCCCTCAGGACGCTTCTAATAGCCCCCAGACCCTTCTAATGCCTTTCAGGGCCTTTCTAAAGGCCTCCACACCCTTCTAATGACCCTCAAGACCCATGTAAGGGCCCCCAGACCCTTCTAGATTGCCTCAGGACCCATCTAAAAGCCCCCAGACCCTTCTAATGCCTTTCAGGACCCTTATGAAGGCCACAAGACCCTTCTAATGCCCCTCAGGACCTTTGTAAAGGCCCTCAGACCCTTCTAATGCCCCTCAGGGTATTTATAAAGGTTCCCAGACCCTTCTAGAGCCTGTCAGGACCCTTATAAAGGCCCCCAGACCCTTCTAGAGCCACTCAGGACACTTCTAAAGGCCCGCAGACCATTCTAATACCCGTCAGGGCCTTTATAAAAGGTCCCCAGACCCTTCTACTGCCCCTCAGGAGCATTCTAAAGGCCCCCAGACCCTTCTAATGCCCCACAGGGCCTTTCTAAAGGTCCCCAGACCCTTCTAGAGCCCCTAAAGACCCTTCTAAAGGCCCCCAGACCCTTCTAGAGCCCCTCAGGACATTTCTAAAGGCACCCAGACCATTATAATGCCACTCAGGGCCTTTCTAAAGGCCGCGAGACCCTTATAATCCCCCTGAGGGCCTTTAAAAAGGCCCCCAGACCATTCTGGACCCCCTCAGGACGCTTCTAATAGCCCCCAGACCCTTCTAGAGCCCCTCAGGGCCTTTCTAAAGGCCTCAACACCCTTCTAATGACCCTCAAGACCCATGTAAAGGCCCCCAGACTATTCTGGACCCCCTCAGGACGCTTCTAATAGCCCCCAGACCCTTCTAATGCCTTTCAGGGCCTTTCTAAAGGCCTCCACACCCTTCTAATGACCCTCAAGACCCATGTAAGGGCCCCCAGACCCTTCTAGATTGCCTCAGGACCCATCTAAAAGCCCCCAGACCCTTCTAATGCCTTTCAGGACCCTTATGAAGGCCACAAGACCCTTCTAATGCCCCTCAGGACCTTTGTAAAGGCCCTCAGACCCTTCTAATGCCCCTCAGGGTATTTATAAAGGTTCCCAGACCCTTCTAGAGCCTGTCAGGACCCTTATAAAGGCCCCCAGACCCTTCTAGAGCCACTCAGGACACTTCTAAAGGCCCGCAGACCATTCTAATACCCGTCAGGGCCTTTATAAAAGGTCCCCAGACCCTTCTACTGCCCCTCAGGAGCATTCTAAAGGCCCCCAGACCCTTCTAATGCCCCACAGGGCCTTTCTAAAGGTCCCCAGACCCTTCTAGAGCCCCTAAAGACCCTTCTAAAGGCCCCCAGACCCTTCTAGAGCCCCTCAGGACCAATCTAAAGTCCCCCAGACCCAGCTAATTACCCTGAGGGCTTTTATAAAGGCACCCAGACCCTTCTAATGCCCCTCAGGACTATTCTAAAGGCCCCCAGACCCTTCTAGAGCCCCTCAGGACATTTCTAAAGGCACCCAGACCCTTGTAACGCCACTCAGAGCCTTTCTAAAGGCCGCGAGACCCTTATAATCCCCCTGAGGGCCTTTAAAAATGCCCCCAGACCCTTCTGGACCCCCTCAGGACGCTTCTAATAGCCCCCAAACCCTTCTAGAGCCCCTCAGGGTCTTTCTAAAGGCCTCCACACCCTTCTAATGACCCTCAAGACCCATGTAAAGTCCCCCAGACCCTTCTAGATTGCCTCAGGACCCATCTAAAAGCCCCCAGACCCTTCTAATGCCTTTCAGGACCCTTATGAAGGACACAAGACCCTTCTAATGCCCCTCAGGACCTTTCTAAAGGCCCTCAGACCCTTCTAATGCCCCTCAGGGCATTTATAAAGGTTCCCAGACCCTTCTAGAGCCCGTCAGGACCCTTATAAAGGCCCCCAGACCATTCTAGAGCCCCTCAGGACACTTCTAAAGGCCCGCAGACCATTCTAATGCCCGTCAGGGCCTTTCTAAAGGTCCCCATACCCTTCAACTGCCCCTCAGGAGCATTCTAAAGGCCCCCAGACCCTTCTAATGCCCCACAGGGCCTTTCTAAAGGTCCCCAGACCCTTCTAGAGCCCCTGAAGACCATTCTAAAGGCCCCCAGACCCTTATAGAGCCCCTCAGGACCCTTCTAAACTCCCCCAGACCCTGCTAATTCCCCTCAGGGCATTTATAAAGGTTCCCAGACCCTTCTAGAGCCCGTCAGGACGCTTATAAAGGCACCCAGACCCTTCTAGAGCCTCTCAGGACAGTTTTAAATGCCTCCAGACCCTTCTAGACCCCCTCAGGACCAATCTAAAGGCCCCCAGACCCTTCTAATGCCCCTCAGGACCCTTCTAAAGGACCCCAGACCCTTCTAATGCCCCACAGGGCCTTTCTAAAGGTCCCCAGACCCTTCTAGAGCCCCTGAAGACCCTTCTAAAGGCCCCCAGACCCTTCTAATGCCCCTCAAGACCCATGTAAGGGCCCCCAGACCCTTCTAGATTGCCTCAGGACCCATCTAAAAGCCCCCAGACCCTTCTAATGCCTTTCAGGACCCTTATGAAGGCCACAAGACCCTTCTAATGCCCCTCAGGACCATTCTAACGGCCCTCAGACCATTCTAGTGCCCCTCAGGGCATTTATAAAGGTTCCCAGACCCTTCTAGAGCCTGTCAGGACCCTTATAAAGGCCCCCAGACCATTCTAGTGCACCTCAGAACAATTCTAAAGGCCCGCAGACCATTCTAATGCCCGTCAGGGCCTTTATAAAGGTCCCCAGACCCTTCTACTGCCCCTCAGGAGCATTCTAAAGGCCCCCAGACTCTTCTAATGCCCCACAGGGCCTTTCTAAATGTCCCCACACCCTTCTAGAGCCCCTGAAGACCCTTCTAAAGGCCCCCAGACACTTATAGAGCCCCTCAGGACCCTTCTAAAGTCCCCCAGACCCTGTTAATTCCCCTCAGGGCTTTTATAAGGGCACCCAGACCCTTCTAATGCCCCTCAGGACATTTCTAAAGGCCCCCAGAACCTCCTAGAGCCCCTCAGGACATTTCTAAAGGCACCCAGACCCTTATAATGCCACTCAGGGCCTTTCTAAAGGCTGCGAGACCATTATAATCCCCCTGAGGGCCTTTAAAAAGGCCCCCAGACCCTTCTGGACCCCCTCAGGACGCTTCTAATAGCCCCCAGACCCTTCTAGAGCCCCTCAGGGTCTTTCTAAAGGCCTCCACACCCTTCTAATGACCCTCAAGACCCATGTAAAGGCCCCCAGACCCTTCTAGATTGCCTCAGGACCAATCTAAAAGCCCCCAGACCCTTCTAATGCCTTTCAGGGCCTTTCTAAAGGCCTGCACACCCTTCTAATGACACTCAAGACCCATGTAAAGGCCCCCAGACCCTTCTAATGCCTTTCAGGGCCTTTTTAAAGGCCTCCACACCCTTCTAATGACCCTCAAGACCCATGTAAAGGCCTCTAGACCCTTCTAGATTGCCTCAGGACCCATCTAAAAGCCCCCAGACCCTTCTAATGCCTTTCAGGACCCTTATGAAGGCCACAAGACCCTTCTAATGCCCCTCAGGAGCTTTGTAAAGGCCCTCAGACCGTTCTAATGCCCCTCAGGGCCCTTCTAAAGGCCCCCAGACACTTCTAATGCCCTTGAGGGCCTTTCTAAAGTACCCCAGACACTTCTAAAACCTCTCAGGGCCTTTCTATATGACCCCAGACCCTTGTAATGCCCAACAGGGCTTTTCTAAAGGCCCACATACCCTTCTAATGCCCCTCAGGACATTTCTAAAGGCCCCCAGACCCTTCTAGAGCCCCTCAGGACATTTCTAAAGGCACCCAGACCCTTCTAATGCCACTCAGGGCCTTTCTAAAGGCCGCGAGACCATTATAATCCCCCTGAGGGCCTTTAAAAAGGCCCCCAGACCCTTCTGGACCCCCTCAGGACGTTTCTAATAGCCCACAGACCCTTCTAGAGCCCCTCAGGGCCTTTCTAAAGGCCTCCACACCCTTCTAATGACCCTCAAGACCCATGTAAAGGCCCCCAGACCATTCTAGATTGCCTCAGGACTCATCTAAAAGCCCCCAGACCCTTCTAATGCCTTTCAGGGCCTTTCTAAAGGCCTCCACACCCTTCTAATGACCCTAAAGACCCATGTAAAGGCCTCTAGACCCTTCTAGATTGCCTCAGGACCCATCTAAAAGCCCCCAGACCCTTCTAATGCCTTTCAGGACCCTTATGAAGGCCACAAGACCCTTCTAATACCCCTCAGGACCTTTCTAAAGGCCCTCAGACCCTTCTAATGCCCCTCAGGGCATTTATAAAGGTTCCCAGACCATTCTAGAGCCCGTCAGGACACTTATAAAGACCCCCAGACCATTCTAGAGCCCCTCAGGACAATGCTAAAGGCCCCCAGACCATTCTAATGCCCGTCAGGGCCTTTCTAAAGGTCCCCAGACCCTTCTACTGCCACTCAGGGGCACTCTAAAGGCCCCCAGACCCTTCTAATGCCCCACAGGGCCTTTCTAAAGTACCCCAGACCATTCTAGAACCTCTCAGGGCCTTTCTATATGACCCCAGACCCTTCTAATGCCACTCAGGGTCTTTCTAAAGGCCGCGAAACCCTTATAATCCCCCTGAGGGCCTTTAAAAAGGCCCCCAGACCCTTCTGGACCACCTCAGGACGCTTCTAATAGCCCCCAGACCCTTCTAGAGCCCCTCAGGGTCTTTCTAAAGGCCTCCACACCCTTCTAATGACCCTCAAGACCCATGTAAAGGCCCCCAGACCCTTCTAGATTGCCTCAGGACCAATCTAAAAGCCCCCAGACCCTTCTAATGCCTTTCAGGGCCTTTCTAAAGGCCTGCACACCCTTCTAATGACACTCAAGACCCATGTAAAGGCCCCCAGACCCTTCTAGATTGCCTCAGGACCCATTTAAAAGCCCCCAGACCCTTCTAATGCCTTTCAGGACCCTTATGAATGCCACAAGACCCTTCTAATGCCTCACATGACCTTTCTAAAGGCCCTCAGACCCTTCTAATGCCCCTCAGGGCATTTATAAAGGTTCCCAGACCCTTCTAGAGCCCTTCAGGACCCTTATAAAGGACCCCAGACCATTCTAGAGCCACTCAGGACACTTCTAAAGGCCTGCAGACCATTCTAATGCCCGTCAGGGCCTTTCTAAAGGTCCCCAGACCCTTCTACTGCCCCTCAGGAGCATTCTAAAGGCCCCCAGACCCTTCAAATGCCCCACAGGGCCTTTCTAAAGGTCCCCAGACCCTTCTAGAGCCCCTGAAGACCCTTCTAAAGGCCCCCAGACCCTTATAGAGCCCCTCAGGACCCTTCTAAAGTCCCCCCGACGATGCTAGTTCCCCTCAGGGCTTTTATAAAGGCACCCAGACCCTTCTAATGCCCCTCAGGACCCTTATAAAGGCACCCAGACCCTTCTAGAGCCTCTCAGGACAGTTTTAAATGCCTCCAGACCCTTCTAGAAACCCTCAGGACCATTCTAAAGGCCCCCAGACCCTTCTAGAGCCCCTCAGGACATTTCTAAAGGCACCCAGACCCTTCTAATGCCACTCAGGGCCTTTCTAAAGGCCGCGAGACCCTTATAATCCCCCTGAGGGCCTTTAAAAAGGCCCCCAGACGCTTCTGGACCCCTCAGGACGCTTCTAATAGCCCCCAGACCCTTCTAGAGCCCCTCAGGGCCTTTCTAAACGCCTCCACACTTTTCTAATGACCCTCAAGACCCATGTAAAGGCCCCCAGACCCTTCTAGATTGCCTCAGGACCCATCTAAAAGCCCCCGGACCCTTCTAATGCCTTTCAGGGCCTTTCTAAATGCCTCCACACCCTTCTAATGACCCTAAAGACCCATGTAAAGGCCTCTAGACCATTCTAGATTGCCTCAGGACCCATCTAAAAGACCACAGACCCTTCTAATGCCTTTCAGGACCCTTATGAAGGCCACAAGACCCTTCTAATGCACCTCAGGACATTTCTAAAGGCCCCCAGACCCTTCTAGAGCCCCTCAGGACATTTCTAAAGGCACCCAGACCATTCTAATGCCACTCAAAGCCATTCTAAAGGCCGCGAGACCCTTATAATCCCCCTGAGTGCCTTTAAAAAGGCCCCCAGACCATTCTGGACCCCCTCAGGACGCTTCTAATACCCCAGACCCTTCTAGAGCCCCTCAAGGCCTTTCTAAAGGCCTCCACACCATTCTAATGACCCTCAAGACCCATGTAAAGGCCTCAAGACCCTTCTAGATTGCCTCAGGACCCATCTAAAAGCCCCCAGACCCTTCTAATGCCTTTCAGGACCCTTATGAAGGCCACAAGACTATTCTAATGACCCTCAGGACCTTTCTAAAGGCCCACAGACCCTTCTAATGCCCCTCAGGGCCCTTCTAAAGGCCCCCAGACCCTTCTAATGCCCCTCAGGGCCTTTCTAAAGTACCCCAGACACTTCTAGAACCTCTCAGGGCCTTTCTATATGACCCCAGACCCTTGTAATGCCCCTCAGGGCTTTTCTAAAGGCCCCCATACCCTTCTAATGCCCCTCAGGACATTTCTAAAGGCCCCCAGACCCTTCTAGAGCCCCTCAGGACATTTCTAAAGGCACCCAGACCCTTCTAATGCCACTCAGGGCCTTTCTAAAGGCCGCGAGACCCTTATAATCCCCCTGAGGGCCTTTAAAATGGCCCCCAGACCCTTCTGGACCCCCTCAGGACGCTTCTAATAGCCCCCAGACCCTTCTAATGCCTTTCAGGGCCTTTCTAAAGGCATCCACACCCTTCTAATGACCCTCAAGACCCATGTAAAGGCCCCCAGACCCTTCTAGATTTCCTCAGAACGCTTCTAAAAGCCCCCAGACCCTTCTAATGCCTTTCAGGGCCTTTCTAAAGGCCTCCACACCCTTCTAATGACCCTCAAGACCCATGTAAATGCCCCCAGACCCTTCTAGATTGCCACAGGACCCATCTAAAAGCCCCCAGACCCTTCTAATGCCTTTCAGGACCCTTATGAAGGCCACAAGACCCTTCTAATGCCCATCAGGACCTTTCTAAAGGCCCTCAGACCCTTCTAGTGCACCTCAGGGCATTTATAAAGGTTCCCAGACCCTTCTAGAGCCTGTCAGGACCATTATAAAGGCCCCCAGACCATTCTAGAGCACCTCAGGACACTTCTAAAGGCCCGCAGACCATTCTAATGCCCGTCAGGGCCTTTCTAAAGGTCCCAAGACCCTTCTACTGCCCCTCAGGAGCATTCTAAAGGCCCCCAGACCCTTCTAATGCCCCTCATGACATTTCTAAAGGCCCCCAGACCCTTCTAGAGCCCCTCAGGACATTTCTAAAGGCACCCAGAGCCTTCTAATGCCACTCAAGGCCTTTCTAAAGGACGCGAGACCCATATAATCCCCCTCAGGGCCTTTAAAAAGGCCCCCAGACCCTTCTGGACCCCCTCAGGACGCTTCTAATAGCCCCCAGACCCTTCTAGAGCCCCTCAGGGCCTTCCTAAAGGCCTCCACACCCTTCTAATGACCCTCAAGACCCATGTAAAGGCCCCCAGACCCTTCTAGATTGCCTCAGGACCAATCTAAAAGCCCCCAGACCCTTCTAATGCCTTTCAGGGCCTTTCTAAAGGCCTGCACACCCTTCTAATGACACTCAAGACCCATGTAAAGGCCCCCAGACCCTTCTAGATTGCCTCAGGACCCATTTAAAAGCCCCCAGACCCTTCTAATGCCTTTCAGGACCCTTATGAAGGCCACAAGACCCTTCTAATGCCTCACATGACCTTTCTAAAGGCCCTCAGACCCTTCTAATGCCCCTCAGGGCATTTATAAAGGCACCCAGACCCTTCTAGAGCCTCTCAGGACAGATTTAAATGCCTCCAGACCCTTCTAGACCCCCTCAGGACCATTCTAAAGGCCCCCAGACCCATCTAGATCCCCTCAGGACATTTCTAAAGGCACCCAGACCCTTATAATGCTACTCAGGGCCTTTCTAAAGGCCGCGAGACCCTTATAATCCACCTGAGGGCCTTTAAAAAGGCCCCCAGACGCTTCTGGACCCCTCAGGACGCTTCTAATAGCCCCCACACCCTTCTAGAGCCCCTCAGGGCCTTTCTAAAGGCCTCCACACCTTTCTAATGACCCTCAAGACCCATGTAAAGGCCCCCAGACCCTTCTAGATTGCCTCAGGACCCATCTAAAAGCCCCCAGACCCTTCTAATGCCTTTCAGGGCCTTTCTAAATGCCTCCACACCCTTCTAATGACCCTCAAGACCCATGTAAAGGCCTCTAGACCCTTCTAGATTGCCTCAGGACCCATCTAAAAGACCACAGACCCTTCTAATGCCTTTCAGGACCCTTATGAAGGCCACAAGACCCTTCTAATGCTCCTGAGGACCTTTCTAAAGGCCCTCAGACCCTTCTAATGCCCCTCAGGGCCCTTCTAAAGGACCCCAGACCCTTCTAATTCCCCTCAGGGCCTTTCTAAAGTATCCCAGACACTTCTAGAACCTCTCAAGGCCTTTCTATATGACCCCAGACCCTTGTAATGCCCATCAGGGCTTTTCTAAAGGCCCCCATACCCTTCTAATGCACCTCAGGACTTTTCTAAAGGCCCTCAGACCCTTCTAGTGCCCCTCAGGGCATTTATAAAGGCCCCCAGACCCTTCTAGAGCCCCTCAGGACACTTCTAAAGGCCCGCAGACCATTCTAATACCCGTCAGGGCCTTTATAAAAGGTCCCCAGACCCTTCTACTGCCCCTCAGGAGCATTCTAAAGGCCCCCAGACTCTTCTAATGCCCCACAGGGCCTTTCTAAAGGTCCCCAGACCCTTCTAGAGCCCCTAAAGACCCTTCTAAAGGCCCCCAGACCCTTCTAGAGCCCCTCAGGACCAATCTAAAGTCCCCCAGACCCTGCTATTTACCCTGAGGGCTTTTATAAGGGCACCCAGACCCTCCTAATGCCCCTCAGGACTATTCTAAAGGCACCCAGACCCTTCTAGAGCCCCTCAGGACATTTCTAAAGGCACCCAGACCCTTCTAATGCCACTCAGGGCCTTTCTAAAGGCCGCGAGACCCTTATAATCCCCCTGAGGGTCTGTAAAAAGGCCCCCAGACCCTTCTGGACCCCCTCAGGACGCTTCTAATAGCCCTCAGACCCTTCTAGAGCCCCTCAGGGCCTTTCTAAAGGCCTCCACACCCTTCTAATGACCCTCAAGACCCATGTAAAGGCCCCCAGACCCTTCTGGACCCCCTCAGGACGCTTCTAATAGCCCCCATACCCTTCTAATGCCTTTCAGGGCCTTTCTAAAGGCCTCCACACCCTTCTAATGACCCTCAAGACCCATGTAAGGGCCCCCAGACCCTTCTAGATTGCCTCAGGACCCATCTAAAAGCCCCCAGACCCTTCTAATGCCTTTCAGGACCCTTAGGAAGGCCACAAGACCCTTCTAATGCCCTTCAGGACCATTCTAACGGCCCTCAGACCATTCTAGTGCCCCTCAGGGCATTTATAAAGGTTCCCAGACCCTTCTAGAGCCCTTCAGGACCCTTATAAAGGACCCCAGACCATTCTAGAGCCACTCAGGACACTTCTAAAGGCCCGCAGACCATTCTAATGCCCGTCAGGGCCTTTATAAAGGTCCCCAGACCCTTCTACTGCCCCTCAGGAGCATTCTAAAGGCCCCCAGACTCTTCTAATGCCCCACAGGGCCTTTCTAAAGGTCCCCACACCCTTCTAGAGCCCCTGAAGACCCTTCTAAAGGCCCCCAGACACTTATAGAGCCCCTCAGGACCCTTCTAAAGTCCCCCAGACCCTGTTAATTCCCCTCAGGGCTTTTATAAGGGCACCCAGACCCTTCTAATACCCCTCAGGACATTTCTAAAGGCCCCCAGAACCTTCTAGAGCCCCTCAGGACATTTCTAAAGGCACCCAGACCCTTATAATGCCACTCAGGGCCTTTCTAAAGGCCGCGAGACCCTTATAATCCTCCTGAGGGCCTTTAAAAAGGCCCCCAGACCCTTCTGGACCCCCTCAGGACGCTTCTAATAGCCCCCAGACCCTTCTAGAGCCCCTCAGGGTCTTTCTAAAGGCCTCCACACCCTTCTAATGACCCTCAAGACCCATGTAAAGGCCCCCAGACCATTCTAGATTGCCTCAGGACCCATCTAAAAGCCCCCAGACCCTTCTAATGCCTTTCAGGGCCTTTCTAAAGGCCTCCACACCCTTCTAATGACCCTCAAGACCCATGTAAAGGCCTCTAGACCCTTCTAGATTGCCTCAGGACCCATCTAAAAGCCCCCAGACCATTCTAATGCATTTCAGGACCCTTATGAAGGCCACAAGACCCTTCTAATGCCCCTCAGGACCTTTGTAAAGGCCCTCAGACCGTTCTAATGCCCCTCAGGTCCCTTCTAAAGGCCCCCAGACCCTTCTAATGCCCTTCAGGGCTTTTCTAAAGTACCCCAGACACTTCTAGAACCTCTCAGGGCCTTTCTATATGACCCCAGACCCTTGTAATGCCCAACAGGGCTTTTCTAAAGGCCCACATACCCTTCTAATGCCCCTCAGGAAATTTCTAAAGGCCCCCAGACCCTTCTAGAGCCCCTCAGGACATTTCTAAAGGCACCCAGACCCTTCTAATGCCACTCAGGGCCTTTCTAAAGGCCGCGAGACCATTATAATCCCCCTGAGGGCCTTTAAAAAGGCCCCCAGACCCTTCTGGACCCCCTCAGGACGCTTCTAATAGCCCCCAGACCCTTCTAGAGCCCCTCAGGGCCTTTCTAAAGGCCTCCACACCCTTCTAATGACCCTCAAGACCCATGTAAAGGCCCCCAGACCCTTCTAGATTGCCTCAGGACCCATGTAAAAGCCCCCAGACCCTTCTAATGCCTTTCAGGGCCTTTCTAAAGGCCTCCACACCCTTCTAATGACCCTAAAGACCAATGTAAAGGCCTCTAGACCCACCTAGATTGCCTCAGGACCCATCTAAAAGCCCCCAGACCCTTCTAATGCCTTTCAGGACCCTTATGAAGGCCACAAGACCCTTCTAATGCCCCTCAGGACCTTTCTAAATGCCCTCAGACCATTCTAATGCCCCTCAGGGCATTTATAAAGGTTCCCAGACCCTTCTAGAGCCCGTCAGGACCCTTATAAAGGCCCCCAGACCATTCTAGAGCCCCTCAGGACACTGCTAAAGGCCCCCAGACGATTCTAATGCCCGTCAGGGCCTTTCTAAAGGTCCCCAGACCCTTCTACTGCCACTCAGGGGCACTCTAAAGGCCCCCAGACCATTCTAATGCCACACAGGGCCTTTCTAAAGTTCCCCAGAGCATTCCAGAGCCCCTGAAGACCCTTCTAAAGGTCCCCAGACCCTTCTAATGCCCCACAGGGCCTTTCTAAAGTACCCCAGACAATTCTAGAACCTCTCAGGGCCTTTCTATATGACCCCAGACCCTTCTAATGCCACTCAGGGTCTTTCTAAAGGCCGCGAGACCCTTATAATCCCCCTGAGGGCCTTTAAAAAGGCCCCCAGACCCTTCTGGACCCCCTCAGGAAGCTTCTAATAGCCCCCAGACTCTTCTAGAGCCCCTCAGGGCCTTTCTAAAGGCCTGCACACCCTTCTAATGACACTCAAGACCCATGTAAAGGCCCCCAGACCCTTCTAGATTGCCTCAGGACCCATATAAAAGCCCCCAGACCCTTCTAATGCCTTTCAGGACCCTTATGAAGGCCAGAAGACCCTTCTAATGCCTCACATGACCTTTCTAAAGGCCCTCAGACCCTTCTAATGCCCCTCAGGGCATTTATAAAGGTTCCCAGACCCTTCTAGAGCCCTTCAGGACCCTTATAAAGGACCCCAGACCATTCTAGAGCCACTCAGGACACTTCTAAAGGCCTGCAGACCATTCTAATGCCCGTCAGGGCCTATCTAAAGGTCCCCAGACCCTTCTACTGCCCCTCAGGAGCATTCTAAAGGCCCCCAGACCCTTCAAATGCCCCACAGGGCCTTTCTAAAGGTCCCCAGACCCTTCTAGAGCCCCTGAAGACCCTTCTAAAGGCCCCCAGACCCTTATAGAGCCCCTCAGGACCCTTCTAAAGTCCCCCAGACCATGGTAGTTCCCCTCAGGGCTTTTATAAAGGCACCCAGACCCTTCTAATGCCCCTCAGGACCCTTATAAAGGCACCCAGACCCTTCTAGAGCCTCTCAGGACAGTTTTAAATGCCTCCAGACCCTTCTAGACCCCCTCAGGACCATTCTAAAGGACCCCAGACCCTTCTAGAGCCCCTCAGGACATTTCTAAAGGCACCCACACCCTTCTAATGCCACTCAGGGCCTTTCTAAAGGCCGCGAGACCCTTATAATCCCCCTGAGGGCCTTTAAAAAGGCCCCCAGACGCTTCTGGACCCCTCAGGACGCTTCTAATAGCCCCCAGACCCTTCTAGAGCCCCTCAGGGCCTTTCTAAAGGCCTCCACACTTTTCTAATGACCCTCAAGACCCATGTAAAGGCCCCCAGACCCTTCTAGATTGCCTCAGGACCCATCTAAAAGCCCCCAGACCCTTCTAATGCCTTTCAGGGCCTTTCTAAATGCCTCCACACCCTTCTAATGACCCTCAAGACCCATGTAAAGGCCTCTAGACCCTTCTAGATTGCCTCAGGACCCATCTAAAAGACCAGAGACCCTTCTAATGCCTTTCAGGACCCTTATGAAGGCCACAAGACCCTTCTAATGCACCTCAGGACATTTCTAAAGGCCCCCAGACCCTTCTAGAGCCCCTCAGGACATTTCTAAAGGCACCCAGACCATTCTAATGCCACTCAAAGCCATTCTAAAGGCCGCGAGACCCTTATAATCCCCCTGAGTGCCTTTAAAAAGGCCCCCAGACCATTCTGGACCCCCTCAGGACGCTTCTAATACCCCCAGACCCTTCTAGAGCCCCTCAAGGCCTTTCTAAAGGCCTCCACACCATTCTAATGACCCTCAAGACCCATGTAAAGGCTTCTAGACCCTTCTAGATTGCCTCAGGACCCATCTAAAAGCCCCCAGACCCTTCTAATGCCTTTCAGGACCCTTATGAAGGCCACAAGACGATTCTAATGACCCTCAGGACCTTTCTAAAGGCCCACAGACCCTTCTAATGCCCCTCAGGGCCCTTCTAAAGGCCCCCAGACCCTTCTAATGCCCCTCAGGGCCTTTCTAAAGTACCCCAGACACTTCTAGAACCTCTCAGGGCCTTTCTATATGACCCCAGACCCTTGTAATGCCCCTCAGGGCTTTTCTAAAGGCCCCCATACCCTTCTAATGCCCCTCAGGACATTTCTAAAGGCCCCCAGACCCTTCTAGAGCCCCTCAGGACATTTCTAAAGGAACCCAGACCCTTCTAATGCCACTCAGGGCCTTTCTAAAGGCCGCGAGACCCTTATAATCCCCCTGAGGGCCTTTAAAATGGCCCCCAGACCCTTCTGGACCCCCTCAGGACGCTTCTAATAGCCCCCAGACCCTTCTAGAGCCCCTCAGGGCCTTTCTAAAGGCCTGCACACCCTTCTAATGACCCTCAAGACCCATGTAAAGGCCCCCAGACCCTTCTAGATTGCCTCAGAACGCTTCTAAAAGCCCCCAGACCCTTCTAATGCCTTTCAGGGCCTTTCTAAAGGCCTCCACACCCTTCTAATGACCCTCAAGACCCATGTAAATGCCCCCAGACCCTTCTAGATTGCCACAGGACCCATCTAAAAGCCCCCAGACCCTTCTAATGCCTTTCAGGACCCTTATGAAGGCCACAAGACCCTTCTAATGCCCATCAGGACCTTTCTAAAGGCCCTCAGACCCTTCTAGTGCCCCTCAGGGCATTTATAAAGGTTCCCAGACCCTTCTAGAGCCTGTCAGGACCATTATAAAGGCCCCCAGACCATTCTAGAGCACCTCAGGACACTTCTAAAGGCACCCAGACCCTTCTAATGCTCCTCAGGACCCTTATAAAGGCACCCAGACCCTTCTAGAGCCTCTCAGGACAGTTTTAAATGCCTCCAGACCCTTCTAGACCCCCTCAGGACCATTCTAAAGGCCCCCAGACCCTTCTAGAGCCCCTCAGGACATTTCTAAAGGCACCCAGAGCCTTCTAATGCCACTCAAGGCCTTTCTAAAGGCCGCGAGACCCTTATAATCCCCCTCAGGGCCTTTAAAAAGGCCCCCAGACCCTTCTGGACCCCCTCAGGACGCTTCTAATAGCCCCCAGACCCTTCTAGAGCCCCTCAGGGCCTTCCTAAAGGCCTCCACACCCTTCTAATGACCCTCAAGACCCATGTAAAGGCCCCCAGACCCTTCTAGATTGCCTCAGGACCAATCTAAAAGCCCCCAGACCCTTCTAATGCCTTTCAGGGCCTTTCTAAAGGCCTGCACACCCTTCTAATGACACTCAAGACCCATGTAAAGGCCCCCAGACCCTTCTAGATTGCCTCAGGACCCATTTAAAAGCCCCCAGACCCTTCTAATGCCTTTCAGGACCCTTATGAAGGCCACAAGACCCTTCTAATGCCTCACATGACCTTTCTAAAGGCCCTCAGACCCTTCTAATGCCTTTCAGGGCATTTATAAAGGTTCCCAGACCCTTCTAGAGCCCTTCAGGACCCTTATAAAGGACCCCAGACCATTCTAGAGCCACTCAGGACACTTCTAAAGGCCTGCAGACCATTCTAATGCCCGTCAGGGCCTTTGTAAAGGTCCCCAGACCCTTCTACTGCCCCTCAGGAGCATTCTAAAGGCCCCCAGACCCTTCAAATGCCCCACAGGGCCTTTCTAAAGGTCCCCAGACCCTTCTAGAGCCCCTGAAGACCCTTCTAAAGGCCCCCAGACCCTTATAGAGCCCCTCAGGACCCTTCTAAAGTCCCCCAGACCATGCTAGTTCCCCTCAGGGCTTTTATAAAGGCACCCAGACCCTTCTAATGCCCCTCAGGACCCTTATAAAGGCACCCAGACCCTTCTAGAGCCTCTCAGGACAGTTTTAAATGCCTCCAGACCCTTCTAGACCCCCTCAGGACCATTCTAAAGGCCCCCAGACCCATCTAGATCCCCTCAGGACATTTCTAAAGGCACCCAGACCCTTATAATGCCACTCAGGGCCTTTCTAAAGGCCGCGAGACCCTTATAATCCCCCTGAGGGCCTTTAAAAAGGCCCCCAGATGCTTCTGGACCCCTCAGGACGCTTCTAATAGCCCCCACACCCTTCTAGAGCCCCTCAGGGCCTTTCTAAAGGCCTCCACACCTTTCTAATGACCCTCAAGACCCATGTAAAGGCCCCCAGACCATTCTAGATTGCCTCAGGACCCATCTAAAAGCCCCCAGACCCTTCTAATGCCTTTCAGGGCCTTTCTAAATGCCTCCACACCCTTCTAATGACCCTCAAGACCCATGTAAAGGCCCCTAGACCCTTCTAGATTGCCTGAGGACCCATCTAAAAGCCCCCAGACCCTTCTAATGCCTTTCAGGACCCTTACGAAGGCCACAAGACCCTTCTAATGCCCCTGAGGACCTTTCTAAAGGCCCTCAGACCCTTCTAATGCCCCTCAGGGCCCTTCTAAAGGACCCCAGACCCTTCTAATTCTCCTCAGGGCCTTTCTAAAGTATCCCAGACACTGCTGGAACCTCTCAGGGCCTTTCTATATGACCCCAGACCCTTGTAATGCCCATCAGGGCTTTTCTAAAGGCCCCCATACCCTGCTAATGCACCTCAGGACTTTTCTAAAGGCCCTCAGACCCTTCTAGTGCCCCTCAGGGCATTTATAAAGGCCCCCAGACCCTTCTAGAGCCCCTCAGGACACTTCTAAAGGCCCGCAGACCATTCTAATACCCGTCAGGGCCTTTATAAAAGGTCCCCAGACCCTTCTACTGCCCCTCAGGAGCATTCTAAAGGCCCCCAGACCCTTCTAATGCCCCACAGGGCCTTTCTAAAGGTCCCCAGACCCTTCTAGAGCCCCTAAAGACCCTTCTAAAGGCCCCCAGACCCTTCTAGAGACCCTCAGGACCAATCTAAAGTCCCCCAGACCCTGCTATTTACCCTGAGGGCTTTTATAAGGGCACCCAGACCATTCTAATGCCCCTCAGGACTATTCTAAAGGCACCCAGACCCTTCTAGAGCCCCTCAGGACATTTCTAAAGGCACCCAGACCCTTGTAACGCCACTCAGAGCCTTTCTAAAGGCCGCGAGACCCTTATAATCCCCCTGAGGGCCTTTAAAAATGCCCCCAGACCCTTCTGGACCCCCTCAGGACGCTTCTAATAGCCCCCAGACCCTTCTAGAGCCCCTCAGGGTCTTTCTAAAGGCCTCCACACCCTTCTAATGACCCTCAAGACCCATGTAAAGGCCCCCAGACCCTTCTAGATTGCCTCAGGACCCATCTAAAAGCCCCCAGACCCTTCTAATGCCTTACAGGGCCTTTCTAAAGGCCTCCACAACCTTCTAATGACCCTCAAGACCCATGTAAAGGCCCCTAGACCCTTCTAGATTGCCTCAGGACCAATCTAAAAGCCCCCAGACCCTTCTAATGCCTTTCAGGACCCTTATGAAGGACACAAGACCCTTCTAATGCCCCTCAGGACCTTTCTAAAGGCCCTCAGACCCTTCTAATGCCCCTCAGGGCATTTATAAAGGTTCCCAGACCTTTCTAGAGCCCGTCAGGACCCTTATAAAGGCCCCCAGACCATTCTAGAGCCCCTCAGGACACTTCTAAAGGCCCGCAGACCATTCTAATGCCCGTCAGGGCCTTTCTAAAGGTCCCCATACCCTTCAACTGCCCCTCAGGAGCATTCTAAAGGCCCCCAGACCCTTCTAATGCCCCACAGGGCCTTTCTAAAGGTCCCCAGACCCTTCTAGAGCCCCTGAAGACCCTTCTAAAGGCCCCCAGACCCTTATAGAGCCCCTCAGGACCCTTCTAAATTCCCCCAGGCCCTGCTAATTCCCCTCAGGGCTTTTATAAGGGCACCCAGACCCTTCTAATGCCCCTCAGGACCCTTATAAAGGCACCCAGACCCTTCTAGAGCCTCTCAGGACAGTTTTAAATGCCTCCAGACCCTTCTAGACCCCCTCAGGACCAATCTAAAGGCCCCCAGACCCTTCTAATGCCCCTCAGGACCCTTCTAAAGGCACCCAGACCCTTCTAATGCCCCTCAGGGCCTTTCTGAAGTACCCCAGACATTTCTAGAACCTCTCAGGGCCTTTCTATATGACCCCAGACCCTTGTAATGACCCTCAGGTCTTTTCTAAAGTCCCCCATACCATTCTAATGCCCCTCAGGACATTTCTAAAGACCCCCAGACCCTCCTAGAGCCCCTCAGGACATTTCTAAAGGCACCCAGACCCTTCTAATGCCACTCAGGGCCTTTCTAAAGGCCGCGAGACCCTTATAATCCACCTGAGGGCCTTTAAAAAGGCCCCCAGACCCTTCTGGACCCCCTCAGGACGCTTCTAATAGCCCCCAGACCCTTCTAGAGCCCCTCAAGACCAATCTAAAGTCCCCCAGACCCTGCTATTTACCCTGAGGGCTTTTATAAGGGCACCCAGACCCTTCTAATGCCCCTCAGGACTATTCTAAAGGCACCCAGACCCTTCTAGAGCCCCTCAGGACATTTCTAAAGGCACCCAGACCCTTGTAACGCCACTCAGAGCCTATCTAAAGGCCGCGAGACCCTTATAATCCCCCTGAGGGCCTTTAAAAATGCCCCCAGACCCTTCTGGACCCCCTCAGGACGCTTCTAATAGCCCCCAGACCCTTCTAGAGCCCCTCAGGGTCTTTCTAAAGGCCTCCACACCCTTCTAATGACCCTCAAGACCAATGTAAAGGCCCCCAGACCCTTCTAGATTGCCTCAGGACCCATCTAAAAGACCCCAGACCCTTCTAATGCCTTTCAGGACCTTTCTAAAGGCCCTCAGACCCTTCTAATGCCCCTCAGGGCATTTATAAAGGTTCCCAGACCCTTCTAGAGCCCGTCAGGACCCTTATAAAGGCCCCCAGACCATTCTAGAGCCCCTCAGGATACTTCTAAAGGCCCGCAGACCATTCTAATGCCCGTCAGGGCCTTTCTAAAGGTCCCCAGACCCTTCAACTGCCCCTCAGGAGCATTCTAAAGGCCCCCAGACCCTTCTAATGCCCCACAGGGCCTTTCTAAAGGTCCCCAGACCCTTCTAGAGCCCCTGAAGACCCTTCTAAAGGCCCCCAGACCCTTATAGAGCCCCTCAGGACCCTTCTAAAGTCCCCCAGACCCTGCTAATTCCCCTCAGGGCTTTTATAAGGGCACCCAGACCCTTCTAATGCCCCTCAGGACCCTTATAAAGGCACCCAGACCCTTCTAGAGCCTCTCAGGACAGTTTTAAATGCCTCCAGACCCTTCTACACCCCCTCAGGACCAATCTAAAGGCCCCCAGACCCTTCTAATGCCCCTCAGGACCCTTCTAAAGGCACCCAGACCCTTCTAATGCCCCTCAGGGCCTTTCTAAAGTACCCCAGACACTTCTAGAACCTCTCAGGGCCTTTCTATATGACCCCAGACCCTTGTAATGCCCCTCAGGGCTTTTCTAAAGTCCCCCATACCATTCTAATGCCCCTCAGGACATTTCTAAAGACCCCCAGACCCTCCTAGAGCCCCTCAGGACATTTCTAAAGGCACCCAGACCCTTCTAATGCCACTCAGGGCCTTTCTAAAGGCCGCGAGACCCTTATAATCCACCTGAGGGCCTTTAAAAAGGACCCCAGACCCTTCTGGACCCCCTCAGGACGCTTCTAATAGCCCCCAGACCCTTCTAGAGCCCCTCAGGGCCTTTCTAAAGGCCTCCACACCTTTCTAATGACCCTCAAGACCTATGTAAAGGCCCCCAGACCCTTCTAGATTGCTTCAGGACCCATCTAAAAGCCCCCAGACCCTTCTAATGCCATTCAGGACCCTTATGAAGGCCACAAGACCCTTCTAATGTCCCTCAGGACCTTTCTAAAGGCCCTCAGACCCTTCTAATGCCCCTCAGGGCATTTATAAAGGTTCCCAGACCCTTCTAGAACCCGTCAGGACCCTTATAAAGGCCCCCAGACCATTCTAGAGCCCCTCAGGACACTTCTAAAGGCCCGCAGACCATTCTAATGCCCGTCAGGGCCTTTATAAAGGTCCCCAGACCCTTCTACTGCCACTCAGGAGCATTCTAAAGGCCCCCAGACCCTTCTAATGCCCCACAGGGCCTTTCTAAAGGTCCCCAGACCCTTCTAGAGCCCCTGAAGACCCTTCTAAAGGCCCCCAGACCCTTCTAATGCCCCTCAGGGTCTTTCTAAAGTACCCCAGACACTTCTAGAACCTCTCAGGGCCTTTCTATATGACCCCAGACTCTTCTAATGCCACTCAGGGCCTTTCATAAGGCCGCGAGACCCTTATAATCCCCCTGAGGGCCTTTAAAAAGGCCCCCAGACCCTTCTGGACCCCCTCAGGATGCTTCTAATAGCCCCCAGACCCTTCCAGAGCCGCTCAGGGCCTTTCTAAAGGCCTCCACACCCTTCTAATGACCCTCAAGACCCATGTAAAGGCCCCCAGACCCTTCTAGATTTACTCAGGACCCATCTAAAAGCCCCCAGACCCTTCTAATGCCTTTCAGGGCCTTTCTAAAGGCCTCCACACCCTTCTAATGACCCTCAAGACCCATGTAAAGGCCCCCAGACCCTTCTAGATTGCCTCAGGACCCATCTAAAAGCCCCCAGACCCTTCTAATGCCTTTCAGGACCCTTATGAAGGCCACAAGACCCTTCTAATGCACCTCAGGACCTTTCTAAAGACCCTCAGACCCCTCTACTCCCCCTCAGGGCATTTATAAAGGTTCCCAGACCCTTCTAGAGCCTGTCAGGACCCTTATAAAGGCCCCCAGACCATTCTAGAGCACCTCAGGACAATTCTAAAGGCCTGCAGACCATTCTAATGCATAACAGGGTCTTTATAAAGATCCCCAGACCCTTCTACTGCCCCTCAGGAGCATTCTAAAAGCCCCCAGACCCTTCTAATGCCCCACAGGGCCTTTCTAAAGGCCCCCAGACCCTTCTAGAGCCCCTCAGGACATTTCTAAAGGCACCCAGACCCTAATAATGCCACTCAGGGCCTTTCTAAATGTCGCGAGACCCTTATAATCCCCCTGAGGGCCTTTAAAAAGGCCCCCAGACCATTCTGGACCCCCTCAGGACAATTCTAATAGCCCCCAGACCCTTCTAGAGCCCCTCAGGGCCTTTCTAAAGGCCTCCACACCCTTCTAATGACCCTCAAGACCCATGTAAAGGACCCCAGACCCTTCTAGATTGCCTCAGGACCCATCTAAAAACCCCCAGACCCTTCTAATGCCTTTCAGGACCCTTATGAAGGCCACAAGACCCTTCTAATGCCCCTCAGGACCTTTCTAAAGGCCCTCAGACCCTTCTAACGCCCGTCAGGGCATCTATAAAGGTTCCCAGACCCTTCTAGAGCCCGTCAGGACCCTTATAAAGGACCCCAGACCATTCTAGATTCCCTCAGGACACTTCTAAAAGCCCGCAGATGAGTCTAATGCCCGTCAGGGCCTTTATAAAGGTCCCCAGACCCTTCTACTGCCACTCAGGAGCATTCTAAAGGCCCCCAGACCCCTCTAATGCCCCACAGGGCCTTTCTAAAGATCCCCAGACCCTTCTAGAGCCCCTCAGGACATTTCTAAATGCACCCAGACCCTTGTAATTCCACTCAGGGCCTTTCTAAAGGCCGCGAGACCCTTATAATCCTGCTGAGGGCCTTTAAAAAGGCCCCCAGACCCTTCTGGACCCCCTCAGGTCGCTTCTAATGGCCCCCACACCCTTCTAATGCCCCTCAGGGCCTTTCTAAAGGCCCCCAGACCCTTCTAATGCCTTTCAGGGCCTTTCTAAATGCCTCCACACCCTTCTAATGACCCTCAAGACCCATGTAAAGGCCTCTAGACCTTTCTAGATTGCCTCAGGACCCATCTAAAAGACCACAGACCCTTCTAATGCCTTTCAGGACCCTTATGAAGGCCACAAGACCCTTCTAATGCCCCTCAGGAACTTTCTAAAGGCCCTCAGACCCTTCTAATGCCCCTCAGGGCCCTTCTAAAGGACCCCAGACCCTTCTAATGCCCCTCAGGGCCTTTCTAAAGTACCCCAGACACTTCTAGAAACTCTCAGGGCCTTTCTATATGACCCCAGACCCTTGTAATGCCCATCAGGGCTTTTCTAAAGGACCCCATACCCTTCTAATGCCCCTCAGGACATTTCTAAAGGCCCCCAGACCCTTCTAGAGCCCCTCAGGACATTTCTAAAGGCACCCAGACCATTCTAATGCCACTCAATGCCATTCTAAAGGCCGCGAGACCCTTATAATCCCACTGAGGGCCTTTAAAAAGGCCCCCAGACCATTCTGGACCCACTCAGGACGCTTCTAATACCCCCAGACCCTTCTAGAGCCCCTCAGGGCCTTTCTAAAGGCCTCCACACCATTCTAATGACCCTCAAGACCCATGTAAAGGCCTCTAGACCCTTCTAGATTGCCTCAGGACCCATCTAAAAGCCCCCAGACCCTTCTAATGCCTTTCAGGACCCTTATGAAGGCCACAAGACGATTCTAATGACCCTGAGGACCTTTCTAAAGGCCCTCAGACCCTTCTAATGCCCCTCAGGGCCCTTCTAAAGGCCCCCAGACCCTTCTAATGCCCCTCAGGGCCTTTCTAAAGTACCCCAGACACTTCTAGAACCTCTCAGGGCCTTTCTATATGACCCCAGACCCCTGTAATGCCCCTCAGGGCTTTTCTAAAGGCCCCCATACCCTTCTAATGCCCCTCAGGACATTTCTAAAGGCCCCCAGACCCTTCTAGAGCCCCTCAGGACATTTCTAAAGGCACCCAGACCCTTCTAATGCCACTCAGGGCCTTTCTAAAGGCCGCGAGACCCTTATAATCCCCCTGAGGGCCTGTAAAAAGGCCCCCAGACCCTTCTGGACCCCCTCAGGACGCTTCTAATAGCCCTCAGACCCTTCTAGAGCCCCTCAGGGCCTTTCTAAAGGCCTCCACACCCTTCTAATGACCCTCAAGACCCATGTAAAGGCCCCCAGACCCTTCTGGACCCCCTCAGGACGCTTCTAATAGCCCCCATACCCTTCTAATGCCTTTCAGGGCCTTTCTAAAGGCCTCCACACCCTTCTAATGACCCTCAAGACCCATGTAAGGGCCCCCAGACCCTTCTAGATTGCCTCAGGACCCATATAAAAGCCCCCAGACCCTTCTAATGCCTTTCAGGACCCTTAGGAAGGCCACAAGACCCTTCTAATGCCCCTCAGGACCATTCTAACGGCCCTCAGACCATTCTAGTGCCCCTCAGGGCATTTATAAAGGTTCCCAGACCCTTCTAGAGCCTGTCAGGACCCTTACAAAGGCCCCCAGACCATTCTAGTGCACCTCAGAACAATTCTAAAGGCCCGCAGACCATTCTAATGCCCGTCAGGGCCTTTATAAAGGTCCCCAGACCCTTCTACTGCCCCTCAGGAGCATTCTAAAGGCCCCCAGACTCTTCTAATGCCCCACAGGGCCTTTCTAAAGGTCCCCACACCCTTCTAGAGCCCCTGAAGACCCTTCTAAAGGCCCCCAGACACTTATAGAGCCCCTCAGGACCCTTCTAAAGTCCCCCAGACCCTGTTAATTCCCCTCAGGGCTTTTGTAAGGGCACCCAGACCCTTCTAAGGCCCCTCAGGACATTTCTAAAGGCCCCCAGAACCTTCTAGAGCCCCTCAGGACATTTCTAAAGGCACCCAGACCCTTATAATGCCACTCAGGGCCTTTCTAAAGGCCGCGAGACCCTTATAATCCTCCTGAGGGCCTTTAAAAAGGCACCCAGACCCTTCTGGACCCCATCAGGACGCTTCTAATAGCCCCCAGACCCTTCTAGAGCCCCTCAGGGTCTTTCTAAAGGCCTCCACACCCTTCTAATGACCCTCAAGACCCATGTAAAGGCCCCCAGACCATTCTAGATTGCCTCAGGACCAATCTAAAAGCCCCCAGACCCTTCTAATGCCTTTCAGGGCCTTTCTAAAGGCCTCCACACCCTTCTAATGACCCTCAAGACCCATGTAAAGGCCTCTAGACCCTTCTAGATTGCCTCAGGACCCATCTAAAAGCCCCCAGACCATTCTAATGCATTTCAGGACCCTTATGAAGGCCACAAGACCCTTCTAATGCCCCTCAGGACCTTTGTAAAGGCCCTCAGACCGTTCTAATGCCCCTCAGGTCCCTTCTAAAGGCCCCCAGACCCTTCTAATGCCCTTCAGGGCTTTTCTAAAGTACCCCAGACACTTCTAGAACCTCTCAGGGCCTTTCTATATGACCCCAGACCCTTGTAATGCCCAACTGGGCTTTTCTAAAGGCCCCCATACCCTTCTAATGCCCCTCAGGAAATTTCTAAAGGCCCCCAGACCCTTCTAGAGCCCCTCACGACATTTCTAAAGGCACCCAGACCCTTCTAATGCCACTCAGGGCCTTTCTAAAGGCCGCGAGACCATTATAATCCCCCTGAGGGCCTTTAAAAAGGCCCCCAGACCCTTCTGGACCCCCTCAGGACGCTTCTAATAGCCCCCAGACCCTTCTAGAGCCCCTCAGGTCCTTTCTAAAGGCCTCCACACCCTTCTAATGACCCTCAAGACCCATGTAAAGGCCCCCAGACCCTTCTAGATTGCCTCAGGACCCATCTAAAAGCCCCCAGACCCTTCTAATGCCTTTCAGGGCCTTTCTAAAGGCCTCCACACCCTTCTAATGACCCAAAAGACCCATGTAAAGGCCTCTAGACCCACCTAGATTGCCTCAGGACCCATCTAAAAGCCCCCAGACCCTTCTAATGCCTTTCAGGACCCTTATGAAGGCCACAAGACCCTTCTAATGCCCCTCAGGACCTTTCTAAATGCCCTCAGACCCTTCTAATGCCCCTCACGGCATTTATAAAGGTTCCCAGACCCTTCTAGAGCCCGTCAGGACACTTATAAAGGCCCCCAGACCATTCTAGAGCCCCTCAGGACACTGCTAAAGGCCCCCAGACCATTCTAATGCCCGTCAGGGCCTTTCTAAAGGTCCCCAGACCCTTCTACTGCCACTCAGGGGCACTCTAAAGGCCCCCAGACCATTCTAATGCCCCACAGGGCCTTTCTAAAGTTCCCCAGAGCATTCCAGAGCCCCTGAAGACCATTCTAAAGGCCCCCAGACCCTTCTAATGCCCCACAGGGCCTTTCTAAAGTACCCCAGACAATTCTAGAACCTCTCAGGGCCTTTCTATATGACCCCAGACCCTTCTAATGCCACTCAGGGTCTTTCTAAAGGCCGCGAGACCCTTATAATCCCCCTGAGGGCCTTTAAAAAGGCCCCCAGACCCTTCTGGACCCCCTCAGGAAGCTTCTAATAGCCCCCAGACTCTTCTAGAGCCCCTCAGGGTCTTTCTAAAGGCCTCCACACCCTTCTAATGACCCTCAAGACCCATGTAAAGGCCCCCAGACCCTTCTAGATTGCCTCAGGACCAATCTAAAAGCCCCCAGACCCTTCTAATGCCTTTCAGGGCCTTTCTAAAGGCCTGCACACCCTTCTAATGACACTCAAGACCCATGTAAAGGCCCCCAGACCCTTCTAGATTGCCTCAGGACCCATTTAAAAGCCCCCAGACCCTTCTAATGCCTTTCAGGACCCTTATGAAGGCCACAAGACCCTTCTAATGCCTCACATGACCTTTCTAAAGGCCCTCAGACCCTTCTAATGCCCCTCAGGGCATTTATAAAGGTTCCCAGACCCTTCTAGAGCCCTTCAGGACCCTTATAAAGGACCCCAGACCATTCTAGAGCCACTCAGGACACTTCTAAAGGCCTGCAGACCATTCTAATGCCCGTCAGGGCCTTTCTAAAGGTCCCCAGACCCTTCTACTGCCCCTCAGGAGCATTCTAAAGGCCCCCAGACCCTTCAAATGCCCCACAGGGCCTTTCTAAAGGTCCCCAGACCCTTCTAGAGCCCCTGAAGACCCTTCTAAAGGCCCCCAGACCCTTATAGAGCCCCTCAGGACCCTTCTAAAGTCCCCCAGACCATGCTAGTTCCCCTCAGGGCTTTTATAAAGGCACCCAGACCCTTCTAATGCCCCTCAGGACCCTTATAAAGGCACCCAGACCCTTCTAGAGCCTCTCAGGACAGTTTTAAATGCCTCCAGACCCTTCTAGACCCCCTCAGGACCATTCTAAAGGACCCCAGACCCTTCTAGAGCCCCTCAGGACATTTCTAAAGGCACCCACACCCTTCTAATGCCACTCAGGGCCTTTCTAAAGGCCGCGAGACCCTTATAATCCCCCTGAGGGCCTTTAAAAAGGCCCCCAGATGCTTCTGGACCCCTCAGGACGCTTCTAATAGCCCCCAGACCCTTCTAGAGCCCCTCAGGGCCTTTCTAAAGGCCTCCACACTTTTCTAATGACCCTCAAGACCCATGTAAAGGCCCCCAGACCCTTCTAGATTGCCTCAGGACCCATCTAAAAGCCCCCAGACCCTTCTAATGCCTTTCAGGGCCTTTCTAAATGCCTCCACACCCTTCTAATGCCCCTCAAGACCCATGTAAAGGCCTCTAGACCCTTCTAGATTGCCTCAGGACCCATCTAAAAGACCACAGACCCTTCTAATGCCTTTCAGGACCCTTATGAAGGCCACAAGACCCTTCTAATGCACCTCAGGACATTTCTAAAGGCCCCCAGACCCTTCTAGAGCCCCTCAGGACATTTCTAAAGGCACCCAGACCATTCTAATGCCACTCAAAGCCATTCTAAAGGCCGCGAGACCCTTATAATCCCCCTGAGTGCCTTTAAAAAGGCCCCCAGACCATTCTGGACCCCCTCAGGACGCTTCTAATACCCCCAGACCCTTCTAGAGCCCCTCAAGGCCTTTCTAAAGGCCTCCACACCATTCTAATGACCCTCAAGACCCATGTAAAGGCCTCTAGACCCTTCTAGATTGCCTCAGGACCCATCTAAAAGCCCCCAGACCCTTCTAATGCCTTTCAGGACCCTTATGAAGGCCACAAGACGATGCTAATGACCCTCAGGACCTTTCTAAAGGCCCACAGACCCTTCTAATGCCCCTCAGGGCCCTTCTAAAGGCCCCCAGACCCTTCTAATGCCCCTCAGGGCCTTTCTAAAGTACCCCAGACACTTCTAGAACCTCTCAGGGCCTTTCTATATGACCCCAGACCCTTGTAATGCCCCTCAGGGCTTTTCTAAAGGCCCCCATACCCTTCTAATGCCCCTCAGGACATTTCTAAAGGCCCCCAGACCCTTCTAGAGCCCCTCAGGACATTTCTAAAGGCACCCAGACCCTTCTAATGCCACTCAGGGCCTTTCTAAAGGCCGCGAGACCCTTATAATCCCCCTGAGGGCCTTTAAAATGGCCCCCAGACCCTTCTGGACCCCCTCAGGACGCTTCTAATAGCCCCCAGACCCTTCTAATGCCTTTCAGGGCCTTTCTAAAGGCATCCACACCCTTCTAATGACCCTCAAGACCCATGTAAAGGCCCCCAGACCCTTCTAGATTGCCTCAGAATGCTTCTAAAAGCCCCCAGACCCTTCTAATGCCTTTCAGGGCCTTTCTAAAGGCCTCCACACCCTTCTAATGACCCTCAAGACCCATGTAAATGCCCCCAGACCCTTCTAGATTGCCACAGGACCCATCTAAAAGCCCCCAGACCCTTCTAATGCCTTTCAGGACCCTTATGAAGGCCACAAGACCCTTCTAATGCCCATCAGGACCTTTCTAAAGGCCCTCAGACCCTTCTAGTGCCCCTCAGGGCATTTATAAAGGTTCCCAGACCCTTCTAGAGCCTGTCAGGACCATTATAAAGGCCCCCAGACCATTCTAGAGCACCTCAGGACACTTCTAAAGGCCCGCAGACCATTCTAATGCCCGTCAGGGCCTTTCTAAAGGTCCCAAGACCCTTCTACTGCCCCTCAGGAGCATTCTAAAGGCCCCCAGACCCTTCTAATGCCCCTCATGACATTTCTAAAGGCCCCCAGACCCTTCTAGAGCCCCTCAGGACATTTCTAAAGGCACCCAGAGCCTTCTAATGCCACTCAAGGCCTTTCTAAAGGCCGCGAGACCCTTATAATCCCCCTCAGGGCCTTTAAAAAGGCCCCCAGACCCTTCTGGACCCCCTCAGGACGCTTCTAATAGCCCCCAGACCCTTCTAGAGCTCCTCAGGGCCTTTCTAAAGGCCTCCACACCCTTCTAATGACCCTCAAGACCCATGTGAAGGCCCCCAGACCCTTCTAGATTGCCTCAGGACCCATCTTAAAGCCCCCAGACCCTTCTAATGCCTTTCAGGACCCTTATGAAGGCCACAAGACCCTTCTAATGCCCCTCAGGACCTTTCTAACGGCCCTCAGACCCTTCTAGTGACCCTCAGGGCATTTATAAAGGTTCCCAGACCATTCTAGAGCCTGTCAGGACCCTTATAAAAGCCCCCAGACCATTCTAGTGCACCTCAGAACAATTCTAAAGGCCCGCAGACCATTCTAATGCCCGTCAGGGCCTTTATAAAGGTCCCCAGACCCTTCTACTGCCCCTCAGGAGCATTCTAATGGCCCCCAGACTCTTCTAATGCCCCACAGGGCCTTTCTAAAGGCCTCCACACCATTCTAATGACCCTCAAGACCCATGTAAAGGCCTCTAGACCCTTCTAGATTGCCTCAGGACCCATTTAAAAGCCCCTAGACCCTTCTAATGCCTTTCAGGACCCTTATGAAGGCCACAAGACGATTCTAATGACCCTCAGGACCTTTCTAAAGGCCCACAGACCCTTCTAATGCCCCTCAGGGCCCTTCTAAAGGCCCCCAGACCCTTCTAATGCCCCTCAGGGCCTTTCTAAAGTACCCCAGACACTTCTAGAACCTCTCAGGGCATTTCTATATGACCCCAGACCCTTGTAATGCCCCTCAGGGCTTTTCTAAAGGCCCCCATACCCTTCTAATGCCCCTCAGGACATTTCTAAAGGCCCCCAGACCCTTCTAGAGCCCCTCAGGACATTTCTAAAGGCACCCAGACCCTTCTAATGCCACTCAGGGCCTTTCTAAAGGCCGCGAGACCCTTATAATCCACCTAAAGGGCCTTTAAAATGGCCCCCAGACCCTTCTGGACCCCCTCAGGACGCTTCTAAAAGCCCCCAGACCCTTCTAATGCCTTTCAGGGCCATTCTAAAGGCCTCCACACCCTTCTAATGACCCTCAAGACCCATGTAAATGCCCCCAGACCCTTCTAGATTGCCACAGGACCCATCTAAAAGCACCCAGACCCTTCTAATGCCTTTCAGGACCCTTATGAAGGCCACAAGACCTATCTAATGCCCATCAGGACCTTTCTAAAGGCCCTCAGACCCTTCTAGTGCCCCTCAGGGCATTTATAAAGGTTCCCAGACCCTTCTAGAGCCTGTCAGGACCATTATAAAGGCCCCCAGACCATTCTAGAGCACCTCAGGACACTTCTAAAGGCCCGCAGACCATTCTAATGCCCGTCAGGGCATTTCTAAAGGTCCCAAGACCCTTCTACTGCCCCTCAGGAGCATTCTAAAGGCCCCCAGACCCTTCTAATGCCCCTCATGACATTTCTAAAGGCCCCCAGACCCTTCTAGAGCCCCTCAGGACATTTCTAAAGGCACCCAGAGCCTTCTAATGCCACTCAAGGCCTTTCTAAAGGCCGCGAGACCCTTATAATCCCCCTCAGGGCCTTTAAAAAGGCCCCCAGACCCTTCTGGACCCCCTCAGGACGCTTCTAATACCCCCAGACCCTTCTAGAGCTCCTCAGGGCCTTTCTAAAGGCCTCCACACCCTTCTAATGACCCTCAAGACCCATGTAAAGGCCCCCAGACCCTTCTAGATTGCCTCAGGACCCATCTTAAAGCCCCCAGACTCTTCTAATGCCTTTCAGGACCCTTATGAAGGCCACAAGACCCTTCTAATGCCCCTCAGGACCTTTCTAACGGCCCTCAGACCCTTCTAGTGACCCTCAGGGCATTTATAAAGGTTCCCAGACCATTCTAGAGCCTGTCAGGACCCTTATAAAAGCCCCCAGACCATTCTAGTGCACCTCAGAACAATTCTAAAGGCCCGCAGACCATTCTAATGCCCGTCAGGGCCTTTATAAAGGTCCCCAGACCCTTCTACTGCCCCTCAGGAGCATTCTAAAGGCCCCCAGACTCTTCTAATGCCCCACAGGGCCTTTCTAAAGGTCCCCAGACCCTTCTAGAGCCCCTGAAGACCCTTCTAAAGGCCCCCAGACCCTTATAGAGCCCCTCAGGACCCTTCTAAACTCCCCCAGACCCTGTTAATTCCCCTCAGGGCTTTTATAAGGGCACCCAGACCCTTCTAATGCCCCTCAGGACATTTCTAAAGGCCCCCAGAACCTTCTAGAGCCCCTCAGGACATTTCTAAAGGCACCCAGACCCTTCTAATGCCACTCAGGGCCTTTCTAAAGGCCGCGAGACCCTTATAATCCCCCTGAGGACCTATAAAAAGGACCCCAGACCCTTCTGGACCCCCTCAGGACGATTCTAATAGCCACCAGACCCTTCTAGAGCCCCTCAGGGCCTTTCTAAAGGCCTCCACACCCTTCTAATGACCCTCAAGACCCATGTAAAGGCCCCCAGACCCTTCTAGATTGCCTCAGGACCCATCTAAAAGCCCCCAGACCCTTCTAATGCCTTTCAGGGCCTTTCTAAAGGCCTCCACACCCTTCTAATGACCCTCAAGACCCATGTAAAGGCCTCTAGACCCTTCTAGATTGCCTCAGGACCCATCTAAAAGCCCCCAGACCATTCTAATGCATTTCAGGACCCTTATGAAGGCCACAAGACCCTTCTAATGCCCCTCAGGACCTTTGTAAAGGCCCTCAGACCGTTCTAATGCCCCTCAGGGCCCTTCTAAAGGCCCCCAGACCCTTCTAATGCCCTTCTGGGCCATTCTAAAGTACCCCAGACACTTCTAGAACCTCTCAGGGCCTTTCTATATGATCCCAGACCCTTGTAATGTCCAACAGGGCTTTTCTAAAGGCCCCCATACCCTTCTAATGCCCCTCAGAACATTTCTAAAGGCCCCCAGACCCTTCTAGAGCCCCTCAGGACATTTCTAAAGGCACCCAGACCCTTATAATGCCACTCAGGGCCTTTCTAAAGTCCGCGAGACCCTTATAATCCCCCTGAGGGCTTTTAAAAAGGCCCCCAGACCCTTCTGGACCCCCTCAGGACGCTTCTAATAGTCCCCAGACCCTTCTAGAGCCCCTCAGGGCCTTTCTAAAGGCCTCCACACCCTTCTAATGACCCTCAAGACCCATGTAAAGGCCCCCAGACCCTTCTAGATTGCCTCAGGACCCATCTAAAAGCCCCCAGACCCTTCTAATGCCTTTCAGGACCCTTATGAAGGCCGCAAGACCCTTCTAATGCCCCTCAGGACCTTTCTAAAGGCACTCAGACCCTTCTAATGCCCCTCAGGGCATTTATAAAGGTTCCCAGACCCTTCTAGAGCCCGTCAGGACACTTATAAAGGCCCCTAGGCCATTCTAGAGCCCCTCAGGACACTGCTAAAGGCCCCCAGACCATTCTAATGCCCGTCACGGCCTTTCTAAAGGTCCCCAGACCCTTCTACTGCCACTCAGGAGCATTCTAAAGGCCCCCAGACCATTCTAATGCCCCACAGGGCCTTTCTAAAGTTCCCCAGAGCCTTCTAGAGCCCCTGAAGACCCTTCTAAAGGCCCCCAGACCCTTCTAATGCCCCTCAGGGCCTTTCTAAAGTACCCCAGACACTTCTAGAACCTCTCAGGGCCTTTCTATATGAACCCAGACCTTTCTAATGCCACTCAGGGTCTATCTAAAGGCCGCAAGACCCTTATAATCCCCCTGAGGGCCTTTAAAAAGGCCCCCAGACCCTTCTGGACCCCCTCAGGACGCTTCTAATAGCCCCCAGAACCTTCTAGAGCCCCTCAGGGCCTTTCTAAAGGCCTCCACACCCTTCTAATGACCCTCAAGACCCATGTAAAGGCCCCCAGACCCTTCTAGATTGCCTCAGGACCCATCTAAAAGCCTCCAGACCATTCTAATGCCTTTCAGGGCCTTTCTAAAGGCCTCCACACCCTTCTAATGACACTCAAGACCCATGTAAAGGCCCCCAGACCCTTCTAGATTGCCTCAGGACCCATCTAAAAGCCCCCAGACCCTTCTAATGCCTTTCAGGACCCTTATGAAGGCCACAAGACCCTTCTAATGCCCCTCAGGACCTTTCTAAAGGCCCTCAGACCCTTCTAATGCCCCTCAGGGCATTTATAAAGGTTCCCAGACCCTTCTAGAGCCTGTCAAGACCCTTATAAAGGCCCCCAGACCATTCTAGAGCCCCTCAGGACACTTCTAAAGGCCCGCAGACCATTCTAATGCCCGTCAGGGCCTTTCTAAAGGTCCCCAGACCCTTCTACTGCCCCTCAGGAGCATTCTAAAGTCCCCCCAGACCCTTCTAATGCCCCACAGAGCCTTTCTAAAGGTCGCCAGACCCTTCTAGAGCCCCTGAAGACCCTTCTAAAGGCCCCCAGACCCTTCTAATGCCCCACAGGGCCTTTCTAAAGTACCCCAGACACTTCTAGAACCTATCAGGGCCTATCTATATGATCCCAGACCCTTCTAATGCCTCTCAGGGCCTTTCTAAAGGCCGCGACACCCTTATAATCCCCCTCAGGGCCTTTAAAAAGGCCCCCAGACCCTTCTGGACCCCCTCAGGACGCTTCTAATAGACCCCAGACCCTCCTAGAGCCCCTCAGTGCCTTTCTAAAGGCCTCCACACCATTCTAATGACCCTCAAGACCGATGTAAAGGCCCCTAGACCCTTCTATATTGCCTCCGGACCCATCTAAAAGCCCCCAGACCCTTCTAATGCCTTTCAGGACCCTTATGAAGGCCACAAGACCCTTCTAATGCCTCACAGGACCTTTCTAAAGGCCCTCAGACCCTTCTAATGCCCCTCAGGGCATTTATAAAGGTTCCCAGACCCTTCTAGAGCCCCTCAGGACACTTCTAAAGGCCTGCAGAGCATTCTAATGCCCGTCAGGGCCTTTCTAAAGGTCCCCAGACCCTTCTACTGCCCCTCAGGAGCATTCTAAAGGCCACCAGACCCTTCAAAAGCCCCACAGGGCCTTTCTAAAGGCCTCCACACCCTTCTAATGACCCTCAAGACCGATGTAAAGGCCCCTAGACCCTTCTATATTGCCTCCGGACCCATCTAAAAGCCCCCAGACCCTTCTAATGCCTTTCAGGACCCTTATGAAGGCCACAAGACCCTTCTAATGCCTCACAGGACCTTTCTAAAGGCCCTCAGACCCTTCTAATGCCCCTCAGGGCATTTATAAAGGTTCCCAGACCCTTCTAGAGCCCCTCAGGACACTTCTAAAGGCCTGCAGAGCATTCTAATGCCCGTCAGGGCCTTTCTAAAGGTCCCCAGACCCTTCTACTGCCCCTCAGGAGCATTCTAAAGGCCCCCAGACCCTTCTAATGCCCCACAGGGCCTTTCTAAAGGTCCCCAGACCCTTCTAGAGCCCCTGAAGACCCTTCTAAAGGCCCCCAGACCATTATAGAGCCCCTCAGGACCCTTCTAAAGTCCCCCAGACGATGCTAGTTCCCCTCAGGGCTTTTATAAAGGCACCCAGACCCTTCTAATGCCCCTCAGGACCCTTATAAAGGCACCCAGACCCTTCTAGAGCCTCTCAGGACAGTTTTAAGTGCCTCCAGACCATTCTAGACCCCCTCAGGACCATTCTAAAGGCCCCCAGACCCTTCTAATGCCCCTCAGGAGCCTTCTAAAGGCCCCCAGACCCTTCTAATGCCCCTCAGGGCCTTTCTAAAGAACCCCAGACACTTCTAGAACCTCTCAGGGCCTTTCTATATGACCCCAGACCCTTGTAATGCCCCTCAGGGCTTTTCTAAAGGCCCCCAGACCCTTCTAGAGCCCCTCAGGACATTTCTAAAGGCACCCAGACCCTTATAATGCCACTCAGGGCCTTTCGAAAGGCCGCGAGACCCTTATAATCCCCATGAGGGCCTTTAAAAAGGCCCCCAGACGCGTCTGGACTCCTCAGGACGCTTCTAATAGCCCCCAGAGCCTTCTAGAGCCCCTCAGGGCCTTTCTAAAGGCCTCCACACCTTTCTAATGACCCTCAAGACCCATATAAAGTCCCCCAGACCCTTCTAGATTGCCTCAGGACCCATCTAAAAGCCCCCAGACCCTTCTAATGCCTTTCAGGACCTTTCTAAAGGCCTCCACACCCTTCTAATGACCCTCATGACCCATGTAAAGGCCTCTAGACCCTTCTAGATTGCCTCAGGACACATCTAAAAGACCCCAGACCCTTCTAATGCCTTTCAGGACCATTATGAAGGCCACAAGACCCATCTAATGCCCCTCAGGACCTTTCTAAAGGCCCTCAGACCCTTCTAATGCCCCTCAGGGCCCTTCTAAAGGTCCCCAGACCCTTCTACTGCCCCTCAGGGCCTTTCTAAAGTACCCCAGACACATCTAGAACCTCTCAGGACCTTTCTATATGACCCCAGACCCTTCTAGTGCCCCTCAGGGCTTTTATAAAGGCCCCCATACCCTTCTAATGCCCCTCAGGACATTTCTAAAGGCCCCCAGAACCTTCTAGAGCACCTGAGGACATTTCTAAAGGCACCCAGACCCTTGTAATGCCACTCAGGTCCTTTCTAAAGGCCGCGAGACCCTTATAATCCCCCTGAGGGCCTTTAAAAAGGCCCCCAGACCCTTCTGGACCACCTCAGGATGATTCTAATCGCCCCCAGACCCTTCTAGAGCACCTCAGGGCCTTTCTAAAGGCCTCCACACCCTTCTAATGACCCTCAAGACCCATGTAAAGGCCCCCAGACCCTTCTAGATTGCCTCAGGACCAATCTAAAAGCCCCCAGACCCGTCTAATGCCTTTCAGGGCCTTTCTAAAGGCCTCCACACCCTTCTAATGACCCTCAAGACCCATGTAAAGGCCTCTAGACCCTTCTAGATTGCCTCAGGACCCATCTAAAAGCCCCCAGACCCTTCTAATGCCTTTCAGGACCCTTATGAAGGCCACAAGACCATTCTAATGCCCCTCAGGACATTTCTAAAGGCCCTCAGACCCTTCTAATGCCCCTCAGGGCCCTTCTAAAGTCCCCCAGACCCTTCTAATGCCCCTCAGGGCCTTTCTAAATACCCCAGACAATTCTAGAACCTCTCAGGGCCTTTCTATATGACCCCAGACCCTTGTAATGCCCCTCAGGGCTTTTCTAAAGGCCCCCATACCCTTCTAATGCCCCTCAGGACATTTGTAAAGGCCCCCAGACCCTTCTAGAGCCCCTCAGGACATTTCTAAAGGCACCCAGACCCTTCTAATGCCACTCAGGGCCTTTCTAAAGGCCGCGAGACCCTTATAATCACCCTGAGGGCCTTTAAAAAGGCCCCCAGACCCTTCTGGACCCCCTCAGGACGCTTCTAATAGCCCCCAGACCCTTCTAATGCCTTTCAGGGCCTTTCTAAAGGCCTCCACACCCTTCTAATGACCCTCAAGACCCATGTAAAGGCCACCAGACCCTTCTAGATTGCCTCTGGACGATTCTAAAAGCCCCCAGACCCTTCTAGAGCCCCTCAGGGCCTTTCTAAAGGCCTCCACACCTTTCTAATGACCCTCAAGACCCATGTAAAGGCCCCCAGACCCTTCTAGATTGCCTCAGGACCCATCTAAAAGCCCCCAGACCCTTCTAATGCCTTTCAGGACCCTTATGAAGGCCACAAGACCCTTCTAATGCCCCTCAGGACCTTTCTAAAGGCCCTCAGACCCATCTAGTGCCCCTCAGGGCATTTATAAAGGTTCCCGAACCCTTCTAGAGCCTTTCAGGACCCTTATAAAGGCCCCCAGACCATTATAGAGCACCTCAGGACACTTCTAAAGGACCGCAGACCATTCTAATGCCCGTCAGGGCCTTTCTAAAGGTCCCAAGACCGTTCTACTGCCCCTCAGGAGCATTCTAAAGGCCCCCAGACCCTTCTAATTCCCCTCAGGACATTTCTAAAGGCCGCCAGACCCTTCTAGAGCCCCTCAGGACATTTCTAAAGGCACCCAGAACCTTCTAATGCCACTCAAGGCCTTTCTAAAGGCCGCGAGACCCTTATAATCCCCCTGAGGGCTTTTAAAAAGGCCCCCAGACCCTTCTGGACCCCCTCAGGACGCTTATAATAGCCCCCAGACCATTCTAGAGCCCCTCAGGGCCTTTCTAAAGGCCTCCACACCATTCTAATGACCCTCAAGACCCATGTAAAGGCCTCTAGACCCTTCTGAAATTGCCTCAGGACCCATCTAAAAGACCCCAGACCCTTCTAATGCCTTTCAGGACCATTATGAAGGCAACAAGACCCTTCTAATGCCCCTCAGGACCTTTCTAAAGGCCCTCAGATCCTTCTAATGCCCCTCAGGGCCCTTCTAAAGGACCCCAGACCCTTCTAATGCCCCTCAGGGCCTTTCTAAAGTACCCCAGACACTTCTAGAACCTCTCAGGGCCTTTCTATATGACCCCTGACCCTTCTAATGCCACTCAGGGCTTATCTAAAGTCCCCCATACCCTTCTAAAGCCCCTCAGGACATTTCTAAAGGCCCCCAGACCCTTCTAGAGCCCCTCAGGACATTTCTAAAGGCACCCAGACCCTTCTAATGCCACTCAGGGCCTTTCTAAAGGCCGCGAGACCCTTATAATCACCCTGAGGGCGTTTAAAAAGGCCCCCAGACCCATCTGGACCCTCTCAGGACGCTTCTAATAGCCCCCAGACCCTTCTAATGCCGTTCAGGGCCTTTCTAAAGGCCTCCACACCCTTCTAATGACCCTCAAGACCCATGTAAAGGCCCCCAGAACCTTCTAGATTGCCTCAAGACCCATCTAAAAGCCCCCAGACCCTTCTAATGCCTTTCAGGACCCTTATGAAGGCCACAAGACCCTTCTAATGCCCCTCAGGACCTTTCTAAAGGCCCTCAGACCCTTCTAATGCCCCTCAGGGCATTTATAAAGGTTCCCAGACCCTTCTAGAGCCTGTCAGGACCCTTATAAAGGCCCCCAGACCATTCTAGTGCACCTCAGAACACTTCTAAAGTCCTGCAGACCATTCTAATGCCCGTCAGGACCTTTCTAAAGGTCCCCAGACCCTTCTACTGCCTCTCAGGAGCATTCTAAAGGCCCCCAGACCCTTCTAATGCCCCACAGGGCCTTTCTAAAGGTCCCCAGACCCTTCTAGAGCCCCTGAAGACCCTTCTAAAGGCCCCCAGACCCTTATAGAGCCCCTCAGGACCATTCTAAAGTCCCCCAGACCCTGCTAATTCCCCTCTGGGCTTTTATAAGGGCACCCAGACCCTTCTAATGCCCCTCAGGACATTTCTAAAGGCCCCCAGAACCTTCTAGAGCCCCTGAGTACATTTCTAAAGGCACCCAGACCCTTCTAGATTGCCTCAGGACCCATCTAAAAGCCCCCAGACCCTTCTAATGCCTTTCAGGGCCTTTCTAAAGGCCTCCACACCCTTCTAATAACCCTCAAGACCCATGTAAAGGCCTCTAGACCCTTCTAGATTGCCTCAGGACCCATCTAAAAGCCCCCAGACCCTTCTAATGCCTTTCAGGACCCTTATGAAGGCCACAAGACCCTTCTAATGCGCCTCAGGACCATTGTAAAGGCCCCCAGACCCTTCTAATGCCCCTCAGGGGCTTTCTAAATTACCCCAGACACTTCTAGAACCTCTCAGGGCCTTTCTATATGACCCCAGACCCTTGTAATGCCCAACAGGGCTTTTCTAAAGGCCCCCATACCCTTCTAATGCCCCTCAGGACATTTCTAAAGGCCCCCAGACCCTTCTAGAGCCCCTCCGGACATTCCTAAAGGCACCCAGACCCTTATAATGCCACTCAGGGCCTTTCTAAAGGCCGCGAGACCCTTATAATCCCCCTGAGGGCCTTTAAAAAGGCCCCCAGACCCTTCTGGACCCCCTCAGGACGCTTCTAATAGCCCCTAGACCCTTCTAGAGGCCCTCAGGGCCTTTCTAAAGGCCTCCACACCCTTCTAATGACACTCAAGACCCATGTAAAGGCCCCCAGACCCTTCTAGATTGCCTCAGGACCCATCTAAAAGCCCCCAGACCCTTCTAATGCCTTTCAGGACCCTTATAAAGGCATCAAGTCCTTTCTAATGCCCCTCAGGACCATTCTAAAGGCCCTCAGACCCTTCTAATGACCCTCAGGGCATATATAAAGGTTCCCAGACCCTTCTAGAGCCCGTCAGGACCCTTATAAAGGCCCCCAGACCATTCTAGAGCCCCTCAGGACACTTCTAAAGGCCCGCAGACCATTCTAATGCCCGTCAGGGCCTTTCTAAAGGTCCCCAGACTCTTCTACTGCCCCTCAGGAGCATTCTAAAGGCCCCCAGACCCTGCTAATTCCCCTCAGGGCTTTCATAAGGGCACCCAGACCCTTCTAATGCCCCTCAGGACCCTTATAAATGCCGCTAGACACATTTAGAGCACCTCAGGACATTTCTAAATGTCACCAGATCTTTCTAAAGGCCCTCAGACCCTTCTAATGACCCTCAGGGCATTTATAAAGGTTCCCAGACCCTTCTAGAGCTTGTCAGGGTCCTTATAAAGTCCCCCAGAGCATTCTAGAGCCTCTCAGGACACTTCTAAAGGCCCGCAGACCATTCTAATGCCCGTCAGGGCCTTTCTAAAGGTCCCCAGACCCTTCTACTGCCCCTCAGGAGCATTCTAAAGGCCCCCAGACCCTTCTAATGCCCCACAGGGCCTTTCTAAAGGCCCCCAGACCATTCAAATGCCCTTCAGGACCCTTTTATCGGCCTTCAGACCCTTCTAATGCCCCTCAGGACCCTTCTAAAGGCCCCCAGACCCTTCTAATACCCCTCAGGGCCTTTCTAAAGTACCCCAGACACTTCTAGAACTTCTCAGGGCCTTTCTATATGACCCCAGACCCTTGTAATGCCACTCAGGGCCTTTCTAAAGGCCGTGAGACCCTTATAATCCTCCTGAGGGCCTTTAAATAGGCCACCAGACCCTTCTGGTCCTCCTCAGGACGCTTCTAATAGCCCCCAGACCCTTCTAGAGCCCCTCATGGCCTTCCTAAAGGCCTCCACACCCTTCTAATGACCCTCAAGACCCATGTAAAGGCACCCAGACCCTTCTAGATTGCCTCAGGACCCATCGAAAAGACCCCAGACCCTTCTAATGCCTTTCATGTCCCTTTTAAAGGCTACAAGACCCTTCTAATGCCCCTCAGGACCTTTCTAAAGGCCCTCAGACCCTTCTAATGACCCTCAGGGCATTTATAAAGGTCCCCAGACCCTTCTACTGCCCCTCAGGAGCATTCTAAAGGTCCCCAGACCCTTCTAGAGCCTCTCAGGACAGTTTTAAATGCCTCCAGACCCTTCTAGACCCCCTCAGGACCATTCTAAAGCCCCCCGGACCCTTCTAATGCCCCTCAGGGCCTTTCTAAAGGCCCCCAGACCCTTCTAATGCCCCTCAGGGCATTTCTAAAGGTCCCCACACCATTCTAGGGCCCCTCAGGACCATTCTAAAGGCCTCCAGACTATCTTAGAGCAGCTCAGGGCCAATCTAAAGGCCCGCAGACCCTTCAAGAGCCCCTCAACATCCTCCTAACGGCTCCCTGGCCCTTCTAGAGCCCCTCAGGGCCTTTCTAAAGGGCCCCAGACCCTTCTAGAGCCCCTCAGGACACTTCTAAAGGCCCCCAGACCCTTCTAGATCCCCTGAAGACCCTTCTAAAAGGCCCCAGACCTTTCTAATGCCCCTCAGGGCATTTCTAATGGACCAAAGATCTTTCTAGAGCCCCTCAGGACACTTCTAGAGGCCCCCAGACCCTTCTAGAGCCCATCAGGACGATTCTAAAGGCCCCCAGAACCTTCTAATCCACCTCAGGACCTTTCTAAAGGCCTCCAGACCATTCGAATGCACCTCAGGACCCTCTTAAAGGCCTTCAGACCCTTCTAATTCCCCTCAGGACCCTTCAAAAGGCCCCCAGACCCTTCTAGAGCCACTCAGGACGATTCTAAAGGACCCCAGACCCTTCTAATCCACCTCAGGACCTTTCTAAAGGCCCCCAGACCATTCAAATGCCCCTCAGGACCCTTCTAAAGTGTCTCGGGGCCTTTCGAATGGTCCCGAGGGGCATTAGAAGGGTCTGGGTGCCTTTAGAAATGTCCTGAGCGGCTCTAGAAGGGTCTGGGGGCCTTTAGAAATGTCCTGAGGGGCATTAGAAGGGTATGGGGTCCTTTATAAAGGCCCTGAGGGGCATTAGAAGGGTCTGGGGTCATATAGAAAGGCCCTAAGAGGTTCTATAAGTGTCTGCGGTACTTTAGAAATGCCCTGAGGTGCATTAGCAGGGTCTGGGGGCCTTTAGAAGGGTCCTGAGGGGCATTAGAAGGGTCTGGGGGCTTTAAGATGGGTCCTGAGGCAATCTAGAAGGGTCTAGGGGCCTTTACATGGGTCTTGAGGGTCATTAGAAGGGTGTGTTGGCCTTTAGAAAGGTCCTGAAAGGCTATAGAAGGGTCTGGGGGCTTTTAGATGGGTTCTGAGGCAATCTAGAAGGGTCTGGGGGTCTTTACATGGGTCTTGAGGGGCATTAGAAGGGTCTGAGTGTATTTAGAAAGGTCCTGAGGGGCATTAGAAGGGTCTTGTGGCTTTTATAAGGGTCCTGAAAGGCATTAGAAGGGTCTGGGGGGCTTTAGATGGGTCCTGAGGCAATCTAGATGGGTTTGGGGGCCTTTACATGGATCTTGAGGGTCATTAGAGGGATCTGCGGTCCTTTAGATAGTCCCTGAGTGGCATTAGAAGGGATCGGGGGCCTTTATAAAGGTCCTGAGGGGCATTAGAATGGTCTGGGTGCATTTAGAAAGGTCCTGAGGGGCATTAGAAGGGTCTTGTGGCCTTCCTAAGGGTCCTGAAAGGCATTAGAAAGCTCTGGGGGCTTTTAGTTGGGTCCTGAGGCAATCTAGAAGGGTCTAGGGGCCTTTACATGGGTCTTGGGGGTCATTAGATGGGTGTGGAGGCCTTTTTAAAGGCCCTGAGGGGCTCTAGAAGGGTCTGGGGGCTATTAGAAGCGTCCTGAGGAGGTCCAGAATGGTCTGGGGGCCTTTTTAAAGGCCCTCAGGGGGATTATAAGGGTCTCGCTACCTTTAGAAATGTCCTGAGTGGCATTAGAAGGGTCTGGGGTCATATAGAAAGGCCCTGAGATGTTCTAGAAGTGTCTGGGGTACTTTAGAAAGGCCCTGAGGGGCATTAGAATGGTCTGGGGGCCTTTAGAAGGGTCCTGAGGGGCATTAGAAGGGTCTGGGGGCTTTTAGAAGGGCTATGAGGGGCATTTGAATGGTCTGGGGGCGTTTAGAAAGGCCCTGAGGTGGATTAGAAGGGTCTGGGGTCCTTTAGAAAGGCCCTGAGGTGGATTAGAAGGGTCTGGGGGCCTTTAGAATCGTCCTGAGGGGCTCTAGAAGGGTCTGGGGGCCTTTAGAATCGTCCTGAGGGGCTCTAGAAGGGTCTGGGGGCCTTTAGAAAGGACCTGAGGGGCTCTAGAAGGGTCTGGGGGCCTCTAGAAGGGTCCTGAGGGGCTCTAGAAAGATCTGGAGTCCTTTAGAAATGTCCTGAGGTGCTCTTAAAGTGTCTCGGGGCCTTTCGAATGGTCCTGAGGGGCATTAGAAGGGTCTGGGTGCCTTTAGAAATGTCCTGAGGGGCTCTAGAAGGGTCTGGGGGCCTTTAGAAATGTCCTGAGGGGCATTAGAAGGGTATGGGGGCCTTTAGAAAGGCCCTGAGGGGCATTACAAGGGTCTGGGGTCATATAGAAAGGCCCTGAGAGGTTCTAGAAGTGTCTGGGGTACTTTAGAAAGGCCCTGAGGGGCATTAGAAGGGTCTGGGGGCCTTTAGAAGGGTCCTGAGGGGCATTAGAAGGGTCTGGGAGCCTTTAGAATGGTCCTGAGGGGGTCTAGAAGGGTCTGGGGGCCTTTACATTGGTCTTGAGGTGCATTAGAATGGTCCGAGTGCCTTTAGAAAGGTCCTGAGGGGCATTAGAAGGGTCTTGTGGCCTTCATAAGGGTCCTGAAAGGCATTAGAAGGGTCTGGGGGGTTTTAGATGGGTCCTGAGGCAATCTAGATGGGTCTGGGGGCCTTTACATGGGTCTTGAGGGTCATTAGAGGGGTCTGGGGTCCTTTAGATAGTCCCTGAGTGGCATTAGAAGGGTCCGGGCGCCATTAGAAAGGTCCTGAGGGGCATTAGAATGGTCTGGGCGCCTTTAGAAAGATCCTGAGGTGCTCTAGAATGGTCTGGGGCCTTTAGAATCATCCTGAGGGGCTGTAGAAGGGTCTGGGGGCCTTTCGAAGGGTCCTGATGGGTTCTAGAAAGATCTTGGGGCCTTTAGAAATGTCGTGAGTGGCTCTAGAAGGGTCTGGGGGCCTTTAGAAGGGTTCTGAGGGGCATTTGAATTGTCTGGGGGCCTTTAGAAAGGCCCTGAGGTGGATTAGAAGAGTCTGGGGTCCTTTAGAATCGTCCTGAGGGGATCTAGAAGGGTCTGGGGGCCTCTAGAAGGGTCCTGAGGGGCTCTAGAAAGATCTGGGGTCCTTTAGAAATGTCCTGAGGTGCTCTAAAATTGTCTCGGGGCCTTTTGAAGGGTCCTGAGGGGCATTAGACGGGTCTGGGGGCCTTTAGAAATGCCCTGAGGGGCATAAGATAGGTCTGGGGCCTTTAAAAAGGGTCTTGAGGGGATCTAGAAGGGTCTGGGGTCCTTTACAAGTGTCCTGAGGGGCTCTAGAAGGGTCTGGGGGCCTTTAGAAAGACCCTGACGGGATCTAGAATGGTCAGGGAGTTGTTAGAAGGATGTTGAAGGGCTCTTGAAAGGTCTGCGGGCCTTTAGAATGGCCCTGAGGGGCTCTAAAAGAGTCTGGGGTCCTTTAGAATGGTCCTGAGTGGCTCTAGAATGGTCTGAGGACCTTTAGAAATGCCCTGAGGGGCATTAGAATGGTCTGGGGGCCTTTAGAAAGGCCCTGAGGGGCATTCGAAGGGTCTGAGGGCTTTAGAAAGGCCCTGAGGGTCTGCAGAAGGGTCTGGGTGCCTTTCGAATAGTCCTGAAGGGCTCTAGAAATGTCTGGTGTTCTTTAGAAGGGTCTTGAGTGGCTCTAGAAGGGTCTGGCGGCTGTAGAATGGTCCTGAGGTGCTCCAGAAGGGTCTTGGGCCCTTTAGAACAATCTAGAGGGGCTCTAGAAGCGTCTGGGGTCCTTTAAAAGGGTCCTGAGGGGCTCTAGAAGGGTCTGGGGTCCTTTAGAAGGGCCTTGAGGGGCGTTAGATGGGTCTGGGGGCCTTTAGAAACACCCTGAGTGGCTCTAGAATGGTCTGGGGATCTTTTGAAATGGCCTTGAGGGGCTCCAGAAGTGTCTGGGGGCCTTTAGAAAGGTCTTGTGGGTCTCTAGAAGGGTCTGGGGGTCTTTACAATAGATCTGAGTGGCTCTAGAGGAGTCTGGGGGCCTTTAGAAAGGTCCTAAAGGGCTCTAGAGTGGTCTGGGGGTATTAGAAAGGCCCTGAAGGGCATTAGATGGGTCTGGCGACCTTTAGAAAAGCTCTGAGGGGCATTAGAAGGGTCTGGGTGCCTTTGGATGGGTCTGAGGGGCATTAGAAGGTTCTGGGGGCCTTTAGAAGGGTCCTGAGGGGCTCTGGAAGGGTCTCGGGGCCATTTGAAGCGTCTTGAGGGGCTCTAGAAGGGTCTGGGTGCCTTTAGAAAGGTCTTGAGGGGATCTAGAGGAGTCTGGAGGCCTTTAGATAGGTCGTGAACGGCTCTAGAGGGGTCTGGGGGCCTTTAGAATGACCCTGAATGGCATTTGATGGGTCTGGGGGCCTTTAGAAAAGTCCTAAGAGGCATTAGAAGCTCTGGGGGCCTTTAGAAAGGCCCTAAGGGGCATTAGAAGGGTTTTGGGGCCTTTAGAAATGCCCTGAAAGGCTCTAGAAGGGTCTGGGGTCCTTTAGAAAGGCCCTGAGGGGCTCTACAAGAGTCTGGGCGCCTGTAGAAGGGTCCTGAGGGGCTCTAGAATGGTTTGGGGACCTTTATAAAGGACCTGAGCAGCTCTAGAAGGGTCTGGGGGCCTTTAAAAGAGTCCTGAGGGGCTCTAGAAGCGTCTTCGGGTCTTTAGAATGGTCTTGAGGGGAATTACCAGGGTCTGGGGGCCTTTAGAAGGGTCCTGAGGGGCATTACAAGGGTCTGGGTGCCGTTAGAAAGGTCCTGTGAGGTCTAGAAAGGTCTGGGGGCCTTTGAAGGGTCCTGACAGGTTCTATAAATGTCTGGGGGCCTTTAGAAGGGTCCTGAGGGTCATTAGAAGGGTCTGGGGGTCTTTAGAAGGGTCTTGAGGGTCTCTAGATGGGTCTGGGGGTCTTTAGAATGGCCGTGAGGGGTCCTAGAAGAGTCTGGGGGCCTTTAGATAGGTCCTGAAGGGCTCTAGTGGGGTCTGAGGACCTTTATAAAGGCCCTGAGGGTCATTAGATGAGTTTGGGGGCCTTTAGAAGGTCTTGAGGGGCATTAGAAGGGTCTGGGGTCCTTTAGAAAGACCCTGAGTTGCATTACAAGGGTCTGGTGTCCTTTAGAAGGGTCCTGAGGGGCTCTAGAAGAGTCTGGGGGCCTTTAGAAGTGTCTTGAGGGGCTCTAGAAGGGTTTGGGGTCCTTTAGAAAGGACCTGAAGGTCTCTAGAAGGGTCTGGGGGCTTTTAGATATGTTCTGAGGGGCTCTAGATGGGTCTGGGTGCCGTTAGAAGGGTCCTGAGGGGCTCTAGAAGAATCTGGGAGCCTTTAGAAAGGACTTGAGGGGCTCTAGAAGGGTCTGGGGGCCTTTAGAATGGGCCTGAGGGGCTCTAGAAGAGTGTTGGGGTCGTTAGAAGGGTCCTGAAGGGCATTAGATGGGTCTGGGGTCCTTAAGAAGGGTCCTGAGGTGCTCTGGAAAAGTCTGGGGTCCCTTTGAATCGTCTTGAGGGGCTCTAGATGGGTCTGTCGGCCTTTAGAATGGTCCTGACGGGCTCTAGAAGGGTCTGGGAACCTTTATATATGCCCTGAGGGGCATTAGAATGGTCTGAGGGCCTTTTGAAGGGTTCTGAGGGGCATTAGAATGGGGCGCACCCACCCTCCCCGAGCACCCACCCCAAACATTCACCCGTTAGCAATTAAGCACTCACCCCAAACATTCACCCATCAAGCAATCAAGCACCCATCCAGCGACAAAACAAATTAATTACATAGCCAAGCCCCAGAATAACACTCCTCAAAAAAACCTCTCAAAAACAATGCCTAAAAGAGAATGCACTCAATCAAAACACACACACAAAAAAACAAAAAAGAAACTAAAAGAAGAAATTTTCAACTCAGACAGCCACCATGTTTAAATCCGGCATCCACCATTTTGAAGCCAACTCCAGCCATTTTCAGACCGTGCAGCCACCATTTTTGAATCGGGTGGCGGCCATTTTGAAACCAAATCCCGCCATTTTGAGGTCGGGCAGCCGCCATTTTTGAATCGGGCGGAGGCCATTTTGAAGCCGAATCCCGCCATTTTGAGTTCAGGCGGCAGCCATTGTTGAATCGGGCGACGGCCATTTTGACGCAGATTCCAGCCATTTTGAGGCCCCCAGACCATTCTAGAGCCCCTCAGATCCTTTCTAAAGGCTCCCAGACTCTTCTAGACCCCTCAGGACTTTTGTAACGGCCCCCAGACCCATCTAGAGCCCCTCTGACATTTCTAAAAGCCCCCAGACCCTTCTAGAGCCCCTCAGGACCCTTTTAAAGGCCCCCAGACCCTTCTAATCCACCTCAGGGCCTTTCTAAAGGCGCCCAGACCATTCAAATGCCCCTCAGGACCCTTTTAAAGGCCCCCAGACCATTCTAATGCACCTCAGGGCCTTTCTAAAGGCCCCCAGACCATTCAAATGCCCCTCAGAACCCTTCTAAAGGCCCCCAGACCCTTCTAATGCCCCTCAGGGCCGTTCTAAAGTACCCCAGACACTTCTAGAACCTCTCAGGGCCTTTCTATATGACCCCAGACCCTTGTAATGCCACTCAGTGCCTTTCTAAAGGCCGCTAGACCCTTAAAATCCCCCTGAGGGCCTTTAAAGAGGCCCCCAGACCCTTCTGGACCACCTCAGGACGCTTCTATTAGCCCCCAGACCCTTCTAGAGCCCCTCAGGGCCTTTCTAAAGGCCTCCACACCCTTCTAATGACCCTCAAGACCCATGTAAAGGCCCCTAGACCCTTCTAAATTGCCTCAGGACCCATATAAAAGCCCCCAGACACTTCTAATGCCTTTCAGGACCCTTATGAAGGACACAAGACCCTTCTAATGCCCCTCAGGTGCTTTCTAAAGGCCCTCAGACCCTTCTAATGCCCCTCAGGGCATTTATAAAGGTTCCCAGACCCTTCTAGAGCCCCTCAGGACCATTATAAAGGCCCCCAGACTCTTTTAGAGCCCCTCAGGGCCATTCTAAATGCCACAGACCCTTCAAGAGCCCCTCAACATCCTTCTAACGGCTCCCTGACCCTTCTAGAGCCCCTCAGGGCCTTTCCAAAGGCCCCCAGACCCTTCTAGAGCCCCTCAGGACATTTCTAAAGGCCCCCAGACCCTTCTAGATCCCCTCAAGACCCTCCTAAAAGGCCCCAGACCTATCTAATGCCCCTCAGGGCATTTCTAAAGGACCCCAGACCCATCTAATGCCCCTCAGGACCCTTCTAAATGCCCTGAGACATTTTAGAGCACCTCAGGATATTCCTAAAGGAACCCAGATCTTTCTAGAGCGCCTCAGGACGATTCTAAAGGCCCCCAGACCCTTCTAATGCACCTCAGGGCCTTTCTAAAGGCCCCCAGACCATTCAAATGAGCCTCAGGACTCTTTTAAAGGCCCCCAGACCCTTCTAATGCACCTCAGGGCCTTTCTAAAGGCCCCCAGACCATTCAAATGAGCCTCAGGACTCTTTTAAAGGCCCCCAGACCCTTTTAATGCCCCTCAGGACCTTTCTAAATGCCCCCAGACCCTTCTAATGCCCCTCAGGGCCTTTCTAAAGTATCCCAGACATTTCTAATGCCTTTCAGGGCCTTTCTAAAGGTCTCCACACCCTTCTAATGACCCTCAAGACCCATGTAAAGGCCCCAAGACCCTTCTAGATTTCCTCAGGACCCATCTAAAAGCCCCCAGACCCTTCTAAAGCCTTTCAGGACCTTTATGAAGGGCACAAGACCCTTCTAATGCACCTCAAGACCTTTCTAAAGGATTTCAGACCCTTCTAATGCCCCTCTGGACCTTTCTAAAGGTTCCCAGATCCTTCTAGAGCCCGTCAGGACCCTTATAAAGGCCCCCAGACCATTCTAGAGACCCTCAGGACACTTCTAAAGGCCCGCAGACCAATCTAATGCCATTCAGGGCCTTTATAAAGGTCCCCAGACCCTTCTACTGCCCCTCAGGAGCATTCTAAAGGCCACCAGACCCTTCTAATGCCACACAGGGCCTTTCTAAAGGTCCCCAGACCCTTCTAGAGGCCCTGAAGACCCTTCTAAAGGCCCCCAGACCCTTATAGAGCTCCTCAGGACCCTTCTAAACTACACCACAACCTTCTAATGCCCCTCAGGACGCTTCTAATAGCCCCCAGACCGTTCTAGAGCCCCTCAGGGCCTTTCTAAAGTCCTCCACACCTTTCTAATGACCCTCAAGACTCATGTAAAGGCCCCCAGACCCTTCTAGATTGCCTCAGGACCCATCTAAAAGCCCCCATACCCTTCTAATGCCTTTCAGGGCCTTTCTAAAGGCCTCCACACCCTTCTAATGACCCTCAAAACCCAAGTAAAGGCCCCTAGACCCTTCTAGATTGCCTCAGGACCCATCTAAAAGCCCCCAGAAAATTCTAATGCCTTTCAGGAGCCTTATGAAGGCCACAAGACCCTTCTAATGCCCCTCAGGACCTTTCTAAAGGCCTGCAGACCCTTCTAATGCCCATCAGGGCCTTTCTAAAGGTCCCCAGACCCTTCTACTGCCCCTCAGGATCTTTTTAAAGGCCCGAAGACCCTTCTAATGCCCGTAAGGGCCTTTCTAAGGTCCCCAAACCATTCTACTGCCCCTCAGGAGCATTCTAAAGGCCCCCAGACCCTTCTAATGCCCCACAGGGCCTTTCTAAAGGTCCACAGACCCTTCTAGAGCCTGTGAAGACCCTTCTAAAGGCCCCTAGACCCTTATAGAGCCTCTCAGGACACTTCTAAAGCCCCCAGACCCTGCTAATTCCCCTCAGGGCTTTTATAAGGGCATCCAGACCGTTCTAATGCCCCTCAGGACCCTTATAAAGGCACCCAGACCCTTCTAGAGCCTCTCAGGACAGTTTCAAATGCTTCCAGACCCTTCTAGACCCCCTCAGGACCATTCGAAAGGCCCCCACACCCTTCTAATGCCCCTCAGGACCCTTCTAAAAGCCCCCAGACCATTCTAATGCCCCTCAGGGCCTTTCTAAAGTACCCCAGACACTTCTAGAACTTCTCAGGGCCATTCTATATGACCCCAGACCCTTGTAATGCCCCTTAGGACCCTTCAAAAGGCCCCCAGACCTTTCTAATGCCCCTCAGGGCCTTTCTAAATTACCCCAGACACTTCTAGAACCTCTCAGAGCCTTTCTATATGACACCAGACCCTTGTAATGCCTCTCAGGGCCTTTCTAAAGGCCGCGAGACCCTTATAATCCCCCTGAGGGCCTTTAAAAAGGCCCCCAGACCCTTCTGGACCCCCTCAGGACGCTTCTAATAGCCCCCAGACCCTTCTAGAGCCCCTCAGGGCCTTTCTAAAGGCCTCCACACCCTTCTAATGACCCTCAAGACCCATGTAAAGGCCCCCAGACCCTTCTAGATTGCCTCAGGACCCATCTAAAAGCCTCCAGACCCTTCTAATGCCTTTCAGGACCCTTATGAAGGCCACAAGACCCTTCTAGTTCCCCTCAGGACCTTTCTAAAGGCCACAAGACCCTTCTAATGCCCCTCAGGGCATTTATTAAGGTTCCCAGACCCTTCTAGAGCCCGTCAGGACCCTTAGAAAGGCCCCCAGACCATTCTAGAGCCCCTCAAGACAATTCTAAAGGCATGCAGACCATTCTAATGCCCGTCAGGGCCTTTATAAAGGTTTCCAGACCCTTCTACTGCCCCTCAGGAGCATTCTAAAGGCCCCCAGACCCTTCTAATGCCCCACAGGGCCTTTCTAAAAGTCCCCAGACCGTTCTAGAGCCCCTGGACACCCTTCTAAAGGCCCCCAGACCCTTATAGAGCCCCTCAGGATGCATCTAAAGTCCCCCAGACCCTGCTAATTCCCCTCAGGGTTTTATAAGGGCACCCAGACCCTTCTAATGCCTTTCAGGACCCTTATAAAGGCACCCAGACCCTTCTAGAGCCTCTCAGGACAGATTTAAATGCCTCCAGACCCTTCTAGACCCCCTCAGGACCATTCTAAAGGCCCCCAGACCCTTCTAATGCCCCTCAGGACCCTTCTAAAGGCCTCCACACCTTTCTAATGACCCTCAAGACCCATGTAAATGCCCCCAGACCCTTCTAGATTGCCTCAGGACCCATCTAAAAGCCCCCAGACCCTTATGAAGGCCACAAGACCCTTCTAATGCCCCTCAGGACCTTTATAAATGCCCTCAGACCTTTCTAATGCCCCTCAGGGCATTTATAAAGGTTCCCAGACCCTTCTAGAGCCCGTCAGGACCCTTATAAAGGCCCCCAGACCATTCTAGAGCCCCTCAGGACACTTCTAAAGGCCCGCAGACCATTCTAATGCCCGTCAGGGCCTTTCTAAAGGTCCCCAGACCCTTCTAGAGCCCCTGAAGACCCTTCTAAAGGCCCCCAGACCCTTTAATGCCCCACAGGGCCTTTCTAAAGGTCCCCAGACCCTTCTAGAGCCCCTGAAGACCCTTCTAAAGGCCCCCAGACCCTTATGGAGCCGCTCAGGACCCTTCTAAAGTCCCCCAGACCCTGCTAATTCCCCTCAGGGCTTTTATAATGTCACCCAGACCCTTCTAATGCCCCTCAGGACCCTTATAAAGGCACCCAGACCCTTCTAGAGCCTCTCAGGACAGTTTTAAATGCCTCCAGACCCTTCTAGAACCACTCAGGACCATTCTAAAGACCCCCAGACCCTTCTAATGCCCATCAGGAGCACTCTAAATGTCCCCAGACCCTTCTAGAGCCCCTGAAGACCCTTCTAAAGGCTCCCAGACCCTTCTAATGCCACTCAGGGCCTTTCTAAAGGCCGCGAGACCCTTATAATCCCCCTGAGGGCCTTTAAAAAGGCCCCCAGACCCTTCTGGACCCCCTTAGCACGCTTCTAATAGCCCCCAGACCCTTCTAATGCCACTCAGGGCTTTCTAAAGGTCGCGAGACCCTTTTAATCCCCCTGAGGGCCTTTAAAAAGGCCCCCAGACCCTTCTGGACCCACTCAGGACGCTTCTAATGGCCCCCAGACCCTTCTTGAGCCCCTCAGGGCCTTTCTAAAGGCCTCCACACCCTTCTAATGACCCTCAAGACCCATGTAAAGGCCCCCAGACCCTTCTAGATTGCCTCAGGACCCATCTAAAAGCCCCTAGACCCTTCTAATACCTTTCAGGGCCTTTCTAAAGGCCTTCACACCCTTCTAATGACCCTCAAGACCCATGTAAAGTCCCCTAAACCCTTCTAGATTGCCTCAGGACCCATCTAAAAGCCCCCAGACCCTTCTAATGCCTTTCAGGACCCTTATGAAGGCCACAAGACCCTTCTAATGCCCCTCAGGGAATTTATAAAGGTTCTAGAACACCTCAGGACCCCTATAAAGACCCCCAGACCATTCTAGAGCCCCTCAGGACACTTCTAAAGGCCCGCAGACCATTCTAATGCCCGTCAGGGCCTTTAAAAATGTCCCCAGACCCTTCTACTGCCCCTCAGGAGCATTCTAAAGGCCCCCAGACCCTTCTAATGCCCTACAGGGCCTTTCTAAAGGTCCCCAGACCCTTCTAGAGCCCCTGAAGACCCTTCTAAAGGCCCCCAGACCCTTATAGATCCCCTCAGGACCCTTCTAAAGTCCCCCAGACCCTACTAATTCCCCTCAAGGCTTTTATAAGGGCACCCAGACCCTTCTAGAGCCCCTGAAGACCCTTCTAAAGGCCCCCAGACCCTTATAGAGCCCCTCAGGACCCTTCTAAAGTCCCCCAGACCCTGCTAATTTCCCTCAGGGTTTTTATAAGGGCACCCAGACCCTTCTAATGCCCCTCAGGACCCTTATAAAGGCACCCAGACCCTTCTAGAGCCTCTCAGGACAGTTTTAAATGCCTCCAGACCCTTCTAGACCCCCTCAGGACCATTCTAAAGGCCCCCAGACACTTCTAATGCCCCTTAGGACCCTTCAGAAGGCCCCCAGACCCTTCTAATGCCCCTCAGGTCCTCTCTAAATTACCCCAGACACTTCTAGAACCTCTCAGAGCCTTTCTATATGACACCAGACCCATGTAATGCCACTCAGGGCCTTTCTAAAGGCCGCGAGACCCTTATAATCCCCCTGAGGGCCTTTAAAAAGGCCCCCAGACCATTCTGGACCCCCTCAGGATGCTTCTAATAGCCCCCACACCCTTCTAGAGCCCCTCAGGGAATCTATGGAATCATAGAACAACCAGGTTGGGAGAGACCCACTGGATCATCGAGTCCAACTGTTCCTGTCAAACAGTAAACATTGCCCCTCGGCACCTTGTCCATCTGTGCCTTAAACACCTCCAGGGAAGATGAATCAACCCCCTCCCTGGGCAGCCTCTGACACTGCCCAATGACCCTTTCCATGAAAAAGTTTTCCTAATCTCCAGCCTAAATCTCCCCTGGTGGAGCTTGAGGCCACTCCCTCTCGTCCTGTCCCCAGTCACTTGGGAGAAGGGGCCAGCTCCCTCCTCTCCACAACTTACTTTCAGTTAATTGTAGAGAGCAATGAGGTCTCCCCTCAGCTTCCTCTCCTCCAGGATCAACACCCCCAGCTCTCTCAGCTGTTCCTTATAAGGCCTTTTCTCCCGCCCCTTTACTAGCTTTGTTGCTCTTCTCTGAACTTTCTCCGGAGCCTCAACATCCTTCTTGTGGTGAGGGGCCCAGAAGCGAACACAGGATTCAAGAATCGGTCTCACCATTGCTGAGTACAGAGGGAGAACAACCTCCCTGGAGTCCAATTGTATGAGGTTTAACAAGGCCAAACACCAGGTCCTGCTTCTATGATTCTACGTGTTACATAATCACATTCTCATGCAACATTTAGATAGAATTGAGCATTGATCTCTCTCATACAGTAGCAAAATCGCAGAGACTGAGCTATTTCTCAGCAGCCAATGAAGCAGCAAACTCTAAAGGGCATTTTCAACTTTTTGTTATTGGTCCTATTCTTGCCCTTCTCCCAACAACCTTAACATTGCATGCAGCCCCATCTTTTGTGTAGTCATCAGGCTAGTCATCACCCTACGCAGAGCTACAGACTGGGAGAAGCCTGGCTGGAAAACTGCCAGGAGGAGAGGGACCTGGGGGTGTCAGTCGACAGCTGACTGACCATGAGCCAGCAGTGTGCCCAGAAGGCCAATGGCATCCTGGCTTGTGTCAGAAATGGTATGACCAGCAGGTCCAAGGAGGTGATTCTCCCTCTGTACTCAGCACTGGTGAGGCCGCTCCTTGAATCCTGCGTTCAGTTCTGGACCTCTCAGCAAGGATGTTGAGGTTCTGGAGCGAGTCAAGAGAAGAGCCACGAAGCCGGTGAAGGGACTGGAGGACAGGCCCTATGAGGAGCAGCTGAGAGAGCTGGGGTTGTTTAGCCTGGAGAAGAGGAGGCTGAGAGGAGACCTCATTGTTCTCTGCAACTACCTGAAGGGAGGATGCAGAGAGGAGGGAGCTGGGCTCTTCTCCCAAGGGACAGGGGACAGGACAAGAGGGAATGACCTCAAGCTCCACCAGGGGAGATTTAGGCTGGAGATTAGGAGGAAGTTTTTCACACAGGGGGTCATTGGGCAGCGTCAGAGGCTGCCCAGGGAGGGGATTGACTTGCCTTCCCTGGAGGTGTTTAAGGCACAGGTGGATGAGGTCTTGAGGTACTCGGTTTAGCATTTGATAGGAAGGGTTGGACTAGAAGATCCGATGGGTCCCTTCCAACCTGGTTGTTCTATGATTCTGTGATAATGTCCAGGCTGAGAAGAACAATAAAACGGTCACAGAGAAGCTAACTATAACAGCAGACTCCAGACATAAGAGGAAAGGCTCTGAAACTCCTACATTTCCATCAAGGACAGAGACAGCCTGTGCTTCTATCGGCTGAGTTGCGGCCCTTCCTCTCACAGAACTAACTCGATATGACCACTGCCGTGACATCATTAGTCAGGCTCCAGTTTCAGGGGCCGTGAATCCCAGGCACATACAAAAAGCAAGTCAGCTCGGGCCCCGTGCCTCTGAGTTACAGAGCGCTGGGCCAGGTAGGAGGAGAGGGGAAGAAAATGCCCTAAAGCTCTACTACTTCAGACATCTTGAAGATATCAACACACAGACTTTTTCCACAGCAGTTCTCTGAGCAGAAGCTTAGAGGAACATTTCAGCCTAAGAGTGTTATAAAGCTACATGTATACGTAAAAAAGAGCTGACTAGTTTGAAAGGCACAAGGAGCCCTACAGACAGGCAGAGGATTATAGAAAAGGGCAGGGACTAGCACAAAGATTCAGAAACAGTAAGAGGAGTAAAGGGGAGCGTCAAGATACAGAGTGAATGTAGAAGCTGGAACAGCAACAGTGAGCAATACAAAGGGATAGAGAAAGAAAAAGAGAGATGGAAAGAGAGAAAAAAAGAGAGAAAGAAAAGCAAAGCATTTTCAGGTGCAGAGAAAGAACAAACTGCAAGGATCAAACCAGTGAAATTGTAGGGGGAAAGAATGAGAAATACAGAATAGGACAAAGATGGAAAAGAAAAAAAAAAAAGCGTGGGCAGAGAACAGATGCTGAAGACTGGGAAAAGGAGAGAAAAGAGCACAGAGAAATAAAAGGGCAGGGTTATAGGGATCCCAGGAGACAAAAATTGTAGCAGCAGCACAATAAATGAAAGGAACCAAAAAGTCCACCTTTAAAAAGTTTGCTATCTCCTCCCATCACTGTCGCAACAAGCAGCAGAGCAGGGAAAGCACACATACTATTATTTCTCATAAGGATGCTTTCAGGCATAGTAACAGCAGGGCTCTTGCCGAGAATGTAAAGGAGAGTCAATCAAATGCAGCTGCTCCCCAGACCATATTTATACCTTTGAGAGAGTTCGCCCCACCCCATTCACAGGTGATGCTTGTGAAGGCCCAGGGTGTATATAAGCCCCAGGCCTTGCCTGGGGAGGTCATTCAGCCTCTGGTTTCCCTTGAGATTGGAGCTCTGCTGGTGTTTTAACTCCTTGTGTCGCATGAGGGCTGGAATGGTAAGGGTTTTTTTTTTGGTTTTTAATAGCACTTTGTCTGTGAGGCAACTTGTTGCTATTCTTCATTCTGGGCAGGGGGGTGGGGGATGGTGATGCATTCATCCTAGAGTATCTCCAGTTTGTTGCTGGCAGCATATGGGGGATAAAAATTTGTTAGCTAGGGCACTGCTTTTCTTGAATTGAGCTCCTAAAGCCTGCAGCCGTCTCATATTTTGATGCTGTACTTTTCTGTTTCTTTTTTTTCTTGTAGATGCTGAAGAGGGAGCCGGTGACTGCACGATTATTTCCATAAGCAGACCTGACTTAAGCAGCTTTGGCCAAGGAGAGCTTCGGCGGTGACCCTCTGCAAGCTAAGTTGAGGGGACAGAGTCGATAAGCGGGAGGTGGCTTGGGGATAGCAGCCCTAGGCGTGGTGGGTGAGGAGGGTAGTTTCTGCTAGTCTCTGGAGCCATGGAGGGGGATAACCAAAACAGCGTGGGAGAAGCCATCGGAGCAGTAGCCGAGGGGGTTGAATGCTGAGGAAGCAGAGCTTAATGTTTGAGTTTGGTTGTAGACTAGCTTGGCTTGGCTGTGCTCTGCAGTCGAGGCAGCGTGAGCAAAAGCAGGCAAGAGGTTTGGAATTCTTTGGTCATTGCGGAGAGTCAGGGACTGGGCTAGTAACATTGTGGGGAAAATGAAAAAAAAAAAAAAACAAACCCGCAGGCTGGGAAAAAAGATGAAAAAGGAAAAAAGAACTATGGACACAAGACAGATACTAAAGACTGGGGGGAAGCGGGGCGGGGTGGGGAGAAAGAGAAAACAACACAGAAAAATAAAAGAGTATGGTTATAGGGATGCCAGAAAATAAAAATTGTATTGCAGTACAGTAAATGAAAGGAACCGAAAAGTCTAGCTCTAAGATCTTTGCTATCTAGTCACCTTACCGTCACGAGAAGCGGCATCGCAATGAAAGCTTGCATCCTGTTATTTCTGATAAGAATGCTTTTGGGCATAATAACGGCATAGTTCTTAGCAAAAATGTAAGGTATAGTCAGTAAAACACAGGTGCTCCCCATTTCCTATTTATACCTTTGAGATAGTTCACCCCACCCCCTTCACAGGTGATGTGCATGAAGGCCCAGGGTGTATATAAGCCCCAGGCCTTGCCCACAGAGTTCATTCGGCCTCTGGCTTCCCTCGAGGTCAGAGCTCTGCCGCCGCTTTACCTTCTTGCGGCCGATGAGGGTGTGCTGGAAAGGTAAGCTTATTTTTTTTTTCTTTTACAGTGCTTTGTCTTTGTTTAGCATTTCTGGTTATGGGGTCAGTTCTGGGTGTTCCTCATTCTGTGGGGTCGATGTTTTTATCCTAGAATCTCTGCAGTTTGTAGTTGGCTCCTTACGGGACATAACAATTTAGATTTTAGTACACTTGCCTAGAGGAGTAAGTCGATTCCGTGGGTCGGTAGATGATGCAAGGGACCAGGGGAACCCTGGGAAAGGCTGAGAAGTACAGCTCTCGAGGAATATCAGCTCATAAGGGTCAAGGGATTAAAATATAGTGCAGGTTCTGTTAGGAAAAACCAGAGTTCTTTGTCTGATTTTTCAGGGGTGCGGAAGGACTTTAATGGTTTAGAACTGGGAAAGGAAGATAGCTTCATCAGACTTTCTCGGATCGGTTTGGCGGTCAGATGCAAGCGTCATTCAGGTTTCTGTCGTTCCAGTCTCTCTGCAGCCAGTAGGAGGTAACGATGCGATTGAGACACAGATTCAGACACGAGGTATGGATTATTTGGACTCTCGTGTGGCAATTGCCAGTTTGCGTATCGGAGGAATTTGATCTCGAGAAGTTTCGGTCGCCTTAAAAATGTAATCTCTGGGACTGAGATCTCTGCTCCCTCGTCCCTTCTACTTATTGCATTGTTCGAGTGACTTATTTGCACCCGTCCCGTCTTCATCTGTCTGAATATCGGATACTTTGCTACTTGAAAGTATGGATTTGCTGCCTATCTGCAGCGCAGGATTCCGTCCTTGTCTTCCACTGTATTTCTCAGGGAAGAGGACGGTCATCGTTTTGCCTCGTAACAGTTAACAGCTGAGCGATCATTCCTCATCCGGTCTGTGGGCACACGAGCCTCCCTCGTTTAGAAGAGCTTGGGATTTTTCCAAACTTACCGGGGAGATTTGCTCTATCGCTCACAGCGGTCGGAACCTCGTTCCTGTTATCCATTGTGTGGATTTTTATGTTCATAGACTTTCCAGTTTAGGTCTTAAAGGAGTCAGTTCCCACCGTTGTGAACTTTTCATCGGCTGCTTGCCTTTGTCCTTCCAGTGTCCATTACTGTCTGGTAAGTGTTCTGATTTTTTAGGTCTTCTGTGTCGATTCTTTTTGAGAACCGGTAAAGGTTGTAATTTTTCAAGTTCTTTTTGTTTACTGCTGTAACTAAAGTCTAGTAAAATTCCTAGAATTTTGATCCGCACAGCTCATCTGTCTTTTGTCCCGGCTATCGGCACTACTATGTTCCTGTAACGGGAGCGGCGGAGAGAAGAGGTAAGCGGACCGTGTGGCATTTTGGCGTGCCTGTGAGGTAGTTGGGCTCACTCTTAAGGGGCTGGCGGCGAGGAGGAAAGTAAGTATGTCTCGAAGAGTAAAGTAGTAGCATTTGTTATCTCGATTATGTACGGAACCTTTGGTTTGGCAGGTGCCCTGACAGTTTTGCAGCGGGTTTAGTACAAGATGTCGGCAGTGAGCAGTGTGATGCTGACTTAGCACTCTGTTTGCTGTCTCTTTTTTTTTTTTTTTTTTTTTGTGTGTGTGTATTATAGTCCAGGACAATGTGACAGTGCAGGATTTTTCCAGTTACTTGATGCAGTTAGAGGTTTTTTGCCTGGGATGGCTTTGGGTCCTCGGTCCTCAGGAAGTTAAGAGGGCTGTGGTTTTTGCCGGGAAGAGGGCAGAATGTCGAGAGCAGCAAGGAGGAGATTTAGCGTAGGGTAGAAGGTTGCGCGGGGAGAGTTTGCCTCGTTACAGATTTGGAGAAGGGTTTAATTTTCAGCCCCAAGCTAGCGTGCGCCAGGCAGGGCAGTTCCAGCCTGTATCTGTCTTTCAGGACCCTTATAAAGGCCACAAGACCCTTCTAATGCCTCTCAGGACCTTTCTAAAGGCCCTCAGACCCTTCTAGTGCCCCTCAGGGCATTTATAAAGGTTCCCAGACCCTTCTAGAGCCTGTCAGGACCCTTATAAAGGCCCCCAGACCCCTCTAGAGCACCTCAGAACACTTCTAAAGGCCTGCAGACCATTCTAATGCCTGTCAGGGCCTTTCTAAAGGTCCCCAGACCCTTCTACTGCCCCTCAGGAGCATTCTAAAGGCCCCCAGACCCTTCTAATGCCCCACAGGGCCTTTCTAAAGGTCCCCAGACCCTTCTAGAGCCCCTCAAGACCCTTCTAAAGGCCCCCAGACCCTTATAGAGCCCCTCAGGACCAATCTAAAGTCCCCCAGACCCTGCTAATTCCCCTCAGGGCTTTTATAAGGGCACCCAGACCCTTCTAATGCCCCTCAGGACATTTCTAAAGGCCCCCAGAACATTCTAGAGCCCCTCAGGACATTTCTAAAGGCACCCAGACCCTTCTAATGCCACTCAGGGCCTTTCTAAAGGCTGCGAGACCCTTATAATCCCCCTGAGGGCCTTTAAAAAGGCCCCCAGACCCTTCTGGAACCCCTCAGGATGCTTCTAATAGCCCCCAGACCCTTCTAGAGCCCCTCAGGGCCTTTCTAAAGGCCTCCACACCCTTCTAATGACCCTCAAGACCCATGTAAAGGCCCCCAGACCCTTCTAGATTGCCTCAGGACCCATCTAAAAGCCCCCAGACCCTTCTAATGCCTTTCAGGGCCTTTCTAAAGGCCTCCACACCCTTCTAATGACCCTCAAGACCCATGTAAAGCCCTCTAGACCCTTCTAGATTGCCTCAGGACCCATCTAAAAGACCCCAGACCCTTCTAATGCCTTTCAGGACCCTTATGAAGGCTGCAAGACCCTTCTAATGCCCCTCAGGACCTTTCTAAAGGCCCTCAGACCCTTCTAATGCCCCTCAGGGCCCTTCTAAAGGCCCCCAGACCCTTCTAATGCCCCTCAGGGCCTTTCTAAAGTACCCCAGACACTTCTAGAACCTCTCAGGGCCTTTCTATATGACCCCAGACCCATGTAATGCCCCTCAGGGCTTTTCTAAAGTCCCCCAGACCCTTCTAATGCCCCTCAGGACATTTCTAAAGGCCCCCAGACCCTTCTAATGCCCCTCAGGACATTTCTAAAGGCCCCCAGACCCTTCTAATGCCCCTCAGGACATTTCTAAAGGCCGCGAGACCCTTATAATCCCCCTGAGGGCCTTTAAAAAGGCCCCCAGACCCTTCTGGACCACCTCAGGACGCTTCTAATAGCCCCCAGACCCTTCTAGAGCCCCTCAGGGCCTTTCTAAAGGCCTCCACACCCTTCTAATGACCCTCAAGACCCATGTAAAGGCCCCCAGACCCTTAAAGATTGCCTCAGGACCCATCTAAAAGCCCCCAGACCCTTCTAATGCCTTTCAGGGCCTTTCTAAAGGCCTCCACAACCTTCTAATGACCCTCAAGACCCATGTAAAGGCCCCTAGACCCTTCTAGATTGCCTCAGGACCCATCTAAAAGCCCCCAGACCCTTCTAATGCCTTTCAGGGCCTTTCTAAAGGCCTCCACAACCTTCTAATGACACCCAAGACCCATGTAAAGGCCCCTAGACCCTTCTAGATTGCCTCAGGACCCATCTAAAAGCCCCCAGACCCTTCTAATGCCTTTCAGGACCCTTATGAAGGCCACAAGACCCTTCTAATGCCCCTCAGGACCTTTCTAAAGGCCCTCAGACCCTTCTAGTGCCCCTCAGGGCATTTATAAAGGTTCCCAGACCATTCTAGAGCCTGTCAGGACCCTTCTAAAGGCCCCCAGACCATTCTAGAGCCCCTCAGGACACTTCTAAAGGCCCGCAGACCATTCTAATGCCCGTCAGGGCCTTTCTAAAGGTCCCAAGACCCTTCTACTGCCCCTCAGGAGCATTCTAAAGGCCCCCAGACCCTTCTAATGCCCCTCAGGACATTTCTAAAGGCCCCCAGACCCTTCTAGAGCCCCTCAGGACATTTCTAAAGGCACCCAGACCCTTCTAATGCCACTCAGGGCCTTTCTAAAGGCCGCGATACCCTTATAATCCCCCTGAGGGCCTTTAAAAAGGCCCCCAGACCCTTCTGGACCCTTTCAGGACGCTTCTAATAGCCCCCAGACCGTTCTAGAGCCCCTCAGGACCTTTCTAAAGGCCTCCACACCCTTCTAATGACCCTCAAGACCCACGTAAAGGCCCCCAGACCCTTCTAGATTGCCTCAGGACCCATCTAAAAGCCCCCAGACCCTTCTAATGCCTTTCAGGACCCTTATGAAGGCCACAAGACCCTTCTAATGCCCCTCAGGACCTTTCTAAAGGCCCTCCGACCCTTTTAGTGCCCCTCAGGGGATTTATAAAGGTTCCCAGACCCTTCTAGAGCCTGTCAGGACCCTTATAAAGGCCCCCAGACCATTCTAGAGCCCCTCAGGACACTTCTAAAGGCCCGCAGACCATTCTAATGCCCGTCAGGGCCTTTCTAAAGGTCCCAAGACCCTTCTACTGCCCCTCAGGACATTTCTAAAGGCCCCCAGACCCTTCTAGAGCCCTTCAGGACATTTCTAAAGGCACCCAGACCCTTCTAATGCCACTCAGGGCCTTTCTAAAGGCCGCGAGACCCTTATAATCCCCCTGAGGGCCTTTAAAAAGGCCCCCAGACCCTTCTGGACCCACTCAGGACGCTTCTAATAGCCCCCAGACCCTTCTAGAGCCCCTCAGGGCCTTTCTAAAGGCCTCCACACCCTTCTAATGACCCTCAAGACCCACGTAAAGGCCCCCAGACCCTTCTAGATTGCCTCAGGACCCATCTAAAAGCCCCCAGACCCTTCTAATGCCTTTCAGGTCCCTTTCTAAATGCCTCCACACCCTTCTAATGACCCTCAAGACCCATGTAAAGGCCCCCAGACCCTTCTAATGCCTTTCATGACCCTTATGAAGTCCACAAGACCCTTCTAATGCCCCTCAGGACCTTTCTAAAGGCCCTCAGACCCTTCTAGTGCCCCTCAGGGCATTTATAAAGGTTCCCAGACCCTTCTAGAGCCCGTCAGGACCCTTATAAAGGCCCCCAGACCATTCTAGAGCACCTCAGGACACTTCTAAAGGCCCGCAGACCGTTCTAATGCCCGTCAGGGCCTTTATAAAGGTCTGCAGACCCTTCTACTGCCACTCAGGAGTATTCTAAAGGCCCCCAGACCCTTCTAATGCCCCACAGGGCCTTTCTAAAGGTCCCCAGACCCTTCTAGAGCCCCTGAAGACCCTTCTAAAGGCATCCAGACCCTTATAGAGCCCCTCAGGACGCGTCTAAAGTCCACCAGACCCTGCTAATTCCCCTCAGGGCTTTTATAAGGGCACCCAGACCCTTCTAATGCCCCTCAGGACATTTCTAAAGGCCCCCAGAACCTTCTAGAGCCCCTCAGGACATTTCTAAAGGCACCCAGACCCTTCTAATGCCACTCAGGGCCTTTCTAAAGGCCGCGAGACCCTTATAATCCCCCTGAGGTCCTTTAAAAAGGCCCCCAGACCCTTCTGGACCCCCTCAGGACGCTTCTAATAGCCCCCAGACCCTTCTAGAGCCCCTCAGGGCCTTTCTAAAGGCCTCCACACCCTTCTAATGACCCTCAAGACCCATGTAAAGGCCCCCAGACCCTTCTAGATTGCCTCAGGACCCATCTAAAAGCCCCCAGACCCTTCTAGAGCCCCTCAGGGCCTTTCTAAAGGTCCCCAGACCCTTCTAGAGCACCTGAAGACCCTTCTAAAGGCCCCCAGACCCTTGTAATGCCCCTCAAGGCCTTTCTAAAGTACGCCAGACACTTCTAGAAACTATCAGGGCCTTTCTATATGACCCGAGACCCTTCTAATGCCTGTCAGGGCCTTTCTAAAGGCCGCGAGACCCTTATAATCCCCCTGAGGTCCTTTAAAAAGGCCCCCAGACCCTTCTGGACCCCCTCAGGACGCTTCTAATAGCCCCCAGACCCTTTCAGAGCCCCTAAGGGCCTTTCTAAAGGCCTCCACAACCTTCTAATGACCCTCAAGACCCATGTAAAGGCCCCCAGACCCTTCTAGATTGCCTCAGGACCCATCTAAAAGCACTCAGACCCTTCTAATGCATTTAAGGACCCTTATGAAGGCCACAAGACCCTTCTAATGCCCCTCAGGACCTTTCTAAAGGCCCACAGACCCTTCTAGTGCCCCTCAGGTCATTTATAAAGGTTCCCAGACCCTTCTAGAGCCTGTCAATACCTTTATAAAGGCCCCCAGACCATTCTAGAGCCCCTCAGGACACTTCTAAAGGCCCGCAGACCATTCTAATGCCCGTCAGGGCCTTTCTAAAGGCCCCCAGACCCTTCTACTGCCCCTCAGGAGCATTCTAAAGGCCCCCAGACCCTTCTAATGCCCCACAGGGCCTTTCTAAAGGTCCCCAGACCCTTCTAGAGCCCCTGAAGACCCTTCTAAAGGCCACCAGACCCTTCTAGAGCCCCTCAGGACATTTCTAAAGGCACCCAGACCCTTCTAATGCCACTCAGGGCCTTTCTAAAGGCCGCGAGACCCTTATAATCCCCCTGAGGGCCTTTAAAAAGGCCCCCAGACCCTTCTGGACCCTATCAGGACGCTTCTAATAGCCCCCAGACCCTTTTAGAGCCCCTCAGGGCCTTTCTAAAGGCCCACAGACCCTTCTAGTGCCCCTCAGGGCATTTATAAAGGTTCCCAGACCATTCTAGAGCCCGTCAGGACACTTATAAAGGTCCACAGACCCTTCTACTGCCCCTCAGGAGCATTCTAAAGGCCCCTAGACCCTTCTAATGCCCCACAGGGCCTTTCTAAAGGTCCCCAGACCCTTCTAGAGCCCCTGAAGACCCTTCAAAAGGCCCCCAGATCTTTATAGAGCCCCTCAGGACCCTTCTAAATTCCCCCAGACCCTGCTAATTCCTCTCAGGGCTTTTATAAGGGCACCCAGACCCTTCTAATGCCCCTCAGGACCCTTATAAAGGCACCCAGACCCTTCTAGAGCCTCTCAGGACAGTTTTAAATGCCTCCAGACCCTTCTAGACCCCCTCAGGACCATTCTAAAGGCACCCAGACCCTTCTAATGCACCTCAGGGCCTTTCTAAAGGACCCCAGACCCTTGTAATGCCCCTCAGGGCCTTTTAAAAGGCCCCCAGACCATTCTAATGCCCCTCAGGACATTTTTAAAGGCCCCCAGACCCTTCTAGACCCGCTCAGGTCATTTCTAAAGTCACCCAGACCCTTCTAATGCCACTCAGGGCCTTTCTAAAGGCCGCGAGACCCTTATAATCCCCCTGAGGGCCTTTAAAAAGGCCCCCAGACCCTTCTGGACCCACTCAGGACGCTTCTAATAGCCCCCAGACCCTTCTAGAGCCCCTCAGCGCCTTTCTAAAGGCCTCCACACCCTTCTAATGACCCTCAACACCCATGTAAAGGCCCCTAGACCCTTCTAGATTGCCTCAGGACCCATCTAAAAGCCCCCAGACCCTTCCAATGCCTTTCAGGACCCTTATGAAGGCCACAAGACCCTTCTAATGCCCCACAGGGCATTTATAAAGGTCCCCAGACCCTTCTACTGCCCCTCAGGAGCATTCTAAAGGCCCCAGACCCTTCTAATGCCCCACAGGGCCTTTCTAAAGGTCCCCAGACCCTTCTAGAGCCCCTGAAGACCCTTCTACAGGCCCCCAGACCCTTATAGAGCCCCTCAGGACCCTTCTAAAGGCCCCCAGACCCTGCTAATTCCCCTCAGGGCTTTCATAAGGGCACCCAGACAATTCTAATGCCCCTCAGGACCCTTATAAAGGCACCCAGACCCTTCTAGAGCCTCTCAGGACAGTTTTAAATGCCTCCCGACCCTTCTAGACCCCCTCAGGACCATTCTAAAGGCCCCCAGACCTTTCTAATGCCCCTCAGGGCCTTTCTAAAGGTCCCCATACCCTTCTAATGCCCCTCAGGTCATTTCTAAAGGCCCCCAGACCATTCTGGACCCCCTCAGGACGCTTCTAATAGCCCCCAGACCCTTCTAGAGCCCGTCAGGGCCTTTCTAAAGGCCTCCACACCATTCTAATGACCCTCAAGACCCATGTAAAGGCCCCCAGACCCTTCTAGATTGCCTGAGGACCCATCAAAAAGCCCCCAGACCCTTCTAATGCCTTTCAGGGCCTTTCTAAAGGCCTCCACACCCTTCTAATGACCCTCAAGACCCATGAAAAGGCCCCTAGACCCTTCTAGATTGCCTCAGGACCCATCTAAAAGCCCCCAGACCCTTCTAATGCCTTTCAGGACCCTTATGAAGACCACAAGACCCTTCTAATGCCCCTCAGGACCTTTCTAAAGGCCCTCAGACCCTTCTAATGCACCTCAGGGCATTTATAAACGTCCCCAGACCCTTCTACTGCACCTAAGGAGCATTCTAAAGGCCCCCGGACCCTTCTAATGCCACACAGGGCCTTTCTAAAGGTCCCCAGACCCTTCTAGAGCCCCTCAAGACCCTTCTAAAGGCCCCCAGACCCTTATAGAGCCCCTAAGGACCTTTCTAAAGGCCCCCAGACCCTGCTAATTCTCCTCAGGGCTTTTATAAGGGCACCCAGACCCTTCTAATGCCCCTCAGAACCCTTATAAAGGCCCCCAGACCCTTCTAGAGCCTCTCAGGACAGTTTTAAATTCCTCCAGACCCTTCTAGACCCCCTCAGGACCATTCTAAAGGCCCCCAGACCCTTCTAATGCCCCTCAGGAGCTTTCTAAAGGCCCTCAGACCCTTCTAATGCCCCTTAGGGCTATTATAAAGGTTCCCAGACTCTTCTAGAGCATGTCAGGACCCTTATAAATGCCCGCAGACCATTCTAGAGCCCCTCAGGACACTTCTAAAGGCCCGCAGACCATTCTAATGCCCGTCAGGGCCTTATAAAGGTCCCCAGACCCTTCTACTGCCCCTCAGGAGCATTCTAAAGGCCCCCAGACCCTTCTAATGCCCCACAGGGCCTTTCTAAAGGTCCCCAGACCATTCTAGAGCCCCTGAAGACCCTTCTAAAGGCCCCCAGACCCTTATAGAGCCCCTCAGGACCCTTCTAAAGGCCCCCAGACCCTGCTAATTCCTTTCAGTGCCTTTATAATGGCACCCAGACCCTTCTAATGCCCCTCAGGACCCTTATAAAGGCACCCAGACGCTTCTAGAGCCTCTCAGGACAGTTTTAAATGCCTCCAGACCCTTCTAGACCCCCTCAGGACCATTCTAAAGGCCCCCAGACCCTTCTAATGCCCATCAGGGCCTTTCTAAAGGACCCCATACCCTTCTAATGCCCCTCAGGTCATTTCTAAAGGCACCCAGACCCTTCTAATGCCACTCAGGGCTTTTCTAAAGGCCGCGAGACCCTTATAATCCCCCTGAGGGCCTTTAAAAAGGCCCCCAGACCCTTCTAGACCCCCTCAGGACTCTTCTAATAGCCCCCAGACCCTTCTAGAGCCCCTCAGGGCCTTTCTAAAGGCCTCCACACCCTTCTAATGACCCTCAAGGCCCATGTAAAGGCCCCCAGACCCTTCTAGATTGCCTCAGGACCCATCTAAAAGCACCCAGACCCTTCTAATGCCTTTCAGGGCCTTTCTAAAGGACACCACACCCTTCTAATGACCCTCAAGACCCATGTAAAGGCCCCCAGACCCTTCTAGATTGCCTCAGGACCCATCTAAAAGCCCCCAGACCCTTCTAATGCATTTCAGGACCCTTATCAAGGCCACAAGACCCTTCTAATGCCCCTCAGGACCTTTCTAAAGGCCCTCAGACCCTTCTAATGCCCCTCAGGGCATTTATAAAGGTTCCCAGACCCTTCTAGAGCCCGTCAGGACACTTATAAAGGTCCCCAGACCCTTCTACTGCCCCTCAGGACACTTCTAAAGGCCCCCAGACCCTTCTAATGCCCCACAGGGCCTTTCTAATGGTCCCCAGACCCTTCTAGAGCCCTTGAAGACCCTTCTAAAGGCCCCCAGACCCTTCTAATGCCTTTCAGGGCCTTTCTAAAGGCCTCCACACCCTTGTAATGATTCTCAAGACCCATGTAAAGGCCCCTAGACCCTTCTAGATTGCCTCAGGACCCATCTAAAAGCCCCCAGACCCTTCTAATGCCTTTCAGGACCCTTATGAATGCGACAAGACCCTTCTAATGCCCCTCAGGACCTTTCTAAAGGCCCTCAGACCCTTCTAGAGCCCGTCAGGACCCTTATAAAGGTCCCCAGACCATTCTACTGCCCCTCAGGAGCATTCTAAATGCCCCCAGACCCTTCTAATGCCCCACAGGGCCTTTCTAAAGGTCCCCAGACCCCTCTAGAGCCCCTGAAGACCCTTCTAAAGGCCCCCAGACCCTTATAGAGCCCCTCAGGACCCTTCTAAAGTCCCCCAGACCCTGCTAATTCCCCTCAGGCCTTTTATAAGGGCACCCAGACCCTTCTAATGCCCCTCAGGACCCTTATAAAGGCACCCAGACCCTTCTAGAGCCTCTCAGGACAGTTTTAAATGCCTCCAGACCCTTCTAGACCCCCTCAGGACCATTCTAAAGGCCCCCAGACCCTTCTAATGCCCCTCAGGGCCTTTCTAAAGTACCCCAGACACTTCTAGAACCTCTCAGGGCCTATCTATATGACCCCAGGCCCTTGTAATGCCACTAAGGGCCTTTCTAAAGGCCACGAGACCCTTATAATTCCACTTGACGGCCTTTAAAAAGTCCCCCAGACCCTTCTGGACCCTCTCAGGACGCTTCTAATAGACCCCAGACCCTTCTAGAGCCCCTCAGGGCCTTTCTAAAGGCCTCCACACCATTCTAATGACCCTCAAGACCCATGTAAAGGCCCCCAGACCGTTCTAGTTTGCCTCAGGACCCATCTAAAATCCCCCAGACCCTTCTAATGCCTTTCAGGGCCTTTCTAAAGGCCTCCACACCCTTCTAATGACCATCAAGACCCATGTAAAGGCCCCTAGACCCTTCTAGATTGCCTCAGGACCCATCTAAAAGCCCCCAGACCCTTCTAATGCCTTTCAGGACCCTTATGAAGGCCACAAGACCCTTCTAATGCCCCTCAGGACCTTTGTAAAGGCCCTCAGACCCTTCTAATGCCCCTCAGGGCATTTATAAAGGTTCCCAGACCCTTCTAGAGGCTGTCAGGACACTTATAAAGGTCCCCAGACCCTTCTACTGCCCCTCAGGAGCATTCTAAAGGACCTCAGACCCTTCTAATGCCCCACGGGGCCTTTCTAAAGGTCCCCAGGCCCTTCTAGAGCCCCTGAAGACCCTTCTAAAGGCCCCCAGACCCTTCTAATGCCCCACAGGGCCTTTCTAAAGGTCCCCAGACCCTTCTAGAGCCCCTCAAGACCCTTCTAAAGGCCCCCAGACCCTTATAGAGACCCTCAGGACCCTTATAAAGGCACCCACACCCTTCTAGAGCCTCTCAGGGCAGTTTTAAATGCCTCCAGACCCTTCTAGACCCCCTCAGGACCATTCTAAAGGCCCCCAGACCCTTCTAATGCCCCACAGGGCCTTTCTAAATGCCCCCATACCATTCTAATGCCCCTCAGGTCATTTCTAAAGGCACCCAGACCCTTCTAATGCCACTCAGGGCTTTTCTAAAGGCCGCGAGACACTTATAATCCACCTGAGGGCCTTTAAAAAGGCCCCCAGACCCTTCTAGACCCCCTCAGGACGCTTCTAATAGCCCCCAGACCCTTCTAGAGCCCCTCAGGGCCTTTCTAAAGGCCTCCACACCCTTCTAATGACCCTCAAGACCCATGTAAAGGCCCCCAGACCCTTCTAGATTGCCTCAAGACCCATCTAAAAGCACCCAGACCCTTCTAATGCCTTTCAGGGCCTTTCTAAAGGACACCACACCCTTCTAATGACCCTCAAGACCCATGTAAAGGCCCCCAGACCCTTCTAGATTGCCTCAGGACCCATCTAAAAGCCCCCAGACCCTTCTAATGCATTTCAGGACCCTTATGAAGGCCACAAGACCCTTCTAATGCCCCTCAGGACCATTCTAAAGGCCCTCAGACCCTTCTAATGCCCCTCAGGGCATTTATAAAGGTCCCCAGACCCTTCTACTGCCCCTCAGGAGCATTCTAAAGGCCCCCAGACCCTTCTAATGCCCCACAGGGCCTTTCTAAAGGTCCCCAGACCCTTGTAGAGCCCTTGAAGAGCCTTCTAAAGGCCCCCAGACCCTTCTAATGCCTTTCAGGGCCTTTCTAAAGGCCTCCACACCCTTCTAATGACCCTCAAGACGCATGTAAAGGCCGCTAGACCCTTCTAGAATGCCTCAGGACCCATCTAAAAGCCCCCAGACCCTTCTAATGCCTTTCAGGACCCTTATGAAGGCCACAAGACACTTCTAATGCCCCTCAGGACCTTTCTAAAGGCCCTCAGACCCTTCTAGAGCCCGTCAGGACCATTATAAAGGTCCCCAGACCCTTCTAGAGCCCGTCAGGACCCTTATAAATGTCCCCAGACCATTCTACTGCCCCTCAGGAGCATTCTAAAGGCCCCCAGACCCTTCTAATGCCCCACAGGGCCTTTCTAAAGGTCCCCAGACCCCTCTAGAGCCCCTGAAGACCCTTCTAAAGGCCCCCAGACCCTTATAGAGCCCCTCAGGACCCTTCTAAAGTACCCCAGACCCTGCTAATTCCTCTCAGGGCTTTTATAAGGGCACCCAGACCCTTCTAATGCCCCTCACGACCCTTATAAAGGCACCCAGACCCTTCTAGAGCCTCTCAGGACAGTTTTAAATGCCTCCAGACCCTTCTAGACCCCCTCAGGACCATTCTAAAGGCCCCCAGACCCTTCTAATGCCTTTCAGGACCATTATGAAGGCCACAAGACCCTTCTAATGCCCCTCAGGACCTTTCTAAAGGCCCTCAGACCCTTCTAATGCCCCTCAGGGCATTTATAAAGGTTCCCAGACCCTTCTAGAGCCTGCCAGGCCCCTTATAAAGGCCCCCAGACCATTCTAGAGCCCCTCAGGACACTTCTAAAGGCCTGCAGACCATTCTAATGCCCGTCAGGGCCTTTATAAAGGTCCCCAGACCCTTCTAGAGCACCTGAAGACCCTTCTAAAGGCCCCCAGACCCTTCTAATGCCCCACAGGGCCTTTCTAAAGGCCCCCAGACCCTTCTGGAGCCCCTGAAGGCCCTTCTAAAGGCCCCCAGACCCTTATAGAGCCCCTCAGGACCCTTCTAAAGGCCCCCAGACCCTACTAATTCCTTTCAGTGCTTTTATAATGGCACCCAGACCCTTCTAATGCCCCTCAGGACCTTTCTAAAGGCCCTCAGACCCTTCTAATGCACCTCAGGGCATTTATAAAGGTTCCCAGACCCTTCCAGAGCACGTCAGGACACTTATAAAGGTCCCCAGACCCTTCTACTGCCCCTAAGGAGCATTCTAAAGGCCCTCAGACCCTTCTAATGCCCCACAGGGCCTTTCTAAAGGTCCCCAGACCCTTTTAGAGCCCCTGAAGACCCTTCTAAAGGCACCCAGACCCTTCTAATGCCACACAGGGCCTTTCTAAAGGCCGCGAGACCCATATAATCCCCCTGAGGACCTTTAAAAAGGCCCCCAGACCCTTCTAGACCCCCTCAGGACGCTTCTAATAGCCCCCAGACCCTTCTAGAGCCCCTCAGGGCCTTTCTAAAGGCCTCCACACCCTTCTAATGACCCTCAAGACCCATGTAAAGGCCCCCAGACCCTTCTAGATTGCATCAGGACCCATCTAAAAGCCCCCAGACCCTTCTAATGCCTTTCAGGGCCTTTCTAAAGGCCTCCACACCCTTCTAATGACCCTCAAGACCCATGTAAAGGCCCCCAGACCCTTCTAGATTGCCTCAGGACCCATCCAAAAGCCCCCAGACCCTTTTAATGCTTTTCAGGACCCTTATGAAGGCCACAAGACCCTTCTAATGCCAAACAGGACCTTTCTAAAGGCCCGCAGACCTTTCTAGTGCCCCTCAGGGCGTTTATAAAGGTTCCCAGACCCTTCTAGAGCCTGTCAGGACCCTTATAAAGGCCCCCAGACCCTTCTAGAGCCCCTCAGGACATTTCTAAAGGCACCCAGACCCTTCTAATGCCACTCAGGGCCTTTCTAAAGGCCGCGAGACCCTTATAATCCCCCTTAGGGCCTTTGAAGAGGCCCCCAGACCCTTCTGGACTTTTTCAGGACGCTTCTAATAGCCCCCAGACCCTTCTAGAGCCCCTCAGGGCCTTTCTAAAGGCCTCCACACCCTTCTAATGACCCTCAAGACCCATGTAAAGGCCCCCAGACCCTTCTAGATTGCCTCAGGACCCATCTAAAAGCCCCCAGACCCTTCTAATGCCTTTAAGGGCCTTTCTAAAAGCCTCCACACCCTTCTAATGACCCACAAGACCCATGTAAAGGCCTCTAGACCCTTCTAGATTGCCTCAGGACCCATCTAAAAGTCCCCAGACCATTCTAATGCTTTTCAGGACACTTATCAAGGCCACAAGACCCTTCTAATGCCCCTCAGGACCATTCTAAAGGCCCTCAGACCCTTCTAATGCCCCACAGGGCCTTTCTAAATGCCCCCATACCATTCTAATGCCCCTCAGGTCATTTCTAAAGGCACCCAGACCCTTCTAATGCCACTCAGGGCTTTTCTAAAGGCCGCGAGACACTTATAATCCACCTGAGGGCCTTTAAAAAGTCCCCCAGACCCTTCTAGACCCCCTCAGGACGCTTCTAATAGCCCCCAGACCCTTCTAGAGCCCCTCAGGGCCTTTCTAAAGGCCTCCACACCCTTCTAATGACCCTCAAGACCCATGTAAAGGCCCCCAGACCCTTCTAGATTGCCTCAGGACCCATCTAAAAGCACCCAGACCCTTCTAATGCCTTTCAGGGCCTTTCTAAAGGACACCACACCCTTCCAATGACCCTCAAGACCCATGTAAAGGCCCCCAGACCCTTCTAGATTGCCTCAGGACCCATCTAAAAGCCCCCAGACCCTTCTAATGCATTTCAGGACCCTTATCAAGGCCACAAGACCCTTCTAATGCCCCTCAGGACCATTCTAAAGGCCCTCAGACCCTTCTAATGCCCCTCAGGGCATTTATAAAGGTCCCCAGACCCTTCTACTGCCCCTCAGGAGCATTCTAAAGGCCCCCAGACCCTTCTAATGCCCCACAGGGCCTTTCTAAAGGTCCCCAGACCCTTGTAGAGCCCTTGAAGAGCCTTCTAAAGGCCCCCAGACCCTTCTAATGCCTTTCAGGGCCTTTCTAAAAGCCTCCACACCCTTCTAGTGACCCTCAAGACGCATGTAAAGGCCGCTAGACCCTTCTAGAATGCCTCAGGACCCATCTAAAAGACCCCAGACCCTTCTAATGCCTTTCAGGACCCTTATGAAGGCCACAAGACACTTCTAATGCCCCTCAGGACCTTTCTAAAGGCCCTCAGACCCTTCTAGAGCCCGTCAGGACCATTATAAAGGTCCCCAGACCCTTCTAGAGCCCGTCAGGACCCTTATAAATGTCCCCAGACCATTCTACTGCCCCTCAGGAGCATTCTAAAGGCCCCCAGACCCTTCTAATGCCCCACAGGGCCTTTCTAAAGGTCCCCAGACCCCTCTAGAGCCCCTGAAGACCCTTCTAAAGGCCCCCAGACCCTTATAGAGCTCCTCAGGACCCTTCTAAAGTACCCCAGACCCTGCTAATTCCTCTCAGGGCTTTTATAAGGGCACCCAGACCCTTCTAATGCCCCTCAGGACCCTTATAAAGGCACCCAGACCCTTCTAGAGCCTCTCAGGACAGTTTTAAATGCCTCCAGACCCTTCTAGACCCCCTCAGGACCATTCTAAAGGCCCCCAGACCCTTCTAATGCCTTTCAGGACCATTATGAAGGCCACAAGACCCTTCTAATGCCCCTCAGGACCTTTCTAAAGGCCCTCAGACCCTTCTAATGCCCCTCAGGGCATTTATAAAGGTTCCCAGACCCTTCTAGAGCCTGCCAGGCCCCTTATAAAGGCCCCCAGAGCATTCTAGAGCCCCTCAGGACACTTCTAAAGGCCTGCAGACCATTCTAATGCCCGTCAGGGCCTTTATTAAGGTCCCCAGACCCTTCTAGAGCACCTGAAGACCCTTCTAAAGGCCCCCAGACCCTTCTAATGCCCCACAGGGCCTTTCTAAAGGCCCCCAGACCCTTCTGGAGCCCCTGAAGACCCTTCTAAAGGCCCCCAGACCCTTATAGAGCCCCTCAGGACCCTTCTAAAGGCCCCCAGACCCTGCTAATTCCTTTCAGTGCTTTTATAATGGCACCCAGACCCTTCTAATGCCCCTCAGGACCTTTCTAAAGGCCCTCAGACCCTTCTAATGCACCTCAGGGCATTTATAAAGGTTCCCAGACCCTTCCAGAGCACGTCAGGACACTTATAAAGGTCCCCAGACCCTTCTACTGCCCCTAAGGAGCATTCTAAAGGCCCTCAGACCCTTCTAATGCCCCACAGGGCCTTTCTAAATGCCCCCATACCATTCTAATGCCCCTCAGGTCATTTCTAAAGGCACCCAGACCCTTCTAATGCCACACAGGGCCTTTCTAAAGGCCGCGAGACCCATATAATCCCTTTGAGGGCCTTTAAAAAGGCCCCCAGACCCTTCTAGACCCCCTCAGGACGCTTCTAATAGCCCCCAGACCCTTCTAGAGCCCCTCAGGGCCTTTCTAAAGGCCTCCACACCCTTCTAATGACCCTCAAGACCCATGTAAAGGCCCCCAGACCCTTCTAGATTGCATCAGGACCCATCTAAAAGCCCCCAGACCCTTCTAATGCCTTTCAGGGCCTTTCTAAAGGCCTCCACACCCTTCTAATGACCCTCAAGACCCATGTAAAGGCCCCCAGACCCTTCTAGATTGCCTCAGGACCCATCCAAAAGCCCCCAGACCCTTTTAATGCTTTTCAGGACACTTATGAAGGCCACAAGACCCTTCTAATGCCAAACAGGACCTTTCTAAAGGCCCGCAGACCTTTCTAGTGCCCCTCAGGGCGTTTATAAAGGTTCCCAGACCCTCCTAGAGCCTGTCAGGACCCTTATAAAGGCCCCCAGACCCTTCTAGAGCCCCTCAGGACATTTCTAAAGGCACCCAGACCCTTCTAATGCCACTCAGGGCCTTTCTAAAGGCCGCGAGACCCTTATAATCCCCCTTAGGGCCTTTGAAGAGGCCCCCAGACCCTTCTGGACTTTTTCAGGACGCTTCTAATAGCCCCCAGACCCTTCTAGAGCCCCTCAGGGCCTTTCTAAAGGCCTCCACACCCTTCTAATGACCCTCAAGACCCATGTAAAGGCCCCCAGACCCTTCTAGATTGCCTCAGGACCCATCTAAAAGCCCCCAGACCCTTCTAATGCCTTTAAGGGCCTTTCTAAAAGCCTCCACACCCTTCTAATGACCCACAAGACCCATGTAAAGGCCTCTAGACCCTTCTAGATTGCCTCAGGACCCATCTAAAAGTCCCCAGACCATTCTAATGCTTTTCAGGACACTTATGAAGGCCACAAGACCCTTCTAATGCCCCTCAGGACCTTTCTAAAGGCCCTCAGACCCTTCTAATGCACCTCAGGGCATTTATAAAGGTTCCCAGACCCTTCTAGAGCCCGTCAGGACCCTTATAAAGGCCCCCAGACCATTCTAGAGCCCCTCAGGACACTTCCACAGGCCCGCAGACCATTCTAATGCCCGTCAGGGCCTTTCTAAAGGTCCCCAGACCCTTCTACTGCCCCTCAGGAGCATTCTAAAGGCCCCCAGACCCTTCTAATGCCCCACAGGGCCTTTCTAAAGGTCTCCAGACCCTTCTAGAGCACCTGAAGACCCTTCTAAAGGCCCCCAGACCCTTGTAATGCCTTTCAAGGCCTTTCTAAACTACGCCAGACACTTCTAGAAACTATCAGGGCCTTTCTATATGACCCGAGACCCTTCTAATGCCTGTCAGGGCCTTTCTAAAGGCCGCGAGACCCTTATAATCCCCCTGAGGTCCTTTAAAAAGGCACCCAGACGCTTCTGGACCCCCTCAGGACGCTTCTAATAGCCCCCAGACCCTTTTAGAGCCCCTCAGGGCCTTTCTAAAGGCCTCCACACCCTTCTAATGACCCTCAAGACCCATGTAAAGGCCCCCAGACCCTTCTAGATTGCCTCAGGACCCATCTAAAAGCCCCCAGACCCTTCTAATGCCTTTCAGGACCCTTATCAAGGCCACAAGACCCTTCTAATGCCCCTCAGGACCTTTCTAAAGGCCCTCAGACCCTTCTAATGCCCCTCAGGGCATTTATAAAGGTTCCCAGACCCTTCTAGAGCCCGTCAGGACCCTTATAAAGGCCCCCAGACCATTCTAGAGCCCCTCAGGACACTTCTAAAGGCCCCCAGACCCTTCTAATGCCCCACAGGGCCTTTCTAAATGTCCCCAGACCCTTCTAGAGCCCCTGAAGACCCTTCAAAAGGCCCCCAGACCATTATAGAGCCACTCAGGACCCTTCTAAACTCCCCCAGACCCTGCTAATTCCTCTCAGGGCTTTTATAAGGGCACCCAGACCCTTCTAACGCCCCTCAGGACCCTTATAAAGGCACACAGACCCTTCTAGAGCCTCTCAGGACAGTTTTAAATGCCTCCAGACCCTTCTAGAACCCCTCAGGACCATTCTAAAGGCCCCCAGACCCTTCTAATGCCCCTCAGGGCCTTTCTAAAGGCCCCCAGACCCTTGTAATGCACCTCAGGGCCTTTTTAAAGGCCCCCAGACCCTTCTAGACCCGCTCAGGACATTTCTAAAGGCACCCAGACGCTTCTAATGCCACTCTGGGCCTTTCTAAAGGCCGCGAGACCCTTATAATCCCCCTGAGGGCCTTTAAAAAGGCCCCCAGACTCTCCGGGACCCCCTCAGGATGCTTCTAATAGCCCCCAGACCCTTATAATGCATTTCAGGGCCTTTCTAAAGGCCTCCACACCCTTCTAATGACCCTCAAGACCCATGTAAAGGCCCCCAGACCCTTCTAGATTGCCTCAGGACCCATCTAAAAGCCCCCAGACCCTTCTAATGCCTTTCAGGACCCTTATGAAGGCCACAAGACCCTTCTAATGCCCCTCAGGACCATTCTAAAGGCCCTCAGACCCTTCTAATGCCCCTCAGGGCATTTATAAAGGTTCCCAGACCCTTCTAGAGCCCGTCAGGACCCTTATAAAGGCCCCCAGACCATTCTAGAGCCCCTCAGGACACTTCTACAGGCCCGCAGACCATTCTAATGCCCGTCAGGGCCTTTCTAAAGGTCCCCAGACCCTTCTACTGCCCCTCAGTAGCATTCTAAAGGCCCCCAGACCCTTCTAATGCCCCACAGGGCCTTTCTAAAGGTCCCCAGACCCTTCTACTGCCCCTCAGGAGCATTCTAAAGGCCCCCAGACCCTTCTAATGCCCCACAGGGCCTTTCTAAAGGTCCCCAGACCCTTCTAGAGCACCTGAAGACCCTTCTAAAGGCCCCCAGACCCTTGTAATGCCCCTCAAGGCCTTTCTAAAGTACGCCAGACACTTCTAGAAACTATCAGGGCCTTTCTATATGACCCGAGACTCTTCTAATGCCTGTCAGGGCCTTTCTAAAGGCCGCGAGACCCTTATAATCCCCCTGAGGTCCTTTAAAAAGGCACCCAGACCCTTCTGGACCCCCTCAGGACGCTTCTAATAGCCCCCAGACCCTTTTAGAGCCCCTCAGGGCCTTTCTAAAGGCCTCCACACCCTTCTAATGACCCTCAAGACCCATGTAAAGGCCCCTAGACCATTCTAGATTGCCTCAGGACCCATCTAAAAGCCCCCAGGCCCTTCTAATGCCTTTCAGGACCATTCTAAAGGCCCCCAGACCCTTCTAATGCCCCACAGAGCCTTTCTAAAGGTCCCCAGACCCTTCTAGAGCCCCTGAAGACCCTTCTAAAGGCCCCCAGACCCTTATAGAGCCCCTCAGGGCCTTTCTAAATCCCGCAGACCATTCTAATGCACGTCAGGGCCTTTCTAAAGGTCCCCAGACCCTTCTACTGCCCCTCAGGAGCATTCTAAAGGCCCCCAGACCCTTCTAATGCCCCACAGGGCCTTTCTAAAGGTCCCCAGACCCTTCTAGAGCCCCTGAAGACCCTTCTAAAGGCCCCAAGACCCTTATAGAGCTCTTCAGGACCCTTCTAAAGTCCCCCAGACCCTGCTAATTCCCCTCAGGGCTTTTATAAGGGCACCCAGACCCTTCTAATGCCCCTCAGGACCCTTATAAAGGCACCCAGACCCTTCTAGAGCCTCTCAGGACAGTTTTAAATGTCTCCAGACCATTCTAGACCCCCTCAGGACCATTTTAAAGGCCCCCAGACCCTTCTAATGCCCCTCAGGACCCTTCTAAAGGCCCCCAGACCCTTCTAATGCCCCTCAGGGCCTTTCTAAAGTACCCCAGACACTTCTAGAACCTCTCAGGGCCTTTCTATATGACCCCAGACCCTTCTAATGCCCCTCAGGGCCTTTCTAAAGGCCCCCAGACCCTTCTAATGCCCCTCAGGACATTTCTAAAGGCCCCCAGACCCTTCTAGAGCCCCTCAGGACATTTCTAAAGGCACCCAGACCCTTCTAATGCCACTCAGGGCCTTTCTAAAGGCCGCGAGACCCTTATAGTCCCCCTGAGGGCCTTTAAAAAGGCCCCCAGACCCTTCTGGACCCCCTCTGGACGCTTCTAATAGCCCCCAGACCCTTCTAATGCCTTTCAGGGCCTTTCTAAAGGCCTCCACACCCTTCTAATGACCCTCAAGACCCATGTAAAGGCCCCCAGACCCTTCTAGATTGCCTCAGGACTCATCTAAAAGCCCCCAGACCCTTCTAATGCCTTTCAGGGCCTTTCTAAAGGCCTCCACACCCTTCTAATGACTTTCAAGACCCATGTAAAGGCCCCTAGACCCTTCTAGATTGCCTCAGGACCCATCTAAAAGCCCCCAGACCCTTCTAATGCCTTTCAGGACCCTTATGAAGGCCACCAGACCCTTCTAATGCCCCTCAGGACCTTTCTAAAGGCCCTCAGACCATTCTAATGCCCCTCAGGGCATTTATAAAGGTTCCCAGACCCTTCTAGAGCCCGTCAGGACCCTTATAAAGGCCCCCAGAACATTCTAGAGTCCCTCAGGACACTTCTAAAGGCCTGCAGACCCTGCTAATTCCCCTCAGGGCTTTTATAAGGGCACCCAGACCCTTCTAATGCCCGTCAAGACCCTTATAAAGGCACCCAGACCCTTCTAGAGCCTCTCAGGACAGTTTTAAATGCCTCCAGACCCTTCTAAACCCCCTCAGGACCATTCTAAAGGCCCCCAGACCCTTCTAATGCCCCTCAGGACCATTCTAATGGCCCCCAGACCCTTCTAATGCCCCTCAGGGCCTTTCTAAAGGCCCCCAGACCCTTCTAATGCCCCTCAGGACCCTTCTAAAGGCCCCCAGACCCTTCTAATTCCCCTCAGGGCCTTTCTAAAGTACCCCAGACACTTCTAGAACCTCTCAGGGCCTTTCTATATGACCCCAGACCCTTGTAATGCCACTCAGGGCCTTTCTAAAAGCCACGAGACGCTTATAATGCCCCTCAGGACATTTCTAAAGGCCCTCAGACCCTTCAAGAGCCCCTCAGGACATTTCTAAAGGCACCCAGAACCTTATAATGCCACTCAGGGCCTTTCTAAAGGCTGCGAGACCCTTATAATCCCACTGAGGACCTTTAAAAAGGCCCCCAGACCCTTCTGGACCCCTTCAGGACGCTTCTAATAGACCCCAGACCCTTCTCGAGCCCCTCAGGGCCTTTCTAAAGGCCTCCACAACCTTCTAATGACCCTCAAGACCCATGTAAAGGCCCCCAGACCCTTCTAGATTGCATCAGGACCCATCTAAAAGCCCCCAGACCCTTCTAATGCCTTTCAGGGCCTTTCTAAAGGCCTCCACACCCTTCTAATGACCCTCAAGACCCATGTAAAGGCCCCCAGACCCTTCTAGATTGCCTCAGGACCCATCTAAAAGACCCCAGACCCTTCTAATGCCTTTCAGGACCCTTATGAAGGCCACAAGACCCTTCTAATGCCCCTCAGGACCTTTCTAAAGGCCCTCAGACCCTTTTAATGCCCCTCAGGGCATTTATAAAGGTTCTCAGACCCTTCTAGAGCCCGTCAGGACCCTTATAAAGGCCCCCAGACCATTCTAGAGCCCCTCAGGACACTTCTAAAGGCTCGCAGACCCTTCTAATGCCCGTCAGGGCCTTTATAAAGGTCCCCACACCCTTCTACTGCCCCTGAGGAGCATTCTAAAGGCACCCAGACCCTTCTAATGCCCCACAGGGCCTTTCTAAAGGTCCCCCAGACCCTTATAGAGCCCCTCAGGACCCTTCTAAAGTCCCCCAGACCCTGCTAATTCCCCTCAGGGCTTTTATAAGGGCCACAAGACCCTTCTAATGCCCCTCAGGACCCTTCTAAAGGCCCCCAGACCCTTCTAATGCCCCTCAGGACCCTTATAAAGGCCCCCAGACCCTTCTAATGCCCCGCAGGGCCTTTCTAAATTACCCCAGACACTTCTAGAACCTCTCAGGGCGTTTCTATATGACCCCAGACCCTTGTAATGCCCCTCAGGGCCTTTCTAAAGGCCCCCAGACCATTCTAGAGCCCCTCAGGACACTTCTAAAGGCCCGCAGACCATTCTAATGCCCGTCAGGGCCTTTATAAAGGTCCCCAGACCCTTCTACTGCCCCTCAGGAGCATTCTAAAGGCCCCCAGACCATTCTAATGCCCCACACGGCCTTTCTAAAGGTCCCCAGACCCTTCTAGAGCCCCTCAAGACCCTTCTAAAGGCCCCCAGACCCTTATAGAGCCCCTCAGGACCCTTCTAAAGTCCCCCAGACCCTGCTAATTCCCCTCAGGGCTTTTATAAGGGCCACAAGACCCTTCTAATGCCCCTCAGGACCCTTTTAAAGGCACCCAGACCCTTCTAGAGCCTCTCAGGACAGTTTTAAAAGCCTCCAGACCCTTCTAGACCCCCTCAGGACCATTCTAAAGGCCCCCAGAATCTTATAGAGCCCCTCAGGACCCTTCTAAAGTCCCCCAGACCCTGCTAATTCACCTCAGGGCTTTTATAAGGGCACCCAGTCCCATCTAATGCCCCTCAGGACATTTCTAAAGTCCCCCAGACCCTTCTAGAGCCCCTCAGGACATTTCTAAAGGCACCCAGACCCTTCTAATGCCACTCAGGTCCTTTCTAAAGGCCGCGAGACCCTTATAATCCCCCTTAGGGCCTTTGAAGAGGCCCCCAGACCCTTCTGGACCCTTTCAGGACGTTTCTAATAGCCCCCAGACCCTTCTAGAGCACCTCAGGGCGTTTCTAAAGGCCTCCACACCCTTCTAATGACCCTCAGGACCCATCTAAAAGCCCCCAGACCCTTCTAATGCCTTTCAGGGCCTTTCTAAAGGCCTCCACACCATTCTAATGACCCTCAAGACCCATGTAAAGGCCTCTAGACCCTTCTAGATTGCCTCAGGTCCCATCTAAAAGTCCCCAGACCCTTCTAATGCTTTTCAGGACCCTTATGAAGGCCACAAGACCCTTCTAATGCCCCTCAGGACCTTTCTAAAGGCCCTCAGACCCTTCTAATGCCCCTCAGGGCCTTTCTAAAGGCCCCCAGACCCTTCTAATGCCCCTCAGGACATTTCTAAAGGCCCCCAGACCCTTCTAGAGCCCCTCAGGACATTTCTAAAGGCACCCAGACCCTTCTAATGCCACTCAGGGCCTTTCTAAAGGCCGCGAGACCCTTATAATCCCCCTGAGGGCCTTTAAAAAGGCCCCCAGACCCTTCTGGAACCCCTCAGGATGCTTCTAATAGCCCCCAGACCCTTCTAGAGCCCCTCAGGGCCTTTCTAAAGGCCTCCACACCCTTCTAATGACCCTCAAGACCCATTTAAAGGCCTCTAGACCCTTCTAGATTTGCTCAAGACCCACCTTAAAGCCCCCAGACCCTTCTAATGCCTTTCAGGACCCTTATGAAGGCCACAAGACCCTTCTAATGCCCCTCAGGACCTTTCTAAAGGCCCTCAGACCCTTCTAATGCCCCTCAGGGCATTTATAAAGGTTCCCAGACCCTTCTAGAGCCCGTCAGGACCCTTATAAAGGCCCCCAGACCATTCTAGAGCCCCTCAGGACACTTCTACAGGCCCGCAGACCATTCTAATGCCCGTCAGGGCCTTTCTAAAGGTCCCCAGACCCTTCTACTGCCCCTCAGGAGCATTCTAAAGGCCCCCAGACCCTTCTAATGCCCCACAGGGCCTTTCTAAAGGTCCCCAGACCCTTCTAGAGCACCTGAAGACCCTTCTAAAGGCCCCCAGACCCTTGTAATGCCCCTCAAGGCCTTTCTAAAGTACGCCAGACACTTCTAGAAACTATCAGGGCCTTTCTATATGACCTGAGACCCTTCTAATGCCTGTCAGGGCCTTTCTAAAGGCCGCGAGACCCTTATAATCCCCCTGAGGTCCTTTAAAAAGGCACCCAGACCCTTCTGGACCCCCTCAGGACGCTTCTAATAGCCCCCAGACCCTTTTAGAGCCCCTCAGGGCCTTTCTAAAGGCCTCCACACCCTTCTAATGACCCTCAAGACCCATGTAAAGGCCCCCAGACCATTCTAGATGGCCTCAGGACCCATCTAAAAGCCCCCAGACCCTTCTAATGCCTTTCAGGACCATTCTAAAGGCCCCCAGACCCTTCTAATGCCCCACAGAGCCTTTCTAAAGGTCCCCAGACCCTTCTAGAGCCCCTGAAGACCCTTCTAAAGGCCCCCAGACCCTTATAGAGCCCCTCAGGGCCTTTCTAAATCCCGCAGACCATTCTAATGCACGTCAGGGCCTTTCTAAAGGTCCCCAGACCCTTCTACTGCCCCTCAGGAGCATTCTAAAGGCCCCCAGACCCTTCTAATGCCCCACAGGGCCTTTCTAAAGGTCCCCCAGACCCTTATAGAGCCCCTCAGGACCCTTCTAAAGTCCCCCAGACCCTGCTAATTCCCCTCAGGGCTTTTATAAGGGCCACAAGACCCTTCTAATGCCCCTCAGGACCCTTCTAAAGGCCCCCAGACCCTTCTAATGCCCCTCAGGACCCTTATAAAGGCCCCCAGACCCTTCTAATGCCCCGCAGGGCCTTTCTAAATTACCCCAGACACTTCTAGAACCTCTCAGGGCGTTTCTATATGACCCCAGACCCTTGTAATGCCCCTCAGGGCCTTTCTAAAGGCCCCCAGACCATTCTAGAGCCCCTCAGGACACTTCTAAAGGCCCGCAGACCATTCTAATGCCCGTCAGGGCCTTTATAAAGGTCCCCAGACCCTTCTACTGCCCCTCAGGAGCATTCTAAAGGCCCCCAGACCATTCTAATGCCCCACACGGCCTTTCTAAAGGTCCCCAGACCCTTCTAGAGCCCCTCAAGACCCTTCTAAAGGCCCCCAGACCCTTATAGAGCCCCTCAGGACCCTTCTAAAGTCCCCCAGACCCTGCTAATTCCCCTCAGGGCTTTTATAAGGGCCACAAGACCCTTCTAATGCCCCTCAGGACCCTTATAAAGGCACCCAGACCCTTCTAGAGCCTCTCAGGACAGTTTTAAAAGCCTCCAGACCCTTCTAGACCCCCTCAGGACCATTCTAAAGGCCCCCAGAATCTTATAGAGCCCCTCAGGACCCTTCTAAAGTCCCCCAGACCCTGCTAATTCACCTCAGGGCTTTTATAAGGGCACCCAGTCCCATCTAATGCCCCTCAGGACATTTCTAAAGTCCCCCAGACCCTTCTAGAGCCCCTCAGGACATTTCTAAAGGCACCCAGACCCTTCTAATGCCACTCAGGTCCTTTCTAAAGGCCGCGAGACCCTTATAATCCCCCTTAGGGCCTTTGAAGAGGCCCCCAGACCCTTCTGGACCCTTTCAGGACGTTTCTAATAGCCCCCAGACCCTTCTAGAGCACCTCAGGGCGTTTCTAAAGGCCTCCACACCCTTCTAATGACCCTCAGGACCCATCTAAAAGCCCCCAGACCCTTCTAATGCCTTTCAGGGCCTTTCTAAAGGCCTCCACACCATTCTAATGACCCTCAAGACCCATGTAAAGGCCTCTAGACCCTTCTAGATTGCCTCAGGTCCCATCTAAAAGTCCCCAGACCCTTCTAATGCTTTTCAGGACCCTTATGAAGGCCACAAGACCCTTCTAATGCCCCTCAGGACCTTTCTAAAGGCCCTCAGACCCTTCTAATGCCCCTCAGGGCCTTTCTAAAGGCCCCCAGACCCTTCTAATGCCCCTCAGGACATTTCTAAAGGCCCCCAGACCCTTCTAGAGCCCCTCAGGACATTTCTAAAGGCACCCAGACCCTTCTAATGCCACTCAGGGCCTTTCTAAAGGCCGCGAGACCCTTATAATCCCCCTGAGGGCCTTTAAAAAGGCCCCCAGACCCTTCTGGAACCCCTCAGGATGCTTCTAATAGCCCCCAGACCCTTCTAGAGCCCCTCAGGGCCTTTCTAAAGGCCTCCACACCCTTCTAATGACCCTCAAGACCCATTTAAAGGCCTCTAGACCCTTCTAGATTTGCTCAAGACCCACCTTAAAGCCCCCAGACCCTTCTAATGCCTTTCAGGACCCTTATGAAGGCCACAAGACCCTTCTAATGCCCCTCAGGACCTTTCTAAAGGCCCTCAGACCCTTCTAATGCCCCTCAGGGCATTTATAAAGGTTCCCAGGCCCTTCTAGAGCCCGTCAGGACCCTTATAAAGGCCCCCAGACCATTCTAGAGCCCCTCAGGACACTTCTACAGGCCCGCAGACCATTCTAATGCCCGTCAGGGCCTTTCTAAAGGTCCCCAGACCCTTCTACTGCCCCTCAGGAGCATTCTAAAGGCCCCCAGACCCTTCTAATGCCCCACAGGGCCTTTCTAAAGGTCCCCAGACCCTTCTAGAGCACCTGAAGACCCTTCTAAAGGCCCCCAGACCCTTGTAATGCCCCTCAAGGCCTTTCTAAAGTACGCCAGACACTTCTAGAAACTATCAGGGCCTTTCTATATGACCTGAGACCCTTCTAATGCCTGTCAGGGCCTTTCTAAAGGCCGCGAGACCCTTATAATCCCCCTGAGGTCCTTTAAAAAGGCACCCAGACCCTTCTGGACCCCCTCAGGACGCTTCTAATAGCCCCCAGACCCTTTTAGAGCCCCTCAGGGCCTTTCTAAAGGCCTCCACACCCTTCTAATGACCCTCAAGACCCATGTAAAGGCCCCCAGACCATTCTAGATGGCCTCAGGACCCATCTAAAAGCCCCCAGACCCTTCTAATGCCTTTCAGGACCATTCTAAAGGCCCCCAGACCCTTCTAATGCCCCACAGAGCCTTTCTAAAGGTCCCCAGACCCTTCTAGAGCCCCTGAAGACCCTTCTAAAGGCCCCCAGACCCTTATAGAGCCCCTCAGGGCCTTTCTAAATCCCGCAGACCATTCTAATGCACGTCAGGGCCTTTCTAAAGGTCCCCAGACCCTTCTACTGCCCCTCAGGAGCATTCTAAAGGCCCCCAGACCCTTCTAATGCCCCACAGGGCCTTTCTAAAGGTCCCCAGACCCTTCTAGAGCCCCTGAAGACCCTTCTAAAGGCCCCAAGACCCTTATAGAGCTCTTCAGGACCCTTCTAAAGTCCCCCAGACCCTGCTAATTCCCCTCAGGGCTTTTATAAGGGCACCCAGACCCTTCTAATGCCCCTCAGGACCCTTATAAAGGCACCCAGACCCTTCTAGAGCCTCTCAGGACAGTTTTAAATGTCTCCAGACCATTCTAGACCCCCTCAGGACCATTTTAAAGGCCCCCAGACCCTTCTAATGCCCCTCAGGACCCTTCTAAAGGCCCCCAGACCCTTCTAATGCCCCTCAGGGCCTTTCTAAAGTACCCCAGACACTTCTAGAACCTCTCAGGGCCTTTCTATATGACCCCAGACCCTTCTAATGCCCCTCAGGGCCTTTCTAAAGGCCCCCAGACCCTTCTAATGCCCCTCAGGACATTTCTAAAGGCCCCCAGACCCTTCTAGAGCCCCTCAGGACATTTCTAAAGGCACCCAGACCCTTCTAATGCCACTCAGGGCCTTTCTAAAGGCCGCGAGACCCTTATAGTCCCCCTGAGGGCCTTTAAAAAGGCCCCCAGACCCTTCTGGACCCCCTCTGGACGCTTCTAATAGCCCCCAGACCCTTCTAATGCCTTTCAGGGCCTTTCTAAAGGCCTCCACACCCTTCTAATGACCCTCAAGACCCATGTAAAGGCCCCCAGACCCTTCTAGATTGCCTCAGGACTCATCTAAAAGCCCCCAGACCCTTCTAATGCCTTTCAGGGCCTTTCTAAAGGCCTCCACACCCTTCTAATGACTTTCAAGACCCATGTAAAGGCCCCTAGACCCTTCTAGATTGCCTCAGGACCCATCTAAAAGCCCCCAGACCCTTCTAATGCCTTTCAGGACCCTTATGAAGGCCACCAGACCCTTCTAATGCCCCTCAGGACCTTTCTAAAGGCCCTCAGACCATTCTAATGCCCCTCAGGGCATTTATAAAGGTTCCCAGACCCTTCTAGAGCCCGTCAGGACCCTTATAAAGGCCCCCAGAACATTCTAGAGTCCCTCAGGACACTTCTAAAGGCCTGCAGACCCTGCTAATTCCCCTCAGGGCTTTTATAAGGGCACCCAGACCCTTCTAATGCCCTTCAAGACCCTTATAAATGCACCCAGACCCTTCTAGAGCCTCTCAGGACAGTTTTAAATGCCTCCAGACCCTTCTAAACCCCCTCAGGACCATTCTAAAGGCCCCCAGACCCTTCTAATGCCCCTCAGGACCATTCTAATGGCCCCCAGACCCTTCTAATGCCCCTCAGGGCCTTTCTAAAGGCCCCCAGACCCTTCTAAACCCCCTCAGGACCATTCTAAAGGCCCCCAGACCCTTCTAATTCCCCTCAGGGCCTTTCTAAAGTACCCCAGACACTTCTAGAACCTCTCAGGGCCTTTCTATATGATCCCAGGCCCTTGTAATGCCACTCAGGGCCTTTCCAAAAGCCACGAGACGCTTATAATGCCCCTCAGGACATTTCTAAAGGCCCTCAGACCCTTCAAGAGCCCCTCAGGACATTTCTAAAGGCACCCAGAACCTTATAATGCCACTCAGGGCCTTTCTAAAGGCTGCGAGACCCTTATAATCCCACTGAGGACCTTTAAAAAGGCCCCCAGACCCTTCTGGACCCCTTCAGGACGCTTCTAATAGACCCCAGACCCTTCTCGAGCCCCTCAGGGCCTTTCTAAAGGCCTCCACAACCTTCTAATGACCCTCAAGACCCATGTAAAGGCCCCCAGACCCTTCTAGATTGCATCAGGACCCATCTAAAAGCCCCCAGACCCTTCTAATGCCTTTCAGGGCCTTTCTAAAGGCCTCCACACCCTTCTAATGACCCTCAAGACCCATGTAAAGGCCCCCAGACCCTTCTAGATTGCCTCAGGACCCATCCAAAAGCCCCCAGACCCTTTTAATGCTTTTCAGGACCCTTATGAAGGCCACAAGACCCTTCTAATGCCAAACAGGACCTTTCTAAAGGCCCGCAGACCTTTCTAGTGCCCCTCAGGGCGTTTATAAAGGTTCCCAGACCCTTCTAGAGCCTGTCAGGACCCTTATAAAGGCCCCCAGACCCTTCTAGAGCCCCTCAGGACATTTCTAAAGGCACCCAGACCCTTCTAATGCCACTCAGGGCCTTTCTAAAGGCCGCGAGACCCTTATAATCCCCCTTAGGGCCTTTGAAGAGGCCCCCAGACCCTTCTGGACTTTTTCAGGACGCTTCTAATAGCCCCCAGACCCTTCTAGAGCCCCTCAGGGCCTTTCTAAAGGCCTCCACACCCTTCTAATGACCCTCAAGACCCATGTAAAGGCCCCCAGACCCTTCTAGATTGCCTCAGGACCCATCTAAAAGCCCCCAGACCCTTCTAATGCCTTTAAGGGCCTTTCTAAAAGCCTCCACACCCTTCTAATGACCCACAAGACCCATGTAAAGGCCTCTAGACCCTTCTAGATTGCCTCAGGACCCATCTAAAAGTCCCCAGACCATTCTAATGCTTTTCAGGACAATTATGAAGGCCACAAGACCCTTCTAATGCCCCTCAGGACCTTTCTAAAGGCCCTCAGACCCTTCTAATGCACCTCAGGGCATTTATAAAGGTTCCCAGACCCTTCTAGAGCCCGTCAGGACCCTTATAAAGGCCCCCAGACCATTCTAGAGCCCCTCAGGACACTTCCACAGGCCCGCAGACCATTCTAATGCCCGTCAGGGCCTTTCTAAAGGTCCCCAGACCCTTCTACTGCCCCTCAGGAGCATTCTAAAGGCCCCCAGACCCTTCTAATGCCCCACAGGGCCTTTCTAAAGGTCTCCAGACCCTTCTAGAGCACCTGAAGACCCTTCTAAAGGCCCCCAGACCCTTGTAATGCCTTTCAAGGCCTTTCTAAACTACGCCAGACACCGTCAGGCCCCGTCAGGGCCTTTCTATATGACCCGAGACCCTTCTAATGCCTGTCAGGGCCTTTCTAAAGGCCGCGAGACCCTTATAATCCCCCTGAGGTCCTTTAAAAAGGCACCCAGACCCTTCTGGACCCCCTCAGGACGCTTCTAATAGCCCCCAGACCCTTTTAGAGCCCCTCAGGGCCTTTCTAAAGGCCTCCACAACCTTCTAATGACCCTCAAGACCCATGTAAAGGCCCCCAGACCCTTCTAGATTGCCTCAGGACCCATCTAAAAGCCCCCAGACCCTTCTAATGCCTTTCAGGACCCTTATCAAGGCCACAAGACCCTTCTAATGCCCCTCAGGACCTTTCTAAAGGCCCTCAGACCCTTCTAATGCCCCTCAGGGCATTTATAAAGGTTCCCAGACCCTTCTAGAGCCCGTCAGGACCCTTATAAAGGCCCCCAGACCATTCTAGAGCCCCTCAGGACACTTCTAAAGGCCCCCAGAGCCTTCTAATGCCCCACAGGGCCTTTCTAAATGTCCCCAGACCCTTCTAGAGCCCCTGAAGACCCTTCAAAAGGCCCCCAGACCATTATAGAGCCACTCAGGACCCTTCTAAACTCCCCCAGACCCTGCTAATTCCTCTCAGGGCTTTTATAAGGGCACCCAGACCCTTCTAACGCCCCTCAGGACCCTTATAAAGGCACCCAGACCCTTCTAGAGCCTCTCAGGACAGTTTTAAATGCCTCCAGACCCTTCTAGAACCCCTCAGGACCATTCTAAAGGCCCCCAGACCCTTCTAATGCCCCTCAGGGCCTTTCTAAAGGCCCCCAGACCCTTGTAATGCACCTCAGGGCCTTTTTAAAGGCCCCCAGACCCTTCTAGACCCGCTCAGGACATTTCTAAAGGCACCCAGACGCTTCTAATGCCACTCTGGGCCTTTCTAAAGGCCGCGAGACCCTTATAATCCCCCTGAGGGCCTTTAAAAAGGCCCCCAGACCCTCCGGGACCCCCTCAGGATGCTTCTAATAGCCCCCAGACCCTTCTAATGCATTTCAGGGCCTTTCTAAAGGCCTCCACACCCTTCTAATGACCCTCAAGACCCATGTAAAGGCCCCCAGACCCTTCTAGATTGCCTCAGGACCCATCTAAAAGCCCCCAGACCCTTCTAATGCCTTTCAGGACCCTTATGAAGGCCACAAGACCCTTCTAATGCCCCTCAGGACCTTTCTAAAGGCCCTCAGACCCTTCTAATGCCCCTCAGGGCATTTATAAAGGTTCCCAGACCCTTCTAGAGCCCGTCAGGACCCTTATAAAGGCCCCCAGACCATTCTAGAGCCCCTCAGGACACTTCTACAGGCCCGCAGACCATTCTAATGCCCGTCAGGGCCTTTCTAAAGGTCCCCAGACCCTTCTACTGCCCCTCAGGAGCATTCTAAAGGCCCCCAGACCCTTCTAATGCCCCACAGGGCCTTTCTAAAGGTCCCCAGACCCTTCTAGAGCACCTGAAGACCCTTCTAAAGGCCCCCAGACCCTTGTAATGCCCCTCAAGGCCTTTCTAAAGTACGCCAGACACTTCTAGAAACTATCAGGGCCTTTCTATATGACCCGAGACCCTTCTAATGCCTGTCAGGGCCTTTCTAAAGGCCGCGAGACCCTTATAATCCCCCTGAGGTCCTTTAAAAAGGCACCCAGACCCTTCTGGACCCCCTCAGGACGCTTCTAATAGCCCCCAGACCCTTTTAGAGCCCCTCAGGGCCTTTCTAAAGGCCTCCACACCCTTCTAATGACCCTCAAGACCCATGTAAAGGCCCCTAGACCATTCTAGATTGCCTCAGGACCCATCTAAAAGCCCCCAGACCCTTCTAATGCCTTTCAGGACCATTCTAAAGGCCCCCAGACCCTTCTAATGCCCCACAGAGCCTTTCTAAAGGTCCCCAGACCCTTCTAGAGCCCCTGAAGACCCTTCTAAAGGCCCCCAGACCCTTATAGAGCCCCTCAGGGCCTTTCTAAATCCCGCAGACCATTCTAATGCACGTCAGGGCCTTTCTAAAGGTCCCCAGACCCTTCTACTGCCCCTCAGGAGCATTCTAAAGGCCCCCAGACCCTTCTAATGCCCCACAGGGCCTTTCTAAAGGTCCCCAGACCCTTCTAGAGCCCCTCAAGACCCTTCTAAAGGCCCCAAGACCCTTATAGAGCTCTTCAGGACCCTTCTAAAGTCCCCCAGACCCTGCTAATTCCCCTCAGGGCTTTTATAAGGGCACCCAGACCCTTCTAATGCCCCTCAGGACCCTTATAAAGGCACCCAGACCCTTCTAGAGCCTCTCAGGACAGTTTTAAATGTCTCCAGACCATTCTAGACCCCCTCAGGACCATTTTAAAGGCCCCCAGACCCTTCTAATGCCCCTCAGGACCCTTCTAAAGGCCCCCAGACCCTTCTAATGCCCCTCAGGGCCTTTCTAAAGTACCCCAGACACTTCTAGAACCTCTCAGGGCCTTTCTATATGACCCCAGACCCTTCTAATGCCCCTCAGGGCCTTTCTAAAGGCCCCCAGACCCTTCTAATGCCCCTCAGGACATTTCTAAAGGCCCCCAGACCCTTCTAGAGCCCCTCATTACATTTCTAAAGGCACCCAGACCCTTCTAATGCCACTCAGGGCCTTTCTAAAGGCCGCGAGACCCTTATAGTCCCCCTGAGGGCCTTTAAAAAGGCCCCCAGACCCTTCTGGACCCCCTCTGGACGCTTCTAATAGCCCCCAGACCCTTCTAATGCCTTTCAGGGCCTTTCTAAAGGCCTCCACACCCTTCTAATGACCCTCAAGACCCATGTAAAGGCCCCCAGACCCTTCTAGATTGCATCAGGACTCATCTAAAAGCCCCCAGACCCTTCTAATGCCTTTCAGGGCCTTTCTAAAGGCCTCCACACCCTTCTAATGACTTTCAAGACCCATGTAAAGGCCCCTAGACCCTTCTAGATTGCCTCAGGACCCATCTAAAAGCCCCCAGACCCTTCTAATGCCTTTCAGGACCCTTATGAAGGCCACCAGACCCTTCTAATGCCCCTCAGGACCTTTGTAAAGGCCCTCAGACCATTCTAATGCCCCTCAGGGCATTTAAAAAGGTTCCCAGACCCTTCTAGAGCCCGTCAGGACCCTTATAAAGGCCCCCAGAACATTCTAGAGTCCCTCAGGACAATTCTAAAGGCCTGCAGACCCAGCTAATTCCCCTCAGGGCTTTTATAAGGGCACCCAGACCCTTCTAATGCCCGTCAAGACCCTTATAAAGGCACCCAGACCCTTCTAGAGCCTCTCAGGACAGTTTTAAATGCCTCCAGACCCTTCTAAACCCCCTCAGGACCATTCTAAAGGCCCCCAGACCCTTCTAATGCCCCTCAGGACCATTCTAATGGCCCCCAGACCCTTCTAATGCCCCTCAGGGCCTTTCTAAAGGCCCCCAGACCCTTCTAATGCCCCTCAGGACCCTTCTAAAGGCCTCCAGACCCTTCTAATTCCCCTCAGGGCCTTTCTAAAGTACCCCAGACACTTCTAGAACCTCTCAGGGCCTTTCTATATGACCCCAGACCCTTGTAATGCCACTCAGGGCCTTTCTGAAAGCCACGAGACGCTTATAATGCCCCTCAGGACATTTCTAAAGGCCCTCAGACCCTTCAAGAGCCCCTCAGGACATTTCTAAAGGCACCCAGAACCTTATAATGCCACTCAGGGCCTTTCTAAAGGCTGCGAGACCCTTATAATCCCACTGAGGACCTTTAAAAAGGCCCCCAGACCCTTCTGGACCCCTTCAGGACGCTTCTAATAGAACCCAGACCCTTCTCGAGCCCCTCAGGGCCTTTCTAAAGGCCTCCACAACCTTCTAATGACCCTCAAGACCCATGTAAAGGCCCCCAGACCCTTCTAGATTGCATCAGGACCCATCTAAAAGCCCCCAGACCCTTCTAATGCCTTTCAGGGCCTTTCTAAAGGCCTCCACACCCTTCTAATGACCCTCAAGACCCATGTAAAGGCCCCCAGACCCTTCTAGATTGCCTCAGGACCCATCTAAAAGACCCCAGACCCTTCTAATGCCTTTCAGGACCCTTATGAAGGCCACAAGACCCTTGTAATGCCCCTCAGGACCTTTCTAAAGGCCCTCAGACCCTTTTAATGCCCCTCAGGGAATTTATAAAGGTTCTCAGACCCTTCTAGAGCCCGTCAGGACCCTTATAAAGGCCCCCAGACCATTCTAGAGCCCCTCAGGACACTTCTAAAGGCCCGCAGACCCTTCTAATGCCCGTCAGGGCCTTTATAAAGGTCCCCACACCCTTCTACTGCCCCTGAGGAGCATTCTAAAGGCACCCAGACCCTTCTAATGCCCCACAGGGCCTTTCTAAAGGTCCCCCAGACCCCTATAGAGCCCCTCAGGACCCTTCTAAAGTCCCCCAGACCCTGCTAATTCCCCTCAGGGCTTTTATAAGGGCCACAAGACCCTTCTAATGCCCCTCAGGACCCTTCTAAAGGCCCCCAGACCCTTCTAATGCCCCTCAGGACCCTTATAAAGGCCCCCAGACCCTTCTAATGCCCCGCAGGGCCTTTCTAAATTACCCCAGACACTTCTAGAACCTCTCAGGGCCTTTCTATATGACCCCAGACCCTTGTAATGCCCCTCAGGGCCTTTCTAAAGGCCCCCAGACCATTCTAGAGCCCCTCAGGACACTTCTAAAGGCCCGCAGACCATTCTAATGCCCGTCAGGGCCTTTATAAAGGTCCCCAGACCCTTCTACTGCCCCTCAGGAGCATTCTAAAGGCCCCCAGACCATTCTAATGCCCCACACGGCCTTTCTAAAGGTCCCCAGACCCTTCTAGAGCCCCTGAAGACCCTTCTAAAGGCCCCCAGACCCTTATAGAGCCCCTCAGGACCCTTCTAAAGTCCCCCAGACCCTTCTAATTCCCCTCAGGGCTTTTATAAGGGCCACAAGACCCTTCTAATGCCCCTCAGGACCCTTATAAAGGCACCCAGACCATTCTAGAGCCTCTCAGGACAGTTTTAAAAGCCTCCAGACCCTTCTAGACCCCCTCAGGACCATTCTAAAGGCCCCCAGAATCTTATAGAGCCCCTCAGGACCCTTCTAAAGTCCCCCAGACCCTGCTAATTCACCTCAGGGCTTTTATAAGGGCACCCAGTCCCATCTAATGCCCCTCAGGACATTTCTAAAGTCCCCCAGACCCTTCTAGAGCCCCTCAGGACATTTCTAAAGGCACCCAGACCCTTCTAATGCCACTCAGGTCCTTTCTAAAGGCCGCGAGACCCTTATAATCCCCCTTAGGGCCTTTGAAGAGGCCCCCAGACCCTTCTGGACCCTTTCAGGACGCTTCTAATAGCCCCCAGACCCTTCTAGAGCACCTCAGGGCCTTTCTAAAGGCCTCCACACCCTTCTAATGACCCTCAGGACCCATCTAAAAGCCCCCAGACCCTTCTAATGCCTTTCAGGGCCTTTCTAAAGGCCTCCACACCATTCTACTGACCCTCAAGACCCATGTAAAGGCCTCTAGACCCTTCTAGATTGCCTCAGGTCCCATCTAAAAGTCCCCAGACCCTTCTAATGCTTTTCAGGACCCTTATGAAGGCCACAAGACCCTTCTAATGCCCCTCAGGACCTTTCTAAAGGCCCTCAGACCCTTCTAATGCCCCTCAGGGCCTTTCTAAAGGCCCCCAGACCCTTCTAATGCCCCTCAGGGCCTTTCTAAAGTACCCCAGACACTTCTAGAACCTCTCAGGGCCTTTCTATATGAACCCAGACCCTTGTAATGCCCCTCAGGGCTTTTCTAAAGGCCCCCATACCCTTCTAATGCCCCTCAGGACATTTCTAAAGGCCCCCAGACCCTTCTAGAGCCCCTCAGGACATTTCTAAAGGCACCCTGACCCTTCTAATGCCACTCAGGGCCTTTCTAAAGGCCGCGAGACCCTTATAATCCCCCTGAGGGCCTTTAAAAAGGCCCCCAGACCCTTCTGGAACCCCTCAGGATGCTTCTAATAGCCCCCAGACCCTTCTAGAGCCCCTCAGGGCCTTTCTAAAGGCCTCCACACCCTTCTAATGACCCTCAAGACCCATTTAAAGGCCTCTAGACCCTTCTAGATTTGCTCAAGACCCACCTTAAAGCCCCCAGACCCTTCTAATGCCTTTCAGGACCCTTATGAAGGCCACAAGACCCTTCTAATGCCCCTCAGGACCTTTCTAAAGGCCCTCAGACCCTTCTAATGCCCCTCAGGGCATTTATAAAGGTTCCCAGACCCTTCTAGAGCCCGTCAGGACCCTTATAAAGGCCCCCAGACCATTCTAGAGCCCCTCAGGACACTTCTACAGGCCCGTAGACCATTCTAATGCCCGTCAGGGCCTTTCTAAAGTTCCCCAGACCCTTCTACTGCCCCTCAGGAGCATTCTAAAGGCCCCCAGACCCTTCTAATGCCCCACAGGGCCTTTCTAAAGGTCCCCAGACCCTTCTAGAGCACCTGAAGACCCTTCTAAAGGCCCCCAGACCCTTGTAATGCCCCTCAAGGCCTTTCTAAAGTACGCCAGACACTTCTAGAAACTATCAGGGCCTTTCTATATGACCCGAGACCCTTCTAATGCCTGTCAGGGCCTTTCTAAAGGCCGCGAGACCCTTATAATCCCCCTGAGGTCCTTTAAAAAGGCACCCAGACCCTTCTGGACCCCCTCAGGACGCTTCTAATAGCCCCCAGACCCTTTTAGAGCCCCTCAGGGCCTTTCTAAAGGCCTCCACACCCTTCTAATGACCCTCAAGACCCATGTAAAGGCCCCTAGACCATTCTAGATTGCCTCAGGACCCATCTAAAAGCCCCCAGACCCTTCTAATGCCTTTCAGGACCATTCTAAAGGCCCCCAGACCCTTCTAATGCCCCACAGAGCCTTTCTAAAGGTCCCCAGACCCTTCTAGAGCCCCTGAAGACCCTTCTAAAGGCCCCCAGACCCTTATAGAGCCCCTCAGGGCCTTTCTAAATCCCGCAGACCATTCTAATGCACGTCAGGGCCTTTCTAAAGGTCCCCAGACCCTTCTACTGCCCCTCAGGAGCATTCTAAAGGCCCCCAGACCCTTCTAATGCCCCACAGGGCCTTTCTAAAGGTCCCCAGACCCTTCTAGAGCCCCTGAAGACCCTTCTAAAGGCCCCAAGACCCTTATAGAGCTCTTCAGGACCCTTCTAAAGTCCCCCAGACCCTGTTAATTCCCCTCAGGGCTTTTATAAGGGCACCCAGACCCTTCTAATGCCCCTCAGGACCCTTATAAAGGCACCCAGACCCTTCTAGAGCCTCTCAGGACAGTCTTAAATGTCTCCAGACCATTCTAGACCCCCTCAGGACCATTTTAAAGGCCCCCAGACCCTTCTAATGCCCCTCAGGACCCTTCTAAAGGCCCCCAGACCCTTCTAATGCCCCTCAGGGCCTTTCTAAAGTACCCCAGACACTTCTAGAACCTCTCAGGGCCTTTCTATATGACCCCAGACCCTTCTAATGCCCCTCAGGGCCTTTCTAAAGGCCCCCAGACCCTTCTAATGCCCCTCAGGACATTTCTAAAGGCCCCCAGACCCTTCTAGAGCCCCTCAGGACATTTCTAAAGGCACCCAGACCCTTCTAATGCCACTCAGGGCCTTTCTAAAGGCCGCGAGACCCTTATAGTCCCCCTGAGGGCCTTTAAAAAGGCCCCCAGACCCTTCTGGACCCCCTCTGGACGCTTCTAATAGCCCCCAGACCCTTCTAATGCCTTTCAGGGCCTTTCTAAAGGCCTCCACACCCTTCTAATGACCCTCAAGACCCATGTAAAGGCCCCCAGACCCTTCTAGATTGCCTCAGGACTCATCTAAAAGCCCCCAGACCCTTCTAATGCCTTTCAGGGCCTTTCTAAAGGCCTCCACACCCTTCTAATGACTTTCAAGACCCATGTAAAGGCCCCTAGACCCTTCTAGATTGCCTCAGGACCCATCTAAAAGCCCCCAGACCCTTCTAATGCCTTTCAGGACCCTTATGAAGGCCACCAGACCCTTCTAATGCCCCTCAGGACCTTTCTAAAGGCCCTCAGACCATTCTAATGCCCCTCAGGGCATTTATAAAGGTTCCCAGACCCTTCTAGAGCCCGTCAGGACCCTTATAAAGGCCCCCAGAACATTCTAGAGTCCCTCAGGACACTTCTAAAGGCCTGCAGACCCTGCTAATTCCCCTCAGGGCTTTTATAAGGGCACCCAGACCCTTCTAATGCCCGTCAAGACCCTTATAAAGGCACCCAGACCCTTCTAGAGCCTCTCAGGACAGTTTTAAATGCCTCCAGACCCTTCTAAACCCCCTCAGGACCATTCTAAAGGCCCCCAGACCCTTCTAATGCCCCTCAGGACCATTCTAATGGCCCCCAGACCCTTCTAATGCCCCTCAGGGCCTTTCTAAAGGCCCCCAGACTCTTCTAATGCCCCTCAGGACCCTTCTAAAGGCCCCCAGACCCTTCTAATTCCCCTCAGGGCCTTTCTAAAGTACCCCAGACACTTCTAGAACCTCTCAGGGCCTTTCTATATGACCCCAGGCCCTTGTAATGCCACTCAGGGCCTTTCTAAAAGCCACGAGACGCTTATAATGCCCCTCAGGACATTTCTAAAGGCCCTCAGACCCTTCAAGAGCCCCTCAGGACATTTCTAAAGGCACCCAGAACCTTATAATGCCACTCAGGGCCTTTCTAAAGGCTGCGAGACCCTTATAATCCCACTGAGGACCTTTAAAAAGGCCCCCAGACCCTTCTGGACCCCTTCAGGACGCTTCTAATAGACCCCAGACCCTTCTCGAGCCCCTCAGGGCCTTTCTAAAGGCCTCCACAACCTTCTAATGACCCTCAAGACCCATGTAAAGGCCCCCAGACCCTTCTAGATTGCATCAGGACCCATCTAAAAGCCCCCAGACCCTTCTAATGCCTTTCAGGGCCTTTCTAAAGGCCTCCACACCCTTCTAATGACCCTCAAGACCCATGTAAAGGCCCCCAGACCCTTCTAGATTGCCTCAGGACCCATCTAAAAGACCCCAGACCCTTCTAATGCCTTTCAGGACCCTTATGAAGGCCACAAGACCCTTGTAATGCCCCTCAGGACCTTTCTAAAGGCCCTCAGACCCTTTTAATGCCCCTCAGGGCATTTATAAAGGTTCTCAGACCCTTCTAGAGCCCGTCAGGACCCTTATAAAGGCCCCCAGACCATTCTAGAGCCCCTCAGGACACTTCTAAAGGCCCGCAGACCCTTCTAATGCCCGTCAGGGCCTTTATAAAGGTCCCCACACCCTTCTACTGCCCCTGAGGAGCATTCTAAAGGCACCCAGACCCTTCTAATGCCCCACAGGGCCTTTCTAAAGGTCCCCCAGACCCTTATAGAGCCCCTCAGGACCCTTCTAAAGTCCCCCAGACCCTGCTAATTCCCCTCAGGGCTTTTATAAGGGCCACAAGACCCTTCTAATGCCCCTCAGGACCCTTCTAAAGGCCCCCAGACCCTTCTAATGCCCCTCAGGACCCTTATAAAGGCCCCGAGACCCTTCTAATGCCCCGCAGGGCCTTTCTAAATTACCCCAGACACTTCTAGAACCTCTCAGGGCCTTTCTATATGACCCCAGACCCTTGTAATGCCCCTCAGGGCCTTTCTAAAGGCCCCCAGACCATTCTAGAGCCCCTCAGGACACTTCTAAAGGCCCGCAGACCATTCTAATGCCCGTCAGGGCCTTTATAAAGGTCCCCAGACCCTTCTACTGCCCCTCAGGAGCATTCTAAAGGCCCCCAGACCCTTCTAATGCCCCACACGGCCTTTCTAAAGGTCCCCAGACCCTTCTAGAGCCCCTGAAGACCCTTCTAAAGGCCCCCATACCCTTATAGAGCCCCTCAGGACCATTCTAAAGTCCCCCAGACCCTGCTAATTCCCCTCAGGGCTTTTATAAGGGCCACAAGACCCTTCTAATGCCCCTCAGGACCCTTATAAAGGCACCCAGACCCTTCTAGAGCCTCTCAGGACAGTTTTAAAAGCCTCCAGACCCTTCTAGACCCCCTCAGGACCATTCTAAAGGCCCCCAGACCCTGCTAATTCACCTCAGGGCTTTTATAAGGGCACCCAGTCCCATCTAATGCCCCTCAGGACATTTCTAAAGTCCCCCAGACCCTTCTAGAGCCCCTCAGGACATTTCTAAAGGCACCCAGACCCTTCTAATGCCACTCAGGTCCTTTCTAAAGGCCGCGAGACCCTTATAATCCCCCTTAGGGCCTTTGAAGAGGCCCCCAGACCCTTCTGGACCCTTTCAGGACGCTTCTAATAGCCCCCAGACCCTTCTAGAGCACCTCAGGGCCTTTCTAAAGGCCTCCACACCCTTCTATAGACCCTCAGGACCCATCTAAAAGCCCCCAGACCCTGCTAATGCCTTTCAGGGCCTTTCTAAAGGCCTCCACACCATTCTAATGACCCTCAAGACCCATGTAAAGGCCTCTAGACCCTTCTAGATTGCCTCAGGTCCCATCTAAAAGTCCCCAGACCCTTCTAATGCTTTTCAGGACCCTTATGAAGGCCACAAGACCCTTCTAATGCCCCTCAGGACCTTTCTAAAGGCCCTCAGACCCTTCTAATGCCCCTCAGGGCCTTTCTAAAGGCCCCTAGACCCTTCTAATGCCCCTCAGGGCCTTTCTAAAGTACCCCAGACAATTCTAGAACCTCTCAGGGCCTTTCTATATGACCCCAGACCCTTGTAATGCCCCTCAGGGCTTTTCTAAAGGCCCCCATACCCTTCTAATGCCCCTCAGGACATTTCTAAAGGCCCCCAGACCCTTCTAGAGCCCCTCAGGACATTTCTAAAGGCACCCAGACCCTTCTAATGCCACTCAGGGCCTTTCTAAAGGCCGCGAGACCCTTATAATCCCCCTGAGGGCCTTTAAAAAGGCCCCCAGACCCTTCTGGAACCCCTCAGGATGCTTCTAATAGCCCCCAGACCCTTCTAGAGCCCCTCAGGGCCTTTCTAAAGGCGTCCACACCCTTCTAATGACCCTCAAGACCCATGTAAAGGCCTCTAGACCCTTCTAGATTTGCTCAAGACCCACCTAAAAGCCCCCAGACCCTTCTAATGCCTTTCAGGACCCTTATGAAGGCCACAAGACCCTTCTAATTCCCCTCAGGACCTTTCTAAAGGCCCTCAGACCCTTCTAATGCCCCTCAGGGCATTTATAAAGGTTCTCAGACCCTTCTAGAGCCCGTCAGGACCCTTATAAAGGCCCCCAGACCATTCTAGAGCCCCTCAGGACACTTCTACAGGCCCGCAGACCATTCTAATGCCCGTCAGGGCCTTTCTAAAGGTCCCCAGACCCTTCTACTGCCCCTCAGGAGCATTCTAAAGGCCCCCAGACCCTTCTAATGCCCCACAGGGCCTTTCTAAAGGTCCCCAGACCCTTCTAGAGCACCTGAAGACCCTTCTAAAGGCCCCCAGACCCTTGTAATGCCCCTCAAGGCCTTTCTAAAGTACGCCAGACACTTCTAGAAACTATCAGGGCCTTTCTATATGACCCGAGACCCTTCTAATGCCTGTCAGGGCCTTTCTAAAGGCCGCGAGACCCTTATAATCCCCCTGAGGTCCTTTAAAAAGGCACCCAGACCCTTCTGGACCCCCTCAGGACGCTTCTAATAGCCCCCAGACCCTTTTAGAGCCCCTCAGGGCCTTTCTAAAGGCCTCCACACCCTTCTAATGACCCTCAAGACCCATGTAAAGGCCCCTAGACCATTCTAGATTGCCTCAGGACCCATCTAAAAGCCCCCAGACCCTTCTAATGCCTTTCAGGACCATTATCAATGCCACAAGACCCTTCTAATGCCCCTCAGGACCTTTCTAAAGGCCCTCAGACCCTTCTAATGCCCCTCAGGGCATTTCTAAAGGTCCCCAGTCCCTTCTAGAGCCCCTGAAGACCCTTCTAAAGGCCCCCAGACCCTTATAAAGCCCCTCAGGACCCTTCTAAAGTCCCCCAGACCCTGCTAATTCCTTTCAGGGCTTTTATAAGGGCACCCAGACCCTTCTAAGGCCCCTCAGGACCCTTCTAAAGGCACCCAGACCCTTCTAGAGCCTCTCAGGACAGTTTTAAATGCACCCAGACCCTTCTAGACCCCCTCAGGGCCTTTCTAAAGGCCTCCACACCCTTCTAATGACCCTCAAGACCCATTTAAAGGCACCCAGACCCTTCTAGATTGCCGCAGGACCCATCTAAAAGCCCCCAGACCCTTCTAATGCCCCTCAGGACCCTTCTAAAGGCGCCCAGACCATTCTAATGCCCCTCAGGACCCTTCTAAAGTCCCCCAGACCCTGCTAATTCCACTCAGGGCTATTATAAGGGCCACAAGACCCTTCAAATGCCCCTCAGGACCCTTATAAAGGCACCCAGACCCTTCTAGAGCCTCTCAGAAAAGTTTTAAATGCCTCCAGACCCTTCTAGACCCCCTCAGGACCATTCTAAAGGCCCCCAGACACTTCCAATGCCCCTGAGGACCTTTCTAAAGGTCCCCAGACCCTTCTAATGCCCTTCAGGACCCTTCTAAAGGCCCCCAGACCCTTCTAATGCACCTCAGGGCCTTTCTAAAGTACCCCAGACACTTCTAGAACCTCTCAGGGCCTTTCTATATGACACCAGACCCTTGTAATGCCCCTCAGGGCCTTTCTAAAGGCACCCATACCCTTCTAATGACCCTCAGGACATTTCTAAAGGTCCCCAGATCCTTCAAGATCCCCTCAGGACATTTCTAAAGGCACCCAGAACTTTCTAGAGCATCTCAGGACAGTTTTAAATGCCTCCAGACCCTTCTAGACCCCCTCAGGACCATTCTAAAGGCCCCCAGACCCTTCTAATGCCCCTCAGGACCCTTCTAAAGGCCCCCAGACCCTTAAAATGCACCTCAGGGCCTTTCTAAAGTACCCCAGACACTTCTAGAACCTCTCAGGACCTTTCTATATGACCCCAGACCATTGTAATGCCCCTCAGGTCCTTTCTAAAGGCCCCCATACACTTCTAATGACCCTCAGGACATTTCTAAAGGCCCCCAGACCCTTTAATGCCCCACAGGGCCTTTCTAAACGCCCCCAGACCCTTCTAGAGCTCCTGAAGACCTTTCTAAAGGACCCCAGACCCTTCAAGAGCCCCTCAGGACATTTCTAAATGCACCCAGAACCTTCTAAGGCCACTCAGGACCTTTCTAAAGGCTGCGAGACCCTTATAATCCCCCTGAGGACCTTTAAAAAGGCCCCCAGACCCTTCTGGACCCCCTCAGGATGCTTCTAATAGCCCCCAGACCCTTCTAGAGCCCCTCAGGGCCTTTCTAAAGGCCTCCTAACCCTTCTAATGACCCTCAAGACCCATGTAAAGGCCCCCAGACCCTTCTAGATTGCCTCAGGACCCATCTAAAAGCCCCCAGACCCTTCTAATGCCTTTCAGGACCCTTATGAAGGCCACCAGACCCTTCTAATGCCCCTCAGGACCTTTCTAAAGGCCCTCAGACCCTTCTAATGCCCCTCAGGGCATATATAAAGGTTCCCAGACCATTCTAGAGCCCGTCAGGACACTTATAAAGGTCCACAGACCCTTATACTGCCCCTCAGGAGCATTCTAAAGGCCCCCAGACCCTTCTAATGCCCCACAGGGCCTTTCTAAAGGTACCCAGACCCTTATAGAGCTCCTGAAGACCTTTCTAAAGGCCGCCAGACCCTTCTAATGCCCCACAGGGCCTTTCTAAAGGTCCCCAGACCCTTCTAGAGCCCCTGAAGACCCTTCTAAAGGCCCCCAGACCCTTATAGAGCTCCTCAGGACCCTTCTAAAGTCCCCCAGACCCTGCTAATTCCACTCAGGGCTTTTATAAGGGCACCCAGACCCTTCTAATGCCCCTCAAGACCCTTATAAAGGCACCCAGACCCTTCTAGAGCCTCTCAGGACAGTTTTAAATGCCTCCAGACCCTTCTAGACCCCCTCAAGACCATTCTAAATGCCCCCAGACCCTTCTAATGCCCCTCAGGACCATTATAATGGCCCCCAGACCCTTCTAATTCCCCTCAGGGCCTTTCTAAAGGCCCCCAGACCCTTATAGAGCCCCTCAGGACCCTTCTAAAGTCCCCCAGACCCTTCTAATGCCCCTCAGGGCCTTTCTAAAGTACCCCAGACACTTCTAGAACCTCTCAGGGCCTTTCTATATGACCCCAGGCCCTTGTAATGCCACTCAGGGCCTTTCTAAAGGCCGCGAGACCCATATAATCCCCCTGAGGGCCTTTAAAAAGGCCCCCAGACCCTTCTGGAGCCCCTCATTACAATTCTAATAGCCCCCAGACCCTTCTAGAGCCCTTCAGGGCCTTTCTAAAGGCCTCCACACCCTTCTAATGACCCTCAAGACCCATGTAAAGGCCCCCAGACCCTTCTAGATTGCCTCAGGACCCATCTAAAAGCCCCCAGACCCTTCTAATGCCTTTCAGGACCCTTATGAAGGACACAAGACCCTTCTAATGCCCCTCAGGACCTTTCTAAAGGCCCTCAGACCCTTCTAATGCCCCTCAGGGCATTTATAAAGGTTCCCAGACCCTTCTAGAGCCCGTCAGGACACTTATAAAGGTCCCCAGACCCTTCTACTGCCCCTCAGGAGCATTCTAAAGGCCTCCAGACCCTTCTAATACCCCACAGGGCCTTTCTAAAGGTCCCCAGACCCTTCTAGAAGCCCTGAAGACCATTCTAAAGGCCCCCAGACCCTTATAGAGCCCCTCAGGACCCTTCTAATGTCCCCCAGACCCTGCTAATTCCCCTCAGGGCTTTTATAAAGGCACCCAGACCCTTCTAGAACCTCTCAGGACAGTTTTAAATGCATCCAGACCCTTCTAGACCCCCTCAGGACCATTCTAAAGGCCCCCAGACCCTTCTAATGCCCCTCAGGGCCTTTCTATATGACCCCAGGCCCATGTAATGCCACTCAGGGCCTTTCTAAAGGCCGCGAGACCCTTATAATCCCCCTGAGGGCCTTTAAAAAGGCCCCCAGACCCTTCTGGACCCCCTCAGGACGCTTCTAATAGCCCCCAGACCCTTCTAGAGCCCCTCAGGGCCTTTCTAAAGGCCTCCACACCCTTCTAATGACACTCAAGACCCATGTAAATGCCCCTAGACCCTTCTAGATTGCCTCAGGACCCATCTAAAAGCCCCCAGACCCTTCTAATGCCTTTCAGGACCCTTATGAAGGCCACAAGACCCTTCTAATGCCCCTCAGGACCTTTATAAAGGTCCCCAGACCCTTCTAGAGCCCGTCAGGACCCTTATAAAGGTCCCCAGACCCTTCTAGAGCCCGTCAGGACCCTTATAAAGGTCCCCAGACCCTTCTAGAGCCCGTCAGGACCCTTATAAAGGTCCCCAGACCCTTCTACTGCCCCTCAGGAGCATTCTAAAGGCCCCCATACCCTTCTAATGCCCCACAGGACCTTTCTAAAGGTCCCCAGACCCCTCTAGAGCCCCTGAAGACCCTTCTAAAGGCCCCCAGACCCTTATAGAGCCCCTCAGGACCCTTCTAAAGTCCCCCAGACCCTGCTAATTCCCCTCAGGCCTTTTATAAGGGCACCCAGACCCTTCTAATGCCCCTCAGGACCCTTATAAAGGCACCCAGACCCTTCTAGAGCCTCTCAGGACAGTTTTAAATGCCTCCAGACCCTTCTAGACCCACTCAGGACCATTCTAAAGGCCCCCAGACCCTTCTAATACCCCTCAGAGCCTTTCTAAAGTACCCCAGACACTTCTAGAACCTCTCAGGGCCTTTCTATATGACCCCAGGCCCTTGTAATGCCACTCAGGGCCTTTCTAAAGGCCGCGAGACCCTTATAATTCCCCTTGAGGGCCTTTAAAAAGTCCCCAAGACCCTTCTGGACCCTCTCAGGACGCTTCTAATAGCCCCCAGACCCTTCTAATGCCCCTCAGGGCCTTTCTAAAGGCCCCCATACCCTTCTAATGCCCCTCAGGTCACTTCTAAAGGCACCCAGACCCTTCTAATGCCACTCAGGGCCTTTCTAAAGGCCGCGAGACCCTTATAATCCCCCTGAGGGCCTTTAAAAAGGCCCCCAGACCCTTCTGGACCCCCTCAGGACGCATCTAATAGCCCCGAGACCCTTCTAGAGCACCTCAGGCCGTTTCTAAAGGCCTCCACACCCTTCTAATGACCCTCAAGACCCATGTAAAGGCCCCCAGACCCTTCTAGATTGCCTCAGGACCCATCTAAAAGCCCCCAGACCCTTCTAATGCCTTTCAGGGCCTTTCTAAAGGCCTCCACACCCTTCTAATGACCTTCAAGACCCATGTAAAGGCCCCCAGACCCTTCTAGATTGCCTCAGGACCCATCTAAAAGCCCCCAGACCCTTCCAATCCCTTTCAGGACCCTTATGAAGGCCACAAGACCCTTCTAATGCCCCTCAGGACCTTTCTAAAGGCCCTCAGACCATTCTAATGCCCCTCAGGGCATTTATAAAGGTTCCCAGACACTTCTAGAGCCCGTCAGGACCCTTATAAAGGCCCCCAGACCATTCTACTGCCCCTCAGGAGCATTCTAAAGGCCCCCAGACCCTTCTTATGCCCGACAGGGCCTTTCTAAATGTCCCCAGACAACTCTAGACCCCCTGAAGTCCCTTCTAAAGGCCCCCAGACCCTTATAGAGCCCCTCAGGACCCTTCTAAAGTCCCCCAGACCCTTCTAATGCCTTTCAGGGTCTTTCTAAATACCCCAGACACTTCTGGAACCTCTCAGGGCCTTTCTATATGACCCCAGGCCCTTGTAATGCCACTCAGGGCCTTTCTAAAGGCCGCGAGACCCTTATAATCCCCCTGAGGGCCATTAAAAAGGCCCCCAGACCCTTATGGACCCCCTCAGGACGCTTCTAATAGCCCCCAGACCCTTCTAGAGCCCCTCAGGGCCTTTCTAAAGGCCTCCACACCCTTCTAATGACCCTCAAGACCCATGTAAAGGCCCCTAGACCCTTCTAGATTGCCTCAGGACCCATCTAAAAGCCCCCAGACCCTTCTAATGCCTTTCAGGACCCTTATGAAGGCCACAAGACCCTTCTAATGCCCCTCAGGACCTTTCTAAAGGCCCTCAGACCCTTCTAATGCACCTCAGGGTATTTATAAAGGTTCCCAGACCCTTCTAGAGCCCGTCAGGACCCTTATAAAGGCCCCCAGACCCTTATAGAGCCCCTCAGGACACTTCTAAATCCCGCAGACCATTCTAATGCCCCTCAGGGCATTTATAAAGGTTCCCAGACCCTTCTAGAGCCCGTCAGGACACTTCTAAAGGCCTGCAGACCATTCTAATGACCGTCAGGGCCTTTCTAAAGGTCCACAGACCATTCTACTGCCCCTCAGGAGCATTCTAAAGGCCCCCGGACCCTTCTAATGCCCCACAGGGCCTTTCTAAAGGTCCCCAGACCCTTCTAGAGCCCCTGAAGACCCTTCTAAAGGCCCCCAGACCCTTATAGAGCCCCTCAGGACCCTTCTAAAGGCCCCCAGACCCTTCTAATGCCCCACAGAGCCTTTCTAAAGGTCCCCAGACCCTTCTAGAGCCCCTGAAGACCCTTCTAAAGGCCCCCAGACCCTTCTAGAGCCCCTCAAGACCCTTCTAAAGGACCCCAGACCCATATAGAGCCCCTCAGGACCATTCTAAAGGCCCCCAGACCTTTCTAATGCCCCACAGGTCCTTTCTAAAGGTCCCCATACCCTTCTAATGCCCCTCAGGTCGATTCTAAAGGCACCCAGACCCTTCTAATGCAACTCAGGGCCTTTCTAAAGGCCGCGAGACCCTTATAATCCCCCTGAGGGCCTTTAAAAAGGCCCCCAGACCCTTCTGGACCCCCTCAGGATGCTTCTAATATCCCCCAGACCCTTCTAGAGCCCCTCAGGGCTTTTCTAAAAGCCTCCACACCCTTCTAATTACATTCAAGACCCATGTAAAGGCCCCCAGACCCTTCTAGATTGCTTCAGGACCCATCTAAAAGCCCCCAGACCCTTCTAATGCCTTTCAGGGCCTTTCTAAAGGCCTCCACACCCTTCTAATGACCCTCAAGACCCATGTAAAGGCCCCTAGACCCTTCTAGATTGCCTCAGGGTCATCTAAAAGCCCCCAGACCCTTCTAATGCCTTTCAGGACCCTTATGAAGGCCACAAGACCCTTCTAATGCCCCTCAGGACCTTTCTAAAGGCCCTCAGACCCTTCTAGAGCCCGTCAGGACCCTTATAAAGGTACCCAGACCCTTCTACTGCCCCTCAGGAGCATTCTAAAGGCCCCCAGACCCTTCTAATGCCCCACAGGGCCTTTCTAATGGTCCCCAGACCCTTCTAAAGCCCCTGAAGACCCTTCTAAAGGCCCCCAGACCCTTATAGAGCCCCTCAGGACCCTTCTAAAGTCCCCCAGACCCTGCTAATTCCCCTCAGGGCTTTTATAAGGGCACCCTGACCCTTCTAATGCCCGTAAGGACCCTTATAAAGGCACCCAGACCCTTCTAGAGCCTTTCAGGACAGTTTTAAATGCCTCCAGACCCTTCGAGACCCCCTCAGGACCATTCTAAAGGCCCCCAGACCCTTCTAATGCCCCTCAGGGCCTTTCTATATGACCCCAGGCCCTTGAAATGCCACTCAGGGCCTTTCTAAAGGCCGCGAGACCCTTATAATCCCCCTGAGGGCCTTTAAAAAGGCCCCCAGACCCTTCTGGACCCACACAGGACGCTTCTATTAGCCCCCAGACCCTTCTAGAGCCCCTCAGGGCCTTTCTAAAGGCCTCCACACCCTTCTAATGACCCTCAAGACCCATGTAAAGGCCCCTAGACCCTTCTAGATTGCCTCAGGACCCATCTAAAAGCCCCCAGACCCTTCTAATGCCTTTCAGGACCCTTATCAAGGCCACAAGACGCTTCTACTGCCCCTCAGGAGCATTCTAAAGGCCCCCAGACCCTTCTAATGCCCCACAGGTCCTTTCTAAAGGTCCCCAGACCCTTCTAGAGCCCCTGAAGACCCTTCTAAAGGCCCCAAGACCCTTATAGAGCCCTTCAGGGCCTTTCTAAAGGCCTCCACACCATTCTAATGACCCTCAAGACCCATTTAAAGGCCCCCAGACCCTTCTAGATTGCCTCAGGACCCATCTAAAAGAACCCAGACCCTTCTAATGCCTTTCAGGTCATTTCTAAAGGCCTCCACACCCTTCTAATGACCCTCAAGACCCATGTAAAGGCCCCAAGACCATTCTAGATTGCCTCAGGACCCATCTAAAAGCCCCCAGAGCCTTCTAATGCCTTTCAGGACCCTTATCAAGGCCACAAGACCATTCTAATGCCCCTCAGGGCATTTATAAAGGTTCCCAGACCCTTCTAGAGCCCGTCAGGACCCTTATAAAGGTCCCCAGACCATTCTACTGCCCCTCAGGAGCATTCTAAAGGCACCCAGACCCTTCTAATGCCCCACAGGGCCTTTCTAAAGGTCCCCAGACCCTTCTAGAGCCCCTGAAGACCCTTCTAAAGACCCCAGACCCTTATAGAGCCCCTCAGGACCCTTCTAAAGGCCCACAGACCCTTCTAATTCCCCTCAGGGCTTTTATAAGGGCACCCAGACCATTCTAATGCCCCTCAGGACCCTTATAAAGGCACCCAGACCCTTCTAGAGCCTCTCAGGACAGTTTTAAATGCCTCCAGACCTTTCTAGACCCCCTCAGGACCATTCTAAAGGCCCCCAGACCCTTCTAATGCCCCTCAGGACCCTTCTAAAGGCCCCCAGACCCTTCTAATGCCCCTCAGGGCCTTTCTAAAGGCCCCCATACCCTTCTAATGCCCCTCAGGTCATTTCTAAAGGCTCCCAGACCCTTCTAATGCTTTTCAGGGCCTTTCTAAAGGCCTCCACACCCTTCTAATGACACTCAAGACCCATGTAAAGGCCCCTAGACCCTTCTAGGTTGCCTCAGGACCCATCTAAAAGCTCCCAGACCCTTCTAATGCCTTTCAGGACCCTTATGAAGGCCACAAGTCCCTTCTAATGCCCCTCAGGACCTTTCTAAAGGCCCTCAGACCCTTCTAGAGCCCCTCAGGACCCTTATAAAGGTCCCCAGACCCTTCTAGAGCCCGTCAGGACCCTTATAAAGGTCCCCAGACCATTCTACTGCCCCTCAGGAGCATTCTAAAGGCCCCCAGACCCTTCTAATGCCCCACAGGGCCTTTCTAAAGGTCCCCAGACCCCTCTAGAGCCCCTGAAGACCCTTCTAAAGGCCCACAGACCCTTATAGAGCCCCTCAGGACCCTTCTAAAGTCCCCCAGACCCTGCTAATTCCCCTCAGGCCTTTTATAAGGGCACCCAGACCCTTCTAATGCCCCTCAGGACCCTTATAAAGGCACCCAGACCCTTCTAGAGCCTCTCAGGACTGTTTTAAATGCCTCCAGACCCTTCTAGACCCCCTCAGGACCATTCTAAAGGCCCCCAGACCCTTCTAATGCCCCTCAGGGCCTTTCTAAAGTACCCCAGACACTTCTAGAACCTCTCAGGGCCTATCTATATGACCCCAGGCCCTTGTAATGCCACTCAGGGCCTTTCTAAAAGCCACGAGACCCTTATAATTCCCCTTGACGGCCTTTAAAAAGTCCCCCAGACCCTTCTGGACCCTCTCAGAACGTTTCTAATAGCCCCCAGACCATTCTAGAGCCCCTCAGGGCCTTTCTAAAGGCCTCCACACCCTTCTAATGACCCTCAAGACCCATGTAAAGGCCCCCAGACCCTTCTAGATTGCCTCAGGACCCATCTAAAATCCCCCAGACCCTTCTAATGCCTTTCAGGGCCTTTCTAAAGGCCTCCACACCCTTCTAATGACCATCAAGACCCATGTAAAGGCCCCTAGACCCTTCTAGATTGCCTCAGGACCCAACTAAAAGCCCTCAGACCCTTCTAATGCCTTTCAGGACCCTTATGAAGGCCACCAGACCCTTCTAATGCCCCTGAGGACCTTTCTAAAGGCCCTCAGACCCTTCTAATGCCCCTCAGGGCATTTATAAAGGTTCCCAGACCCTTCTAGAGCCCGTCAGGACACTTATAAAGGTCCCCAGACCCTTCTACTGCCCCTCAGGAGCATTCTAAAGGACCTCAGACCCTTCTAATGCCCCACAGGGCCTTTCTAAAGGTCCCCAGACCATTCTAGAGCCCCTGAAGACCCTTCTAAAGGCCCCCAGACCCTTCTAATGCCCCACAGGGCCTTTCTAAAGGTCCCCAGACCCATCTAGAGCCCCTGAAGAACTTTCTAAAAGCCCCCAGACCCTTCTAGAGCCCCTCAGGGCCATTCTAAAGGCCTCCACAACCTTCTAATGACCCTCAAGACCCATGTAAAGGCCCCCAGACCCTTCCAGATTGCCTCAGGACCCATCTAAAAGCCGCCAGACCCTTCTAATGCCTTTCAGGACCCTTATCAAGGCCACAAGACCCTTGTAATGCCCCTCAGGACCTTTCTAAAGGCCCTCAGACCCTTCTAATGCCATTCAGGGCATTTATAAAGGTCCCCAGACCCTTCTACTGCCCCTCAGGAGCATTCTAAAGGCCCCCAGACCCTTCTAATGCCCCACAGGGCCTTTCTAAAGGTCCCCAGACCCTTCTAGAGCCCCTGAAGACCCTTCTAAAGGCCCCCAGACCCTTATAGAGCCCCTCAGGACCCTTCTAAAGTCACCCAGACCCTTCTAGAGCCTCTCAGGACAGTTTTAAATGCCTCCAGACCCTTCTAGACCCCCTCAGGACCATTCTAAAGGCCCCCAGACCCTTCTAATGCCCCTCAGGGCCTTTCTAAAGGTCCCCATACCCTTCTAATGCCCCTCAGGTCATTTCTAAAGGCCCCCAGACCATTCTGGACCCCCTCAGGACGCTTCTAATAGCCCCCAGACCCTTCTAGAGCCCCTCAGGGCCTTTCTAAAGGCCTCCACACCCTTCTAATGACCCTCAAGACCCATGTAAAGGCCCCCAGACCCTTCTAGATTGCCTCAGGACCCATCTAAAAGCCCCCAGACCCTTCTAATGCCTTTCAGAGCCTTTCTAAAGGCCTCCACACCCTTCTAATGACCCTCAAGACCCATGTAAAGGCCCCTAGACCCTTCTAGATTGCCTCAGGACCCATCTAAAAGCCCCTAGACCCTTCTAATGCCTTTCAGGACCCTTATGAAGGCCACAAGACCCTTCTAATGCCCCTCAGGACCTTTCTAAAGGCCCTCAGACCCTTCTAATGCCCCTCAGGGCATTTATAAAGGTTCCCAGACCATTCTAGAGCCGCTCAGGACACTTCTAAATCCCGCAGACCATTCTAATGCCCGTCAGGTCCTTTCTAAAGGTCCCCAGACCCTTCTACTGCCCCTCAGGAGCATTCTAAAGGCCCCCAGACCCTTCTAATGCCCCACAGGGCCTTTCTAAAGGTCCCCAGACCCTTCTAGAGCCCCTCAAGACCCTTCTAAAGGCCCCCAGACCCTTATAGAGCCCTTCAGGACCCTTCTAAAGGACCCCAGACCCTGCTAATTCCACTCAGGGCTTTCATAAGGGCACCCAGACCCTTCTAATGCCCCTCAGGACCCTTATAAAGGCACCCAGACCCTTCTAGAGCCTCTCAGGACAGTTTTAAATGCCTCCAGACCCTTCTAGACCCCCTCAGGACCATTCTAAAGGCCCCCACACCCTTCTAATGCCCCACATGGCCTTTCTAAATGCCCCCATACCCTTCTAATGCCCCTCAGGTCATTTCTAAAGGCACCCAGACCCTTCTAATGCCACTCAGGGCCTTTCTAATGGCCGCGAGACCCTTATAATCCCCCTGAGGGCCTTTAAAAAGGCCCCCAGACCCTTCTGGACCCCCTCAGGACGCTTGTAATAGCCCCCAGACCCTTCTAGAGCCCCTCAGGGCCTTTCTAAAGGCCTCCACACCCTTCTAAGGACACTCAAGACCCATGTAAAGGCCCCCAGACCCTTCTAGATTGCATCAGGACCCATCTAAAAGCCCCCAGACCCTTCTAATGCCTTTCAGGGCCTTTCTAAAGGCCTCCACACCCTTCTAATGACCCTCAAGACCCATGTAAAGGCCCCTAGACCCTTCTAGATTGCCTCAGGACCCATCTAAAAGCCCCAGACCCTTCTAATGCCTTTCAGGACCCTTATGAAGGCCACAAGACCCTTGTAATGCCCCTCAGGACCTTTCTAAAGGCCCTCAGACCCTTCTAATGCCCCTCAGGGCATTTATAAAGGTCCCCAGACCCTTCTACTGCCCCTCAGGAGCATTCTAAAGGCCCCCAGACCCTTCTAATGCCCCACAGGGCCTTTCTAAAGGTCCCCAGACCCTTCTAGAGCCCCAGAAGACCCTTCTAAAGGCCCCCAGACCCTTATAGAGCCCCTCAGGACCCTTCTAAAGGCCCCCAGACCCTGCTAATTCCCCTCAGGGCTTTCATAAGGGCACCCAGACCCTTCTAATGCCCCTCAGGACCCTTATAAAGTCACCCAGACCCTTCTAGAGCCTCTCAGGACAGTTTTAAATGCCTCCAGACCCTTCTAGACCCCCTCAGGACCATTCTAAAGGCCCCCAGACCCTTCTAATGCCCCTCAGGGCCTTTCTAAAGGTCCCCATACCCTTCTAATGCCCCTCAGGTCATTTCTAAAGGCCCCCAGACCATTCTGGACCCCCTCAGGACGCTCCTAATAGACCCCAGACCCTTCTAGAGCCCCTCAGGGCCTTTCTAAAGGCCTCCACACCCTTCTAATGACACTGAAGACCCATGTAAAGGCCCCCAGACCCTTCTAGATTGCCTCAGGACCCATCTAAAAGCCCCCAGACCCTTCTAATGCCTTTCAGAGCCTTTCTAAAGGCCTCCACACCCTTCTAATGACCTTCAAGACCCATGTAAAGGCCCCTAGACCCTTCTAGATTGCCTCAGGACCCATCTAAAAGCCCCCAGACCCTTCTAATGCCTTTCAGGACCCTTATGAAGGCCACAAGACCCTTCTAATGCCCCTCAGGACCTTTCTAAAGGCCCTCAGACCCTTCTAATGCCCCTCAGGGCATTTATAAAGGTTCCCAGACCATTCTAGAGCCCCTCAGGACACTTTTAAATCCCGCAGACCATTCTAATGCCCGTCAGGTCCTTTCTAAAGGTCTCCAGACCCTTCTACTGCCTCTCAGGAGCATTCTAAAGGCCCCCAGACCCTTCTAATGCCCCACAGGGCCTTTCTAAAGGTCCCCAGACCCTTCTAGAGCCCCTGAAGACCCTTCTAAAGGCCCCCAGACCCTTATAGAGCCCCTCAGGACCCTTCTAAAGGCCCCCAGACCCTGCTAATTCCCCTCAGGGCTTTCATAAGTGCACCCGGACCCTTCTAATGCCCCTCAGGACCCTTATAAAGGCACCCAGACTCTTCTAGAGCCTCTCAGGACAGTTTTAAATGCCTCCAGACCCTTCTAGATCCTCTCAGGACCATTTTAAAGGCCCCCAGACCCTTCTAATGCCCATCAGGGCCTTTCTAAAGGCCCCCATACCCTTCTAATGCCCCTCAGGTCATTTCTAAAGGCCCCCAGACCCTTCTACACCCCCTCAGGACGCTTCTAATAGCACCCAGACCCTTCTAGTGCCCCTCAGGGCCTTTCTAAAGGCATCCACACCTTTCTAATGACCCTCAAGACCCATGTAAAGGCCCCCAGACCCTTCTAGATTGCCTCAGGACCCATCTAAAAGCCCCCAGACCCTTCTAATGCCTTTCAGGACCCTTATCAAGGCAACAAGACCCTTCTAATGCCCCTCAGGACCTTTCTAAAGGCCCTCAGACCCTTCTAATGCCCCACAGGGCCTTTCTAAAGGTCCCCAGACCCTTCTAGAGCCCCAGAAGACCCTTCTAAAGGCCCCCAGACCCTTATAGAGCCCCTCAGGACCCTTCTAAAGGCCCCCAGACCCTGCTAATTCCCCTCAGGGCTTTTATAAGGGCACCCAGACCCTTCTAATGCCCCTCAGGACCCTTATAAAGGCACCCAGACCCTTCTAGAGCCTCTCAGGACAGTTTTAAATGCCTCCAGACACTTCTAGACCCCCTCAGGACCATTCTAAAGGCCCCCAGACCCTTCTAATGCCCCTCAGGGCCTTTCTAAAGTACCCCAGACACTTCTAGAACCTCTCAGGGCCTTTATATATGACCCCAGACCATTGTAATGCCACTCAGGGCCTTTCTAAAGGCCGCGAGACCCTTATAATTCCCCTTGAGGGCCTTTAAAAAGGACCCCAGACCATTCTGGACCCCCTCAGGACGCTTCTAATAGCCCCCAGACCCTTCTAGAGCCCCTCAGGGCCTTTCTAAAGGCCTCCACACCCTTCTAATGACCCTCAAGACCCATGTAAAGGCCACCAGACCCTTCTAGATTGCCTAAGGACCCATCTAATAGCCCCCAGACCCTTCTAATGCCTTTCAGGGCCTTTCTAAAGGCCTCCGCACCCTTCTAATGACCCACAAGACCCATGTAAAGGCCCCTAGACCCTTCTAGATTGCCTCAGGACCCATCTAAAAGCCCCCAGACCCTTCTAATGCCTTTCAGGACCCTTATGAAGGCCACAAGACCCTTCTAATGCCCCTCAGGACCTTTCTAAAGGCCCTCAGACCCTTCTAATGCCCCTCAGGGCATTTATAAAGGTTCCCAGACCCTTCTAGAGCCCGTCAGGACCCTTATAAAGGACCCCAGACCATTCTAGAGCCCCTCAGGACGCTTCTAATAGCCCCCAGACCCTTCTAGAGCCCCTCAGGGCCTTTCTAAAGGCCTCCACACCCTTCTAATGACCCTCAAGACCCATGTAAAGGCCCCCAGACCCTTCTAGATTGCATCAGGACCCATCTAAAAGCCCCCAGACCCTTCTAATGCCTTTCAGGGCCTTTCTAAAGGCGTCCACACCCTTCTAATGACCCTCAAGACCCATGTAAAGGCCCCTAGACCCTTCTAGATTGCCTCAGGACCCATCTAAAAGCCCCAGACCCTTCTAATGCCTTTCAGGACCCTTATGAAGGCCACAAGACTCTTCTAATGCCCCTCAGGACCTTTATAAAGGCCCTCAGACCCTTCTAATGCCACTCAGGGCATTTATAAAGGTCCCCAGACCCTTCTACTGCCCCTCAGGAGCATTCTAAAGGCCCCCAGACCCTTCTAATGCCCCACAGGGCCTTTCTAAAGGTCCCCAGACCCATCTAGAGCCCCTGAAGAACTTTCTAAAAGCCCCCAGACCCTTCTAGAGCCCCTCAGGGCCTTTCTAAAGGCCTCCACAACCTTCTAATGACCCTCAAGACCCATGTAAAGGCCCCCAGACCCTTCTAGATTGCCTCAGGACCCATCTAAAAGCCCCCAGACCCTTCTAATGCCTTTCAGGACCCTTATGAAGGCCACAAGACCCTTGTAATGCCCCTCAGGACCTTTCTAAAGGCCCTCAGACCCTTCTAATGCCCCTCAGGGCATTTATAAAGGTCCCCAGACCCTTCTACTGCCCCTCAGGAGCATTCTAAAGGCCCCCAGACCCTTCTAATGCCCCACAGGGCCTTTCTAAAGGTCCCCAGACCCTTCTAGAGCCCCTGAAGACCCTTCTAAAGGCCCCCAGACCCTTATAGAGCCCCTCAGGACCCTTCTAAAGGCCCCCAGACCCTGCTAATTCCCCTCAGGGCTTTCATAAGGGCACCCAGACCCTTCTAATGCCCCTCAGGACCCTTATAAAGTCACCCAGACCCTTCTAGAGCCTCTCAGGACAGTTTTAAATGCCTCCAGACCCTTCTAGACCCCCTCAGGACCATTCTAAAGGCCCCCAGACCCTTCTAATGCCCCTCAGGGCCTTTCTAAAGGCCTCCACACCCTTCTAATGACCCTGAAGACCCATGTAAAGGCCCCTAGACCCTTCTAGATTGCCTCAGGACCCATCTAAAAGCCCCCAGACCCTTCTAATGCCTTTCAGGACCCTTATGAAGGCCACAAGACCCTTCTAATGCCCCTCAGGACCTTTCTAAAGGCCCTCAGACCCTTCTAATGCCCCTCAGGGCATTTATAAAGGTTCCCAGACCATTCTAGAGCCCTTCAGGACACTTTTAAATCCCGCAGACCATTCTAATGCCCGTCAGGTCCTTTCTAAAGGTCTCCAGACCCTTCTACTGCCTCTCAGGAGCATTCTAAAGGCCCCCAGACCCTTCTAATGCCCCACAGGGCCTTTCTAAAGGTCCCCAGACCCTTCTAGAGCCCCTGAAGACCCTTCTAAAGGCCCCCAGACCCTTATAGAGCCCCTCAGGACCCTTCTAAAGGCCCCCAGACCCTGCTAATTCCCCTCAGGGCTTTCATAAGGGCACCCAGACCCTTCTAATGCCCCTCAGGACCCTTATAAAGGCACCCAGACTCTTCTAGAGCCTCTCAGGACAGTTTTAAATGCCTCCAGACCCTTCTAGATCCTCTCAGGACCATTTTAAAGGCCCCCAGACCCTTCTAATGCCCATCAGGGCCTTTCTAAAGGCCCCCATACCCTTCTAATGCCCCTCAGGTCATTTCTAAAGGCCCCCAGACCCTTCTACACCCCCTCAGGACGCTTCTAATAGCCCCCAGACCCTTCTAGTGCCCCTCAGGGCCTTTCTAAAGGCATCCACACCTTTCTAATGACCCTCAAGACCCATGTAAAGGCCCCCAGACCCTTCTAGATTGCCTCAGGACCCATCTAAAAGCCCCCAGACCCTTCTAATGCCTTTCAGGACCCTTATCAAGGCAACAAGACCCTTCTAATGCCCCTCAGGACCTTTCTAAAGGCCCTCAGACCCTTCTAATGCCCCTCAGGGCATTTATAAAGGCCCCCAGACCATTCTAGAGCCCCTCAGGACACTTCTAAATCACGCAGACCATTCTAATGCCCGTCAGGGCCTTTCTAAAGATCCCCAGACCCTTCTACTGCCCCTCAGGAGCATTCTAAAGGCCCCCAGACCCTTCTAATGCCCATCAGGGCCTTTCTAAAGGCCCCCATACCCTTCTAATGCCCCTCAGGTCATTTCTAAAGGCCCCCAGACCCTTCTACACCCCCTCAGGACGCTTCTAATAGCCCCCAGACCCTTCTAGTGCCCCTCAGGGCCTTTCTAAAGGCATCCACACCCTTCTAATGACCCTCAAGACCCATGTAAAGGCCCCCAGACCCTTCTAGATTGCCTCAGGATCCATCTAAAAGCCCCCAGACCCTTCTAATGCCTTTCAGGGCCTTTCTAAAGGCCTCCACACCCTTCTAATGACCCTCAAGACCCATGTAAAGGCCCCTAGACCCTTCTAGACTGCCTCAGGACCCATCTAAAAGCCCCCAGACCCTTCTAATGCCTTTCAGGACCCTTATGAAGGCCACAAGACCCTTCTAATGCCCCTCAGGACCTTTCAAAGGCCCTCAGACCCTTCTATAGCCCGTCAGGACCCTTATAAAGGTCCCCAGACCCTTCTAGAGCCCGTCAGGACCCTTATAAAGGTCCCCAGACCCTTCTACTGCCCCTCAGGAGCATTCTAAAGGCCCCCAGACCCTTCTAATGCCCCACAGGGCCTTTCTAAAGGTCACCAGACCCCTCTAGAGCACCTGAAGACCCTTCTAAAGGCCCCCAGACCCTTATAGAGCCCCTCAGGACCCTTCTAAAGTCCCCCAGACCCTGCTAATTCCCTTCAGGGCTATTATAAGGGCACCCAGACCCTTCTAATGCCCCTCAGGACCCTTATAAAGGCACCCAGACCCTTCTAGAGCCTCTCAGGACAGTTTTAAATGCCTCCAGACACTTCTAGACCCCCTCAGGACCATTCTAAAGGCCCCCAGACCCTTCTAATGCCCCTCAGGGCCTTTCTAAAGTACCCCAGACACTTCTAGAACCTCTCAGGGCCTTTATATATGACCCCAGACCATTGTAATGCCACTCAGGGCCTTTCTAAAGGCCGCGAGACCCTTATAATTCCCCTTGAGGGCCTTTAAAAAGGACCCCAGACCATTCTGGACCCCCTCAGGACGCTTCTAATAGCCCCCAGACCCTTCTAGAGCCCCTCAGGGCCTTTCTAAAGGCCTCCACACCCTTCTAATGACCCTCAAGACCCATGTAAAGGCCCCTAGACCCTTCTAGATTGCCTCAGGACCCATCTAAAAGCCCCCAGACCCTTCTAATGCCTTTCAGGACCCTTATGAAGGCCACAAGACCCTTCTAATGCCCCTCAGGACCTTTCTAAAGGCCCTCAGACCCTTCTAATGCCCTTCAGGGCATTTATAAAGGTTCCCAGACCCTTCTAGAGCCCGTCAGGACCCTTATAAAGGACCCCAGACCATTCTAGAGCCCCTCAGGACACTTCTAAAGGCCTGCAGACCATTCTAATGCCCATCAGGGCCTTATAAAGGTCCCCAGACCCTTCTATTGCCCCTCAGGAGCATTCTAAAGGCCCCAAGACACTTCTAATGCCCCACAAGTCCATTCTAAATGTCCCGAGACCCTTCTAGAGCCCTTGAAGACCCTTCTAAAGGCCCCCAGACCCTTATAGAGCCCCTCAGGACCCTTCTAAAGTCCCCCAGACCTTGCTAATTCCTCTCAGGGCTTTTATAAGGGCACCCAGACCGTTCTAATGCCCCTCAGGACCCTTATAAAGGCACCCAGACCCTTCTAGAGCCTCTCAGGACAATTTTAAAGGCCTCCAGATCCTTCTAGACCCGCTCACGACCATTCTAAAGGCCCCCAGACCCTTCTAATTCCCCTCAGGGCCTTTCTAAAGGCACCCAGACCCTTCTAATGCCACTCAGGGCCTTTCTAAAGTACCCCAGACACTTCTAGAACCTCTCAGGGCCTTTATATATGACCCCAGACCATTGTAATGCCACTCAGGGCCTTTCTAAAGGCCGCGAGACCCTTATAATCCCCCTGAGGGCCTTTAAAAAGGACCCCAGACCATTCTGGACCCCCTCAGGACGCTTCTAATAGCCCCCAGACCCTTCTAGAGCACCTCAGGGCCTTTCTAAAGGCCTCCACACCCTTCTAATGACCCTCAAGACCCATGTAAAGGCCACCAGACCCTTCTAGATTGCCTGAGGACCCATCAAAAAGCCCCCAGACCCTTCTAATGCCTTTCAGGACCCTTATCAAGGCCACAAGACCCTTCTAATGCCCCTCAGGACCTTTCTAAAGGCCCTCAGACCGTTCTAATGCCCATCAGGGCCTTTCTAAAGTACCCCAGACACTTCTAGAACCTCTCAGGGCCTTTATATATGGCCCCAGGCCCTTGTAATGCCTCTCAGGGCCTTTCTAAAGGCCGCGAGACCCTTATAATCCCCCTGAGGGCCTTTAAAAAGGACCCCAGACCCTTCTGGACCCCCTCAGGACGCTTCTAATAGCCCCCAGACCCTTCTAGAGCCCATCAGGGCCTTTCTAAAGGCCTCCACACCCTTCTAAGGACACTCAAGACCCATGTAAAGGCCCCGAGACCCTTCTAGATTGCCTCAGGACCCATCTAATAGCCGCCAGACCCTTCTAATGCCTTTCAGGGCCTTTCTAAAGGTTTCCATACCCTTCTAATGACCCTCAAGACCCATGTAAAGGCCCCTAGACCCTTCTAGATTGCCTCAGGACCCATCTAAAAGCCCCCAGAGCCTTCTAATGCCTTTCAGGACCCTTATGAAGGCCACAAGACCCTTCTAATGCCCCTCAGGACCTTTCTAAAGGCCCTCAGACCCTTCTAATGCCCCTCAGGGCATTTATAAAGGTTCCCAGACCATTCTAGAGCCCGTCAGGACACATATAAATGTCCACAGACCGTTATACTGTCCCTCAGGAGCATCCTAAAGGCCCCCAGACCCTTCTAATGCCACACAGGGCCTTTCTAAAGGTCCCCAGACCCTTCTAGAGCCCCTGAAGACCCTTCTAAAGGCCCCCAGACCCTTATAGAGCTCCTCAGGACCCTTCTAAAGTCCCCCAGACCCTGCTAATTACCCTCAGGGCTTTCATAAGGACACCCAGACCCTTCTAATGCCCCTCAGGACCCTTATAAAGGCACCCAGACCCTTCTAGAGCCTCTCAGGACAGTTTTAAATGCCTCCACACCCTTCTAGACCCCCTCAGGACCATTCTAAAGGCCCCCAGACCCTTCTAATGCCCCTCAGGGCCTTTCTAAAGGCCCCCATACCCTTCTAATGCCCCTCAGGTCATTTCTAAAGGCACCCAGACCCTTCTAATGCCACTCAGGGCCTTTCTAAAGGCCGCGAGACCCTTATAATCCCCCTGAGGGCCTTTAAAAAGTCCCCCAGACCATTCTGGACCCCCTCAGGACTCTTCTAATAGCCCCCAGACCCTTCTAGAGCCCCTCAGGGCCTTTCTAAAGGCCCCCATACCCTTCTAATGCCCCTCAGGTCATTTCTAAAGGCTCCCAGACATTTCTAGACCCCCTCAGGACGCTTCTAATAGCCCCCAGACCCTTCTAGTGCCCCTCAGGGCCTTTCTAAAGGCCTCCACACCCTTCTAATGACACTCAAGACCCATGTAAAGGCCCCCAGACCCTTCTAGATTGCCTGAGGACCCATCTAAAAGCCCCCAGACCCTTCTAATGCCTTTCAGGACCCTTATCAAGGCCACAAGACCCTTCTAATGCCACTCAGGGCATTTATAAAGGTTCCCAGACCCTTCTAGAGCCCGTCAGGACACTTATATTGGCCCCCAGACCATTCCAGAGCCCCTCAGGACACTTCTAAATCCCGCAGACCATTCTAATGCTCATCAGGGCCTTTCTAAAGGCCCCCATACCCTTCTAATGCCCCTCAGGTCATTTCTAAAGGCTCCCAGACCCTTCTAGACCCCCTAAGGACACTTCTAATAGCCCCCAGACCCTTCTAGTGCCCCTCAGGAGAATTCTAAAGGCCCCCAGACCCTGCTAATGCCCCACAGGGCCTTTCTAAAGGACCCCAGACCTCTCTAGAACCCCTGAAGACCCTTCTAAAGGCCCCCAGACCCTTATAGAGCTCCTCAGGACCCTTCTAAAGTCCCCCAGACCCTGCTAATTCCCCTCAGGGCTTTTATAAGGGCACCCAGACCCTTCTAATGCCCCTCAGGACCCTTATAAAGGCACCCAGACCCTTCTAGAGCCTCTCAGGACAGTTTTAAATGCCTCCAGACCCTTCTAGACCCCCTCAGGACCATTCTAAAGGCCCCCAGACCCTTCTAATGCCCCTCAGGGCCTTTCTAAAGTACCCCAGACACTTCTAGAATTTCTCAGGGCCTTTCTATATGACCCCAGGCCCTTGTAATGCTACTCAGGGCCTTTCTAAAGGCCGCGAGACCCTTATAATCCCCCTGACGGCCTTTAAAAAGGCCCTCAGACCCTTCTGGACCCCCTCAGGACGCTTCTAATAGCCCCCAGACCCTTCTAGAGCTCCTCAGGGCCTTTCTAAAGGCCTCCACACCCTTCTAATGACCCCCAAGACCCATGTAAAGGCCTCTAGACCATTCTAGATTGCCTTAGGACCCATCTAAAAGCCCCCAGACCCTTCTAATGCCTTTCAGGACCATTATGAAGGCCACAAGACCCTTCTAATGCCCCTCAGGACCTTTCTAAAGGCCCTCAGACCCTTCTAATGCCCCTCAGGGCATTTATAAAGGTTCCCAGACCCTTCTAGAGCCCGTCAGGACCCTTTTAAAGGCACCCAGACCATTCTAGAGCCTCTCAGGACATTTCTAAAGGCCCGCAGACCATTCTAATGCCCGTCAGGGCCTTTATAAAGGACCCCAGACCCTTCTACTGCCCCTCAGGAGCATTCTAAAGGCCCCCAGACCCTTCTAATGCCCCACAGGGCCTTTCTAAAGGTCCCCAGACCCTTCTAGAGCCCCTGAAGACCCTTCTAAAGGCCCCCAGACCCTTATAGAGCCCTTCAGGACCCTTCTAAAGTCCCCCAGACCCTGCTAATTCCCCGCAGGGCTTTTATAAGGGCACCCAGACCCTTCTAATGCCCCTCAGGACCCTTATAAAGGCACCCAGACCCTTCTAGAGCCTCTCAGGACAGTTTTAAATGCCTCCAGACCCTTCTAGACCCCCTCAGGACCATTCTAAAGGCCCCCAGACCCTTCTAATGCCCCTCAGGGCCTTTCTAAAGTACCCCAGACACTTCTAGAATTTCTCAGGGCCTTTCTATATGACCCCAGGCCCTTGTAATGCTACTCAGGGCCTTTCTAAAGGCCGCGAGACCCTTATAATCCCCCTGACGGCCTTTAAAAAGGCCCTCAGACCCTTCTGGACCCCCTCAGGACGCTTCTAATAGCCCCCAGACCCTTCTAGAGCTCCTCAGGGCCTTTCTAAAGGCCTCCACACCCTTCTAATGACCCTCAAGACCCATGTAAAGGCCCCTAGACCATTCTAGATTGCCTTAGGACCCATCTAAAAGCCCCCAGACCCTTCTAATGCCTTTCAGGACCATTATGAAGGCCACAAGACCCTTCTAATGCCCCTCAGGACCTTTCTAAAGGCCCTCAGACCCTTCTAATGCCCCTCAGGGCATTTATAAAGGTTCCCAGACCCTTCTAGAGCCCGTCAGGACCCTTTTAAAGGCCCCCAGACCATTCTAGAGCCTCTCAGGACATTTCTAAAGGCCCGCAGACCATTCTAATGCCCGTCAGGGCCTTTATAAAGGACCCCAGACCCTTCTACTGCCCCTCAGGAGCATTCTAAAGGCCCCCAGACCCTTCTAATGCCCCACAGGGCCTTTCTAAAGGTCCCCAGACCCTTCTAGAGCCCCTGAAGACCCTTCTAAAGGCCCCCAGACCCTTATAGAGCCCTTCAGGACCCTTCTAAAGTCCCCCAGACCCTGCTAATTCCCCGCAGGGCTTTTATAAGGGCACCCAGACCCTTCTAATGCCCCTCAGGACCCTTATAAAGGCACCCAGACCCTTCTAGAGCCTCTCAGGACAGTTTTAAATGCCTCCAGACCCTTCTAGACCCCCTCAGGACCATTCTAAAGGCCCCCAGACCCTTCTAATGCCCCTCAGGGCCTTTCTAAAGGCCCCCATACTTTTGTAATGCCCCTCACGTCATTTCTAAAGGCACCCAGACCCTTCTAATGCAACTCAGGGCCTTTCTAAAGGTCGCGAGACCCTTATAATCCCCCTGAGGGCCTTTAAAAATGCCCCCAGACCCTTCTGGACCCCCTCAGGACGCTTCTAATAGACCCCAGACCCTTCTAATGCCTTTCAGGACCCTTATGAAGGCCACAAGACCCTTCTAATTACCCTCAGGACCTTTCTAAAGGCCCTCAGACCCTTCTAATGCCCCTCAGGGCATTTATAAATGTTCCCAGACCCTTCTAGAGCCCGTCAGGACCCTTATAAAGGCCCCCAGACCATTCTAGAGCCCCTCAGGACATTTCTGAAGGCCCGCAGACCATTCTAATGCCCGTCCAGGGCCTTTTTAGAGGTCCTCAGACCCTTCTACTGCCCCTCAGGAACATTCTAAAGGCCCCCAGACCCTTCTAATGCCCCACAGGGCCTTTATAAAGGTCCTCAGACCCTTCTAGAGCCCCTGAAGACCCTTCTAAAGGCCCCAAGACCCTTATAGAGCCCCTCAGGACCCTTCTAAAGTCCCCCAGACCCTGCTAATTCCCCTCAGGGCTTTTATAAAGGCACCCAGACCATTCTAATGCCCCTCAGGACCCTTATAAAGGCACCCAGACCCTTCTAGAGCCTCTCAGGACAGTTTTAAATGCCTCCAGACCCTTCTAGACCCCCTCAGGACCATTCTAAAGGCCCCCAGACCCTTCTAATGCCCCTCAGGGCCTTTCTAAAGGCCTCCACACCCTTCTAATGACCCTCAAGACCCATGTAAAGGCCCCCAGACCCTTCTAGATTGCCTGAGGACCCATCTAAAAGCCCCCAGACCCTTCTAATGCCTTTCAGGACACTTATCAAGGCCACAAGACCCTTCTAATGCCCCTCAGGACCTTTCTAAAGGCCCTCAGACCATTCTAATGCCCCTCAGGGCATTTATAAAGGTTCCCAGACCCTTCTAGAGCCCGTCAGGACACTTATAAAGGCCCCCAGACCATTCTAGAGCCCCTCAGGACACTTCTAAATCCCGCAGACCATTCTAATGCCTGTCAGGGCCTTTATAAATGTCCCCAGACCCTTCTACCGCCCCTCAGGATCATTCTAAAGGCCCCCAGACCCTTCTAATGCCCCACATTGCCTTTCTAAAGGTCCCCAGACCCTTCTAGAGCCCCTGAAGACCCTTCTAAAGGCCCCCAGACCCTTATAGAGCCCCTCAGGACCCTTGTAAAGTCCCCCACACGCAGCTAATTCCCCTCAGGGCTTTTATAAGGGCACCCAGACCCTTCTAATGCCCTTCAGGACCCTTATAAAGGCACCCAGACCCTTCTAGAGCCTCTCAGGACAGTTTTAAATGCCTCCAGACCGTTCTAGACCCACTCAGGACCATTCTAAAGGCCCCCAGACCCTTCTAATGCCAATCAGGGCCTTTCTAAAGGCCCCCATACCCTTCTAATGCCCCTCAGGTCATTTCTAAAGGCCCCCAGACCCTTCTAGACCCCCTCGGGACGCTTCTAATAGCACCTTGACCCTTCTAGTGCCACTCAGGGCCTTTCTAAAGGCCTCCACACCCTTCTAATGACCCTCAAGACCCATGTAAAGGCCCCCAGACCCTTCTAGATTGCCTCAGGACCCATCTAAAAGCACCCAGACCCTTCTAATGCCTTTCAGGGCCTTTCTAAAGGCCTCCACACCCTTCTAATGACCCTCAAGACCCATGTAAAGGCCCCTAGACCCTTCTAGATTGCCTCAGGACCCATCTAAAAGCCCCCAGACCCTTCCAATGCCTTTCAGGACCCTTATGAAGGCCACAAGACCCTTCTAATGCCCCTCAGGACCATTCTAAAGGCCCTCAGACCCTTCTAGAGCCCGTCAGGACCCTTATAAAGGTCCCCAGACCCTTCTACTGCCCCTCAGGAGCATTCTAAAGGCCCCCAGACCCTTCTAATGCCCCACAGGGCCTTTCTAAAGGTCCCCAGACCCTTATAGAGCCCCTGAAGACCCTTCTAAAGGCCCCCTGACCCTTATAGAGCCCCTCAGGACCCTTCTAAAGTCCCCTAGACCCTGCTAATTCCCCTCAGGGCTTTTATAAGGGCACCCAGACCATTCTAATGCCCCTCAGGACCCTTATAAAGGCACCCAGACCCTTCTAGAGCCTCTCAGGACAGTTTTAAATGCCTCAAGACCCTTCTAGACCCCCTCAGGACCATTCTAAAGGCCCCCAGACGCTTCTAATGCCCCTCAGGGCCTTTCTAAAGTACCCCAGACACTTCTAGAACCTCTCAGGGCCTTTCTATATGACACTAGACCCTTGTAATGCCACTCAGGGCCTTTCTAAAGGCCGCAAGACCCTTATAATCCCCCTGAGGGCCTTTAAAAAGGCCCCCAGACCCTTCTGGACCCCTTCAGGACGCTTCTAATAGCCCCCAGACCCTTCTAGAGCCCCTCAGGGCCTTTCTAAAGGCCTCCACACCCTTCTAATGACCCTCAAGACCCATGTAAAGGCCCCCAGACCCTTCTAGATTGCCTAAGATCCCATCTAATAGCCCCAGACCCTTCTAATGCCTTTCAGGGCCTTTCTAAAGGCCTCCACACCCTTCTAATGACCCTCAAGACCCATGTAAAGGCCCCTAGACCCTTCTAGATTGCCTCAGGACCCATCTAAAAGCCCCCAGACCCTTCTAATGCCTTTCAGGACCCTTATGAAGGCCACAAGACCCTTCTAATGACCCTCAGGACCTTTCTAAAGGCCCTCAGACCCTTCTAATGCCCCTCAGGGCATTTATAAAGGTTCCCAGACCCTTCTAGAGCCAGTCAGGACACTTATAAAGGTCCCCAGACCCTTATAGAGCCCCTCAGGAGCATTCTAAAGGTTCCCAGACCCTTCTAATGCCCGACAGGGCCTTTCTAAAGGTCCCCAGACCCTTCTAGAGCCCCTGAAGACCCTTCTAAGGGCCCCCAGACCCTTATAGAGCCCCTCAGGACCCTTCTAAAGTCCCCCAGACCCTGCTAATTCCGCTCAGGGCTTTTATAAGGGCACCCAGACCCTTCTAAAGCCCCTCAGGACCCTTATAAAGGCACCCAGACCCTTCTAGAGCCTCTCAGGACAGTTTTAAATGCCTCCAGACCCTTCTAGAACCCCTCAGGACCATTCTAAAGGCCCCCAGACCCTTCTAATGCCTTTCAGGACCCTTATGAAGGCCACAAGACCCTTCTAATGCCACTCAGGACCTTTCTAAAGGCCCTCAGACCCTTCTAATGCCCCTCAGGGCATTTAGAAAGGTTCCCAGACCATTCTAGAGCCCGTCAGGACCCTTATAAAGGCCCCCAGACCATTCTAGAGCCCCTCAGGACACTTCTAAAGGCCCGCAGACCATTCTAATGCCCGTCAGGACCCTTATAAAGGTCCCCAGACCCTTCTACTGCCCCTCAGGAACATTCTAAAGGCCCCCAGACCCTTCTAATGCCCCACAGGGCCTTTCTAAAGGTCCCCAGACCCTTCTAGAGCCCTTGAAGACCCTTCTAAAGGCCCCCAGACCCTTATAGAGCCCTTCAGGACCCTTCTAAAGTCCCCCAGACCCTGCTAATTCCCCGCAGGGCTTTTATAAGGGAACCCAGACCCTTCTAATGCCCCTCAGGACCCTTATAAAGGCACCCAGACCCTTCTAGAGCCTCTCAGGACAGTTTTAAATGCCTCCAGACGCTTCTAGACCCCCCTCAGGACCATTCTAAAGGCCCCCATACCCTTCTAATGCCCCTCAGGGCCTTTCTAAAGGCCCCCATGCTTTTGTAATGCCCCTCACGTCATTTCTAAAGGCACCCAGACCCTTCTAATGCCACTCAGGGCCTTTCTAAAGGTCGCGAGACCCTTATAATCCTCCTGAGGGCCTTTAAAAAGGCCCCCAGACCCTTCTGGACCCCCTCAGGACGCTTCTAATAGACCCCAGACCCTTCTAGAGCTCCTCAGGGCCCTTCTAAAGGCATCCACACCCTTCTAATGACCCTCAAGACCCATGTAAAGGCCCCCAGACCCTTCTAGATTGCCTCAGGACCCATCTAAAGGCCCCCAGACCCTTCTAATGCCTTTCAGGGCCTTTCTAAAGGCCTCCACACCCTTCTAATGACCCTCAAGACCCATTTAAAGGCCCCTAGACCCTTCTAGATTGCCTCAGGACCCATCTAAAAGCCCCCAGACCCTTCTAATGCCTTTCAGGACCCTTATGAAGGCCACAAGACCCTTCTAATGACCCTCAGGACCTTTCTAAAGGCCCTCAGACCCTTCTAATGCCCCTCAGGGCAGTTATAAAGGTTCCCAGACCCTTTTAGATCCCCTCAGGAGCATTCTAAGGCCCCCAGACCCTTCTAATGCCCCACAGGGCCTTTCTAAAGGTCCCCAGACCCTTCTAGAGCCCCTGAAGACCCTTCTAAATGCCCGCAGACCCTTATAGAGCCCCTCAGGACCCTTCTGAAGTCCCCCAGACCCTGCTAATTCCCCTCAGGGCTTTTATAAGGGCACCCAGACCCTTCTAAAGCCCCTCAGGACCCTTATAAAGGCACCCAGACCCTTCTAGAGCCTCTCAGGACAGTTTTAAATGCCTCCAGACCCTTCTAGACCCCCTCAGGACCATTCTAAAGGCCCCCAGACCCTTCTAATGCCCCTCAGGGCCTTTCTAAAGGCCCCCATACCCTTCTAGAGCCCCTGAAGACCCTTCTAAAGGCCCCCAGACCCTTATAGAGCCCCTCAGGACCCTTCTAAAGTCCTCCAGACCCAGCTAATTCCCCTCAGGGCTTTTATAAGGGCACCCAGACCCTTCTAATGCCCCTCAGGACCCTTATAAAGGCACCCAGACCCTTCTAGAGCCTCTCAGGACAGTTTTAAATGCCTCCAGACCCTTCTAGACCAACTCAGGACCATTCTAAAGGCCCCCAGACCCTTCTAATGCCCCTCAGGGCCTTTCTAAAGGCCCCCATACCCTTCTAATGCCACTCAGGTCATTTCTAAAGGCACCCAGACCCTTCTAGATGGCATCAGGACCCATCAAAACGCCCCCAGACCCTTCTAATGCCTTTCAGGGCCTTTCTAAAGGCCTCCACACCCTTCTAATGACCCTCAAGACCCATGTAAAGGCCCCCAGACCCTTCTAGATTGCCTCAGGACCAATCTAAAAGCCCCCAGACCCTTCCAATGCCTTTCAGGACCCTTATCAAGGCCACAAGACCCTTCTAATGCCCCTCAGGACCTTTCTAAAGGCCCTCAGACCCTTCTAGAGCCCGTCAGGACCATTATAAAGGTCCCCAGACCCTTCTACTGCCCCTCAGGAGCATTCTAAAGGCCCCCAGACCCTTCTAGACCCCCTCAGGACGCTTCTAATAGCCCCCAGACCCTTCTAGTGCCCCTCAGGACCTTTCTAAAGGCCTCCACACCCTTCTAATGACCCTCAAGACCCATGTAAAGGCCCCCAGACCCTTCTAGATTGCCTCAGGACCCATCTAAAAGCCCCCAGACCCTTCTAATGCCCCTCAGGACCCTTCTAAAGGCCCTCAGACCCTTCTAATGCCCCTCAAGACCCATGTAAAGGCCCCTAGACCCTTCTAGATTGCCTCAGGACCCATCTAAAAGCCCCAAGACCCTTCTAATGCCTTTCAGGACCCTTATGAAGGCCACAAGACCCTTCTAATGCCCCTCAGGACCTTTCTAAAGGCCCTCAGACCCTTCTAATGCCCCTCAGGGCATTTATAAAGGTTCCCAGACCCTTCTAGAGCCTGTCAGGACCCTTATAAAGGCCCCCAGACCATTCTAGAGCACCTCAGGACACTTCTAAAGGCCCGCAGACCATTCTAATGCCCGTCAGGGCCTTTATAAAGGTCCCCAGACCCTTCTACTGCCCCTCAGGAGCATTCTAAAGGCCCCCAGACCCTTCTAATGCCCCACAGGGCCTTTCTAAAGGTCCCCAGACCCTTCTAGAGCCCCTGAAGACCCTTCTAAAGGCCCTCAGACCCTTATAGAGCCCCTCAGGACCCTTCTAAAGTACCCCAGACCCTGCTAGTTCCCCTCAGGTCTTTTATAAGGGTACCCAGAATCTTCTAATGCCCCTCAGGACCTTTATAAAGGCACCAGGACCCTTCTAGAGCCTCTCAGGACAGTTTTAAATGCCTCCAGACCCTTCTAGACTCCCCTCAGGACCATTCTAAAGGCCCCCAGACGCTTCTAATGCCCCTCAGGACCTTTCTAAAGGCCCCCATACTTTTGTAATGCCCCTCACGTCATTTCTAAAGGCACCCAGACCCTTCTAATGCCACTCAGGGCCTTTCTAAAGGCCGCGAGACCCTTATAATCCCCCTGAGGGCCTTTAAAAAGGCCCCCAGACCCTTCTGGACCCCCTCAGGACGCTTCTAATAGAACCCAGACCCTTCTAGAGCTCCTCAGGGCCTTTCTAAAGGCATCCACACCCTTCTAATGACCCTCAAGACCCATGTAAAGGCCCCCAGACCATTCTAGATTGCCTGAGGACCCATCTAAAAGCCCCCAGACCCTTCTAATGCCTTTCAGGACCTTTCTAAAGGCCCTCAGACCCTTCTAATGCCCCTCAGGGCATTTATAAAGGTCCCCAGACCCTTCTAGAGCCTGTCAGGACACTTATAAAGGCCCCCAGACCATTCTAGATCCCCTCAGGACACTTCTAAATCCCGCAGACCATTCTAATGCCCGTCAGGGCCTTTATAAATGTCCCCAAACCCTTCTACTGCCCCTCAGGATCATTCTAAAGGCCCCCAGACCCTTCTAATGCCCCACAGAGCCTTTCTAAAGGTCCCCAGACCCCTCTAGAGCCCCTGAAGACCCTTCTAAAGGCCCCCAGACCCTTATAGAGCCCCTCAGGACCCTTCTAAAGTCCCCCAGACCCAGCTAATTCCCCTCAGGGCTTTTATAAGGGCACCCAGACCCTTCTAATGCCCCTCAGGACCCTTATAAAGGCACCCAGACCCTTCTAGAGCCTCTCAGGACAGTTTTAAAAGCCTCCAGACCCTTCTAGACCCCCTCAGGACCATTCTAAAGGCCCCCAGACCCTTCTAATGCCCCTCAGGGCCTTTCTAAAGTACCCCAGACACTTATAGAACTTCTCAGGGCCTTTCTATATGACCCCAGACCCTTGTAATGCCACTCAGGGACTTTCTAAAGGCCGCGAGACCCTTATAATCCCCCTGACGGCCTTTAAAAAGGCCCTCAGACCCTTCTGGACCCCCTCAGGACGCTTCTAATAGCCCCCAGACCCTTCTAGAGCTCCTCAGGGCCTTTCTAAAGGCCTCCACACCCTTCTAATGACCCTCAAGACCCATGTAAAGGCCCCTAGACCATTCTAGATTGCCTTAGGACCCATCTAAAAGCCCCCAGACCCTTCTAATGCCTTTCAGGACCATTATGAAGGCCACAAGACCCTTCTAATGCCCCTCAGGACCTTTCTAAAGGCCCTCAGACCCTTCTAATGCCCCTCAGGGCATTTATAAAGGTTCCCAGACCCTTCTAGAGCCCGTCAGGACCCTTTTAAAGGCCCCCAGACCATTCTAGAGCCTCTCAGGACATTTCTAAAGGCCCGCAGACCATTCTAATGCCCGTCAGGGCCTTTATAAAGGACCCCAGACCCTTCTACTGCCCCTCAGGAGCATTCTAAAGGCCCCCAGACCCTTCTAATGCCCCACAGGGCCTTTCTAAAGGTCCCCAGACCCTTCTAGAGCCCCTGAAGACCCTTCTAAAGGCCCCCAGACCCTTATAGAGCCCTTCAGGACCCTTCTAAAGTCCCCCAGACCCTGCTAATTCCCCGCAGGGCTTTTATAAGGGCACCCAGACCCTTCTAATGCCCCTCAGGACCCTTATAAAGGCACCCAGACCCTTCTAGAGCCTCTCAGGACAGTTTTAAATGCCTCCAGACCCTTCTAGACCCCCTCAGGACCATTCTAAAGGCCCCCAGACCCTTCTAATGCCCCTCAGGGCCTTTCTAAAGGCCCCCATACTTTTGTAATGCCCCTCACGTCATTTCTAAAGGCACCCAGACCCTTCTAATGCAACTCAGGGCCTTTCTAAAGGTCGCGAGACCCTTATAATCCCCCTGAGGGCCTTTAAAAATGCCCCCAGACCCTTCTGGACCCCCTCAGGACGCTTCTAATAGACCCCAGACCCTTCTAATGCCTTTCAGGACCCTTATGAAGGCCACAAGACCCTTCTAATTACCCTCAGGACCTTTCTAAAGGCCCTCAGACCCTTCTAATGCCCCTCAGGGCATTTATAAATGTTCCCAGACCCTTCTAGAGCCCGTCAGGACCCTTATAAAGGCCCCCAGACCATTCTAGAGCCCCTCAGGACATTTCTGAAGGCCCGCAGACCATTCTAATGCCCGTCCAGGGCCTTTCTAAAGGTCCTCAGACCCTTCTACTGCCCCTCAGGAACATTCTAAAGGCCCCCAGACCCTTCTAATGCCCCACAGGGCCTTTATAAAGGTCCTCAGACCCTTCTAGAGCCCCTGAAGACCCTTCTAAAGGCCCCAAGACCCTTATAGAGCCCCTCAGGACCCTTCTAAAGTCCCCCAGACCCTGCTAATTCCCCTCAGGGCTTTTATAAAGGCACCCAGACCATTCTAATGCCCCTCAGGACCCTTATAAAGGCACCCAGACCCTTGTAGAGCCTCTCAGGACAGTTTTAAATGCCTCCAGACCCTTCTAGACCCCCTCAGGACCATTCTAAAGGCCCCCAGACCCTTCTAATGCCCCTCAGGGCCTTTCTAAAGGCTCCCATACCCTTCCAATGCCCCTCAGGTCATATCTAAAGGCACACAGACCCTTCTAATGCCACTCAGGGCCTTTCTAAAGGCCGCGAGAACCTTATAATCCCCCTGAGGGCCTTTAAAAAGGACCCCAGACCCTTCTGGACCCCCTCAGGACGCTTCTAATAGCCCCCAGACCCTTCTAGAGCCCCTCAGGGCCTTTCTAAAGGCCTCCACACCCTTCTAATGACCCTCAAGACCCATGTAAAGGCCCCCAGACCCTTCTAGATTGCCTGAGGACCCATCTAAAAGCCCCCAGACCCTTCTAATGCCTTTCAGGACACTTATCAAGGCCACAAGACCCTTCTAATGCCCCTCAGGACCTTTCTAAAGGCCCTCAGACCATTCTAATGCCCCTCAGGGCATTTATAAAGGTTCCCAGACCCTTCTAGAGCCCGTCAGGACACTTATAAAGGCCCCCAGACCATTCTAGAGCCCCTCAGGACACTTCTAAATCCCGCAGACCATTCTAATGCCTGTCAGGGCCTTTATAAATGTCCCCAGACCCTTCTACCGCCCCTCAGGATCATTCTAAAGGCCCCCAGACCCTTCTAATGCCCCACATTGCCTTTCTAAAGGTCCCCAGACCCTTCTAGAGCCCCTGAAGACCCTTCTAAAGGCCCCCAGACCCTTATAGAGCCCCTCAGGACCCTTGTAAAGTCCCCCACACGCAGCTAATTCCCCTCAGGGCTTTTATAAGGGCACCCAGACCCTTCTAATGCCCTTCAGGACCCTTATAAAGGCACCCAGACCCTTCTAGAGCCTCTCAGGACAGTTTTAAATGCCTCCAGACCGTTCTAGACCCACTCAGGACCATTCTAAAGGCCCCCAGACCCTTCTAATGCCAATCAGGGCCTTTCTAAAGGCCCCCATACCCTTCTAATGCCCCTCAGGTCATTTCTAAAGGCCCCCAGACCCTTCTAGACCCCCTCGGGACGCTTCTAATAGCACCTTGACCCTTCTAGTGCCACTCAGGGCCTTTCTAAAGGCCTCCACACCCTTCTAATGACCCTCAAGACCCATGTAAAGGCCCCCAGACCCTTCTAGATTGCCTCAGGACCCATCTAAAAGCACCCAGACCCTTCTAATGCCTTTCAGGGCCTTTCTAAAGGCCTCCACACCCTTCTAATGACCCTCAAGACCCATGTAAAGGCCCCTAGACCCTTCTAGATTGCCTCAGGACCCATCTAAAAGCCCCCAGACCCTTCCAATGCCTTTCAGGACCCTTATGAAGGCCACAAGACCCTTCTAATGCCACTCAGGACCATTCTAAAGGCCCTCAGACCCTTCTAGAGCCCGTCAGGACCCTTATAAAGGTCCCCAGACCCTTCTACTGCCCCTCAGGAGCATTCTAAAGGCCCCCAGACCCTTCTAATGCCCCACAGGGCCTTTCTAAAGGTCCCCAGACCCTTATAGAGCCCCTGAAGACCCTTCTAAAGGCCCCCTGACCCTTATAGAGCCCCTCAGGACCCTTCTAAAGTCCCCTAGACCCTGCTAATTCCCCTCAGGGCTTTTATTAGGGCACCCAGACCATTCTAATGCCCCTCAGGACCCTTATAAAGGCACCCAGACCCTTCTAGAGCCTCTCAGGACAGTTTTAAATGCCTCAAGACCCTTCTAGACCCCCTCAGGACCATTCTAAAGGCCCCCAGACCCTTCTAATGCCCCTCAGGGCCTTTCTAAAGTACCCCAGACACTTCTAGAACCTCTCAGGGCCTTTCTATATGACACTAGACCCTTGTAATGCCACTCAGGGCCTTTCTAAAGGCCGCAAGACCCTTATAATCCCCCTGAGGGCCTTTAAAAAGGCCCCCAGACCCTTCTGGACCCCTTCAGGACGCTTCTAATAGCCCCCAGACCCTTCTAGAGCCCCTCAGGGCCTTTCTAAAGGCCTCCACACCCTTCTAATGACCCTCAAGACCCATGTAAAGGCCCCCAGACCCTTCTAGATTGCCTAAGATCCCATCTAATAGCCCCAGACCCTTCTAATGCCTTTCAGGGCCTTTCTAAAGGCCTCCACACCCTTCTAATGACCCTCAAGACCCATGTAAAGGCCCCTAGACCCTTCTAGATTGCCTCAGGACCCATCTAAAAGCCCCCAGACCCTTCTAATGCCTTTCAGGACCCTTATGAAGGCCACAAGACCCTTCTAATGACCCTCAGGACCTTTCTAAAGGCCCTCAGACCCTTCTAATGCCCCTCAGGGCATTTATAAAGGTTCCCAGACCCTTCTAGAGCCAGTCAGGACACTTATAAAGGTCCCCAGACCCTTATAGAGCCCCTCAGGAGCATTCTAAAGGTTCCCAGACCCTTCTAATGCCCGACAGGGCCTTTCTAAAGGTCCCCAGACCCTTCTAGAGCCCCTGAAGACCCTTCTAAGGGCCCCCAGACCCTTATAGAGCCCCTCAGGACCCTTCTAAAGTCCCCCAGACCCTGCTAATTCCGCTCAGGGCTTTTATAAGGGCACCCAGACCCTTCTAAAGCCCCTCAGGACCCTTATAAAGGCACCCAGACCCTTCTAGAGCCTCTCAGGACAGTTTTAAATGCCTCCAGACCCTTCTAGAACCCCTCAGGACCATTCTAAAGGCCCCCAGACCCTTCTAATGCCTTTCAGGACCCTTATGAAGGCCACAAGACCCTTCTAATGCCACTCAGGACCTTTCTAAAGGCCCTCAGACCCTTCTAATGCCCCTCAGGGCATTTAGAAAGGTTCCCAGACCATTCTAGAGCCCGTCAGGACCCTTATAAAGGCCCCCAGACCATTCTAGAGCCCCTCAGGACACTTCTAAAGGCCCGCAGACCATTCTAATGCCCGTCAGGACCCTTATAAAGGTCCCCAGACCCTTCTACTGCCCCTCAGGAACATTCTAAAGGCCCCCAGACCCTTCTAATGCCCCACAGGGCCTTTCTAAAGGTCCCCAGACCCTTCTAGAGCCCTTGAAGACCCTTCTAAAGGCCCCCAGACACTTATAGAGCCCTTCAGGACCCTTCTAAAGTCCCCCAGACCCTGCTAATTCCCCGCAGGGCTTTTATAAGGGAACCCAGACCCTTCTAATGCCCCTCAGGACCCTTATAAAGGCACCCAGACCCTTCTAGAGCCTCTCAGGACAGTTTTAAATGCCTCCAGACGCTTCTAGACCCCCCTCAGGACCATTCTAAAGGCCCCCATACCCTTCCAATGCCCCTCAGGGCCTTTCTAAAGGCCCCCATGCTTTTGTAATGCCCCTCACGTCATTTCTAAAGGCACCCAGACCCTTCTAATGCCACTCAGGGCCTTTCTAAAGGTCCCCAGACCCTTCTAGAGCCCCTGAAGACCCTTCTAAATGCCCGCAGACCCTTATAGAGCCCCTCAGGACCCTTCTGAAGTCCCCCAGACCCTGCTAATTCCCCTCAGGGCTTTTATAAGGGCACCCAGACCCTTCTAAAGCCCCTCAGGACCCTTATAAAGGCACCCAGACCCTTCTAGAGCCTCTCAGGACAGTTTTAAATGCCTCCAGACCCTTCTAGACCCCCTCAGGACCATTCTAAAGGCCCCCAGACCCTTCTAATGCCCCTCAGGGCCTTTCTAAAGGCCCCCATACCCTTCTAATGCCACTCAGGTCATTTCTAAAGGCACCCAGACCCTTCTAGATGGCATCAGGACCCATCAAAACGCCCCCAGACCCTTCTAATGCCTTTCAGGGCCTTTCTAAAGGCCTCCACACCCTTCTAATGACCCTCAAGACCCATGTAAAGGCCCCCAGACCCTTCTAGATTGCCTCAGGACCAATCTAAAAGCCCCCAGACCCTTCCAATGCCTTTCAGGACCCTTATCAAGGCCACAAGACCCTTCTAATGCCCCTCAGGACCTTTCTAAAGGCCCTCAGACCCTTCTAGAGCCCGTCAGGACCATTATAAAGGTCCCCAGACCCTTCTACTGCCCCTCAGGAGCATTCTAAAGGCCCCCAGACCCTTCTAGACCCCCTCAGGACGCTTCTAATAGCCCCCAGACCCTTCTAGTGCCCCTCAGGACCTTTCTAAAGGCCTCCACACCCTTCTAATGACCCTCAAGACCCATGTAAAGGCCCCCAGACCCTTCTAGATTGCCTCAGGACCCATCTAAAAGCCCCCAGACCCTTCTAATGCCCCTCAGGACCCTTCTAAAGGCCCTCAGACCCTTCTAATGCCCCTCAAGACCCATGTAAAGGCCCCTAGACCCTTCTAGATTGCCTCAGGACCCATCTAAAAGCCCCAAGACCCTTCTAATGCCTTTCAGGACCCTTATGAAGGCCACAAGACCCTTCTAATGCCCCTCAGGACCTTTCTAAAGGCCCTCAGACCCTTCTAATGCCCCTCAGGGCATTTATAAAGGTTCCCAGACCCTTCTAGAGCCTGTCAGGACCCTTATAAAGGCCCCCAGACCATTCTAGAGCACCTCAGGACACTTCTAAAGGCCCGCAGACCATTCTAATGCCCGTCAGGGCCTTTATAAAGGTCCCCAGACCCTTCTACTGCCCCTCAGGAGCATTCTAAAGGCCCCCAGACCCTTCTAATGCCCCACAGGGCCTTTCTAAAGGTCCCCAGACCCTTCTAGAGCCCCTGAAGACCCTTCTAAAGGCCCTCAGACCCTTATAGAGCCCCTCAGGACCCTTCTAAAGTACCCCAGACCCTGCTAGTTCCCCTCAGGTCTTTTATAAGGGTACCCAGAATCTTCTAATGCCCCTCAGGACCTTTATAAAGGCACCAGGACCCTTCTAGAGCCTCTCAGGACAGTTTTAAATGCCTCCAGACCCTTCTAGACTCCCCTCAGGACCATTCTAAAGGCCCCCAGACGCTTCTAATGCCCCTCAGGACCTTTCTAAAGGCCCCCATACTTTTGTAATGCCCCTCACGTCATTTCTAAAGGCACCCAGACCCTTCTAATGCCACTCAGGGCCTTTCTAAAGGCCGCGAGACCCTTATAATCCCCCTGAGGGCCTTTAAAAAGGCCCCCAGACCCTTCTGGACCCCCTCAGGACGCTTCTAATAGAACCCAGACCCTTCTAGAGCTCCTCAGGGCCTTTCTAAAGGCATCCACACCCTTCTAATGACCCTCAAGACCCATGTAAAGGCCCCCAGACCATTCTAGATTGCCTGAGGACCCATCTAAAAGCCCCCAGACCCTTCTAATGCCTTTCAGGACCTTTCTAAAGGCCCTCAGACCCTTCTAATGCCCCTCAGGGCATTTATAAAGGTCCCCAGACCCTTCTAGAGCCTGTCAGGACACTTATAAAGGCCCCCAGACCATTCTAGATCCCCTCAGGACACTTCTAAATCCCGCAGACCATTCTAATGCCCGTCAGGGCCTTTATAAATGTCCCCAAACCCTTCTACTGCCCCTCAGGATCATTCTAAAGGCCCCCAGACCCTTCTAATGCCCCACAGAGCCTTTCTAAAGGTCCCCAGACCCTTCTAGAGCCCCTGAAGACCCTTCTAAAGGCCCCCAGACCCTTATAGAGCCCCTCAGGACCCTTCTAAAGTCCCCCAGACCCAGCTAATTCCCCTCAGGGCTTTTATAAGGGCACCCAGACCCTTCTAATGCCCCTCAGGACCCTTATAAAGGCACCCAGACCCTTCTAGAGCCTCTCAGGACAGTTTTAAAAGCCTCCAGACCCTTCTAGACCCCCTCAGGACCATTCTAAAGGCCCCCAGACCCTTCTAATGCCCCTCAGGGCCTTTCTAAAGTACCCCAGACACTTATAGAACTTCTCAGGGCCTTTCTATATGACCCCAGACCCTTGTAATGCCACTCAGGGACTTTCTAAAGGCCGCGAGACCCTTATAATCCACCTGAGGGCCTTTAAAAAGGCCCCCAGACCCTTCTGGACTCCCTCAGGACGCTTCTAATAGCCCCCAGACCCTTCTAGAGCCCCTCAGGGCCTTTCTAAAGGCCTCCACACCCTTCTAATGACCCTCAAGACCCATGTAAAGGCCCCCAGACCCTTCTAGATTGCCTAAGGACCCATCTAATAGCCCCAGACCATTCTAATGCCTTTCAGGGCCTTTCTAAAGGCCTCCACACCCTTCTAATGACCCTCAAGACCCATGTAAAGGCCCCTAGACCCTTCTAGATTGCCTCAGGACCCATCTAAAAGCCCCCAGACCCTTCTAATGCCTTTCAGGACCCTTATCAAGGCCACAAGACCCTTCTAATGCCCCTCAGGACCTTTCTAAAGGCCCTCAGACCCTTCTAATGCCCCTCAGGGCATTTATAAAGGTTCCCAGACCCTTCTAGAGCCCGTCAGGACCCTTATAAAGGCCCCCAGACCATTCTAGAGCCCCTCAGGACACTTCTAAAGGCCCGCAGACCATTCTAATGCCCGTCAGGGCCTTTATAAAGGTCCCCAGACCCTTCTACTGCCCCTCAGGAGCAATCTAAAGGCCCCCAGACCCTTCTAATGCCCCACAGGGCCTTTCTAAAGGTCCCCAGACCCTTCTAGAGCCCCTGAAGACCCTTCTAAGGGCCCCCAGACCCTTATAGAGCCCCTCAGGACCATTCTAAAGTCCCCCAGACCCTGCTAGTTCCCCTCAGGGCTTTTATAAGGGCACCCAGCATCTTCTAATGCCCCTCAGGACCCTTATAAATGCACCAGGACCCTTCTAGAGCCTCTCAGGACAGTTTTAAATGCCTCCAGACCCTTCTAGACTCCCCTCAGGACCATTCTAAAGGGCCCCAGACGCTTCTAATGCCCCTCAGGGCTTTTCTAAAGGCCGCGAGACCCTTATAATCCCCCTTAGGGCCTTTAAAAAGGCCCCCAGACCCTTCTGGACCCCCTCAGGACGCTTCTAATAGACCCCAGACCCTTCTAGAGCTCCTCAGGGCCTTTCTAAAGGCATCCACACCCTTCTAATGACCCTCAAGACCCATGTAAAGGCCCCCAGACCCTTCTAGATTGCCTGAGGACCCATCTAAAAGCCCCCAGACCCTTCTAATGCCTTTCAGGACCCTTATCAAGGCCACAAGACCCTTCTAATGCCCCTCAGGACCTTTCTAAAGGCCCTCAGACCCTTCTAATGCCCCTCAGGGCATTTATAAAGGTTCCCAGACCCTTCTAGAGCCTGTCAGGACACTTATAAAGGCCCCCAGGCCATTCTAGAGCCCCTCAGGACACTTCTAAATCCCGCAGACCATTCTAATGTCTGTCAGGGCCTTTATAAATGTCCCCAGACCTTTCTACTGCCCCTCAGGATCATTCTAAAGGCCCCCAGACCCTTCTAATGCCCCACAGGGCCTTTCTAAAGGTCCCCAGACCCTTCTAGAGCCCCTGAAGACCCTTCTAAAGGCCCCCAGACCCTTATAGAGCCCCTCAGGACCCTTCTAAAGTCCCCCAGACCCAGCTAATTCTCCTCAGGGCTATTATAAGGGCACCCACACCCTTCTAATGCCCCTCAGGACCCTTATAAAGGCACCCAGACCCTTCTAGAGCCTCTCAGGACAGTTTTAAATGCCTCCAGACCCTTCTAGACCCCCTCAGGACCATTCTAAAGGCCCCCAGACCCTTCTAATGCCCATCAGGGCCTTTCTAAAGGCCCCCATACCCTTCTAATGCCCCTAAGGTCATTTCTAAAGGCCCCCAGACCCTTCTAGACCCCCTCAGGACGCTTCTAATAGCCACCAGACCCTTCTAGTGCCCCTCAGGGCCTTTCTAAAGGCCCTCAGACCCTTCTAATGACCCTCAAGACCCATGTAAAGGCCCCCAGACCCTTCTAGATTGCCTCAGGACCCATCTAAAAGCCCCCAGACCCTTCCAATGCCTTTCAGGACCCTTATGAAGGCCACAAGAACCTTCTAATGCCCCTCAGGACCTTTCTAAAGGCCCTCAGACCCTTCTAGAGCCCGTCAGGACCCTTATAAAGGTCCCCAGACCCTTCTACTGCCCCTCAGGAGCATTCTAAAGGCCCCCAGACCCTTCTAATGCCCCACAGGGCCTTTCTAAAGGTCCCCAGACCCCTCTAGAGCCCCTGAAGACCCTTCTAAAGGCCCCCAGACCCTTATAGAGCACCTCAGGAGCCTTCTAAAGTCCCCCAGACCCTGCTAATTCCCCTCAGGGCTTTTATAAGGGCACCCAGACCCTTCTAATGCCCCTCAGGACCCTTATAAAGGCACCCAGACCCTTCTAGAGCCTCTCAGGACAGTTTTAAATGCCTCCAGACCCTTCTAGACCCCCTCAGGACCATTCTAAAGGCCCCCAGACCCTTCTAATGCCCCTCAGGGCCTTTCTAAAGTACCCCAGACACTTCTAGAACCTCTCAGGGCCTTTCTATATGACCCCAGACCCTTGTAATGCCACTCAGGGCCTTTCTAAAGGCCGCGAGACCCTTATAATCCCCCTGAGGGCCTTTAAAAAGGCCCCCAGACCCTTCTGGACCCCCTCAGGACGCTTCTAATAGCCCCCAGACCCTTCTAGAGCACCTCAGGGCCTTTCTAAAGGCCTCCACACCCTTCTAATGACCCTCAAGACCCATGTAAAGGCCCCTAGACCCTTCTAGATTGCCTCAGGACCCATCTAAAAGCCCCCAGACCCTTCTAATGCCTTTCAGGACCCTTATCAAGGCCACAAGACCCTTCTAATGCCCCTCAGGACCTTTCTAAAGGCCCTCAGACCCTTCTAATGCCCCTCAGGGCATTTCTAAATGTTCCCAGATCATTCTAGAGCCCGTCAGGACCCTTATAAAGGCCCCCAGACCATTCTAGAGCCCCTCAGGACACTTCTAAAGGCCCGCAGACCATTCTAATGCCCGTCAGGGCCTTTATAAAGGTCCCCAGACCCTTCTACTGCCCCTCAGGAGCATTCTAAAGGCCCCCAGACCCTTCTAATGCCCCACAGGGCCTTTCTAAACGTCCCCAGACCCTTCTAGAGCCCCTGAAGACCCTTCTAAAGGCCCCCAGACCCTTATAGAGCCCCTCAGGACCCTTCTAAAGTCCCCCAGACCCTGCTAATTCCCCGCAGGGCTTTTATAAGGGCACCCAGACCCTTCTAATGCCCCTCAGGACCCTTATAAAGGCACCAGGACCCTTCTAGAGCCTCTCAGGACAGTTTTAAATGCCTCCAGACCCTTCTAGACTCCCCTCAGGACCATTCTAATGGCCCCCAGATCCTTCTAATGCCCCTCAGGGCCTTTCTAAAGGCCCCCATACTTTTGTAATGCCCCTCACGTCATTTCTAAAGGCACCCAGACCCTTCTAATGCCACTCAGGGCCTTTCTAAAAGCCACGAGACCCTTATAATCCCCCTTAGGGCCTTTAAAAAGGCCCCCAGACCCTTCTGGACCCTCTCAGGACGCTTCTAATAGACCCCAGACCCTTCTAGAGCTCCTCAGGGCCTTTCTAAAGGCCTCCACACCCTCCTAATGACCCTCAAGACCCATGTAAAGCCCCCCAGACCCTTCTAGATTGCCTCAGGACCCATCTAAAAGCCCCCAGACCCTTCTAATGCCTTTCAGGACCCTTATGAAGGCCACAAGACCCTTCTAATGCCCCTCAGGACCTTTCTAAAGGCCCTCAGACCCTTCTAATGCCCCTCAGGGCATTTATAAAGGTTCCCAGACCCTTCTAGAGCCCCTCAGGAGCATTCTAAAGGCCCCCAGACCCTTCTAATGCCCGACAGGGCCTTTATAAAGGTCCCCAGACCCTTCTAGAGCCCCTGAAGACCCTTCTAAAGTCCCCCAGACCCTGCTAATTCCCCTCAGGGCTTTTATAAGGGCACCCAGACCCTTCTAATGCCCCTCAGGACCCCTATAAAGGCACCCAGACCCTTCTAGAGCCTCTCAGGACAGTTTTAAATGCCTCCAGACCCTTCTAGACCCCCTCAGGACCATTCTAAAGGCCCCCAGACCATTCTAATGCCCCTCAGGGCCTTTCTAAAGTACCCCAGACACTTCTAGAACCTCTCAGGGCCTTTCTATATGACCCCAGACCCTTGTAATGCCACTCAGGGCCTTTCTAAAGGCCGCGAGACCCTTATAATCCCCCTGAGGGCCTTTAAAAAGGCCCCCAGACCCTTCTGGACCCCCTCAGGACGCTTCTAATAGCCCCCAGACCATTCTAGAGCCCCTCAGGGCCTTTCTAAAGGCCTCCACACCCTTCTAATGACCCTCAAGACCCATGTAAAGGCCCCTAGACCCTTCTAGATTGCCTCAGGACCCATCTAAAAGCCCCCAGACCCTTCTAATGCATTTCAGGACCCTTATCAAGGCCACAAGACCCTTCTAATGCCCCTCAGGACCTTTCTAAAGGCCCTCAGACCCTTCTAATGCCCCTCAGGGCATTTATAAAGGTTCCCAGACCCTTCTAGAGCCCGTCAGGACCCTTATAAAGGCCCCCAGACCATTCTAGAGCCCCTCAGGACACTTCTAAAGGCCCGCAGACCATTCTAATGCCCGTCAGGGCCTTTATAAAGGTCCCCAGACCCTTCTACTGCCCCTCAGGAGCATTCTAAAGGCCCCCAGACCCTTCTAATGCCCCACAGGGCCTTTCTAAAGGTCCCCAGACCCTTCTAGAGCGCCTGAAGACCCTTCTAAAGGCCCCCAGACCCTTATAGAGCCCCTCAGGACCATTCTAAAGTCCCCCAGACCCTGCTAGTTCCCCTCAGGGCTTTTATAAGGGCACCCAGAATCTTCTAATGCCCCTCAGGACCCTTATAAATGCACCAGGACCCTTCTAGAGCCTCTCAGGACAGTTTTAAATGCCTCCAGACCCTTCTAGACTCCCCTCAGGACCATTCTAAAGGCCCCCAGACGCTTCTAATGCCCCTCAGGGCCTTTCTAAAGGCCGCGAGACCCTTATAATCCCCCTGAGGGCCTTTAAAAAGGCCCCCAGACCCTTCTGGACCCCCTCAGGACGCTTCTAATAGACCCCAGACCCTTCTAGAGCTCCTCAGGGCCTTTCTAAAGGCCTCCACACCCTTCTAATGACCCTCAAGACCCATGTAAAGGCCCCCAGACCCTTCTAGATTGCCTCAGGACCCATCTAAAAGACCCCAGACCCTTCTAATGCCTTTCAGGACCCTTATGAAGGCCACAAGACCCTTCTAATGCCCCTCAGGACCTTTCTAAAGGCCCTCAGACCCTTCTAATGCCCCTCAGGGCATTTATAAAGGTTCCCAGACCCTTCTAGAGCCCCTCAGGAGCATTCTAAAGGCCCCCAGACCCTTCTAATGCCCGACAGGGCATTTCTAAAGGTCCCCAGACCCTTCTAGAGCCCCTGAAGACCCTTCTAAAGTCCCCCAGACCCTGCTAATTCCCCTCAGGGCTTTTATAAGGGCACCCAGACCCTTCTAAAGCCCCTCAGGACCCTTATAAAGGCACCCAGACCATTCTAGAGCCTCTCAGGACAGTTTTAAATGCCTCCAGACCCTTCTAGAACCCCTCAGGACCATTCTAAAGGCCCCCAGACCCTTCTAATGCCCCTAAGGGCCTTTCTAAAGTACCCCAGACACTTCTAGAGCTTCTCAGGGCCTTTCTATATGACCTCAGACCCTTGTAATGCCCCTCAGGGCCTTTTTAAAGGCCCCCAGATCCTTCTAATGCCCCTCAGGACATTTCTAAAGGCCCCCAGACCCTTCTAGATTGCCTCAGGACCCATCTAAAAGGCCCCAGTCCCTTCTAATGCCTTTCAGGACCCTTATCAAGGCCACAAGACCCTTCTAATGCCCCTCAGGACCTTTCTAATGGCCCTCAGACCCTTCTAATGCCCCTCAGGGCATTTATAAAGGATCCCAGACCCTTCTAGAGCCCGTCAGGACCCTTATAAAGGCCCCCAGACCATTCTAGAGCCCCTCAGGACACTTCTAAAGGCCCACAGACTATTCTAATGCCCGTCAGGGCCTTTATAAAGGTCCCCAGACCAATCTACTGCCCCTCAGGAGCATTCTAAAGGCCCCCAGACCTTTCTAATGCCCCACAGGGCCTTTCTAAAGGTCCCCAGACCCTTCTACTGCCCCTCAGGAGCATTCTAAAGGCCCCCAGACCTTTCTAATGCCCCACAGGGCCTTTCTAAAGGTCCCCAGACCCTTCTAGAGCCCCTGAAGACCCTTCTAAAGGCCCGCAGACCCTTATAGAGCCCCTCAGGACCCTTCTAAAGTCCCCCAGACTCTGCTAATTCCTTTCAGGTCTATTATAAGGGCACCCAGACCCTTCTAATGCCCCGCAGGACCCTTCTAAAGGCCCCCAGACCCTTCTAATGCCCCTCAGGGCCTTTCTAAAGTACCCCAGACACTTCTAGAACATCTCAGGCCCTTTCTATATGATCCGAGACCCTTGTAATGCCCATCAGGGCCTTTCTAAAGACCCCCATACCCTTCTAATGCCCCTCAGGACATTTCTAAAGGCCCCCAGACCCTTAAAGAGCCCCTCAGGACATATCTAAAGGCCCCCAGACCCTTCTAGAGCCCCTCAGGACATTTCTAAAGGCACCCAGACCCTTCTAATGCCACTCAGGGCCTTTCTAAAGGCCGCGAGACCCATATAATCCCCCTGAGGGCCTTTAAAAAGGCCCCCAGACTCTTCTGGACCCCCTCAGGACATTTCTAATAGCCCCCAGACCCTTCTAGAGCCCCTCAGGGCCTTTCTAAAGGCCTCCACACCCTTCTAATGACCCTCAAGACCCATGTAAAAGCCCCTAGACCCTTCTAGATTGCCTCAGGACCCGTCTAAAAGCCCCCAGACCCTTCTAATGCCTTTCAGGACCCTTATAAAGGCCACCAGACCCTTCTAATGCCCCTCAGGACCCTTCTAAAGGACCTCAGACCCTTCTAATGCCCCTCAGGGAATTTATAAAGGTTCCCAGACCCTTCTAGAGCCCGTCAGGACCCTTATAAAGGCCCCCAGACCATTCTAGAGCCCCTCAGGACAATTCTAAAGGCCCGCAGACCATTCTAATACCCGTCAGGGCCTTTATAAAGGTCCCCAGACCATTCTACTGCCCCTCAGGAGCATTCTAAAGGCACCCAGACCCTTCTAATTCCGCTCAGGACCTTTCTAAAGGCCCCCAGACCCTTATAGAGCCGCTCAGGACCCTTCTAAAGTCCCCCAGACCCTGCTAATTCCCCTCAGGGCCCTTATAAAGGCACCCAGACCCTTCTAGAGCCTCTCAGGACAGTTTTAAATGCCTCCAGACCCTTCTAGACCCCCTCAGGTCCATTCTAAAGGCCCCCAGACCCTTCTAATGCCCCTCAGGGCCTTTCTAAAGTACTCCAGACACTTCTAGAACCACTCAGGGCCTTTCTATATGAACCCAGACCCTTGTAATGCCCCTCAGGGCCTTTCTAAAGGCCCCCATACCCTTCTAATGCCCCTGAATACCCTTCTAAAGGCCCCCAGACCCTTCTAGAGCCCCTCAGGACATTTCTAAAGGCACCCAGAACCTTCTAATGCCACTCAGGGCCTTTCTAAAGGCTGCGAGACCCTTATAATCCCCCTAAGGACCTTTAAAAAGGACCCCAGACCCTTCTGGACCCCCTCAGGACGCTTCTAATAGCCCCCAGACCATTCTACAGCCCCTCAGGGCCTTTCTAAAGGCATCCACACCCTTCTAATGACCCTCAAGACCCATGTAAAGGCCCCCAGACCCTTCTAGATTGCGCAGGACCCATCTAAAAGCCCCCAGACCCTTCTAATGCCCCTCAGGACCCTTCTAAAGGCGCCCAGACCATTCTAATTCCCCTCAGGACCCTTCTAAAGTCCCCCAGACCCTGCTAATTCCACTCAGGGCTATTATAAGGGCCACAAGACCCTTCAAATGCCCCTCAGGACCCTTATAAAGGCACCCAGACCCTTCTAGAGCCTCTCAGGACAGTTTTAAATGCCTCCAGACCCTTCTAGACCCCCTCAGGACCATTCTAAAGGCCCCCAGACCCTTCCAATGCAACTCAGGACTCTTCTAAAGGCCCCCAGTCCCTTCTAATGCACCTCAGGACCTTTCTAAAGTACCCCAGACACTTCTAGAACCTCTCAGGGCCTTTCTATATGACACCAGACCCTTGTAATGCCCCTCAGGGCCTTTCTAAAGGCCCCCATACCCTTCTAATGAACCTGAGGACATTTCTAAAGGCCCCCAGACCCTTCAAATGCCCCTCAGGACCCTTATAAAGGCACCCAGACCCTTCTAGAGCCTCTCAGGACAGTTTTAAATGCCTCCAGACCCTTCTAGACCCCCTGAGGACCATTCTAAAGGCCCCCAGACCATTCTAATGCCCCTCAGGACCCTTCTAAAGGCCCCCAGACCCTTCTAATGCACCTCATGGCCTTTCTAAAGTACCCCAGACACTTCTAGAACCTCTCAGGGCCTTTCTATATGACCCCAGACCCTTGTAATGACCCTAAGGGCCTTTCTAAAGGCCCCCATACACTTCTAATGCCCCTCAGGACCCTTCTAAAGGCCCGCAGACCCTTCTAATGCCCCTCAGGGCCTTTCTAAAGGCCTCCACACCATTCTAATGACCCTCAAGACCCATGTAAAGGCCCCAAGAACCTTCTAGATTGCCTCAGGACCCATCTAAAAGCCTCCAGACCCTTCCAATGCCTTTCAGGACCCTTATGAAGGCCACAAGACCCTTCTTATGCCCCTCAGGACCTTTCTAAAGGCCCTCAGACCCTTCTAATGCCCCTCAGGGCATTTATAAAGGTTCCCAGACCCTTCTAGAGCCCGTCAGGACCCTTATAAAGGCCCCCAGACCATTCTAGAGCCCCTCAGGACACTTCTAAAGGCCCGCAGACCATTCTAATGCCCGTCAGGGCCTTTATAAAGGTCCCCAGACCCTTCTACTGCCCCTCAGGAGCATTCTAAAGGCCCCCAGATCCTTCTAATGCCCCACAGGGCCTTTCTAAAGGTCCCCAGACCCTTCTAGAGCCCCTGAAGACCCTTCTAAAGTCCCCCAGACCCTGCTAATTCCCCTCAGGGCTTTTATAAGGGCACCCAGACCCTTCTAATGCCCCTCAGGACCCCTATAAAGGCACCCAGACCCTTCTAGAGCCTCTCAGGACAGTTTTAAATGCCTCCAGACCCTTCTAGACCCCCTCAGGACCATTCTAAAGGCCCCCAGACCATTCTAATGCCCCTCAGGGCCTTTCTAAAGTACCCCAGACACTTCTAGAACCTCTCAGGGCCTTTCTATATGACCCCAGACCCTTGTAATGCCACTCAGGGCCTTTCTAAAGGCCGCGAGACCCTTATAATCCCCCTGAGGGCCTTTAAAAAGGCCCCCAGACCCTTCTGGACCCCCTCAGGACGCTTCTAATAGCCCCCAGACCATTCTAGAGCCCCTCAGGGCCTTTCTAAAGGCCTCCACACCCTTCTAATGACCCTCAAGACCCATGTAAAGGCCCCTAGACCCTTCTAGATTGCCTCAGGACCCATCTAAAAGCCCCCAGACCCTTCTAATGCATTTCAGGACCCTTATCAAGGCCACAAGACCCTTCTAATGCCCCTCAGGACCTTTCTAAAGGCCCTCAGACCCTTCTAATGCCCCTCAGGGCATTTATAAAGGTTCCCAGACCCTTCTAGAGCCCGTCAGGACCCTTATAAAGGCCCCCAGACCATTCTAGAGCCCCTCAGGACACTTCTAAAGGCCCGCAGACCATTCTAATGCCCGTCAGGGCCTTTATAAAGGTCCCCAGACCCTTCTACTGCCCCTCAGGAGCATTCTAAAGGCCCCCAGACCCTTCTAATGCCCCACAGGGCCTTTCTAAAGGTCCCCAGACCCTTCTAGAGCCCCTCAAGACCCTTCTAAAGGCCCCCAGACCCTTATAGAGCCCCTCAGGACCATTCTAAAGTCCCCCAGACCCTGCTAGTTCCCCTCAGGGCTTTTATAAGGGCACCCAGAATCTTCTAATGCCCCTCAGGACCCTTATAAATGCACCAGGACCCTTCTAGAGCCTCTCAGGACAGTTTTAAATGCCTCCAGACCCTTCTAGACTCCCCTCAGGACCATTCTAAAGGCCCCCAGACGCTTCTAATGCCCCTCAGGGCCTTTCTAAAGGCCGCGAGACCCTTATAATCCCCCTGAGGGCCTTTAAAAAGGCCCCCAGACCCTTCTGGACCCCCTCAGGACGCTTCTAATAGACCCCAGACCCTTCTAGAGCTCCTCAGGGCCTTTCTAAAGGCCTCCACACCCTTCTAATGACCCTCAAGACCCATGTAAAGGCCCCCAGACCCTTCTAGATTGCCTCAGGACCCATCTAAAAGACCCCAGACCCTTCTAATGCCTTTCAGGACCCTTATGAAGGCCACAAGACCCTTCTAATGCCCCTCAGGACCTTTCTAAAGGCCCTCAGACCCTTCTAATGCCCCTCAGGGCATTTATAAAGGTTCCCAGACCCTTCTAGAGCCCCTCAGGAGCATTCTAAAGGCCCCCAGACCCTTCTAATGCCCGACAGGGCATTTCTAAAGGTCCCCAGACCCTTCTAGAGCCCCTGAAGACCCTTCTAAAGTCCCCCAGACCCTGCTAATTCCCCTCAGGGCTTTTATAAGGGCACCCAGACCCTTCTAAAGCCCCTCAGGACCCTTATAAAGGCACCCAGACCATTCTAGAGCCTCTCAGGACAGTTTTAAATGCCTCCAGACCCTTCTAGAACCCCTCAGGACCATTCTAAAGGCCCCCAGACCCTTCTAATGCCCCTAAGGGCCTTTCTAAAGTACCCCAGACACTTCTAGAGCTTCTCAGGGCCTTTCTATATGACCTCAGACCCTTGTAATGCCCCTCAGGGCCTTTTTAAAGGCCCCCAGATCCTTCTAATGCCCCTCAGGACATTTCTAAAGGCCCCCAGACCCTTCTAGATTGCCTCAGGACCCATCTAAAAGGCCCCAGTCCCTTCTAATGCCTTTCAGGACCCTTATCAAGGCCACAAGACCCTTCTAATGCCCCTCAGGACCTTTCTAATGGCCCTCAGACCCTTCTAATGCCCCTCAGGGCATTTATAAAGGATCCCAGACCCTTCTAGAGCCCGTCAGGACCCTTATAAAGGCCCCCAGACCATTCTAGAGCCCCTCAGGACACTTCTAAAGGCCCACAGACTATTCTAATGCCCGTCAGGGCCTTTATAAAGGTCCCCAGACCAATCTACTGCCCCTCAGGAGCATTCTAAAGGCCCCCAGACCTTTCTAATGCCCCACAGGGCCTTTCTAAAGGTCCCCAGACCCTTCTACTGCCCCTCAGGAGCATTCTAAAGGCCCCCAGACCTTTCTAATGCCCCACAGGGCCTTTCTAAAGGTCCCCAGACCCTTCTAGAGCCCCTCAGGACCCTTCTAAAGTCCCCCAGACTCTGCTAATTCCTTTCAGGTCTATTATAAGGGCACCCAGACCCTTCTAATGCCCCGCAGGACCCTTCTAAAGGCCCCCAGACCCTTCTAATGCCCCTCAGGGCCTTTCTAAAGTACCCCAGACACTTCTAGAACATCTCAGGCCCTTTCTATATGATCCGAGACCCTTGTAATGCCCATCAGGGCCTTTCTAAAGACCCCCATACCCTTCTAATGCCCCTCAGGACATTTCTAAAGGCCCCCAGACCCTTAAAGAGCCCCTCAGGACATATCTAAAGGCCCCCAGACCCTTCTAGAGCCCCTCAGGACATTTCTAAAGGCACCCAGACCCTTCTAATGCCACTCAGGGCCTTTCTAAAGGCCGCGAGACCCATATAATCCCCCTGAGGGCCTTTAAAAAGGCCCCCAGACTCTTCTGGACCCCCTCAGGACATTTCTAATAGCCCCCAGACCCTTCTAGAGCCCCTCAGGGCCTTTCTAAAGGCCTCCACACCCTTCTAATGACCCTCAAGACCCATGTAAAAGCCCCTAGACCCTTCTAGATTGCCTCAGGACCCGTCTAAAAGCCCCCAGACCCTTCTAATGCCTTTCAGGACCCTTATAAAGGCCACCAGACCCTTCTAATGCCCCTCAGGACCCTTCTAAAGGACCTCAGACCCTTCTAATGCCCCTCAGGGAATTTATAAAGGTTCCCAGACCCTTCTAGAGCCCGTCAGGACCCTTATAAAGGCCCCCAGACCATTCTAGAGCCCCTCAGGACAATTCTAAAGGCCCGCAGACCATTCTAATACCCGTCAGGGCCTTTATAAAGGTCCCCAGACCATTCTACTGCCCCTCAGGAGCATTCTAAAGGCACCCAGACCCTTCTAATTCCGCTCAGGACCTTTCTAAAGGCCCCCAGACCCTTATAGAGCCGCTCAGGACCCTTCTAAAGTCCCCCAGACCCTGCTAATTCCCCTCAGGGCCCTTATAAAGGCACCCAGACCCTTCTAGAGCCTCTCAGGACAGTTTTAAATGCCTCCAGACCCTTCTAGACCCCCTCAGGTCCATTCTAAAAGCCCCCAGACCCTTCTAATGCCCCTCAGGGCCTTTCTAAAGTACTCCAGACACTTCTAGAACCACTCAGGGCCTTTCTATATGAACCCAGACCCTTGTAATGCCCCTCAGGGCCTTTCTAAAGGCCCCCATACCCTTCTAATGCCCCTGAATACCCTTCTAAAGGCCCCCAGACCCTTCTAGAGCCCCTCAGGACATTTCTAAAGGCACCCAGAACCTTCTAATGCCACTCAGGGCCTTTCTAAAGGCTGCGAGACCCTTATAATCCCCCTAAGGACCTTTAAAAAGGACCCCAGACCCTTCTGGACCCCCTCAGGACGCTTCTAATAGCCCCCAGACCATTCTACAGCCCCTCAGGGCCTTTCTAAAGGCATCCACACCCTTCTAATGACCCTCAAGACCCATGTAAAGGCCCCCAGACCCTTCTAGATTGCGCAGGACCCATCTAAAAGCCCCCAGACCCTTCTAATGCCCCTCAGGACCCTTCTAAAGGCGCCCAGACCATTCTAATTCCCCTCAGGACCCTTCTAAAGTCCCCCAGACCCTGCTAATTCCACTCAGGGCTATTATAAGGGCCACAAGACCCTTCAAATGCCCCTCAGGACCCTTATAAAGGCACCCAGACCCTTCTAGAGCCTCTCAGGACAGTTTTAAATGCCTCCAGACCCTTCTAGACCCCCTCAGGACCATTCTAAAGGCCCCCAGACCCTTCCAATGCAACTCAGGACTCTTCTAAAGGCCCCCAGTCCCTTCTAATGCACCTCAGGACCTTTCTAAAGTACCCCAGACACTTCTAGAACCTCTCAGGGCCTTTCTATATGACACCAGACCCTTGTAATGCCCCTCAGGGCCTTTCTAAAGGCCCCCATACCCTTCTAATGAACCTGAGGACATTTCTAAAGGCCCCCAGACCCTTCAAATGCCCCTCAGGACCCTTATAAAGGCACCCAGACCCTTCTAGAGCCTCTCAGGACAGTTTTAAATGCCTCCAGACCCTTCTAGACCCCCTGAGGACCATTCTAAAGGCCCCCAGACCATTCTAATGCCCCTCAGGACCCTTCTAAAGGCCCCCAGACCCTTCTAATGCACCTCATGGCCTTTCTAAAGTACCCCAGACACTTCTAGAACCTCTCAGGGCCTTTCTATATGACCCCAGACCCTTGTAATGACCCTAAGGGCCTTTCTAAAGGCCCCCATACACTTCTAATGCCCCTCAGGACCCTTCTAAAGGCCCGCAGACCCTTCTAATGCCCCTCAGGGCCTTTCTAAAGGCCTCCACACCATTCTAATGACCCTCAAGACCCATGTAAAGGCCCCTAGAACCTTCTAGATTGCCTCAGGACCCATCTAAAAGCCTCCAGACCCTTCCAATGCCTTTCAGGACCATTATGAAGGCCACAAGACCCTTCTTATGCCCCTCAGGACCTTTCTAAAGGCCCTCAGACCCTTCTAATGCCCCTCAGGGCATTTATAAAGGTTCCCAGACCCTTCTAGAGCCCGTCAGGACCCTTATAAAGGCCCCCAGACCATTCTAGAGCCCCTCAGGACACTTCTAAAGGCCCGCAGACCATTCTAATGCCCGTCAGGGCCTTTATAAAGGTCCCCAGACCCTTCTACTGCCCCTCAGGAGCATTCTAAAGGCCCCCAGATCCTTCTAATGCCCCACAGGGCCTTTCTAAAGGTCCCCAGACCCTTCTAGAGCCCCTGAAGACCCTTCTAAAGGCCCCCAGACCCTTATAGAGCCCCTCAGGACCCTTCTAAAGTCCCCCAGACCCTGCTAATTCCCCGCAGGGCTTTTATAAGGGCACCCAGACCCTTCTAATGCCCCTCAGGACCTTATAAAGGCACCAGGACCCTTCTAGAGCCTCTCAGGACAGTTTTAAATGCCTCCAGACCCTTCTAGACTCCCCTCAGGACCATTCTAAAGGCCCCCAGATCCTTCTAATGCCCCTCAGGGCCTTTCTAAAGGCCCCCATACTTTTGTAATGCCCCTCACGTCATTTCTAAAGGCACCCAGACCCTTCTAATGCCACTCAGGGCCTTTCTAAAGGCCGAGAGACCCTTATAATCCCCCTGAGGGCCTTTAAAAAGGCCCCCAGACCCTCCGGGACCCCCTCAGGATGCTTCTAATAGCCCCCAGACCCTTCTAATGCATTTCAGGGCCTTTCTAAAGGCCTCCACACCCTTCTAATGACCCTCAAGACCCATGTAAAGGCCCCCAGACCCTTCTAGATTGCCTCAGGACCCATCTAAAAGCCCCCAGACCCTTCTAATGCCTTTCAGGACCCTTATGAAGGTCACAAGACCCTTCTAATTCCCCTCAGGACCTTTATAAAGGTCCCCAGACCCTTCTACTGCCCCTCAGGAGCATGCTAAAGGCCCCCAGACCCCTCTAATGCCCCACAGGGCCTTTCTAAAGGTCCCCAGACGCTTCTAGAGCCCCTGAAGACCCTTCTAAAGGCCCGCAGACACTTATAGAGCACCTCAGGACCCTTCTAAAGTCCCCCAGACCCTGATAATTCCTTTCAGGTCTTTTATAAGTGCACCCAGACCCTTCTAATGCCCCGCAGGACCCTTCTAAAGGCCCCCAGACCCTTCTAATGCCCCTCAGGGCCTTTCTAAAGTACCCCAGACACTTCTAGAACCTCTCAGGCCCTTTCTATATGATCCGAGACCCTTGTAATGCCCCTCAGGGCCTTTCTAAAGACCCCCATACCCTTCTAATGCCCCTCAGGACATTTCTAAAGGCCCCCAGACCCTTCTAGAGCCCCTCAGGACATATCTAAAGGCCCCCAGACCCTTCTAGAGCCCCTCAGGACATTTCTAAAGGCACCCAGACCCTTCTAATGCCACTCAGGGCCTTTCTAAAGGCCGCGAGACCCATATAATCCCCCTGAGGGCCTTTAAAAAGGCCCCCAGACCATTCTGGACCCCCTCAGGACACTTCTAATAGCCCCCAGACCCTTCTAGAGCCCCTCAGGGCCTTTCTAAAGGCCTCCACACCCTTCTAATGACCCTCAAGACCCATGTAAAGGCCCCCAGACCCTTCTAGATTGCCTCAGGACCCATCTAAAAGCCCCCAGACCCTTCTAATGCCCCTCAGGACCCTTCTAAAGGCGCCCAGACCATTCTAATGCCCCTCAGGACCATTCTAAAGTCCCCCAGACCCTGCTAATTCCACTCAGGGCTATTATAAGGGCCACAAGACCTTTCAAATGCCCCTCAGGACCCTTATAAAGGAACCCAGACCCTTCTAGAGCCTCTCAGGACAGTTTTAAATGCCTCCAGACCCTTCTAGACCCCCTCAGGACCATTCTAAAGGCCCCCAGACCCTTCTACTGCACCTCAGGACCCTTCTAAAGGCCCCCAGACCCTTCTAATGCCCCTCAGGGCCTTTCTAAAGTACCCCAGACACTTCTAGAACCTCTCAGGGCCTTTCTATATGACCCCAGACCCTTGTAATGCCCCTCAGGGACTTTCTAAAGGCCCCCATACCCTTCGAATGACCCTCAGGACATTTCTAATGGCCCCCAGACCCTTCAAGAGCCCCTCAGGACATTTCTAAAGGCACCCAGAACCTTCTAATGCCACTCAGGGCCTTTCTAAAGGCTGCGAGACCCTTATAATCCCCCTGAGGACCTTTAAAAAGGCCCCCAGACCCTTCTGGACCCCCTCAGGACGCTTCTAATAGACCCCAGACCCTTCTAGAGCTCATCAGGGCCTTTCTAAAGGCATCCACACCCTCCTAATGACCCTCAAGACCCATGTAAAGGCCCCTAGACCCTTCTAGATTGCCTCAGGACCAATCTAAAAGCCTCCAGACCCTTCCAATGCCTTTCAGGACCATTATGAAGGCCACAAGACCCTTCTAATGCCCCTCAGGACCTTTCTAAAGGCCCTCAGACCCTTCTAATGCCCCTCAGGGCTTTTATAAAGGTTCCCAGACCCTTCTAGAGCCTGTTATGACCCTTATAAAGGCCCCCAGACCATTCTAGAGCCCCTCAGGACACTTCTAAAGGCCCGCAGACCATTCTAATACCCGTCAGGGCCTTTATAAAGGTCCCCAGACCCTTCTACTGCCCCTCAGGAGCATTCTAAAGGCCCCCAGACCCTTCTAATGCCCCACAGGGCCTTTCTAAAGGTCCCCAGACCCTTCTAGAGCCCCTGAAGACCCTTCTAAAGGCCCCCAGACCCTTATAGAGCCCCTGAGGACCCTTCTAAAGTCCCCCAGACCCTGCTAATTCCCCGCAGGGCTTTTATAAGGGCACCCAGACCCTTCTAATGCCCCTCAGGACCCTTATAAAGGCACCCAGACCCTTCTAATGCACCTCATGGCCTTTCTAAAGTACCCCAGACACTTCTAGAACCTCTCAGGGCCTTTCTATATGACCCCAGACCCTTGTAATGACCCTAAGGGCCTTTCTAAAGGCCCCCATACACTTCTAATGCCCCTCAGGACCCTTCTAAAGGCCCCCAGACCCTTGTAATGCCCCTCAGGGCCTTTCTAAAGGCCCCCATACCCTTCTAATGACCCTCAGGACATTTCTAATGGCCACCAGACCCTTCAAGAGCCCCTCAGGACATTTCTAAAGGCACCCAGAACCTTCTAATGCCACTCAGGGCCTTTCTAAAGGCTGCGAGAACCTTATAATCCCCCTGAGGACCTTTAAAAAGGCCCCCAGACCCTTCTGGACCCCCTCAGGACGCTTCTAATAGACCCCAGACCCTTCTAGAGCCCCTCAGGTCCTTTCTAAAGGCCTCCACACCCTTCTAATGACCCTCAAGACCCATGTAAAGGCCCCCAGACCCTTCTAGATTGCCTCAGGACCCATCTAAAAGCCTCCAGACCCTTCCAATGCATTTCAGGACCATTATGAAGGCCACAAGACCCTTCTTATGCCCCTCAGGACCTTTCTAAAGGCCCTCAGACCCTTCTAATGCCCCTCAGGGCATTTATAAAGGTTCCCAGACCCTTCTAGAGCCCGTCAGGACCCTTATAAAGGCCCCCAGACCATTCTAGAGCCCCTCAGGACACTTCTAAAGGCCCGCAGACCATTCTAATGCCCGTCAGGGCCTTTATAAAGGTCCCCAGACCCTTCTACTGCCCCTCAGGAGCATTCTAAAGGCCCCCAGATCCTTCTAATGCCCCACAGGGCCTTTCTAAAGGTCCCCAGACCCTTCTAGAGCCCCTGAAGACCCTTCTAAAGGCCCCCAGACCCTTATAGAGCCCCTCAGGACCCTTCTAAAGTCCCCCAGACCCTGCTAATTCCCCGCAGGGCTTTTATAAGGGCACCCAGACCCTTCTAATGCCCCTCAGGACCTTATAAAGGCACCAGGACCCTTCTAGAGCCTCTCAGGACAGTTTTAAATGCCTCCAGACCCTTCTAGACTCCCCTCAGGATCATTCTTAAGGCCCCCAGATCCTTCTAATGCCCCTCAGGGCCTTTCTAAAGGCCCCCATACTTTTGTAATGCCCCTCACGTCATTTCTAAAGGCACCCAGACCCTTCTAATGCCACTCAGGGCCTTTCTAAAGGCCGAGAGACCCTTATAATCCCCCTGAGGGCCTTTAAAAAGGCCCCCAGACCCTCCGGGACCCCCTCAGGATGCTTCTAATAGCCCCCAGACCCTTCTAATGCATTTCAGGGCCTTTCTAAAGGCCTCCACACCCTTCTAATGACCCTCAAGACCCATGTAAAGGCCCCCAGACCCTTCTAGATTGCCTCAGGACCCATCTAAAAGCCCCCAGACCCTTCTAATGCCTTTCAGGACCCTTATGAAGGTCACAAGACCCTTCTAATTCCCCTCAGGACCTTTATAAAGGTCCCCAGACCCTTCTACTGCCCCTCAGGAGCATGCTAAAGGCCCCCAGACCCCTCTAATGCCCCACAGGGCCTTTCTAAAGGTCCCCAGACGCTTCTAGAGCCCCTGAAGACCCTTCTAAAGGCCCGCAGACACTTATAGAGCACCTCAGGACCCTTCTAAAGTCCCCCAGACCCTGATAATTCCTTTCAGGTCTTTTATAAGTGCACCCAGACCCTTCTAATGCCCCGCAGGACCCTTCTAAAGGCCCCCAGACCCTTCTAATGCCCCTCAGGGCCTTTCTAAAGTACCCCAGACACTTCTAGAACCTCTCAGGCCCTTTCTATATGATCCGAGACCCTTGTAATGCCCCTCAGGGCCTTTCTAAAGACCCCCATACCCTTCTAATGCCCCTCAGGACATTTCTAAAGGCCCCCAGACCCTTCTAGAGCCCCTCAGGACATATCTAAAGGCCCCCAGACCCTTCTAGAGCCCCTCAGGACATTTCTAAAGGCACCCAGACCCTTCTAATGCCACTCAGGGCCTTTCTAAAGGCCGCGAGACCCATATAATCCCCCTGAGGGCCTTTAAAAAGGCCCCCAGACCATTCTGGACCCCCTCAGGACACTTCTAATAGCCCCCAGACCCTTCTAGAGCCCCTCAGGGCCTTTCTAAAGGCCTCCACACCCTTCTAATGACCCTCAAGACCCATGTAAAGGCCCCCAGACCCTTCTAGATTGCCTCAGGACCCATCTAAAAGCCCCCAGACCCTTCTAATGCCCCTCAGGACCCTTCTAAAGGCGCCCAGACCATTCTAATGCCCCTCAGGACCATTCTAAAGTCCCCCAGACCCTGCTAATTCCACTCAGGGCTATTATAAGGGCCACAAGACCTTTCAAATGCCCCTCAGGACCCTTATAAAGGAACCCAGACCCTTCTAGAGCCTCTCAGGACAGTTTTAAATGCCTCCAGACCCTTCTAGACCCCCTCAGGACCATTCTAAAGGCCCCCAGACCCTTCTACTGCACCTCAGGACCCTTCTAAAGGCCCCCAGACCCTTCTAATGCCCCTCAGGGCCTTTCTAAAGTACCCCAGACACTTCTAGAACCTCTCAGGGCCTTTCTATATGACCCCAGACCCTTGTAATGCCCCTCAGGGACTTTCTAAAGGCCCCCATACCCTTCGAATGACCCTCAGGACATTTCTAATGGCCCCCAGACCCTTCAAGAGCCCCTCAGGACATTTCTAAAGGCACCCAGAACCTTCTAATGCCACTCAGGGCCTTTCTAAAGGCTGCGAGACCCTTATAATCCCCCTGAGGACCTTTAAAAAGGCCCCCAGACCCTTCTGGACCCCCTCAGGACGCTTCTAATAGACCCCAGACCCTTCTAGAGCTCATCAGGGCCTTTCTAAAGGCATCCACACCCTCCTAATGACCCTCAAGACCCATGTAAAGGCCCCTAGACCCTTCTAGATTGCCTCAGGACCAATCTAAAAGCCTCCAGACCCTTCCAATGCCTTTCAGGACCATTATGAAGGCCACAAGACCCTTCTAATGCCCCTCAGGACCTTTCTAAAGGCCCTCAGACCCTTCTAATGCCCCTCAGGGCTTTTATAAAGGTTCCCAGACCCTTCTAGAGCCTGTTATGACCCTTATAAAGGCCCCCAGACCATTCTAGAGCCCCTCAGGACACTTCTAAAGGCCCGCAGACCATTCTAATGCCCGTCAGGGCCTTTATAAAGGTCCCCAGACCCTTCTACTGCCCCTCAGGAGCATTCTAAAGGCCCCCAGACCCTTCTAATGCCCCACAGGGCCTTTCTAAAGGTCCCCAGACCCTTCTAGAGCCCCTGAAGACCCTTCTAAAGGCCCCCAGACCCTTATAGAGCCCCTGAGGACCCTTCTAAAGTCCCCCAGACCCTGCTAATTCCCCGCAGGGCTTTTATAAGGGCACCCAGACCCTTCTAATGCCCCTCAGGACCCTTATAAAGGCACCCAGACCCTTCTAATGCACCTCATGGCCTTTCTAAAGTACCCCAGACACTTCTAGAACCTCTCAGGGCCTTTCTATATGACCCCAGACCCTTGTAATGACCCTAAGGGCCTTTCTAAAGGCCCCCATACACTTCTAATGCCCCTCAGGACCCTTCTAAAGGCCCCCAGACCCTTGTAATGCCCCTCAGGGCCTTTCTAAAGGCCCCCATACCCTTCTAATGACCCTCAGGACATTTCTAATGGCCACCAGACCCTTCAAGAGCCCCTCAGGACATTTCTAAAGGCACCCAGAACCTTCTAATGCCACTCAGGGCCTTTCTAAAGGCTGCGAGAACCTTATAATCCCCCTGAGGACCTTTAAAAAGGCCCCCAGACCCTTCTGGACCCCCTCAGGACGCTTCTAATAGACCCCAGACCCTTCTAGAGCCCCTCAGGTCCTTTCTAAAGGCCTCCACACCCTTCTAATGACCCTCAAGACCCATGTAAAGGCCCCCAGACCCTTCTAGATTGCCTCAGGACCCATCTAAAAGCCTCCAGACCCTTCCAATGCATTTCAGGACCATTATGAAGGCCACAAGACCCTTCTAATGCCCCTCAGGACCTTTCTAAAGGCCCTCAGACCATTCTAATGCCTTTAAGGGCATTTATAAAGGTTCCCAGACCCTTCTAGAGCCAGTCAGGACCCTTATAAAGGCCCCCAGATCATTCTAGAGCCCCTCAGGACACTTCTAAAGGCCCGCAGACCATTCTAATGCACGTCAGGGCCTTTATAAAGGACCCCAGACCCTTCTACTGCCCCTCAGGAGCATTCTAAAGGCCCCCAGACCATTCTAATACCCCTCAGGGCCTTTCTAAAGGTCCCCAGACCCTTCTAGAGCCCCTGAAGACCCTTCTAAAGGCCCCCAGACCCTTCTAATGCACCTCAGGGCCTTTCTAAAGTACCCCAGACATTCTAGAACCTCTCAGGGCCTTACTATATGACCCCAGACCCTTGTAATGCCCCTCAGGGCCTTTCTAAAGGCCCCCATACCCTTCTAATTCCCCTCAGGACATTTCTAAAGGCCCCCAGACCCTTCAAGAGCCCCTCAGGACATTTCTAAAGGCACCCAGAACCTTCTAATGCCACTCAGGGCCTTTCTAAAGGCCGCGAGACCCTTATAATCCCCCTGAGGACCTTTAAAAAGGCCCCCAGACCCTTCTGGACCCCCTCAGGACGATTCTAATAGACCCCAGACCCTTCTAGAGCCCCTCAGGGCCTTTCTAAAGGCCTCCACACCCTTCTAATGACCCTCAAGACCCATGTAAAGGCCCCCAGACACTTCTAGATTGCATCAGGACCCATCTAAAAGACCCCAGACCGTTCTAATGCCTTTCAGGACCTTTCTAAAGGCCTCCACACCCTTCTAATGACCCTCAAGACCCATGTAAAGGCCCCTAGACCCTTCTAGATTGCCTCAGGACCCATCTAAAAGCCCCCAGACCCTTCTAATGCCTTTCAGGACCCTTATGAAGGCCACAAGACCCTTCTAATGCCCCTCAGGACCTTTCTAAAGGCCCTCAGACCCTTCTAATGCAACTCAGGGCATTTATAAAGGTTCCCAGACCCTTCTAGAGCCCGTCACGACCCTTATAAAGGCCCCTAGACCCTTAATAAGCCCCTCAGGACACTTCTAAATCCCGCAGACCATTCTAATGCCCGTCAGGGCCTTTCTAAATGTCCCCAGACCCTTCTACTGCCCCTCAGGAGCATTCTAAAGGCCCCCAGACCCTTCTAATGCCCCACAGGGCCTTTCTAAAGGTCCCCAGACCCTTCTAGAGCCCCTGAAGACCCTTCTAAAGGCCCCCAGACCCCTATAGAGCCCCTCAGGACCCTTCTAAAGTCCCCCAGACCCTGCTAATTCCCCTCAGGGCTTTTATAAGGGCACCCAGACCCTTATAATGCCCCTCAGGACCCTTATAAAGGAACCCAGACCCTTCTAGAGCCCCTCAGGACAGTTTTAAATGCCTCCAGACCCTTCTAGACCCCCTCAGGACCATTTTAAAGGCCCCCAGACCCTTCTAATGCCCCTCAGGACTCTTCTAAAGGCCCCTAGACTGTTCTAATGCCCCTCAGGGCCTTTCTAAAGTACCCCAGACACTTCTAGAACCTCTCAGGGCCTTTCTATATGACCACAGACCCTTGTAATGCCACTCAGGGCCTTTCTAAAAGCCACGAGACGCTTATAATGCCCCTCAGGACATTTCTAAAGGCCCCCAGACCCTTCAAGAGCCCCTCAGGACATTTCTAAAGGCACCCAGAACCTTCTAATGCCACTCAGGGCCTTTCTAAAGTCTGCGAGACCCTTATAATCCCCCTGAGGACCTTTAAAAAGGCCCCCAGACCCTTCTGGACACCCTCAGGACGCTTCTAATAGCCCCCAGACCCTTCTAGAGCCCCTCAGGGCCTTTCTAAAGGCCTCCACACCCTTCTAATGACCCTCAAGACCCATGTAAAGGCCCCTAGACCCTTCTAGATTGCCTCAGGACACATCTAAAAGCCCGCAGACCCTTCTAATGCCTTTCAGGACCCTTATGAAGGCCACAAGACCCTTCTAATGCCCCTCAGGACCTTTCTAAAGGCCCTCAGACCCTTCTAATGCCCCTCAGGGCATTTATAAAGGTTCCCAGACCCTTCTAGAGCCCGTCAGGACACTTATAAATGCCCCCAGACCATTCTAGAGCCCCTCAGGACATTTCTAAAGGCCCGCAGACCATTCTAATGCCCATCAGTGCCATTCTAAAGGTACCCAGACCCTTCTACTGCCACTCAGGAGCATTCTAAAGGCACCCAGACCCTTCTAATGCCCCACAGGGCCTTTCTAAAGGTCCCCAGACCCTTCTAGAGCCCCTGAAGACCCTTCTAAAGGCCCCCAGACCCTTATAGAGCCCCTCAGGACCCTTCTAAAGTCCCCCAGACCCTGCTAATTCACCTCAGGGCTTTTATAAGGGCCACAAGACCCTTCTAATGCCCCTCAGGACCCATATAAAGGCACCCAGACCCTTCTAGAGCCTCTCAGGACAGTTTTAAAAGCCTCCAGACCCTTCTAGACCCCCTCAGGACCATTCTAAAGGCCCCCAGACCCTTCTAATGCCCCTCAGGACCCTTCTAAAGGCCCCCAGACCCTTCTAATGCCCTTCAGGACCCTTATAAAGGCCCCCAGACCTTTCTAATGCCCCGCAGGGCCTTTCTAAATTACCCCAGACACTTCTAGAACCTCTGAGGGCCTTTCTATATGAACCCAGACCTTTGTAATGCCTCTCAGGGACTTTCTAAAGGCCCCCACACCCTTCTAATGACCCTCAGGACATTTCTAAAGGCCCCCAGACCATTCAAGAGCCCCTCAGGACATTTCTAAAGGCACCCAGACCCTTCTAATGCCACTCAGGGCCTTTCTAAAGGCTGCGAGACCCTTATAATCCCCCTGAGGACCTTTAAAAAGGCCCCCAGACCCTTCTGGACACCCTCAGGACGCTTCTAATAGCCCCCAGACCCTTCTAGAGCCCCTCAGGGCCTTTCTAAAGGCCTCCACACCCTTCTAATGACCCTCAAGACCCATGTAAAGGCCCCCAGACCCTTCTAGATTGCATCAGGACCCATCTATAAAGCCCCCAGACTCTTCTAATGCCATTCAGGGCCTTTCTAAATGCCTCCACACCCTTCTAATGACCCTCAAGACCCATGTAAAGGCCCCCAGACCCTTCTAGATTGCCTCAGGACACATCTAAAAGACCCCAGACCCTTCTAATGCCTTTCAGGACCCTTATGAAGGCCACAAGACCCTTGTAATGCCCCTCAGGACCTTTCTAAAGGCCCTCAGACCCTTTTAATGCCCCTCAGGGCATTTATAAAGGTTCCCAGACCCTTCTAGAGCCCGTCAGGTCCCTTATAAAGGCCCCCAGACCATTCTAGAGCCCCTCAGGACACTTCTAAAGGCCCGCAGACAATTCTAATGCCCGTCAGGGCCTTTATAAAGGTCCCCAGACCCTTCTACTGCCCCTCAGGAGCATTCTAAAGGCACCCAGACCCTTCTAATGCCTCACAGGGCCTTTCTAAAGGTCCCCCAGACCCTTATAGAGCCCCTCAGGACCCTTCTAATGTCCCCCAGACCCTGCTAATTCCTCTCAGGGCTTTTATAAGGGCCACAAGACCCTTCTAATGCCCCTCAGGACCCTTCTAAAGGCCCCCAGACCCTTCTAATGGCCCTCAGGACCCTTATAAAGGCCCCCAGACCCTTCTAATGCCCCGCAGGGCCTTTCTAAATTACCCCAGACACTTCTAGAACCTCTCAGGGCCTTTCTATATGACCCCAGACCCTTGTAATGCCCCTCAGGGCCTTTCTAAAGGCCCCCACACCCTTCTAATGACACTCAGGACATTTCTAAAGGCCCCCAGACCATTCAAGAGCCCCTCAGGACATTTCTAAAGGCACCCAGACCCTTCTAATGCCACTCAGTGCCTTTCTAAAGGCTGCGAGACCCTTATAATCCCCCTGAGGACCTTTAAAAAGGCCCCAAGACCCTTCTGGACCCCCTCAGGACGCTTCTAATAGCCCCCAGACCCTTCTAGAGCCCCTCAGGGCCTTTCTAAAGGCCTCCACACCCTTCTAATGACCCTCAAGACCCATGTAAAGGCCCCCAGACCCTTCTAGATTGCATCAGGACCCATCTAAAAGCCCCCAGACCCTTCTAATGCCATTCAGGGCCTTTCTAAAGGCCTCCACACCCTTCTAATGACCCTCAAGACCCATGTAAAGGCCCCCAGACCCTTCTAGATTGCCTCAGGACCCATCTAAAAGACCCCAGACGCTTCTAATGCCTTTCAGGACCCTTATGAAGGCCACAAGATCCTTCTAATGCCCCTCAGGGCATTTATAAAGGCCCCCAGACCATTCTAATGCCCCTCAGGGCATTTATAAAGGTTCCCAGACCCTTCTAGAGCCTGTCAGGACACTTATAAAGGTCCCCAGACTCTTCTACTGCCCCTCAGGAGCATTCTAAAGGCACCCAGACCCTTCTAATTCCCCACAGGGCCTTTCTAAAGGTCCCCCAGACCCTTATAGAGCCCCTCAGGACCCTTATAATGTCCCCCAGACCCTGCTAATTCCCCTCAGGGCTTTTATAAGGGCCACAAGACCCTTCTAATGCCCCTCAGGACCCTTATAAAGGCACCCAGACCCCTCTAGAGCCTCTCAGGACAGTTTTAAATGCCTCCAGACCCTTATAGACCCCCTCAGGACCATTCTAAAAGCCCCAGACCCTTCTAATGCCGCTCAGGACCCTTCTAAAGGCCCCCAGACCCTTCTAATGCCCCTCAGGGTCTTTCTAAAGTACCCCAGACACTTCTAGAACCTCTCAGGGCCTTTCTATATGACCCCAGACCCTTGTAATGCCCCTCAGGGCCTTTCTAAAGGCCCCCATACCCTTCTAATGCCCCTCAGGACATTTCTAAAGGCCCCCAGACCCTTCTAGAGCCCCTCAGGACATTTCTAAAGGCACCCAGAACCTTCTAATGCCACTCAGGACCTTTCTAAAGGCTGCGAGACCCTTATAATCCCCCTGAGGACCTTTAAAAAGGCCCCCAGACCCTTCTGGACCCCCTCAGGACGCTTCTAATAGACCCCAGACCCTTCTAGAGCCCCTCAGGGCCTTTCTAAAGGCCTCCACACCCTTCTAATGACCCTCAAGACCCATGTAAAGCCCCCAGACCCTTCTAGATTGCCTCAGGACCCTTCCAAAAGCCCCCAGACCCTTCTAATGCCTTTCAGGGCCTTTCTAAAGGCCTCCACACCCTTCTAATGACTCTCAAAACCCATGTAAAGGCCCCTAGACCCTTCTAGATTGCCTCAGGACCCATCTAAAAGCCCTCAGACCCTTCTAATACCCCTCAGGGCCTTTCTAAAGTACCCCAGACACTTCTAGAACCTCTCAGGGCCTTTCTATATGACCCCAGACCCTTGTAATGCCCCTCAGGGCCTTTCTAAAGGCCCTCAGACCATTCTAGAGCCCCTCAGGACACTTCTAAATCCCGCAGACCATTCTAATGCCCGTCAGGGCCTTTATAAAGGTCCCCAGACCCTTCTACTGCCCCTCAGGAGCATTCTAAAGGCCCCCAGACCCTTCTAATGCCCCACACGGCCTTTCTAAAGGTCCCCAGACCCTTCTAGAGCCCCTGAAGACCTTTCTAAAGGCCCCCAGACCCTTATAGAGCCCCTCAGGACCCTTCTAAAGTCCCCCAGACCCTCCTAATTCCCCTCAGGGCTTTTATAAGGGCCACAAGACCCTTCTAATGCCCCTCAGGACCCTTATAAAGGCACCCAGACCCTTCTAGAGCCTCTCAGGACAGTTTTAAAAGCCTCCAGACCCTTCTAGACCCCCTCAGGACCATTCTAAAGGCCCCCAGACCCTTCTAATGCCCCTCAGGACCTTTCTAAAGGCCCCCAGACCCTTCTAATGCCCCTCAGGACCCTTATAAAGTCCCCCAGACCCTTCTAATGCCCCGCAGGGCCTTTCTAAATTACCCCAGACACTTCTAGAACCTCTCAGGGCCTTTCTATATGACCCCAGACCCTTTTAATGCCCCTCAGGGCCTTTCTAAAGGCCCCCACACCCTTCTAATGATCCTCAGGACATTTCTAAAGGCCCCCAGACCATTCAAGAGCCCCTCAGGCCATTTCTAAAGGCACCCAGACCCTTCTAATGCCACTCAGGGCCTTTCTAAAGGCTGCGAGACCCTTATAATCCCCCTGAGGACCTTTAAAAAGGCCCCCAGACCCTTCTGGACCCCCTCAGGACGCTTCTAATAGCCCCCAGACCCTTCTAGAGACCCTCAGGGCCTTTCTAAAGGCCTCCACACCCTTCTAATGACCCTCAAGACCCATGTAAAGGCCCCCAGACCCTTCAAGATTGCATCAGGACCCATCTAAAAGCCCCCAGACCCTTCTAATGCCTTTCAGGGCCTTTCTAAAGGCCTCAACACCCTTCTAATGACCCTCAAGACCCATGTAAAGGCCCCCAGACGCTTCTAGATTGCCTCAGGACCCATCTAAAAGCCCCCAGACCCTTCTAATGCCTTTCAGGACCCTTATGAAGGTCACAAGACCCTTCTAATGCCCCTCAGGACCTTTCTAAAGGCCCTCAGACCCTACTATTGCCCCTCTAGGCATTTATAAAGGTTCCCAGACCCTTCTACTGCCCCTCAGGAGCATTCTAAAGGCCCCCAGACCCTTCTAATGCCCCACAGGGCCTTTCTAAAGGTCCCCAGACCCTTCTAGAGCCCCTGTAGACCCTTCTAAAGGCCCTCAGACCCTTATAGAGCCCCTCAGGACCCTTCTAAAGTCCCCCAGACCCTGCTAATTCCCCTCAGGGCTTTTATAAGGGCACCCAGACCCTTCTAATGCCCCTCAGGACCCTTATAAAGGCACCCAGACCCTTCTAGTGCCTCTCAGGACAGTTTTAAATGCCTCCAGACGCTTCTAGACCCCCTCAGGACCATTCTAAAGGCCCCCAGACCCTTCTAATGCCCCTCAGGACCCTTCTAAAGGCCCCCAGACCCTTCTAATGCCCCTCAGGGCCTTTCTAAAGTACCCCAGACAATTCTAGAACCTTCAGGGCCTTTCTATATGACCCCAGACCCTTGTAATGCCCCTCAGAGCCTTTCTAAAGGCCCCCAGACCCTTCTAATGCCCCTCAGGACATTTCTAAAGGCCCCCAGACCCTTCTAATGCCACTCAGGGCCATTCTAAAGGCCGCGAGACCCTTATCATCCCCCTGAGGGCCTTTAAAAAGGCCCCCAGACCCTTCTGGACCCCCTCAGGACGCTTCTAATAGCCCCCAGACACTTCTAGAGCCCCTTAGGGCCTTTCTAAAGGCCTCCACACCCTTCTAATGACCCTCAAGACCCATGTAAAGGCCCCCAGACCCTTCTAGATTGCCTCAGGACCCATCTAAAAGCCCCCAGACCCTTCTAATGCCTTTCAGGACCTTTATGAAGGTCACAAGACCCTTCTAATGCCCCTCAGGACCTTTCTAAAGGCCCTCAGACCCTACTATTGCCCCTCTAGGCATTTATAAAGGTTCCCAGACCCTTTTAGAGCCCGTCAGGACCCTTATAAAGGCCCCCAGACCATTCTAGAGCCCCTCAGGACACTTCTAAAGGCCCGCAGACCATTCTAATGCCCGTCAGGGCCTTTCTAAAGGTCCCCAGACCCTTCTACTGCCCCTAAGGAGCATTCTAAAGGCCCCCAGACCCTTCTAATGCCCCACAGGTCCTTTCTAAAGGTCCCCAGACCCTTCTAGAGCCCCTGAAGACCCTTCAAAATGCCCTCAGACCCTGCTAATTCCCCTCAGGGCTTTTATAAGGGCACCCAGACCTTTCTAATGCCCCACAGGGCCTTTCTAAAGGCCCCCATACCCTTCTAATGCCCCTCAGGTCATTTTTAAAGGCACCCAGACCCTTCTAATGCCACTCAGGGCATTTCTAAAGGCCGCGAGACCCTTATAATCCCCCTGAGGGCATTTAAAATGACCCCAGACCCTTCTGGACCCCCTCAGGACGCTTCTAATAGCCCCCAGACCATTCTAGAGCCCCTCAGGGCCTTTCTAAAGGCCTCCACACCCTTCTAAGGACACTCAAGACCCATGTAAAGGCCCCTAGACCCTTCTAGATTGCCTCAGGACCCATCTAAAAGCCCCCAGACCATTCTAATGCCTTTCAGGACCCTTATGAAGGCCACAAGACCCTTCTAATGCCCCTCAGGACCTTTCTAAAGGCCCTCAGACCCTTCTAATGCCCCTCAGGGCATTTATAAAGGCCCCCAGACCATTCTAGAGCCCCTCAGGACACTTCTAGAGGCCCGCAGACCATTCTAATGCCCGTCAGGGCCTTTATAAAGGTCCCCAGACCCTTCTACTGCCCCTCAGGAGCATTCTAAAGGCACCCAGACCCTTCTAATGCCCCACAGGGCCTTTCTAAAGGTCCCCCAGACCCTTATAGAGCCCCTCAGGACCCTTCTAAAGTCCCCCAGACCCTGCTAATTCCCCTCAGGGCTTTTATAAGGGCCACAAGACCCTTCTAATGCCCCTCAGGACCCTTATAAAGGAACCCAGACCCCTCTAGAGCCTCTCAGGACAGGTTTAAATGCCTCCAGCCCATTCTAGACCCCCTCAGGACCATTCTAAAAGCCCCCAGACCCTTCTAATGCTGCTCAGGACCCTTCTAAAGGCCCCCAGACCCTTCTAATGCCCCTCAGGGCCTTTCTAAAGTACCCCAGACACTTCTAGAACCTCTCAGGGCCTTTTTATACGACCCCAGACCCTTGTAATGCCACTCAGGGCCTTTCTAAAGGCCCCCATACCATTCTAATGCCCCTCAGGACATTTCTAAAGGCCCCCAGACCCTTCAAGAGCCCCTCAGGACATTTCTAAAGGCACCCAGAACCTTCTAATGCCACTCAGGACCTTTGTAAATGCTGCGAGACCCTTATAATCCCCCTGAGGACCTTTAAAAAGGCTCCCAGACCCTTCTGGACCCCTCAGGACGCTTCTAATAGACCCCAGACCCTTCTAGAGCCCCTCAGGGCCTTTCTAAAGGCCTCCACACCCTTCCAATGACCCTCAAGACCCATGTAAAGACCCCCAGACCCTTCTAGATTGCCTCAGGACCCATCCAAAAGCCCCCAGACCCTTCTAATGCCTTTCAGGGCCTTTCTAAAGGCCTCCACACCCTTCTAATGACTCTCAAGAACCATGTAAAGGCCCCCAGACCCTTCTAGATTGCCTCAGGACCTATCTAAAAGACCCCAGACCCTTCTAATGCCTTTCAGGACCCTTATGAAGGTCACAAGACCCTTCTAATGCCCCTCAGGACCTTTCTAAAGGCCCTCAGACCCTTCTAATGCCCCTCAGGGCATTTATAAAGGCCCCCAGACCATTCTAGAGCCCCTCAGGACACTTCTAGAGGCCCGCAGACCATTCTAATGCCCGTCAGGGCCTTTATAAAGGTCCCCAGACCCTTCTACTGCCCCTCAGGAGCATTCTAAAGGCACCCAGACCCTTCTAATGCCCCACAGGGCCTTTCTAAAGGTCCCCCAGACCCTTATAGAGCCCCTCAGGACCCTTCTAAAGTCCCCCAGACCCTGCTAATTCCCCTCAGGGCTTTTATAAGGGCCACAAGACCCTTCTAATGCCCCTCAGGACCCTTATAAAGGAACCCAGACCCCTCTAGAGCCTCTCAGGACAGGTTTAAATGCCTCCAGCCCATTCTAGACCCCCTCAGGACCATTCTAAAAGCCCCCAGACCCTTCTAATGCTGCTCAGGACCCTTCTAAAGGCCCCCAGACCCTTCTAATGCCCCTCAGGGCCTTTCTAAAGTACCCCAGACACTTCTAGAACCTCTCAGGGCCTTTTTATACGACCCCAGACCCTTGTAATGCCACTCAGGGCCTTTCTAAAGGCCCCCATACCATTCTAATGCCCCTCAGGACATTTCTAAAGGCCCCCAGACCGTTCAAGAGCCCCTCAGGACATTTCTAAAGGCACCCAGAACCTTCTAATGCCACTCAGGACCTTTGTAAAGGCTGCGAGACCCTTATAATCCCCCTGAGGACCTTTAAAAAGGCCCCCAGACCCTTCTGGACCCCTCAGGACGCTTCTAATAGACCCCAGACCCTTCTAGAGCCCCTCAGGGCCTTTCTAAAGGCCTCCACACCCTTCCAATGACCCTCAAGACCCATGTAAAGACCCCCAGACCCTTCTAGATTGCCTCAGGACCCATCCAAAAGCCCCCAGACACTTCTAATGCCTTTCAGGGCCTTTCTAAAGGCCTCCACACCCTTCCAATGACCCTCAAGACCCATGTAAAGACCCCCAGACCCTTCTAGATTGCCTCAGGACCCATCTAAAAGACCCCAGACCCTTCTAATGCCTTTCAGGACCCTTATGAAGGTCACAAGACCCTTCTAATGCCCCTCAGGACCTTTCTAAAGGCCCTCAGACCCTTCTAATGCCCCTCAGGGCATTTATAAAGGTTCCCAGACCCTTCTAGAGCCCGTCAGGACGCTTATAAAGGCCCCCAGACCATTCTAGAGCCCCTCAGGACACTTCTAAAGGCCCGCAGACCATTCTAATGCCCGTCAGGGCCTTTATAAAGGTCCCCAGACCCTTCTACTGCCCCTCAGGAACATTCTAAAGGCCCCCAGACCCTTCTAGTGCACCACAGGGCCATTCTAAAGGTCCCCAGACCCTTCTAGAGCCCCTGAAGACCATTCTAAAGGCCCCCAGACCCTTATAGAGCCCCTCAGGACCCTTCTAAAGTCCCCCAGACCCTGCTTATTCCCCTCAGGGCTTTTATAAGGGCACCCAGAATCTTCTAATGCCCCTCAGGACCCTGATAAAGCCACCCAGACCCTTCTAGAGCCTCTCAGGACAGTTTTAAATGCGTCCAGACCCTTCTAGACCCCCTCAGGACCATTCTAAAGGCACCGAGACCCTTCTAATGCCCCTCAGGGCCTTTCTAAAGGCCCCCATACCCTTCTAATGCCCCTCAGGTCATTTCTAAAGGCACCCAGACCCTTCTAATGCCACTCAGGGCCTTTCTAAAGGCCGCGAGACCCTTATAATCTCCCTGAGCGCCTTTAAAATGCCCCCAGACCCTTCTGGACCCCCTCAGGACGCTTCTAATAGCCCCCAGACCCTTCTAGAGCCCCTCAGGGCCTTTCTAAAGGACTCCACACCCTTCTAATGACTCTCAAGACCCATGTAAAGGCCCCCAGACCCTTCTAGATTGCCTCAGGACCCATCTAAAAGACCCCAGACCCTTCTAATGCCTTTCAGGACCCTTATGAAGGTCACAAGACCCTTCTAATGCCCCTCAGGACCTTTCTAAAGGCCCTCAGACCCTTCTAATGCCCCTCAGGGCATTTATAAAGGTTCCCAGACTCTTCTAGAGCCCGTCAGGACCCTTATAAAGGCCCCCAGACCATTCTAGAGCCCCTCAGGTCACTTCTAAAGGCCCGCAGACCATTCTAATGCCCATCAGGACCTTTATAAAGGTCCCCAGACCCTTCTACTGCCCCTCAGGAGCATTCTAAAGGCACCCAGACCCTTCTAATGCCCCACAGGGCCTTTCTAAAGGTCCCCCAGACCCTTATAGAGCCGCTCAGGACCCTTATAATGTCCCCCAGACCCTGCTAATTCCCCTCAGGGCTTTTATAAGGGCCACAAGACCCTTCTAATGCCCCTCAGGACCCTTATAAAGGCACCCAGACCCCTCTAGAGCCTCTCAGGACAGTTTTAAATGCCTCCAGACCCTTCTAGACCCCCTCAGGACCATTCTAAAAGCCCCCAGACCCTTCTAATGCCGCTCAGGACCCTTCTAAAGGCCCCCAGACCCTTCTAATGCCCCTCAGGGCCTTTCTAAAGTACCCCAGACACTTCTAGAACCTCTCAGGGCCTTTCTATATGAACCCAGACCCTTGTAATGCCCCTCAGGGCCTTTCTAAAGGCCCCCATACCCTTCTAATGCCCCTCAGGACATTTCTAAAGGCCCCCAGACCCTTCAAGAGCCCCTCAGGACATTTCTAAATGCACCGAGAACCTTCTAATGCCACTCAGGACCTTTGTAAATGCTGCGAGACCCTTATAATCCCCCTGAGGACCTTTAAAAAGGCCCCCAGACCCTTCTGGAACCCCTCAGGACGCTTCTAATAGACCCCAGACGCTTCTAGAGCCCTTCAGGGCCTTTCTAAAGGCCTCCACACCCTTCTAATGACCCTCAAGACCCATGTAAAGGCCCCCAGACCCTTCTAGATTGCCTCAGGACCCATCCAAAAGCCCCCAGACCCTTCTAATGCCTTTCAGGGCCTTTCTAAAGGCCTCCACACCCTTCTAATGACTCTCAAGACCCATGTAAAGGCCCCTAGACCCTTCTAGATTGCCTCAGGACCCATCTAAAAGCCCTCAGACCCTTCTAATGCCTTTCAGGACCCTTATGAAGGCCACAAGACCCTTCTAATGCCCCTCAGGACCTTTCTAAAGGCCCTCAGACCCTTCTAATGCCCCTCAGGGCATTTATAAAGGTTCCCAGACCCTTCTAGAGCCCGTCAGGACCCTTATAAAGGCCCCCAGACCATTCTAGAGCCCCTCAGGACACTTCTAAATCCCGCAGACCATTCTAATGCCCGTCAGGGCCTTTATAAAGGTCCCCAGACCCTTCTACTGCTCCTCAGGAGCATTCTAAATGTCCTCAGACCATTCTAATGCCCCACACGGCCTTTCTAAAGGTCCCCAGACCCTTCTAGAGCCCCTGAAGACCCTTCTAAAGGCCCCCAGACCCTTATAGAGCCCCTCAGGACCCTTCTAAAGTCCCCCAGACCCTGCTTATTCCCCTCAGGGCTTTTATAAGGGCCACAAGACCCTTCTAATGCCCCTCAGGACCCTTATAAAGGCACCCAGACCCTTCTAGAGCCTCTCAGGACAGTTTTAAAAGCCTCCAGACCCTTCTAGACCCCCTCAGGACCATTCTAAAGGCCCCCAGACCCTTCTAATGCCCCTCAGGACCCTTCTAAAGGCCCCCAGACCCTTCTAATGCCCTTCAGGACCCTTATAAAGGCCCCCAGACCCTTCTAATGCGCCGCAGGGCCTTTCTAAATTACCCCAGACACTTCTAGAAACTCTCAGGCCCTTTCTATATGACTCCAGACCCTTGTAATGCCCCTCAGGGCCTTTCTAAAGGACCCCACACCCCTCTAATGACCCTCAGGACATTTCTAAAGGCCCCCAGACCATTCAAGAGCCCCTCAGGACATTTCTAAAGGCATCCAGACCCTTCTAATGCCACTCAGGGCCTTTCTAAAGGCCGCGAGACCCTTATAATCCCCCTGAGGACCTTTAAAAAGGCCCCCAGACCCTTCTGGACCCCCTCAGGACGCTTCTAATAGCCCCCAGACCCTTCTAGAGACCCTCAGGGCCTTTCTAAAGGCCTCCACACCCTTCTAATGACCCTCAAGACCCATGTAAAGGCCCCCAGACACTTCTAGATTGCATCAGGACCCATCTAAAAGGCCCCAGACCCTTCTAATGCCTTTCAGGGCCTTTCTAAAGGCCTCCACACCCTTCTAATGACCCTCAAGACCCATGTAAAGGCCCCCAGACCCTTCTAGATTGCCTCAGGACCCATCTAAAAGACCCCAGACCCTTCTAATGCCTTTCAGGACCCTTATGAAGGCCACAAGACCCTTCTAATGCCCCTCAGGACCTTTCTAAAGGCCCTCAGACCCTTCTAATGCCCCTCAGGGCATTTATAAAGGTTCCCAGACCCTTCTAGAGCCCGTCAGGACCCTTATAAAGGTTCCCAGACCATTCTAGAGCCCCTCAGGACACTTCTAAAGGCCCGCAGACCATTCTAATGCCCGTCAGGGCCTTTATAAAGGTCCCCAGACCCTTCTACTGCCCCTCAGGAGCATTCAAAAGGCACCCAGACCCTTCTAATGCCCCACAGGTCTGTTCTAAAGGTCCCCCAGACTCTTATAGTGCCCCTCAGGACCCTTCTAAAGTCCCCCAGACCCTGCTAATTCCCCTCAGGGCTTTTATAAGGGCCACAAGACCCTTCTAATGCCCCTTAGGACCCTTATAAAGGCACCCAGACCCCTCTAGAGCCTCTCAGGACAGTTTTAAATGCCTCCAGACCCTTCTAGACCCCCTCAGGACCATTCTAAAAGCCCCCAGACCCTTCTAATGCCGCTCAGGACCCTTCTAAAGGCCACCAGACCCTTCTAATGCCCCTCAGGGTCTTTCTAAAGTACCCCAGACACTTCTAGAACCTCTCAGGGCCTTTCTATATGACCCCAGACCCTTGTAATGCCCCTCAGGGCCTTTCTAAAGGCCCCTTACCCTTCTAATGCCCCTCAGGACATTTCTAAAGGCCCCCAGACCCTTCAAGAGCCCCTCAGGACATTTCTAAAGGCACCCAGAACCTTCTAATGCCACTCAGGACCTTTCTAAAGGCTGCGAGACCATTATAATCCCCCTGAGGACCTTTAAAAAGGCCCCCAGACCCTTCTGGACCTCCTCAGGACGCTTCTAATAGACCCCAGACCCTTCTAGAGCCCCTCAGGGCCTTTCTAAAGGCCTCCACACCCATCTAATCTCCCTCAAGACCCATGTAAAGGCCCCCAGACCCTTCTGGATTGCCTCAGGACCAATCCAAAAGCCCCCAGACCCTTCTAATGCCTTTCAGGGCCTTTCTAAAGGCCTCCACACCATTCTAATGACGCTCAAGACCCATGTAAAGGCCCCTAGACCCTTCTAGATTGCCTCAGGACCCATCTAAAAGCCCTCAGACCCTTCTAATGCCTTTCAGGACCCTTATGAAGGCCACAAGACCCTTCTAATGCCCCTCAGGACCTTTCTAAAGGCCCTCAGACCCTTCCAATGCCCCTCAGGGCATTTATAAAGGTTCCCAGACCCTTCTAGAGCCCGTCAGGACCCTTATAATGGCCCACAGACCATTCTAGAGCCCCTCAGGACACTTATAAATCCCGCAGACCATTCTAATGCCCGTCAGGGCCTTTATAAAGGTCCCCAGACCCTTCTACTGCCCCTCAGGAGCATTCTAAAGGCCCCCAGACCCTTCTAATATCCCACACGGCCTTTCTAAAGGTCCCCAGACCCTTCTAGAGCCCCTGAAGACCCTTCTAAAGGCCCCCAGACCCTTATAGAGCCTCTCAGGACCCTTCTAAAGTCCCCCAGACCCTGCTAATTCCCCTCAGGGCTTTTATAAGGGCCACAAGACCCTTCTAATGCCCCTCAGGACCCTTATAAAGGCACCCAGACCCTTCTAGAGCCTCTCAGGACAGTTTTAAAAGCCTCCAGACCCTTCTAGACCCCCTCAGGACCATTCTAAAGCTCCCCAGACCCTTCTAATGACCCTCAGGACCCTTCTAAAGGCCCCCAGACCCTTCTAGTGCCCCTCAGGACCCTTCTAAAGGCCCCCAGACCCTTCTAATGCCCCTCAGGGCCTTTCTAAAGTACCCCAGACAATTCTAGAACCTCTCAGGGACTTTCTATATGACCCCAGACCCTTGTAATGCCCCTCAGGGCCTTTCTAAAGGACCCCACACCCTTCTAATGACCCTCAGGACATTTCTAAAGGCCCCCATACCCTTCTAGAGCCCCTCAGGACATTTCTAAAGGCACCCAGACCCTTCTAATTCCACTCAGGGCCTTTCTAAAGGCTGCGAGACCCTTATAATCCCCCTGAGGGCCTTTAAAAAGGCCCCCAGACCCTTCTGGACCCCCTCAGGACGCTTCTAATAGCCCCAGACCCTTCTAGAGCCCCTCAGGGCCTTTCTAAAGGCCTCCACACCCTTCTAATGACCCTCAAGACCCATGTAAAGGCCCCCAGACCCTTCTAGATTGCATCAGGACCCATCTAAAAGTCCCCAGACCCTTCTAATGCATTTCAGGGCCTTTCTAAAGGCCTCCACACCTTTCTAATGACTCTCAAGACCCATGTAAAGGCCCCTAGACCCTTCTAGATTGCCTCAGAACCCATCTAAAAGCCCTCAGACCCTTCTAATGCATTTCAGGGCCTTTCTAAAGGCCTCCACACCCTTCTAATGACTCTCAAGACCCATGTAAAGGCCCCTAGACCCTTCTAGATTGCCTCAGGACCCATCTAAAAGCCCTCAGACCCTTCTAATGCCTTTCAGGACCCTTATGAAGGCCACAAGACCCTTCTAATGCCCCTCAGGACCTTTCTAAAGGCCCTCAGACCCTTCTAATGCCCCTCAGGGCATTTATAAAGGTTCCCAGACCCTTCTAGAGCCCGTCAGGACCCTTATAAAGGCCCCCAGACCATTCTAGAGCCACTCAGGACACTTCTAAATCCCGCAGACCATTCTAATGCCCGTCAGGGCCTTTATAAAGGTCCCCAGACCCTTCTACTGCCCCTCAGGAGCATTCTAAAGGCCCCCAGACCCTTCTAATACCCCACAGGGCCATTCTAAAGGTCCCCAGACCCTTCTAGAGCCCCTGAAGACCATTCTAAAGGCCCCCAGACCCTTATAGAGCCCCTCAGGACCCTTTTAAAATACCCCAGACCCTGCTAATTCCCCTCAGGGCTTTTATAAGGGCACCCAGAATCTTCTAATGCCCCTCAGGACCCTTATAAAGCCACCCAGACCCGTCTAGAGCCTCTCAGGACAGTTTTAAATGCGTCCAGACCCTTCTAGACCCCCTCAGGACCATTCTAAAGGCACCCAGACCCTTCTAATGCCCCTCAGGGCCTTTCTAAAGGCCCCCATACCCTTCTAATGCCCCTCAGGTCATTTCTAAAGGCACCCAGACCATTCTAATGCTACTCAGGGCCTTTCTAAAGGCCGCGAGACCCTTATAATCCCCCTGGGGGCCTTTAAAATGCCCCCAGACCCTTCTGGACCCCCTCAGGACGCTTCTAATAGCCACCAGACCATTCTAGAGCCCCTCAGGGCCTTTCTAAAGGCCTCCACACCCTTCTAATGACCCTCAAGACCCATGTAAAGGCCCCCAGACCCTTCTAGAATGCCTCAGGACCCATCTAAAAGCCCCCAGACCCTTCTAATGCCTTTCAGGGCCTTTCTAAAGGCCTCCACACCCTTCTAATGACCCTCAAGACCCATGTAAAGGCCCCCAGACCCTTCTAGATTGCCTCAGGACCCATCTAAAAGCCCCCAGACCCTTCTAATGCCTTTCAGGACCCTTATGAAGGCCACAAGACCCTTCTAATGCCCCTCAGGACCTTTCTAAAGGCCCTCTGACCCTTCTAATGCCCCTCAGGGCATTTGTAAAGGTTCCCAGACCCTTCTAGAGCCCGTCAGGACCCTTATAAAGGCCCCCAGACCATTCTAGAGCCCCTCAGGACACTTCTAAAGGCCCGCAGACCATTCTAATGCCGGTCAGGGCCTTTATAAAGGTCCCCAGACCCTTCTACTGCCCCTCAGGAGCATTCTAAAGGCCCCCAGACCCTTCTAATGCCCCACAGGGCCTTTCTAAAGGTCCCCAGACCCTTCTAGAGCCTATGAAGACCCTTCTAAAGGCCCCCAGACCCTTATAGAGCCCCTCAGGACCCTTCTAAAGTCCCCCAGACCCTGCTAGTTCCCCTCAGGGCTTTTATAAGGGCACCCAGAATCTTCTAATGCCCCTCAGGACCCTTATAAAGGCACCCAGACCCCTCTAGAGCCTCTCAGGACAGTTTTAAATGCCTCCAGACCCTTCTAGACCCCCTCAGGACCATTCTAAAGGCCCCCAGACCCTTCTAATGCCCCTCAGGGCCTTTCTAAAGGCCCCCATACCCTTCTAACGCCCCTCAGGTCATTTCTAAAGGCACCCAGACCCTTCTAATGCTACTCAGGGCCTTTCTAAAGGCCGCGAGACCCTTATAATCCCCCTGAGGGCCTTTAAAATGCCCCCAGACCCTTCTGGACCCACTCAGGACGCTTCTAATAGCCCCCAGACAATTCTAGAGCCCCTCAGGGCCTTTCTAAAGGCCTCCACACCCTTCTAATGACCCTCAAGACCCATGTAAAGGCCCCCAGACCCTTCTAGAATGCCTCAGGACCCATCTAAAAGCCCCCAGACTCTTCTAATGCCTTTCAGGGCCTTTCTAAAGGCCTCCACACCCTTCTAATGACCCTCAAGACCCATGTAAAGGCCCCTAGACCCTTCTAGATTGCCTCAGGACCCATCTAAAAGCCCCCAGACCCTTCTAATGCCTTTCAGGACCCTTATGAAGGCCACAAGACCATTCTAATGCCCCTCAGGACCTTTCTAAAGGCCCTCAGACCCTTCTAATGCCCCTCAGGGCATTTATAAAGGTTCCCAGACCCTTCTAGAGCCCGTCAGGACCCTTATAAAGGCCCCCAGACCATTCTAGAGCCCCTCAGGACACTTCTAAAGGCCCGCAGACCATTCTAATGCCGGTCAGGGCCTTTATAAAGGTCCGCAGACCCTTCTACTGCCCCTCAGGAGCATTCTAAAGGCCCCCAGACCCTTCTAATGCCCCACAGGGCCTTTCTAAAGGTCCCCAGACCCTTCTAGAGCCCCTGAAGACCATTCTAAAGGCCCCCAGACCCTTATAGAGCCCCTCAGGACCCTTCTAAAGTCCCCCAGACCCTGCTAGTTCCCCTCAGGTCTTTTATAAGAGCACCCAGAATCTTCTAATGCCCCTCAGGACACTTATAAACGCACCCAGACCCTTCTAGAGCCTCTCAGGACAGTTTTAAATGCCTCCAGACCCTTCTAGAACCGCTCAGGACCAATCTAAAGGCACCCAGACCCTTCTAATGCCCCTCAGGGCCTTTCTAAAGGCCCCCATACCCTTCTAATGCCCCTCAGGTCATTTCTAAAGGCACCCAGACCCTTCTATTGCCACTCAGGGCCTTTCTAAAGGCCGCGAGACCCTTATAATCCCCCTGAGGGCCTTTAAAAAGGCCCCCAGACCATTCTGGACCCCCTAAGGACGCTTCTAATAGCCCCCAGACCCTTCTAGAGCCCTTCAGGTCCTTTCTAAAGGCCTCCACACCCTTCTAATGACCATCAAGACCCATGTAAAGGCCCCCAGACCCTTCTAGAATGCCTCAGGACCCATCTAAAAGCCCCCAGACCCTTCTAATGCCTTTCAGGGCCTTTCTAAAGGCCTCCACACCCTTCTAATGACCCTCAAGACCCATGTAAAGGCCCCTAGACCCTTCTAGATTGCCTCAGGACCCATCTAAAAGCCTCCAGACCCTTCTAATGCCTTTGAGGACCATTATGAATGCCACAAGTCCCTTTTAGTGCCCCTAAGGACCTTTCAAAAGGACCTAAGACCCTTCTAATGCCCCTCAGGGCATTTATAAAGGTTCCCAGACCCTTCTAGAGCCCGTCAGGACCCTTATAAAGGCCCCCAGACCATTCTAGAGCCCCTCAGGACACTTTTAAAGGCCCGCAGACCATTCTAATGCCCGTCAGGGCATTTATATAGGTCCCCAGACCCTTCTACTGCCACTCAGGAGCATTCTAAAGGCCCCCAGACCCTTCTAATGCCCCACAGGGCCTTTCTAAAGGTCCCCAGACCCTTCTAGAGCCCCTGAAGACCCTTCTAAAGGCCCCCAGACCCTTATAGAGCCCCTCACGACCCTTCTAAAGTCCCCCAGACCCTGCTAGTTCCCCTCAGGGCTTTTATAAGGGCACCCAGAATCTTCTAATGCCCCTCAGGACCCTTATAAAGGCACCCAGACCCTTCTAGAGCCTCTCAGGACAGTTTTAAATGCCTCCAGACCCTTCTAGACCCCCTCAGGACCATTCTAAAGGCCCCCAGACCCTTCTAATGCCCCTCAGGGCCTTTCTAAAGGACCCCATACCCTTCTAATGCCCCTCAGGTCATTTCTAAAGGCACCCAGACCCTTCTAATGCCACTCAGGGCCTTTCTAAAGGCCGCGAGACCCTTATAATCCCCCTGAGGGCCTTTAAAAAGGCCCCAGACCCTTCTGGACCACCTCAGGACGCTTCTAATAGCCCCCAGACCCTTCTAGAGCCCCTCAGGGCCTTTCTAAAGGCATCCACACCCTTCTAATGACCCTCAAGACCCATGTAAATGCCGCCAGACCCTTCTAGATTGCCTCAGGACCCATCTAAAAGCCCCCAGATCCTTCTAATGCCCCTCAGGACCCTTCTAAAGGCCTCCACACCCTTCTAATGACCCTCAAGCCCCATGTAAAGGCCCCTAGACCCTTCTAGATTGCCTCAGGACCCATCTAAAAGCCACCAGACCCTTCTAATGCATTACAGGACCCTTATTAAGGCCACAAGACCCTTGTAATGCCCCTCAGGACCTTTCTAAAGGCACTCAGACGTTTCTAATGCCCCTCAGGGCATTTATAAAGGTTCCCAGACCATTCTAGAGCCCGTCAGGACCCTTATAAAGGTCCCCAGACCCCTCTACTGCCCCTCAGGAGCATTCTAATAGCCCCCAGACCCTTCTAATGCCCCACAGGGCCTTTCTAAAGGTCCCCAGACCCTTCTAGAGCCCCTGAAGACCCATCTAAAGGCCCCCATACCCTTATAGAGCCCCTCAGGACCCTTCTAAAGTTCCCCAGACCTTGCTAATTCTCCTCAGGGCTTTTATAAGGGCACCCAGACCCTTGTAATGCCCCTCAGGACCCTTATAAAGGCACACAGACCCTTCTAGAGCCTCTCAGGACAGTTTTAAATGCCTCCAGACCCTTCTAAACCCCCTCAGGACCATTCTAAAGGCCCCCAGACCCTTCTAATGCCCCTCAGGGCCTTTCTGAAGTACCCCAGACACTTCTAGAACCTCTCAGGGCCTTTCTATATGTCCCCAGGCCCATGTAATGCCACTCAGGGCCTTTCTAAAGGCCGCGAGACCCTTATAATCCCCCTGAGGGCCTTTAAAAAGGCCCCCAGACCATTCTGGACCCCCTCCGGACGCTTCTTATAGCCCCCAGACCCTTCTAGAGCACTTCAGGGCCTTTCTAAAGGCATCCACACCCTTCTAATGACCCTCAAGACCCATGTAAAGGCCCCCAGACCCTTCTAGATTGCCTCAGGACCCATCTAAAAGCCCCCAGACCCTTCTAATGCCTTTCAGGACCCTTATGAAGGCCACAAGACCCTTTTAATGCCCCTCAGGACCTTTCTAAATGCCCTCAGACCCTTCAAATGCCCCTCAGGGCATATATAAAGGTTCCCAGACCCTTCTAGAGCCCGTCAGGACACTTATAAAGGTCTCCAGACCCTTCTACTGCCCCTCAGGAGCATTCTAAATGCCCTCAGACCCTTCAAATGCCCCTCAGGGCATTTATAAAGGTTCCCAGACCCTTCTAGAGCCCGTCAGGACCCTTATAAAGGCCCCCAGACCATTCTAGAGCCCCTCAGGACACTTCTAAAGGCCCGCAGACCATTCTAATGCCGGTCAGGGCCTTTATAAAGGTCGCCAGACCCTTCTACTGCCCCTCAGGAGCATTCTAAAGGCCCCCAGACCCTTCTAATGCCCCACAGGGCCTTTCTAAAGGTCCCCAGACCCTTCTAGAGCCCCTGAAGACCCTTCTAAAGGCCCCCAGACCCTTATAGAGCCCCTCAGGACCCTTCTAAAGTCCCCCAGACCCTGCTAGTTCCCCTCAGGTCTTTTATAAGAGCACCCAGAATCTTCTAATGCCCCTCAGGACACTTATAAACGCACCCAGACCCTTCTAGAGCCACTCAGGACAGTTTTAAATGCCTCCAGACCCTTCTAGACCCACTCAGGACCATTCTAAAGGCCCCCAGACCCTTCTAATGCCCCTCAGGGCCTTTCTAAAGGCCCCCATACCCTTCTAATGCCCCTCAGGTCATTTCTAAAGGCACCCAGACCCTTCTAATGCTACTCAGGGCCTTTCTAAAGGCCGCGAGACCCTTATAATCCCCCTGAGGGCCTTTAAAAAGGCCCCCAGACCCTTCTGGACCCCCTAAGGACGCTTCTAATAGCCCCCAGACCCTTCTAGAGCCCTTCAGGTCCTTTCTAAAGGCCTCCACACCCTTCTAATGACCCTCAAGACCCATGTAAAGGCCCCCAGACCCTTCTAGAATGCCTCAGGACCCATCTAAAAGCCCCCAGACCCTTCTAATGCCTTTCAGGGCCTTTCTAAAGGCCTCCACACCCTTCTAATGACCCTAAAGACCCATGTAAAGGCCCCTAGACCATTCTAGATTGCCTCAGGACCCATCTAAAAGCCTCCAGACCCTTCTAATGCCTTTCAGGACCATTATGAATGCCACAAGTCCCTTGTAATTCCCCTCAGGACCTTTCAAAAGGACCTAAGACCCTTCTAATGCCCCTCAGGGCATTTATTTAGGTTCCCAGACCCTTCTAGAGCCCGTCAGGACCCTTATAAAGGCCCCCAGACCATTCTAGAGCCCCTCAGGACACTTTTAATGGCCCGCAGACCATTCTAATGCCCGTCAGGGCATTTATATTGGTCCCCAGACCCTTCTACTGCCACTCAGGAGCATTCTAAAGGCCCCCAGACCCTTCTAATGCCCCACAGGGCCTTTCTAAAGGTCCCCAGACCCTTCTAGAGCCCCTGAAGGCCCTTCTAAAGGCCCCCAGACCCTTATAGAGCCCCTCAGGACCCTTCTAAAGTCCCCCAGACCCTGCTAGTTCCCCTCAGGGCTTTTATAAGGGCACCCAGAATCTTCTAATGCCCCTCAGGACCCTTATAAAGGCACCCAGACCCTTCTAGAGCCTCTCAGGACAGTTTTAAATGCCTCCAGACCCTTCTAGACCCCCTCAGGACCATTCTAAAGGCCCCCAGACCCTTCTAATGCCCCTCAGGGCCTTTCTAAAGGACCCCATACCCTTCTAATGCCCCTCAGGTCATTTCTAAAGGCACCCAGACCCTTCTAATGCCACTCAGGGCCTTTCTAAAGGCCGCGAGACCCTTATAATCCCCCTGAGGGCCTTTAAAAAGGCCCCAGACCCTTCTGGACCACCTCAGGACGCTTCTAATAGCCCCCAGACCCTTCTAGAGCCCCTCAGGGCCTTTCTAAAGGCATCCACACCCTTCTAATGACCCTCAAGACCCATGTAAAGGCCCCCAGACCCTTCTAGATTGCCTCAGGACCCATCTAAAAGCCCCCAGACCCTTCTAATGCCCCTCAGGACCCTTCTAAAGGCCTCCACACCCTTCTAATGACCCTCAAGCCCCATGTAAAGGCCCCTAGACCCTTCTAGATTGCCTCAGGACCCATCTAAAAGCCACCAGACCCTTCTAATGCATTTCAGGACCCTTATTAAGGCCACAAGACCCTTGTAATGCCCCTCAGGACCTTTCTAAAGGCCCTCAGACGTTTATAATGCCCCTCAGGGCATTTATAAAGGTTCCCAGACCATTCTAGAGCCCGTCAGGACCCTTATAAAGGTCCCCAGACCCCTCTACTGCCCCTCAGGGGCATTCTAATGGCCCCCAGACCCTTCTAATGCCCCACAGGGCCTTTCTAAAGGTCCCCAGACCCTTCTAGAGCCCCTGAAGACCCATCTAAAGGCCCCCAGACCCTTATAGAGCCCCTCAGGACCCTTCTAAAGTTCCCCAGACCCTGCTAATTCTCCTCAGGGCTTTTATAAGGGCACCCAGACCCTTGTAATGCCCCTCAGGACCCTTATAAAGGCACACAGACCCTTCTAGAGCCTCTCAGGACAGTTTTAAATGCCTCCAGACCCTTCTAGACCCCCTCAGGACCATTCTAAAGGCCCCCAGACCCTTCTAATGCCCCTCAGGGCCTTTCTAAAGTACCCCAGACACTTCTAGAACCTCTCAGGGCCTTTCTATATGTCCCCAGGCCCATGTAATGCCACTCAGGGCCTTTCTAAAGGCCGCGAGACCCTTATAATCCCCCTGAGGGCCTTTAAAAAGGCCCCCAGACCCTTCTGGACCCCCTCCGGACGCTTCTTATAGCCCCCAGACCCTTCTAGAGCTCTTAAGGGCCTTTCTAAAGGCATCCACACCCTTCTAATGACCCTCAAGACCCATGTAAAGGCCCCCAGACCCTTCTAGATTGCCTCAGGACCCATCTAAAAGCCCCCAGACCCTTCTAATGCCTTTCAGGACCCTTATGAAGGCCACAAGACCCTTCTAATGCCCCTCAGGACCTTTCTAAATGCCCTCAGACCCTTCAAATGCCCCTCAGGGCATATATAAAGGTTCCCAGACCCTTCTAGAGCCCGTCAGGACACTTATAAAGGTCCCCAGACCCTTCTACTGCCCCTCAGGAGCATTCTAAAGGCCCCCATACCCTTCTAATGCCCCTCAGGTCATTTCTAAAGGCACCCAGACCCTTCTAATTCCACTCAGGGCCTTTCTAAAGGCCGCGACACCCTTATAATCCCCCTGAGGGCCTTTAAAAAGGCCCCCAGACCCTTCTGGACCCCCTCAGGACGCTTCTAATAGCCCCCAGACCCTTCTAGAGCCCCTCAGGGCCTTTCTAAAGGCCTCCACACCCTTCTAATGACCCTCAAGACCCATTTAAAGGCCCCCAGACCCTTCTAGAATGCCTCTGGACCCATCTAAAAGCCCCCAGACCCTTCTAATGCCTTTCAGGGCCTTTCTAAAGGCCTCCACACCCTTCTAATTACCCTCAAGACCCATGTAAAGGCCCCTAGACCCTTCTAGATTGCCTCAGGACCCATCTAAAAGCCCCAAGACCCTTCTAATGCCTTTCAGGACCCTTATGAAGGCCACAAGACCCTTCTAATGCCCCTCAGGACCTTTCTAAAGGCACTCAGACCCTTCTAATGCCCCTCAGGGCATTTATAAATGTTCCTAGACCATTCTAGAGCCCGTCAGGACACTTATAAAGGTCCCCAGACCCTTCTACTGCCGCTCAGGAGCATTGTAAGGGCCGCAAGACCCTTCTAATGCCCCTCAGGTCATTTCTAAAGGCACCCAGACCCTTCTAATGCCACTCAGGGCCTTTCTAAAGGCCGCGAGACCCTTATAATCCCCCTGAGGGCCTTTAAAAAGGCCCCCAGACCCTTCTGGACCCCCTCAGGAAGCTTCTAATATCCCCCAGACCCTTCTAGAGCCCCTCAGGGCCTTTCTAAAGGCCTCCACACCCTTCTAATGACCCTCAAGACCCATGTAAAGGCCCCTAGACCCTTCTAGATTGGCTCAGGACCCATCTAAAAGCCCCCAGACCCTTCTAATGCCTTCCAGGACCCTTATGAAGGCCACGCGACCCTTCTAATGCCCCTCAGGACATTTTTAAATGCCCTCAGACCCTTCGAATGCCCCTCAGGACCTTTCTAAATGCCCCCAGACCCTTCTAATGCCCCTCAGGACCTTTCTAAAGGCCCTCAGACCATTCTAATAACCCTCAGGGCATTTATAAAGGTTCCCAGACCCTTCTAGAGCCCGTCAGGACCCTTATAAAGGCCCCCAGACCATTCTAGAGCCCCTCAGGACACTTCTAAAGGCCCGCAGACCATTCTAATGCCCGTCAGGGCCTTTATAAAGGTCCCCAGACCCTTCTCCTGCCCCTCAGGAGCATTCTAAAGGCCCCCAGACCTTTCTAATGCCCCACAGGGCCTTTCTAAAGGTCCCCAGACCCTTCTAAAGCCCCTGAAGGCCCTTCTAAAGGCCCCCAGACCCTTCTGGATCCCCTCTGGACACTTCTAATAGCCCCCAGACCCTTCTAGAGCCCCTCAGCTCCTTTCTAAAGGCCTCCACACCCTTCTAATGACCCTCAAGACCCATGTAAAGGCCCCCAGACCCTTCTAGATTGCCTCAGGACCCATCTAAAAGCCCCCAGACCCTTCTAATGCCTTTCAGGACCCTTATGAAGGCCACAAGACCCTTCTAATGCCCCTCAGGACCTTTCTAAAGGCCTTCAGACCCTTCTAATGCCCCTCAGGGCATTTATAAAGGTTCCCAGACCCTTCTAGAGCCCGTCAGGAAACTTACAAAGGTCCCCAGACCCTTCTACTGCCCCTCAGGAGCATTATAAAGGCCCACAGACCCTTCTAATGCCCCTCAGGTCATTTCTAAAGGCACCAAGACCCTTCTAATGCCACTCAGGGCCTTTCTAAAGGCCGCGAGACCCTTATAATCCCCCTGAGGGCCTTTAAAAAGGCCCCCAGACCCTTCTAGACCCCCTCAGGAAGCTTCTAATAGCCCCCAGACCCTTCTAGAGCCCCTCAGGGTCTTTCTAAAGGCCTCCACACCCTTCTAATGACCCTCAAGACCCAAGTAAAGGCCCCTAGACCCTTCTAGATTGCCTCAGGACCCATCTAAAAGCCCCCAGACACTTCTAATGCCTTTCAGGACCCTTATGAAGGCCACAAGACCTTTCTAATGCCCCTCAGAACCTTTCTAAAGGCCCTCAGACCCTTCTAATGCCCCTCAGGGCATTTATAAAGGTTCCCAGACCCTTCTAGAGTCCGTCAGGACACTTATAAATGTCCCCAGACCCTTCTACTGCCCCTCAGGAGCATTTTAAAGGCCCCCAGACCCTTCTAATGCCCCACAGGGCCTTTCTAAAGGTCCCCAGACCATTCTAGAGCCCCTCAAGACCCTTCTAAAGGCCCCCAGACCCTTCTAGAGCCCCTCAGGACAATTCTAAAGTCACCCAGACCCTGCTAATTCCCCTCAGGGCTTTTATAAGGGCACCGAGACCCTTCTAATGCCCCTCAGGACCCTTATAAAGGCACCCAGACCGTTCTAGAGCCTCTCAGGACAGTTTTAAATGCCTCCAGACCCTTCTAGACCCCCTCAGGACCATTCTAAAGGCCCACAGACCCTTCTAATGCCCCTCAGGGCCTGTCTAAAGTACCCCAGACACTTCTAGAAACTCTCAGGGCCTTTCTATATGACCCCAGACCCTTGTAATGCCACTCAGGGCCTTTCTAAAGGCCGCGAGACCCTTATAATCCCCCTGAGGGCCTTTAAAAAGGCCCCCAGACCCTTCTGGACCCCCTCAGGACGCTTCTAAAAGCCCCCAGACCCTTCTAGATCACCTCAGGGCCTTTCTAAAGGCCTCCACACCCTTCTAATGACCCTCAAGACCCATGTAAAGGCCCCCAGACCCTTCTAGATTGCCTCAGGACCCATCTAAAAGCCCCCAGACCCTTCTAATGCCTTTCAGGGCCTTTCTAAAGGCCTCCACACCCTTCTAATGACCCTCAAGACCCATGTAAAGGCCCCTAAACCCTTCTAGATTGCCTCAGGACCCATCTAAAAGCCCCCAGACCCTTCTAATACCTTTCAGGACCCTTATGAAGGCCACAAGACCTTTCTGATGCCCCTCAGAACCTTTCTAAAGGCCCTCAGACCCTTCTAATGCCCCTCAGGGCATATATAAAGGTTCCCAGACCCTTCTAGAGCCGGTCAGGACACTTATAAATGTCCCCAGACCCTTCTACTGCCCCTCAGGAGCATTCTAAAGGCCCTCAGACCATTCTAATGCCCCTCAGGGCATTTATAAAGGTTCCCAGACCCTTCTAGAGCCCGTCAGGACCCTTATAAAGGCCCCCAGACCATTCTAGAGCCCCTCAGGACACTTCTAAAGGCCCGCAGACCATTCTAATGCCCCACAGGACCTATCTAAAGGTCCCCAGACCCTTCTACTGCCCCTGAAGAGCATTCTAAAGGCCCCCAGACCCTTCTAATGCCCCACAGGGCCTTTCTAAAGGTCCCCAGACCCTTCTAGAGCCCCTGAAGACCCTTCTAAAGGCCCCCAGACCCTGCTAGTTCCCCTCAGGGCTTTTATAAGGGCACCCAGAATCTTCTAATGCCCCTAAGGACCCTTATAAAGGCACCCAGACCCTTCTAGAGCCTCTCAGGACAGTTTTAAATGCCTCCAGACCGTTCTAGAACCCCTCAGGACCATTCTAAAGGCACCCAGACCCTTCTAATGCCACTCAGGGCCTTTCTAAAGGCCGCGAGACCCTTATAATCCCCCTGAGGGCCTTTAAAAAGCCCCCCAGACCCTTCTGGACCCCCTCAGGAAGCTTCTAATAGCCCCCAGACCCTTCTAGAGACCCTCAGGGCCTTTCTAAAGGCCTCCACACCCTTCTAATGACCCTCAAGACCCATGTAAAGGCCCCTAGACCCTTCTAGATTGCCTCAGGACCCATCTAAAAGCCCCCAGACACTTCTAATGCCTTTCAGAACCCTTATGAAGGCCACAAGACCTTTCTAATGCCCCTCAGAACCTTTCTAAACGCCCTCAGACCCTTCTAATGCCCCTCAGGGCCTTTCTAAAGGTCCCCAGACCCATCTAGAGCCCCTGAAGACCCTTCTAAAGGCCCCCAGACCCTTCTAGAGCCCCTCAGGACAATTCTAAAGTCCCCCAGACCCTGCTAATTCCCCTCAGGGCTTTTATAAGGGCACCCAAACCCTTCTAATGCCCCTCAGGACCCTTATAAAGGCACTCAGACCCTTCTAATGCCCCTCAGGGCATTTATAAAGGTTCCCAGACCCTTCTAGAGCCTGTCAGGACCCTTATAAAGGCCCCCAGACCATTCTAGAGCCCCTCAGGACACTTCTAAAGGCCCGCAGACCATTCTAATGCCCGTCAGGGCCTTTATAAAGGTTCCCAGACCCTTCACCTGCCCCTCAGGAGCATTCTAAAGGCCCCCAGACCCTTCTAATGCCCCACAGGGCCTTTCTAAAGGTCCCCAGACCCTTCTAGAGCCCCTCAAGACCCTTCTAAAGGCCCCCAGACCCTTATAGAGCCCCTCAGGACCCTTCTAAAGTCCCCCAGACCCTGCTAGTTCCCCTCAGGGCTTTTATAAGGGCACCCAGAATCTTTAATGCCCCTCAGGACCCTTATAAAGGGACCCAGACCCTTCTAGAGCCTCTCAGGACAGTTTTAAATGCCTCCAGACCCTTCTAGAACCCCTCAGGACCATTCTAAAGGACCCCAGACCCTTCTAATGCCCCTCAGGGCCTTTCTAAAGTACCCCAGACACTTCTAGAACCTCTCAGGGCCTTTCTATATGACCCCAGACCCTTGTAATGCCACTCAGGGCCTTTCTAAAGGCCGCGAGACCCTTATAATCCCCCTGAGGGCCTTTAAAAAGGCCCCCAGACCCTTCTGGACCCCCTCAGGAAGCTTCTAATAGCCCCCAGACCCTTCTAGAGCCCCTCAGGGCCTTTCTAAAGGCCTCCACACCCTTCTAATGAACCTCAAGACCCATGTAAAGGCCGCCAGACCCTTCTAGATTGCCTCAGAACCCATCTAAAAGCCCCCAGACCCTTCTAATGCCTTTCAGGGCCTTTCTAAAGGCCTCCACACCCTTCTAATGACCCTCAAGACCCATGTAAAGGCCCCTAGACCCTTCTAGATTGGCTCAGGACCCATCTAAAAGCCCCCAGACCCTTCTAATGCCTTTCAGGACCCTTATGAAGGCCACAAGACCTTTCTGATGCCCCTCAGAACCTTTCTAAAGGCCCTCAGACCCTTCTAATGCCACTCAGGGCATATATAAAGGTTCCCAGACCCTTCTAGAGCCGGTCAGGACACTTATAAATGTCCCCAGACCCTTCTACTGCCCCTCAGGTGCATTCTAAAGGCCCTCAGACCCTTCTAATGCCCATCAGGGCATTTATAAAGGTTCCCAGACCCTTCTAGAGCCCGTCAGGACCCTTATAAAGGCACGCAGACCATTCTAATGCCCCACAGGGCCTTTCTAAAGGTCCCCAGACCCTTCTACTGCCCCTGAAGAGCATTCTAAAGGCCCCCAGACCCTTCTAATGCTCCACAGGGTCTTTCTAAAGGTCCCCAGACCCTTCTAGAGCCCCTGAAGACCCTTCTAAAGGCCCCCAGACCCTTATAGAGCCCTTCAGGACCCTTCTAAATTCCCCCAGACCCTGCTAGTTACCCTCAGGGCTTTTATAAGGGCACCCAGAATCTTCTAATGCCCCTCAGGACCCTTATAAAGGCACCCAGACCTTTCTAGTGCCTCTCAGGACAGTTTTAAATGCCTCCAGACCCTTCTAGAACCCCTCAGGACCATTCTAAAGGACCCCAGACCCTTCTAATGCCACTCAGGGCCTTTCTAAAGTACCCCAGACACATCTAGAACCTCTCAGGGCCTTTCTATATGACCCCAGACCCTTGTAATGCCACTCAGGGCCTTTCTAAAGGCCACGAGACCCTTATAATCCCCCTGAGGGCCATTAAAAAGGCCCCCAGACCCTTCTGGACCCCCTCAGGAAGCTTCTAATAGCCCCCAGACCCTTCTGGAGCCCCTCAGGGCCTTTCTAAAGGCCTCCACACCCTTCTAATGACCCTCAAGACCCATGTAAAGGCCCCTAGACCCTTCTAGATTGCCTCAGGACCCATCTAAAAGCCCCCAGACCCTTCTAATGCCTTTCAGGACCCTTATGAAGGCCACAAGACCTTTCTAATGCCCCTCAGAACCTTTCTAAAGGCCCTCAGACCCTTTTAATGCCCCTCAGGGCATTTATAAAGGTTCCCAGACCCTTCTAGAGTCCGTCAGGAAAATTATAAATGTCCCCATACCCTTCTACTGCCCCTCAGGAGCATTTTAAAGGCCCCCAGACCCTTCTAATGCCCCACAGGGCCTTTCTAAAGGTCCCCAGACCCATCTAGAGCCCCTGAAGACCCTTCTAAAGGCCCCCAGACCCTTCTAGAGCCCCTTAGGACAATTCTAAAGTCCCCCAGACCCTGCTAATTCCCCTCAGGGCTTTTATAAGGGCACCCAAACCCTTCTAATGCCCCTCAGGACACTTAAAAAGGCACCCAGACCCTTCTAGAGCCTCTCAGGACAGTTTTAAATGCCTCCAGACCCTTCTAGACCCCCTCAGGACCATTCTAAATGCCGACAGACCCTTCTAATGCCCCTCAGGGCCTTTCTAAAGTACCCCAGACAATTCTAGAACCTCTCAGGGCCTTTCTATATGACCCCAGACTCTTGTAATGCCACTCAGGGCCTTTCTAAAGGCCGCGAGACCCTTATAATCCCCCTGAGGGCCTTTAAAAAGGCCCCCAGACCCTTCTGTACCCCCACAGGACGATTCTAATAGCCCCCAGACCCTTCTAGAGCCCCTCAGGGCCTTTCTAAAGGACTCCACACCCTTCTAATGACTCTCAAGGCCCATGTAAAGGCCCCTAGACCCTTCTAGATTGCCTCAGGACCCATCTAAAAGCCCCCAGACCCTTCTAATGCCTTTCAGGACCCTTATGAAGGCCACAAGACCCTTCTAATGCCCCTCAGGACCTTTCTAAAGGCACTCAGACCCTTCTAATGCCCCTCAGGGCATTTATAAAGGTTCCCAGACCCTTCTAGAGCCTGTCAGGACCATTATAAAGGCCCCCAGACCATTCTAGAGCCCCTCAGGACACTTCTAAAGGCCCGCAGACCATTCTAATGCCCGTCAGGGCCTTTATAAAGGTTCCCAGACCCTTCACCTGCCCCTCAGGAGCATTCTAAAGGCCCCCAGACCCTTCTAATGCCCCATAGGGCCTTTCTAAAGGTCCACAGACCCTTCTAGAGCCCCTGAAGACCCTTCTAAAGGCCCCCAGACCCTTACAGAGCCCCTCAGGACCCTTCTAAAGACCCCCAGACCCTGCTAATTCCTTTCAGGGCTTTTATAAGGGCACCCAGACCCTTCTAATGCCCCTCAGGACCCTTATAAAGGCTCCCAGACCCATCTAGAGACTCTCAGGACAGTTTTAAATGCCTCCAGACCCTTCTAGAGCCCCTCAGGACCATTCTAAAGGCCACCCAGACCCTTCTAATGCCCCTCAGGACCCTTCTAAAGGCCCCCAGACCCTTCTAATGCCCCTCAGGGCCTTTCTAAAGTACCCCAGACACATCTAGAACCTCTCAGGGCCTTTCTATATGACCCCAGACGCCTATAATGCCCCTCAGGGCCTTTCTAAGGGCCCCCATACCTTTCTAATCCACCTCAGGGCCTTTCTAAAGTACCCAAGACAATTCTAGAACCTCTCAGGGCCTTTCTATATGACCCCAGACCTTTGTAATGCCACTCAGGGCCTTTCTAAAGGCCGCGAGATCTTTATAATCCCCCTGAGGTCCTCTAAAAAGTCCCCAGACCCTTCTGGACCCCCTCAGGACTCTTCTAATAGCCCCCAGACCCTTCTAGAGCCCCTCAGGGCCTTTCTAAAGGCCTCCACACCCTTCTAATGACCCTCAAGACCCATGTAAAGGCCCCCAGACCCTTCTAGATTGCCTCAGGACCCATCTAAAAGCCCCCAGACTCTTCTAATGCCTTTCAGGACCCTTATGAAGGTCACAAGACCATTCTAATGCCCCTCAGGACCTTTCTACAGGACCTCAGACGTTTCTAATGCCACTCAGGGCATTTATAAAGGTTCCCAGACCCTTCTAGAGCCCGTCAGGACCCTTATAAAGGCCCCCAGACCATTCTAGAGCCCCTCAGGACATTTCTAAAGGCCCGCAGACCATTCTAATGCACGTCAGGTCCTTTCTAAAGGTCCCCAGACCCTTCTTCTGCCCCTCAGGAGCATTCTAAAGGCACCCAGACCCTTCTAATGCCCCACAGGGCCTTTCGAAAGGTCCCCAGACCCTTCTAGAGCCCCTGAAGACCCTTCTAGAGGCCCCCAGACCCTTATAGAGCCCCTCAGGACCCTTCTAAATTCCCCCAGACCCTGCTAATTCCCCTCAGGTCTTTTATAAGGGCACCCAGACCCTTCTAATGCCCCTCAGGACCATTATAAAGGCACCCAGACCCTTCTAGAGCCTCTCAGGACAGCTTTAAATGCCACCAGACCCTTCTAGACCCCCTCAGGACCATTCTAAAGGCCCCCAGACCCTTCTAATGCCCCTCAGGACCCTTCTAAAGGCCCCCAGACCCTTCTAATGCCCCTCAGGACATTTCTAAAGGCCCCCAGACCCTTCTAGAGCCCCTCAGGACATTTCTAAAGGCACCCAGACCCTTCTAATGCCACTCAGGGCCTTTCTAATGGCCGCGAGACCCTTATAATCCCCCTGAGGGCCTTTAAAAAGGCCCCCAGACCCTTCTGGACCCCCTCAGGACGCTTCTAATAGCCCCCAGACCCTTCTAGAGCTCCTCAGGGCCTTTCTAAAGGCCTCCACACCCTTCTAATGACCCTCAAGACCCATGTAAAGGCCCCCAGACCCTTCTAGATTGCCTCAGGACCCATCTAAAAGCCCCCAGACCCTTCTAATGCCTTTCAGGGCCTTTCTAAAGGCCTCCACACCCTTCTAATGACCCTCAAGACCCATGTAAAGGCCCCTAGACCCTTCTAGATTACCTCAGGACCCATCTAAAAGCCCCCAGACCCTTCTAATGCCTTTCAGGACCCTTATGAAGGCCGCAAGACCCTTCTAATGCCCCTCAGGACCTTTCTAAAGGCCCTCAGACCCTTCTAATGCCCCTCAGGGCATTTATAAAGGTTCCCAGACCCTTCTAGAGCCCGTCAGGACCCTTATAAAGGCCCCCAGACCATTCTAGAGCCCCTCAGGACACTTCTAAAGGCCCGTAGACCATTCTAATTCCTGTCAGGGCCCTTCTAAAGGTACCCAGACCCTTCTACTGCCCCTCAGGAGCATTCTAAAGGCCCCCAGACCCTTCTAATGCCCCACAGGGCCTTTCTAAAGGTCCCCAGACCCTTCTAGAGCCCCTCAAGACCCTTCAAAAGGCCCCCAGACCCTTATAGAGCCCCTCAGGACCCTTCTAAAGTCCCCCAGACCCTGCTAATTCCCCTCAGGGCTTTTATAAGGGCACCCAGACCCTTCTAATGCCCCTCAGGACCCTTATAAAGGCACCCAGACCCTTCTAGAGCCTCTCAGGACAGTTTTAAATGCCTCCAGACCCTTCTAGACCCCCTCAGGACCATTCTAATGGCCCCCAGACCATTCTAATGCCCCTCAGGACCCTTCTAAAGGCCCCCAGACCCTTCTAATGCCCCTCAGGGCCTTTCTAAAGTACCCCAGACACTTCTAGAACATCTCAGGGCCTTTCTATATCACCCCGGACCCTTCTAATGCCCCTGAGGGCCTTTCTAAAGGCCCCCAGACCCTTCTAATGCCCCTCAGGACATTTCTAAAGGCACCCAGACCCTTCTAATGCCACTCAGGGCCTTTCTAAAGGCCGCGAGACCCTTATAATCCCCCTGAGGGCCTTTAAAAAGGCCCCCAGACCCTTCTGGACCCCCTCAGGACGATTCTAATAGCCCTCAGACCCTTCTAGAGCCCCTCAGGGCCTTTCTAAAGGCCTCCACACCCTTCTAATGACCCTCAAGACCCATGTAAAGGCCCCCAGACCCTTCTAGATTGCCTCAGGACCCATCTAAAAGCCCCCAGACCCTTCTAATGCCTTTCAGAGCCTTTCTAAAGGCCTCCACACCCTTCTAATGACCCTCAAGACCCATGTAAAGGCCCCTAGACCCTTCTAGATTGCCTCAGGACCCATCTAAAAGCCCCCAGACCCTTCTAATGCCTTTCAGGACCCTTATGAAGGACACAAGACCCTTCTAATGCCCCTCAGGCCATTTATAAAGGTTCCCAGACCCTTCTAGAGCCCGTCAGGACCCTTATAAAGGCCCCCAGACCATTCTAGAGCCCCTCAGGACAATTCTAAAGGCCCGCAGACCATTCTAATGCCCGTCAGGGCCTTTCTAAAGGTCCCCAGACCCTTCTACTGCCCCTCAGGAGCATTCTAAAGGCCCCCAGACCCTTCTAATGCCCCACAGGGCCTTTCTAAAGGTCCCCAGACCCTTCTAGAGCCCCTGAAGACCCTTCTAAAGGAACCCAGACCCTTCTAATGCCACTTAGGGCCTTTCTAAAGGCCGCGAGACCCTTATAATCCCCCTGAGGGCCTTTAAAAAGGCCCCCAGACCCTTCTGGACCCCCTCAGGACGCTTCTAATAGCCCCCAGACCCTTCTAGAGCCCCTCAGGGCCTTACTAAAGGCCTCCACACCCTTCTAATGACCCTCAAGACCCATGTAAAGGCCCCCAGACCGTTCTAGATTGCCTCAGGACCCATCTAAAAGCCCCCAGACCCTTCTAATGCCTTTCAGGGCCTTTCTAAAGGCCTCCACACCCTTCTAATGACCCTCAAGACCCATGTAAAGTCCCCTAGACCCTTCTAGATTGCCTCAGGACCCATCTAAAAGCCCCCAGACACTTCTAATGCCTTTCAGGACCCTTATGAAGGCCACAAGACCCTTCTAATGCCCCTCAGGACCTTTCTAAAGGCCCTCAGACCATTCTAATGCCCCTCAGGGCATTTATAAAGGTTCCCAGACCCTTCTAGAGCCCGTCAGGACCTTTATAAAGGCCCCCAGACCCTTCCTAGAGCCCCTCAGTACCCTTCTAAAGTCCCCCAGACCCTGCTAATTCCCCTCAGGGCTTTTATAATGGCACCCAGACCCTTCTAATGACCCTCAGGTCTCTTATAAAGGCACCCAGACCCTTCTAGAGCCTCTCAGGACAGTTTTAAATGCCTCCAGACCCTTCTAGACAACCTCAGGACCATTCTAAAGGCCCCCAGACCATTCTAATGCCCCTCAGGACCCTTCTAAAGGCCCCCAGACCCTTCTAATGCCCCTCAGGGCCTTTCTAAAGTACCCCAGACACTTCTAGAACTTTTCAGGGCCTTTCTATATGACCCCAGACCCTTGTAATGTCACTCAGGGCCTTTCTAAAGGTCGCGAGACCATTATAATCCCCCTGAGGGCCTTTAAAAAGGCCCCCAGACCCTTCTGGACCCCCTCAGGACGCTTCTAATAGCCCCCAGACCCTTCTAGAGCCCCTCAGGGCCTTTCTAAAGGCCTCCACACCCTTCTAATGACCCTAAAGACCCATGTAAAGTCCCCTAGACCCTTCTAGATTGCCTCAGGACCCATCTAAAAGCCCCCAGACCCTTCTAATGCCATTCAGGGCCTTTCTAAAGGCCTCCACACCCCTCTAATGACCCTCAAGACCCATGTAAAGGCCCCCAGACCCTTCTAGATTGCCTCAGGACCCATCTATAAGCCCCCAGACCCTTCTAATGCCTTTCATGGCCTTTCTAAAGGCCTCCACACACTTCTAATGATACTCAAGACCCATGTAAAGGCCCCCAGACCATTCTAGATTGCCTCAGGACCCATCTAAAAGCCCCCAGACCCTTCTAATGCCTTTCAGGACCCTTATAAAGGCCACAAGACCCTTCTAATGCCCCTCAGGACCTTTCTAAAGGCCCTCAGACCCTTCTAATGCCCCTCAGGGCATTTATTAAGGTTCCCAGACCCTTCTAGAGCCCGTCAGGACCCTTATAAAGGCCCCCAGACCATTCTAGAGCCTCTCAGTACTCTTCTAAAGGCCCGCAGACCATTCTAATGCCCGTCAGGGCCTTTATAAAGGTACCCAGACCCTTCTATTGCCCCTCAGGAGCATTCTAAAGACCCCCAGACCCTTCTAATGCCACTCAGGGCCTTTCTAAAGGTCCCCAGACCCTTCTAGAGCCCCTGAAGACCCTTCTAAAGGCCCCCAGACCCTTATAGAGCCCCTCAGGACCCTTCTAAAGTCCCCCAGACCCTGCTAATTCCACTCAGGGCTTTTATAAGGGCCACAAGACACTTCTAATGCCCCTCAGGACCCTTATAAAGGCCCTCAGACCCTTATAGAGCCCCTCAGGACCCTTCTAAAGTCCCCCAGACCCTGCTAATTCCCCTCAGGGCTTTTATAAGGGCACCCAGACCCTTCTAATGCCCCTCAGGACCCTTATAAAAGCACCCAGACCATTCTAGAGCCTCTCAGGACAGTTTTAAATGCCTCCAGACCTTTCTAGACCACCTCAGGACCATTCTAAAGGCCCCCAGACCCTTCTAAAGGCCCCCAGACCCTTCTAATGCCCCTCAGGGCCTTTCTAAAGTACCCCAGACACTTCTAGAACCTCTCAGGGCCTTTCTATATGACGCCAAACCCTTGTAATGCCCCTCAGGGCCTTTCTAAAGGCCCCCATACACTTCTAATGCCCCACAGGACATTTCTAAAGGCCCCCATACCCTTCTAGATCCACTCAGGACATTTCTAAAGGCACCCAGACCCTTGTAATGCCACTCAGGGCCTTTCTAAAGGCCGCGAGACCCTTATAGTCGCCCTGAGGGCCTTTAAATAGGCCCCCAGACCCTTCTGGACCCCCTCAGGACGCTTCTAATAGCCCCCAGACCCTTCTAGAGCCCCTCAGGGCCTTTCTAAAGGCCTCCACACCCTTCTAATGACCCTCAAGACCCATGTAAAGGCCCCCAGACCCTTCTAGATTGCCTCAGGACCCATCTAAAATCCCCCAGACCCTTCTAATGCCTTTCAGGGCCTTTCTAAAGGCCTCCACACCCTTCTAATGACCCTCAAGACCCATGTAAAGGCCCCTAGACCCTTCTAGATTGCCTCAGGACCCATCTAAAAGCCCCCAGACCCTTCTAATGCCTTTCAGGACCCTTATGAAGGCCACAAGACCCTTCTAATGCCCCTCAGGACCTTTCTAAAGGCCCTCAGACCCTTCTAATGCCCCTCAGGGCATTTATAAAGGTTCCCAGACCCTTCTAGAGCCCGTCAGGACCCTGTTAAAGGCCCCCAGACCATTCTAGAGCCCCTCAGGACACTTCTAAAGGCCCGCAGACCATTCTAATGCCCGTCAGGGCCTTTCTAAAGATCCCCAGACCCTTCTACTGCCCCTCAGGAGCATTCTAAAGGCCCCCAGACCCTTCTAATGCCCCACAGGGCCTTTCTAAAGGTCCCCAGACCCTTCTAGAGCCCCTGAAGACCCTTCTAAAGGAACCCAGACCCTTATAGAGCCCCTCAGGACCCTTCTAAAGTCCCCCAGACCCTGCTAATTCCCCTCAGGGCTTTTATAAGGGCACCCAGACCCTTCTAATGCCCCTCAGGACCCTTATAAAGGCACCCAGACCCTTCTAGAGCCTCTCAGGACAGTTTTAAATGACTCCAGACCCTTCTAGACCCCCTCAGGACCATTCTAAAGGCCCCCAGACCCTTCTAATGCCCCTCAGGACCCTCTTAAAGGCCCCCAGACCCTTCTAATGCCCCTCAGGGCCTTTCTAAAGTACCCCAGACACTTCTAGAACCTCTCAGGGCCTTTCTAAAGTACCCCAGACCCTTGTAATGCCCCTCAGGGCCTTTCTAAAGGCCCCCAGACCCTTCTAATGCCCCTCAGGACATTTCTAAAGGCCCCCAGACCCTTCTAGAGCCCCTCAGGACATTTCTAAAGGCACCCAGACCCTTCTAATGCCACTCAGGGCCTTTCTAAAGGCCGCGAGACCCTTATAATCCCCCTGAGGGCCTTTAAAAAGGCCCCCAGACCCTTCTGGACCCCCTCAGGACGATTCTAATAGCCCCCAGACCCTTCTAGAGCTCCTCAGGGCCTTTCTAAAGGCCTCCACACCCTTCTAATGACCCTCAAGACCCATGTAAAGGCCCCCAGACCCTTCTAGATTGCCTCAGGACCCATCTAAAAGCCCCCAGACCCTTCTAATGTCTTTCAGGGCCTTTCTAAAGGCCTCCACACCCTTCTAATGACCCTCAAGACCCATGTAAAGGCCCCTAGACCCTTCTAGATTGCCTCAGGACCCATCTAAAAGCCCCCAGACCCTTCTAATGCCTTTCAGGGCCCTTATGAAGGCCACAAGACCCTTCTAATGCCCATCAGGACCTTTCTAAAGACCCTCAGAGCCTTCTATTGCAACTCAGGGCATTTATAAAGGTTCCCAGACCCTTCTAGAGCCCGTCAGGACCCTTATAAAGGCCCCCAGACCATTCTAGAGCCCCTCAGGACACTTCTAAAGTCCCGCAGACCATTCTAATGCCTGTCAGGGCCTATCTAAAGGACCCCAGACCCTTCTACTGCCCCTCAGGAGCATTCTAAAGGCCCCCAGACCCTTCTAATGCCCCACAGGGCCTTTCTAAAGGTCCCCAGACCCTTCTAGAGACCCTGAAGACCCTTCTAAAGGCCCCCAGACCCTTATAGAGCCCCTCAGGACCCTTCTAAAGTCCCCCAGACCCTGCTAATTCCCCTCAGGGCTTTTATAAGGGCCACAAGACCCTTCTAATGCCCCTCAGGACCCTTATAAAGGCACCCAGACCCTTCTAGAGCCTCTCAGGACAGTTTTAAATGCCTCCAGACCCTTCTAGACCCCCTCAGGACCATTCTAAAGGCCCCCAGACCCTTCTAATGCCCCTCAGGACCCTTCTAAAGGCCCCCAGACCCTTCTAATGCCCCTCAGGGCCTTTCTAAATGCCCCCAGACCCTTCTGGACCCCCTCAGGACACTTCTAATAGCCCCCAGACCCTTCTAGAGCCCCTCAGCGCCTTTCTAAAGGCCTCCACACCCATCTAATGACCATCAAGACCCATGTAAATGCCCCCAGACCCTTCTAGATTGCCTCAGGACCCATCTAAAAGCCCCCAGACCCTTCTCATGCCTTTCAGGGCCTTTCTAAAGGCCTCCACACCCTTCTAATGACCCTCAAGACCCATGTAAAGGCCCCTAGACCCTTCTAGATTGCCTCAGGACCCATCTAAAAGCCCCCAGACCCTTCTAATGCCTTTCAGGACCCTTATCAAGGCCACAAGACCCTTCTAATGCCCCTCAGGACCTTTCTAAAGGCCCTCAGACCCTTCTAATGCCCCTCAGGGCATTTATAAAGGTTCCCAGACCCTTCTAGAGCCCGTCAGGACCCTTATAAAGGCCCCCAGACCATTCTAGAGCCCCTCAGGACACTTCTAAAGGCCCGCAGACCATTCTAATGCCCGTCAGGGCCTTTCTAAAGGTCCCCAGACCCTTCTACTGCCCCTCAGGACATTTCTAAAGGCCCCCAGACCCTTCTAGAGCCCCTCAGGACATTTCTAAAGGCACCCAGACCCTTCTAATGCCACTCAGGGCCTTTCTAAAGGCCGCGAGACCCTTATCATCCCCCTGAGGGCCTTTAAAAAGGCCCCCAGACCCTTCTGGACCCCCTCAGGATGCTTCTAATAGCACCCAGACCCTTCTAGAGCCCCTCAGGGCCTTTCTAAAGGCCTCCACACCCTTCTAATGACCCTCAAGACCCATGTAAAGGCCCCCAGACCCTTCTAGATTGCCTCTGGACCCATCTAAAAGCCCCCAGACCCTTCTAATGCCTTTCAGGGCCTTTCTAAAGGCCTCCACACCCTTCTAATGACCCTCAAGACCCATGTAAAGGCCCCTAGACCCTTCTAGATTGCCTCAGGACCCATCTAAAAGCCCCCAGACCCTTCTAATGCCTTTCAGGACCCTTATGAAGGCCGCAAGACCCTTCTAATGCCCCTCAGGACCTTTCTAAAGGCCCTCAGACCCTTCTAATGCCCCTCAGGGCATTTATAAAGGTTCCCAGACCCTTCTAGAGCCTGTCAGGACCCTTATAAAGGCCCCCAGACCATTCTAGAGCCCCTTAGGACACTTCTAAAGGCCTGCAGACCATTCTAATGCCCGTCAGGGCCTTTCTAAAGGTCCCCAGACCCTTCTACTGCCCCTCAGGAGCATTCTAAAGGCCCCCAGACCCTTCTAATGCCCCACAGGGCCTTTCTAAAGGTCCCCAGACCCTTCTAGAGCCCCTGAAGACCCTTCTAAAGGCCCCCAGACCCTTATAGAGCCCCTCAGGACCCTTCTAAAGTCCCCCAGACCCTGCTAGTTCCCCTCAGGGCTTTTATAAGGGCACCCAGAATCTTTAATGCCCCTCAGGACCCTTATAAAGGGACCCAGACCCTTCTAGAGCCTCTCAGGACAGTTTTAAATGCCTCCAGACCCTTCTAGAACCCCTCAGGACCATTCTAAAGGACCCCAGACCCTTCTAATGCCCCTCAGGGCCTTTCTAAAGTACCCCAGACACTTCTAGAACCTCTCAGGGCCTTTCTATATGACCCCAGACCCTTGTAATGCCACTCAGGGCCTTTCTAAAGGCCGCGAGACCCTTATAATCCCCCTGAGGGCCTTTAAAAAGGCCCCCAGACCCTTCTGGACCCCCTCAGGAAGCTTCTAATAGCCCCCAGACCCTTCTAGAGCCCCTCAGGGCCTTTCTAAAGGCCTCCACACCCTTCTAATGAACCTCAAGACCCATGTAAAGGCCGCCAGACCCTTCTAGATTGCCTCAGAACCCATCTAAAAGCCCCCAGACCCTTCTAATGCCTTTCAGGGCCTTTCTAAAGGCCTCCACACCCTTCTAATGACCCTCAAGACCCATGTAAAGGCCCCTAGACCCTTCTAGATTGGCTCAGGACCCATCTAAAAGCCCCCAGACCCTTCTAATGCCTTTCAGGACCCTTATGAAGGCCACAAGACCTTTCTGATGCCCCTCAGAACCTTTCTAAAGGCCCTCAGACCCTTCTAATGCCACTCAAGGCATATATAAAGGTTCCCAGACCCTTCTAGAGCCGGTCAGGACACTTATAAATGTCCCCAGACCCTTCTACTGCCCCTCAGGAGCATTCTAAAGGCCCTCAGACCCTTCTAATGCCCATCAGGGCATTTATAAAGGTTCCCAGACCCTTCTAGAGCCCGTCAGGACCCTTATAAAGGCACGCAGACCATTCTAATGCCCCACAGGGCCTTTCTAAAGGTCCCCAGACCCTTCTACTGCCCGTGAAGAGCATTCTAAAGGCCCCCAGACCCTTCTAATGCTCCACAGGGTCTTTCTAAAGGTCCCCAGACCCTTCTAGAGCCCCTGAAGACCCTTCTAAAGGCCCCCAGACCCTTATAGAGCCCTTCAGGACCCTTCTAAATTCCCCCAGACCCTGCTAGTTACCCTCAGGGCTTTTATAAGGGCACCCAGAATCTTCTAATGCCCCTCAGGACCCTTATAAAGGCACCCAGACCTTTCTAGTGCCTCTCAGGACAGTTTTAAATGCCTCCAGACCCTTCTAGAACCCCTCAGGACCATTCTAAAGGACCCCAGACCCTTCTAATGCCACTCAGGGCCTTTCTAAAGTACCCCAGACACATCTAGAACCTCTCAGGGCCTTTCTATATGACCCCAGACCCTTGTAATGCCACTCAGGGCCTTTGTAAAGGCCACGAGACCCTTATAATCCCCCTGAGGGCCATTAAAAAGGCCCCCAGACCCTTCTGGACCCCCTCAGGAAGCTTCTAATAGCCCCCAGACCCTTCTGGAGCCCCTCAGGGCCTTTCTAAAGGCCTCCACACCCTTCTAATGACCCTCAAGACCCATGTAAAGGCCCCTAGACCCTTCTAGATTGCCTCAGGACCCATCTAAAAGCCCCCAGACCCTTCTAATGCCTTTCAGGACCCTTATGAAGGCCACAAGACCTTTCTAATGCCCCTCAGAACCTTTCTAAAGGCCCTCAGACCCTTTTAATGCCCCTCAGGGCATTTATAAAGGTTCCCAGACCCTTCTAGAGTCCGTCAGGAAAATTATAAATGTCCCCATACCCTTCTACTGCCCCTCAGGAGCATTTTAAAGGCCCCCAGACCCTTCTAATGCCCCACAGGGCCTTTCTAAAGGTCCCCAGACCCATCTAGAGCCCCTGAAGACCCTTCTAAAGGCCCCCAGACCCTTCTAGAGCCCCTTAGGACAATTCTAAAGTCCCCCAGACCCTGCTAATTCCCCTCAGGGCTTTTATAAGGGCACCCAAACCCTTCTAATGCCCCTCAGGACCCTTAAAAAGGCACCCAGACCCTTCTAGAGCCTCTCAGGACAGTTTTAAATGCCTCCAGACCCTTCTAGACCCCCTCAGGACCATTCTAAATGCCGACAGACCCTTCTAATGCCCCTCAGGGCCTTTCTAAAGTACCCCAGACAATTCTAGAACCTCTCAGGGCCTTTCTATATGACCCCAGACTCTTGTAATGCCACTCAGGGCCGTTCTAAAGGCCGCGAGACCCTTATAATCCCCCTGAGGGCCTTTAAAAATGCCCCCAGACCCTTCTGTACCCCCACAGGACGATTCTAATAGCCCCCAGACCCTTCTAGAGCCCCTCAGGGCCTTTCTAAAGGACTCCACACCCTTCTAATGACTCTCAAGGCCCATGTAAAGGCCCCTAGACCCTTCTAGATTGCCTCAGGACCCATCTAAAAGCCCCCAGACCCTTCTAATGCCTTTCAGGACCCTTATGAAGGCCACAAGACCCTTCTAATGCCCCTCAGGACCTTTCTAAAGGCACTCAGACCCTTCTAATGGCCCTCAGGGCATTTATAAAGGTTCCCAGACCCTTCTAGAGCCTGTCAGGACCATTATAAAGGCCCCCAGACCATTCTAGAGCCCCTCAGGACACTTCTAAAGGCCCGCAGACCATTCTAATGCCCGTCAGGGCCTTTATAAAGGTTCCCAGACCCTTCACCTGCCCCTCAGGAGCATTCTAAAGGCCCCCAGACCCTTCTAATGCCCCATAGGGCCTTTCTAAAGGTCCACAGACCCTTCTAGAGCCCCTGAAGACCCTTCTAAAGGCCCCCAGACCCTTACAGAGCCCCTCAGGACCCTTCTAAAGACCCCCAGACCCTGCTAATTCCTTTCAGGGCTTTTATAAGGGCACCCAGACCCTTCTAATGCCCCTCAGGACCCTTATAAAGGCTCCCAGACCCATCTAGAGCCTCTCAGGACAGTTTTAAATGCCTCCAGACCCTTCTAGAGCCCCTCAGGACCATTCTAAAGGCCACCCAGACCCTTCTAATGCCCCTCAGGACCCTTCTAAAGGCCCCCAGACCCTTCTAATGCCCCTCAGGGCCTTTCTAAAGTACCCCAGACACATCTAGAACCTCTCAGGGCCTTTCTATATGACCCCAGACGCCTATAATGCCCCTCAGGGCCTTTCTAAGGGCCCCCATACCTTTCTAATCCACCTCAGGGCCTTTCTAAAGTACCCAAGACAATTCTAGAACCTCTCAGGGCCTTTCTATATGACCCCAGACCTTTGTAATGCCACTCAGGGCCTTTCTAAAGGCCGCGAGATCTTTATAATCCCCCTGAGGTCCTCTAAAAAGTCCCCAGACCCTTCTGGACCCCCTCAGGACTCTTCTAATAGCCCCCAGACCCTTCTAGAGCCCCTCAGGGCCTTTCTAAAGGCCTCCACACCCTTCTAATGACCCTCAAGACCCATGTAAAGGCCCCCAGACCCTTCTAGATTGCCTCAGGACCCATCTAAAAGCCCCCAGACTCTTCTAATGCCTTTCAGGACCCTTATGAAGGTCACAAGACCATTCTAATGCCCCTCAGGACCTTTCTACAGGACCTCAGACGTTTCTAATGCCACTCAGGGCATTTATAAAGGTTCCCAGACCCTTCTAGAGCCCGTCAGGACCCTTATAAAGGCCCCCAGACCATTCTAGAGCCCCTCAGGACATTTCTAAAGGCCCGCAGACCATTCTAATGCACGTCAGGTCCTTTCTAAAGGTCCCCAGACCCTTCTTCTGCCCCTCAGGAGCATTCTAAAGGCACCCAGACCCTTCTAATGCCCCACAGGGCCTTTCGAAAGGTCCCCAGACCCTTCTAGAGCCCCTGAAGACCCTTCTAGAGGCCCCCAGACCCTTATAGAGCCCCTCAGGACCCTTCTAAATTCCCCCAGACCCTGCTAATTCCCCTCAGGTCTTTTATAAGGGCACCCAGACCCTTCTAATGCCCCTCAGGACCCTTATAAAGGCACCCAGACCCTTCTAGAGCCTCTCAGGACAGCTTTAAATGCCACCAGACCCTTCTAGACCCCCTCAGGACCATTCTAAAGGCCCCCAGACCCTTCTAATGCCCCTCAGGACCCTTCTAAAGGCCCCCAGACCCTTCTAATGCCCCTCAGGACATTTCTAAAGGCCCCCAGACCCTTCTAGAGCCCCTCAGGACATTTCTAAAGGCACCCAGACCCTTCTAATGCCACTCAGGGCCTTTCTAATGGCCGCGAGACCCTTATAATCCCCCTGAGGGCCTTTAAAAAGGCCCCCAGACCCTTCTGGACCCCCTCAGGACGCTTCTAATAGCCCCCAGACCCTTCTAGAGCTCCTCAGGGCCTTTCTAAAGGCCTCCACACCCTTCTAATGACCCTCAAGACCCATGTAAAGGCCCCCAGACCCTTCTAGATTGCCTCAGGACCCATCTAAAAGCCCCCAGACCCTTCTAATGCCTTTCAGGGCCTTTCTAAAGGCCTCCACACCCTTCTAATGACCCTCAAGACCCATGTAAAGGCCCCTAGACCCTTCTAGATTACCTCAGGACCCATCTAAAAGCCCCCAGACCCTTCTAATGCCTTTCAGGACCCTTATGAAGGCCGCAAGACCCTTCTAATGCCCCTCAGGACCTTTCTAAAGGCCCTCAGACCCTTCTAATGCCCCTCAGGGCATTTATAAAGGTTCCCAGACCCTTCTAGAGCCCGTCAGGACCCTTATAAAGGCCCCCAGACCATTCTAGAGCCCCTCAGGACACTTCTAAAGGCCCGTAGACCATTCTAATTCCTGTCAGGGCCCTTCTAAAGGTACCCAGACCCTTCTACTGCCCCTCAGGAGCATTCTAAAGGCCCCCAGACCCTTCTAATGCCCCACAGGGCCTTTCTAAAGGTCCCCAGACCCTTCTAGAGCCCCTCAAGACCCTTCAAAAGGCCCCCAGACCCTTATAGAGCCCCTCAGGACCCTTCTAAAGTCCCCCAGACCCTGCTAATTCCCCTCAGGGCTTTTATAAGGGCACCCAGACCCTTCTAATGCCCCTCAGGACCCTTATAAAGGCACCCAGACCCTTCTAGAGCCTCTCAGGACAGTTTTAAATGCCTCCAGACCCTTCTAGACCCCCTCAGGACCATTCTAATGGCCCCCAGACCATTCTAATGCCCCTCAGGACCCTTCTAAAGGCCCCCAGACCCTTCTAATGCCCCTCAGGGCCTTTCTAAAGTACCCCAGACACTTCTAGAACATCTCAGGGCCTTTCTATATCACCCCGGACCCTTCTAATGCCCCTGAGGGCCTTTCTAAAGGCCCACAGACCCTTCTAATGCCCCTCAGGACATTTCTAAAGGCACCCAGACCCTTCTAATGCCACTCAGGGCCTTTCTAAAGGCCGCGAGACCCTTATAATCCCCCTGAGGGCCTTTAAAAAGGCCCCCAGACCCTTCTGGACCCCCTCAGGACGATTCTAATAGCCCTCAGACCCTTCTAGAGCCCCTCAGGGCCTTTCTAAAGGCCTCCACACCCTTCTAATGACCCTCAAGACCCATGTAAAGGCCCCCAGACCCTTCTAGATTGCCTCAGGACCCATCTAAAAGCCCCCAGACCCTTCTAATGCCTTTCAGAGCCTTTCTAAAGGCCTCCACACCCTTCTAATGACCCTCAAGACCCATGTAAAGGCCCCTAGACCATTCTAGATTGCCTCAGGACCCATCTAAAAGCCCCCAGACCCTTCTAATGCCTTTCAGGACCCTTATGAAGGACACAAGACCCTTCTAATGCCCCTCAGGCCATTTATAAAGGTTCCCAGACCCTTCTAGAGCCCGTCAGGACCCTTATAAAGGCCCCCAGACCATTCTAGAGCCCCTCAGGACAATTCTAAAGGCCCGCAGACCATTCTAATGCCCGTCAGGGCCTTTCTAAAGGTCCCCAGACCCTTCTACTGCCCCTCAGGAGCATTCTAAAGGCCCCCAGACCCTTCTAATGCCCCACAGGGCCTTTCTAAAGGTCCCCAGACCCTTCTAGAGCCCCTGAAGACCCTTCTAAAGGAACCCAGACCCTTCTAATGCCACTCAGGGCCTTTCTAAAGGCCGCGAGACCCTTATAATCCCCCTGAGGGCCTTTAAAAAGGCCCCCAGACCCTTCTGGACCCCCTCAGGACGCTTCTAATAGCCCCCAGACCCTTCTAGAGCCCCTCAGGGCCTTACTAAAGGCCTCCACACCCTTCTAATGACCCTCAAGACCCATGTAAAGGCCCCCAGACCGTTCTAGATTGCCTCAGGACCCATCTAAAAGCCCCCAGACCCTTCTAATGCCTTTCAGGGCCTTTCTAAAGGCCTCCACACCCTTCTAATGACCCTCAAGACCCATGTAAAGTCCCCTAGACCCTTCTAGATTGCCTCAGGACCCATCTAAAAGCCCCCAGACACTTCTAATGCCTTTCAGGACCCTTATGAAGGCCACAAGACCCTTCTAATGCCCCTCAGGACCTTTCTAAAGGCCCTCAGACCATTCTAATGCCCCTCAGGGCATTTATAAAGGTTCCCAGACCCTTCTAGAGCCCGTCAGGACCTTTATAAAGGCCCCCAGACCCTTCCTAGAGCCCCTCAGTACCCTTCTAAAGTCCCCCAGACCCTGCTAATTCCCCTCAGGGCTTTTATAATGGCACCCAGACCCTTCTAATGACCCTCAGGTCTCTTATAAAGGCACCCAGACCCTTCTAGAGCCTCTCAGGACAGTTTTAAATGCCTCCAGACCCTTCTAGACAACCTCAGGACCATTCTAAAGGCCCCCAGACCATTCTAATGCCCCTCAGGACCCTTCTAAAGGCCCCCAGACCCTTCTAATGCCCCTCAGGGCCTTTCTAAAGTACCCCAGACACTTCTAGAACTTTTCAGGGCCTTTCTATATGACCCCAGACCCTTGTAATGTCACTCAGGGCCTTTCTAAAGGCCGCGAGACCATTATAATCCCCCTGAGGGCCTTTAAAAAGGCCCCCAGACCCTTCTGGACCCCCTCAGGACGCTTCTAATAGCCCCCAGACCCTTCTAGAGCCCCTCAGGGCCTTTCTAAAGGCCTCCACACCCTTCTAATGACCCTAAAGACCCATGTAAAGTCCCCTAGACCCTTCTAGATTGCCTCAGGACCCATCTAAAAGCCCCCAGACCCTTCTAATGCCATTCAGGGCCTTTCTAAAGGCCTCCACACCCCTCTAATGACCCTCAAGACCCATGTAAAGGCCCCCAGACCCTTCTAGATTGCCTCAGGACCCATCTATAAGCCCCCAGACCCTTCTAATGCCTTTCATGGCCTTTCTAAAGGCCTCCACACACTTCTAATGATACTCAAGACCCATGTAAAGGCCCCCAGACCATTCTAGATTGCCTCAGGACCCATCTAAAAGCCCCCAGACCCTTCTAATGCCTTTCAGGACCCTTATAAAGGCCACAAGACCCTTCTAATGCCCCTCAGGACCTTTCTAAAGGCCCTCAGACCCTTCTAATGCCCCTCAGGGCATTTATTAAGGTTCCCAGACCCTTCTAGAGCCCGTCAGGACCCTTATAAAGGCCCCCAGACCATTCTAGAGCCTCTCAGTACTCTTCTAAAGGCCCGCAGACCATTCTAATGCCCGTCAGGGCCTTTATAAAGGTACCCAGACCCTTCTATTGCCCCTCAGGAGCATTCTAAAGACCCCCAGACCCTTCTAATGCCACTCAGGGCCTTTCTAAAGGTCCCCAGACCCTTCTAGAGCCCCTGAAGACCCTTCTAAAGGCCCCCAGACCCTTATAGAGCCCCTCAGGACCCTTCTAAAGTCCCCCAGACCCTGCTAATTCCACTCAGGGCTTTTATAAGGGCCACAAGACACTTCTAATGCCCCTCAGGACCCTTATAAAGGCCCTCAGACCCTTATAGAGCCCCTCAGGACCCTTCTAAAGTCCCCCAGACCCTGCTAATTCCCCTCAGGGCTTTTATAAGGGCACCCAGACCCTTCTAATGCCCCTCAGGACCCTTATAAAAGCACCCAGACCATTCTAGAGCCTCTCAGGACAGTTTTAAATGCCTCCAGACCTTTCTAGACCACCTCAGGACCATTCTAAAGGCCCCCAGACCCTTCTAAAGGCCCCCAGACCCTTCTAATGCCCCTCAGGGCCTTTCTAAAGTACCCCAGACACTTCTAGAACCTCTCAGGGCCTTTCTATATGACGCCAAACCCTTGTAATGCCCCTCAGGGCCTTTCTAAAGGCCCCCATACACTTCTAATGCCCCACAGGACATTTCTAAAGGCCCCCATACCCTTCTAGATCCACTCAGGACATTTCTAAAGGCACCCAGACCCTTGTAATGCCACTCAGGGCCTTTCTAAAGGCCGCGAGACCCTTATAGTCGCCCTGAGGGCCTTTAAATAGGCCCCCAGACCCTTCTGGACCCCCTCAGGACGCTTCTAATAGCCCCCAGACCCTTCTAGAGCCCCTCAGGGCCTTTCTAAAGGCCTCCACACCCTTCTAATGACCCTCAAGACCCATGTAAAGGCCCCCAGACCCTTCTAGATTGCCTCAGGACCCATCTAAAATCCCCCAGACCCTTCTAATGCCTTTCAGGGCCTTTCTAAAGGCCTCCACACCCTTCTAATGACCCTCAAGACCCATGTAAAGGCCCCTAGACCCTTCTAGATTGCCTCAGGACCCATCTAAAAGCCCCCAGACCCTTCTAATGCCTTTCAGGACCCTTATGAAGGCCACAAGACCCTTCTAATGCCCCTCAGGACCTTTCTAAAGGCCCTCAGACCCTTCTAATGCCCCTCAGGGCATTTATAAAGGTTCCCAGACCCTTCTAGAGCCCGTCAGGACCCTGTTAAAGGCCCCCAGACCATTCTAGAGCCCCTCAGGACACTTCTAAAGGCCCGCAGACCATTCTAATGCCCGTCAGGGCCTTTCTAAAGATCCCCAGACCCTTCTACTGCCCCTCAGGAGCATTCTAAAGGCCCCCAGACCCTTCTAATGCCCCACAGGGCCTTTCTAAAGGTCCCCAGACCCTTCTAGAGCCCCTCAAGACCCTTCAAAAGGCCCCCAGACCCTTATAGAGCCCCTCAGGACCCTTCTAAAGTCCCCCAGACCCTGCTAATTCCCCTCAGGGCTTTTATAAGGGCACCCAGACCCTTCTAATGCCCCTCAGGACCCTTATAAAGGCACCCAGACCCTTCTAGAGCCTCTCAGGACAGTTTTAAATGCCTCCAGACCCTTCTAGACCCCCTCAGGACCATTCTAATGGCCCCCAGACCATTCTAATGCCCCTCAGGACCCTTCTAAAGGCCCCCAGACCCTTCTAATGCCCCTCAGGGCCTTTCTAAAGTACCCCAGACACTTCTAGAACATCTCAGGGCCTTTCTATATCACCCCGGACACTTCTAATGCCCCTGAGGGCCTTTCTAAAGGCCCACAGACCCTTCTAATGCCCCTCAGGACATTTCTAAAGGCACCCAGACCCTTCTAATGCCACTCAGGGCCTTTCTAAAGGCCGCGAGACCCTTATAATCCCCCTGAGGGCCTTTAAAAAGGCCCCCAGACCCTTCTGGACCCCCTCAGGACGATTCTAATAGCCCTCAGACCCTTCTAGAGCCCCTCAGGGCCTTTCTAAAGGCCTCCACACCCTTCTAATGACCCTCAAGACCCATGTAAAGGCCCCCAGACCCTTCTAGATTGCCTCAGGACCCATCTAAAAGCCCCCAGACCCTTCTAATGCCTTTCAGAGCCTTTCTAAAGGCCTCCACACCCTTCTAATGACCCTCAAGACCCATGTAAAGGCCCCTAGACCATTCTAGATTGCCTCAGGACCCATCTAAAAGCCCCCAGACCCTTCTAATGCCTTTCAGGACCCTTATGAAGGACACAAGACCCTTCTAATGCCCCTCAGGCCATTTATAAAGGTTCCCAGACCCTTCTAGAGCCCGTCAGGACCCTTATAAAGGCCCCCAGACCATTCTAGAGCCCCTCAGGACAATTCTAAAGGCCCGCAGACCATTCTAATGCCCGTCAGGGCCTTTCTAAAGGTCCCCAGACCCTTCTACTGCCCCTCAGGAGCATTCTAAAGGCCCCCAGACCCTTCTAATGCCCCACAGGGCCTTTCTAAAGGTCCCCAGACCCTTCTAGAGCCCCTGAAGACCCTTCTAAAGGAACCCAGACCCTTCTAATGCCACTCAGGGCCTTTCTAAAGGCCGCGAGACCCTTTATAATCCCCCTGAGGGCCTTTAAAAAGGCCCCCAGACCCTTCTGGACCCCCTCAGGACGCTTCTAATAGCCCCCAGACCCTTCTAGAGCCCCTCAGGGCCTTACTAAAGGCCTCCACACCCTTCTAATGACCCTCAAGACCCATGTAAAGGCCCCCAGACCGTTCTAGATTGCCTCAGGACCCATCTAAAAGCCCCCAGACCCTTCTAATGCCTTTCAGGGCCTTTCTAAAGGCCTCCACACCCTTCTAATGACCCTCAAGACCCATGTAAAGTCCCCTAGACCCTTCTAGATTGCCTCAGGACCCATCTAAAAGCCCCCAGACACTTCTAATGCCTTTCAGGACCCTTATGAAGGCCACAAGACCCTTCTAATGCCCCTCAGGACCTTTCTAAAGGCCCTCAGACCATTCTAATGCCCCTCAGGGCATTTATAAAGGTTCCCAGACCCTTCTAGAGCCCGTCAGGACCTTTATAAAGGCCCCCAGACCCTTCCTAGAGCCCCTCAGTACCCTTCTAAAGTCCCCCAGACCCTGCTAATTCCCCTCAGGGCTTTTATAATGGCACCCAGACCCTTCTAATGACCCTCAGGTCTCTTATAAAGGCACCCAGACCCTTCTAGAGCCTCTCAGGACAGTTTTAAATGCCTCCAGACCCTTCTAGACAACCTCAGGACCATTCTAAAGGCCCCCAGACCATTCTAATGCCCCTCAGGACCCTTCTAAAGGCCCCCAGACCCTTCTAATGCCCCTCAGGGCCTTTCTAAAGTACCCCAGACACTTCTAGAACTTTTCAGGGCCTTTCTATATGACCCCAGACCCTTGTAATGTCACTCAGGGCCTTTCTAAAGGCCGCGAGACCATTATAATCCCCCTGAGGGCCTTTAAAAAGGCCCCCAGACCCTTCTGGACCCCCTCAGGACGCTTCTAATAGCCCCCAGACCCTTCTAGAGCCCCTCAGGGCCTTTCTAAAGGCCTCCACACCCTTCTAATGACCCTAAAGACCCATGTAAAGTCCCCTAGACCCTTCTAGATTGCCTCAGGACCCATCTAAAAGCCCCCAGACCCTTCTAATGCCATTCAGGGCCTTTCTAAAGGCCTCCACACCCCTCTAATGACCCTCAAGACCCATGTAAAGGCCCCCAGACCCTTCTAGATTGCCTCAGGACCCATCTATAAGCCCCCAGACCCTTCTAATGCCTTTCATGGCCTTTCTAAAGGCCTCCACACACTTCTAATGATACTCAAGACCCATGTAAAGGCCCCCAGACCATTCTAGATTGCCTCAGGACCCATCTAAAAGCCCCCAGACCCTTCTAATGCCTTTCAGGACCCTTATAAAGGCCACAAGACCCTTCTAATGCCCCTCAGGACCTTTCTAAAGGCCCTCAGACCCTTCTAATGCCCCTCAGGGCATTTATTAAGGTTCCCAGACCCTTCTAGAGCCCGTCAGGACCCTTATAAAGGCCCCCAGACCATTCTAGAGCCTCTCAGTACTCTTCTAAAGGCCCGCAGACCATTCTAATGCCCGTCAGGGCCTTTATAAAGGTACCCAGACCCTTCTATTGCCCCTCAGGAGCATTCTAAAGACCCCCAGACCCTTCTAATGCCACTCAGGGCCTTTCTAAAGGTCCCCAGACCCTTCTAGAGCCCCTGAAGACCCTTCTAAAGGCCCCCAGACCCTTATAGAGCCCCTCAGGACCCTTCTAAAGTCCCCCAGACCCTGCTAATTCCACTCAGGGCTTTTATAAGGGCCACAAGACACTTCTAATGCCCCTCAGGACCCTTATAAAGGCCCTCAGACCCTTATAGAGCCCCTCAGGACCCTTCTAAAGTCCCCCAGACCCTGCTAATTCCCCTCAGGGCTTTTATAAGGGCACCCAGACCCTTCTAATGCCCCTCAGGACCCTTATAAAAGCACCCAGACCATTCTAGAGCCTCTCAGGACAGTTTTAAATGCCTCCAGACCTTTCTAGACCACCTCAGGACCATTCTAAAGGCCCCCAGACCCTTCTAAAGGCCCCCAGACCCTTCTAATGCCCCTCAGGGCCTTTCTAAAGTACCCCAGACACTTCTAGAACCTCTCAGGGCCTTTCTATATGACGCCAAACCCTTGTAATGCCCCTCAGGGCCTTTCTAAAGGCCCCCATACACTTCTAATGCCCCACAGGACATTTCTAAAGGCCCCCATACCCTTCTAGATCCACTCAGGACATTTCTAAAGGCACCCAGACCCTTGTAATGCCACTCAGGGCCTTTCTAAAGGCCGCGAGACCCTTATAGTCGCCCTGAGGGCCTTTAAATAGGCCCCCAGACCCTTCTGGACCCCCTCAGGACGCTTCTAATAGCCCCCAGACCCTTCTAGAGCCCCTCAGGGCCTTTCTAAAGGCCTCCACACCCTTCTAATGACCCTCAAGACCCATGTAAAGGCCCCCAGACCCTTCTAGATTGCCTCAGGACCCATCTAAAATCCCCCAGACCCTTCTAATGCCTTTCAGGGCCTTTCTAAAGGCCTCCACACCCTTCTAATGACCCTCAAGACCCATGTAAAGGCCCCTAGACCCTTCTAGATTGCCTCAGGACCCATCTAAAAGCCCCCAGACCCTTCTAATGCCTTTCAGGACCCTTATGAAGGCCACAAGACCCTTCTAATGCCCCTCAGGACCTTTCTAAAGGCCCTCAGACCCTTCTAATGCCCCTCAGGGCATTTATAAAGGTTCCCAGACCCTTCTAGAGCCCGTCAGGACCCTGTTAAAGGCCCCCAGACCATTCTAGAGCCCCTCAGGACACTTCTAAAGGCCCGCAGACCATTCTAATGCCCGTCAGGGCCTTTCTAAAGATCCCCAGACCCTTCTACTGCCCCTCAGGAGCATTCTAAAGGCCCCCAGACCCTTCTAATGCCCCACAGGGCCTTTCTAAAGGTCCCCAGACCCTTCTAGAGCCCCTGAAGACCCTTCTAAAGGAACCCAGACCCTTATAGAGCCCCTCAGGACTCTTCTAAAGTCCCCCAGATCCTGCTAATTCCCCTCAGGGCTTTTATAAGGGCACCCAGACCCTTCTAATGACCCTCAGGACCCTTATAAAGGCACCCAGACCCTTCTAGAGCCTCTCAGGACAGTTTTAAATGCCTCCAGACCCTTCTAGACCCCCTCAGGACCATTCTAAAGGCCCCCAGACCCTTCTAATGCCCCTCAGGACCCTCTTAAAGGCCCCCAGACCCTTCTAATGCCCCTCAGGGCCTTTCTAAAGTACCCCAGACACTTCTAGAACCTCTCAGGGCCTTTCTAAAGTACCCCAGACCCTTGTAATGCCCCTCAGGGCCTTTCTAAAGGCCCCCAGACCCTTCTAATGCCCCTCAGGACATTTCTAAAGGCCCCCAGACCCTTCTAGAGCCCCTCAGGACATTTCTAAAGGCACCCAGACCCTTCTAATGCCACTCAGGGCCTTTCTAAAGGCCGCGAGACCCTTATAATCCCCCTGAGGGCCTTTAAAAAGGCCCCCAGACCCTTCTGGACCCCCTCAGGACGATTCTAATAGCCCCCAGACCCTTCTAGAGCTCCTCAGGGCCTTTCTAAAGGCCTCCACACCCTTCTAATGACCCTCAAGACCCATGTAAAGGCCCCCAGACCCTTCTAGATTGCCTCAGGACCCATCTAAAAGCCCCCAGACCCTTCTAATGTCTTTCAGGGCCTTTCTAAAGGCCTCCACACCCTTCTAATGACCCTCAAGACCCATGTAAAGGCCCCTAGACCCTTCTAGATTGCCTCAGGACCCATCTAAAAGCCCCCAGACCCTTCTAATGCCTTTCAGGACCCTTATGAAGGCCACAAGACCCTTCTAATGCCCATCAGGACCTTTCTAAAGACCCTCAGAGCCTTCTATTGCAACTCAGGGCATTTATAAAGGTTCCCAGACCCTTCTAGAGCCCGTCAGGACCCTTATAAAGGCCCCCAGACCATTCTAGAGCCCCTCAGGACACTTCTAAAGTCCCGCAGACCATTCTAATGCCTGTCAGGGCCTATCTAAAGGACCCCAGACCCTTCTACTGCCCCTCAGGAGCATTCTAAAGGCCCCCAGACCCTTCTAATGCCCCACAGGGCCTTTCTAAAGGTCCCCAGACCCTTCTAGAGACCCTGAAGACCCTTCTAAAGGCCCCCAGACCCTTATAGAGCCCCTCAGGACCCTTCTAAAGTCCCCCAGACCCTGCTAATTCCCCTCAGGGCTTTTATAAGGGCCACAAGACCCTTCTAATGCCCCTCAGGACCCTTATAAAGGCACCCAGACCCTTCTAGAGCCTCTCAGGACAGTTTTAAATGCCTCCAGACCCTTCTAGACCCCCTCAGGACCATTCTAAAGGCCCCCAGACCCTTCTAATGCCCCTCAGGACCCTTCTAAAGGCCCCCAGACCCTTCTAATGCCCCTCAGGGCCTTTCTAAATGCCCCCAGACCCTTCTGGACCCCCTCAGGACACTTCTAATAGCCCCCAGACCCTTCTAGAGCCCCTCAGCGCCTTTCTAAAGGCCTCCACACCCATCTAATGACCATCAAGACCCATGTAAATGCCCCCAGACCCTTCTAGATTGCCTCAGGACCCATCTAAAAGCCCCCAGACCCTTCTCATGCCTTTCAGGGCCTTTCTAAAGGCCTCCACACCCTTCTAATGACCCTCAAGACCCATGTAAAGGCCCCTAGACCCTTCTAGATTGCCTCAGGACCCATCTAAAAGCCCCCAGACCCTTCTAATGCCTTTCAGGACCCTTATCAAGGCCACAAGACCCTTCTAATGCCCCTCAGGACCTTTCTAAAGGCCCTCAGACCCTTCTAATGCCCCTCAGGGCATTTATAAAGGTTCCCAGACCCTTCTAGAGCCCGTCAGGACCCTTATAAAGGCCCCCAGACCATTCTAGAGCCCCTCAGGACACTTCTAAAGGCCCGCAGACCATTCTAATGCCCGTCAGGGCCTTTCTAAAGGTCCCCAGACCCTTCTACTGCCCCTCAGGACATTTCTAAAGGCCCCCAGACCCTTCTAGAGCCCCTCAGGACATTTCTAAAGGCACCCAGACCCTTCTAATGCCACTCAGGGCCTTTCTAAAGGCCGCGAGACCCTTATCATCCCCCTGAGGGCCTTTAAAAAGGCCCCCAGACCCTTCTGGACCCCCTCAGGATGCTTCTAATAGCACCCAGACCCTTCTAGAGCCCCTCAGGGCCTTTCTAAAGGCCTCCACACCCTTCTAATGACCCTCAAGACCCATGTAAAGGCCCCCAGACCCTTCTAGATTGCCTCTGGACCCATCTAAAAGCCCCCAGACCCTTCTAATGCCTTTCAGGGCCTTTCTAAAGGCCTCCACACCCTTCTAATGACCCTCAAGACCCATGTAAAGGCCCCTAGACCCTTCTAGATTGCCTCAGGACCCATCTAAAAGCCCCCAGACCCTTCTAATGCCTTTCAGGACCCTTATGAAGGCCGCAAGACCCTTCTAATGCCCCTCAGGACCTTTCTAAAGGCCCTCAGACCCTTCTAATGCCCCTCAGGGCATTTATAAAGGTTCCCAGACCCTTCTAGAGCCTGTCAGGACCCTTATAAAGGCCCCCAGACCATTCTAGAGCCCCTTAGGACACTTCTAAAGGCCTGCAGACCATTCTAATGCCCGTCAGGGCCTTTCTAAAGGTCCCCAGACCCTTCTACTGCCCCTCAGGAGCATTCTAAAGGCCCCCAGACCCTTCTAATGCCCCACAGGGCCTTTCTAAAGGTCCCCAGACCCTTCTAGAGCCCCTGAAGACCCTTCTAAAGGCCCCCAGACCCTTCTAGAGCCCATCAGGACCCTTGTAAAGTCCCCCAGACCCTGCTAATTCCCCTCAGGGCTTTTATAAGGGCACCCATACCCTTCTAATGCCCCTCAGGACCCTTATAAAGGCACCCAGACCCTTCTAGAGCCTCTCAGGACAGTTTTAAATGCCTCCAGACCCTTCTAGACCCCCTCAGGACCATTCTAAAGGCCCCCAGACCCTTCTAATGCCCCTCAGGACCCTTCTAAAGACCCCCAGACCCTTCTAATGCCCCTCAGGACCCTTATAAAGGCACCCAGACCCTTCTAGAGCCTCTGAGGACAGTTTTAAATGCCTCCAGACCCTTCTAGACCCCCTCAGGACCATTCTAAAGGCCCCCAGACCCTTCTAATGCCCCTCAGGACCCTCTTAAAGGCCCCCAGACCCTTCTAATGCCCCTCAGGGCCTTTCTAAAGTACCCCAGACAATTCTAGAACCTCTCAGGGCCTTTCTAAAGTACCCCAGACCCTTGTAATGCCCCTCAGGGCCTTTCTAAAGGCCCCCAGACCCTTCTAATGCCCCTCAGGACATTTCTAAAGGCCCCCAGACCCTTCTAGAGCCCCTCAGGACATTTCTAAAGGCACCCAGACCCTTCTAATGCCACTCAGGGCCTTTCTAAAGGCCGCGAGACCCTTATAATCCCCCTGAGGGCCTTTAAAAAGGCCCCCAGACCCTTCTGGACCCCCTCAGGACGATTCTAATAGCCCCCAGACCCTTCTAGAGCTCCTCAGGGCCTTTCTAAAGGCCTCCACACCCTTCTAATGACCCTCAAGACCCATGTAAAGGCCCCCAGACCCTTCTAGATTGCCTCAGGACCCATCTAAAAGCCCCCAGACCCTTCTAATGTCTTTCAGGGCCTTTCTAAAGGCCTCCACACCCTTCTAATGACCCTCAAGACCCATGTAAAGGCCCCTAGACCCTTCTAGATTGCCTCAGGACCCATCTAAAAGCCCCCAGACCCTTCTAATGCCTTTCAGGACCCTTATGAAGGCCACAAGACCCTTCTAATGCCCATCAGGACCTTTTTAAAGACCCTCAGAGCCTTCTATTGCAACTCAGGGCATTTATAAAGGTTCCCAGACCCTTCTAGAGCCCGTCAGGACCCTTATAAAGGCCCCCAGACCATTCTAGAGCCCCTCAGGACACTTCTAAAGTCCCGCAGACCATTCTAATGCCTGTCAGGGCCTATCTAAAGGACCCCAGACCCTTCTACTGCCCCTCAGGAGCATTCTAAAGGCCCCCAGACCCTTCTAATGCCCCACAGGGCCTTTCTAAAGGTCCCCAGACCCTTCTAGAGACCCTGAAGACCCTTCTAAAGGCCCCCAGACCCTTATAGAGCCCCTCAGGACCCTTCTAAAGTCCCCCAGACCCTGCTAATTCCCCTCAGGGCTTTTATAAGGGCCACAAGACCCTTCTAATGCCCCTCAGGACCCTTATAAAGGCACCCAGACCCTTCTAGAGCCTCTCAGGACAGTTTTAAATGCCTCCAGACCCTTCTAGACCCCCTCAGGACCATTCTAAAGGCCCCCAGACCCTTCTAATGCCCCTCAGGACCCTTCTAAAGGCCCCCAGACCCTTCTAATGCCCCTCAGGGCCTTTCTAAATGCCCCCAGACCCTTCTGGACCCCCTCAGGACACTTCTAATAGCCCCCAGACCCTTCTAGAGCCCCTCAGCGCCTTTCTAAAGGCCTCCACACCCATCTAATGACCATCAAGACCCATGTAAATGCCCCCAGACCCTTCTAGATTGCCTCAGGACCCATCTAAAAGCCCCCAGACCCTTCTCATGCCTTTCAGGGCCTTTCTAAAGGCCTCCACACCCTTCTAATGACCCTCAAGACCCATGTAAAGGCCCCTAGACCCTTCTAGATTGCCTCAGGACCCATCTAAAAGCCCCCAGACCCTTCTAATGCCTTTCAGGACCATTATCAAGGCCACAAGACCCTTCTAATGCCCCTCAGGACCTTTCTAAAGGCCCTCAGACCCTTCTAATGCCCCTCAGGGCATTTATAAAGGTTCCCAGACCCTTCTAGAGCCCGTCAGGACCCTTATAAAGGCCCCCAGACCATTCTAGAGCCCCTCAGGACACTTCTAAAGGCCCGCAGACCATTCTAATGCCCGTCAGGGCCTTTCTAAAGGTCCCCAGACCCTTCTACTGCCCCTCAGGACATTTCTAAAGGCCCCCAGACCCTTCTAGAGCCCCTCAGGACATTTCTAAAGGCACCCAGACCCTTCTAATGCCACTCAGGGCCTTTCTAAAGGCCGCGAGACCCTTATCATCCCCCTGAGGGCCTTTAAAAAGGCCCCCAGACCCTTCTGGACCCCCTCAGGATGCTTCTAATAGCACCCAGACCCTTCTAGAGCCCCTCAGGGCCTTTCTAAAGGCCTCCACACCCTTCTAATGACCCTCAAGACCCATGTAAAGGCCCCCAGACCCTTCTAGATTGCCTCTGGACCCATCTAAAAGCCCCCAGACCCTTCTAATGCCTTTCAGGGCCTTTCTAAAGGCCTCCACACCCTTCTAATGACCCTCAAGACCCATGTAAAGGCCCCTAGACCCTTCTAGATTGCCTCAGGACCCATCTAAAAGCCCCCAGACCCTTCTAATGCCTTTCAGGACCCTTATGAAGGCCGCAAGACCCTTCTAATGCCCCTCAGGACCTTTCTAAAGGCCCTCAGACCCTTCTAATGCCCCTCAGGGCATTTATAAAGGTTCCCAGACCCTTCTAGAGCCTGTCAGGACCCTTATAAAGGCCCCCAGACCATTCTAGAGCCCCTTAGGACACTTCTAAAGGCCTGCAGACCATTCTAATGCCCGTCAGGGCCTTTCTAAAGGTCCCCAGACCCTTCTACTGCCCCTCAGGAGCATTCTAAAGGCCCCCAGACCCTTCTAATGCCCCACAGGGCCTTTCTAAAGGTCCCCAGACCCTTCTAGAGCCCCTGAAGACCCTTCTAAAGGCCCCCAGACCCTTCTAGAGCCCATCAGGACCCTTGTAAAGTCCCCCAGACCCTGCTAATTCCCCTCAGGGCTTTTATAAGGGCACCCATACCCTTCTAATGCCCCTCAGGACCCTTATAAAGGCACCCAGACCATTGTAGAGCCCCTCAGGACACTTCTAAAGGCCCGCAGACCATTCTAATGCCCGTCAGGGCCTTTCTAAAGGTCCCCAGACCCTTCTACTGCCCCTCAGGAGCATTCTAAAGGCCCCCAGACCCTTCTAATGCCACTCAGGGCCTTTCTAAAGGTCCCCAGACCCTTCTAGAGCCCCTGAAGACCCTTCTAAAGGCCCCCAGACCCTTATAGAGCCCCTCAGGACCCTTCTAAAATCCCCCAGACCCTGCTAATTCCACTCAGGGCTTTTATAAGGGCCACAAGACACTTCTAATGCCCCTCAGGACCCTTATAAAGGCCCTCAGACCCTTATAGAGCCCCTCAGGACCCTTCTAAAGTCCCCCAGACCCTGCTAATTCCCCTCAGGGCTTTTATAAGGGCATCCAGACCTTTCTAATGCCCCTCAGGACCCTTATAAAAGCACCCAGACCATTCTAGAGCCTCTCAGGACAGTTTTAAATGCCTCCAGACCTTTCTAGACCACCTCAGGACCATTCTAAAGGCCCCCAGACCCTTCTAAAGGCCCCCAGACCCTTCTAATGCCCCTCAGGGCCCTTCTAAAGGCCCCCAGACCCTTCTAATGCCCCTCAGGACCCTTCTAAATGCCCCCAGACCCTTCTAATGCCCCTCAGGGCCTTTCTAAAGTACCCCAGACACTTCTAGAACCTCTCAGGGCCTTTCTATATGACCCCAGACCCTTGTAATGCCCCTCAGGGCCTTTCTAAAGGCCCCCAGACCCTTCTAATGCCCCTCAGGACATTTCTAAAGGCCTCCAGACCATTCTAGAGCCCCTCAGGACATTTCTAAAGGCACCCAGACCCTTCTAATGCCACTCAGGGCCTTTCTAAAGGTTGCGAGACCCTTATAATCCCCCTGAGGGCCTTTAAAAAGGCCCCCAGACCCTTCTGGACCCCTTCAGGACGATTCTAATAGCCCCCAGACACTTCTAGAGCCCCTCAGGGCCTTTCTAAAGGCCTCCACACCCTTCTAATGACCCTCAAGACCCATGTAAAGGCCCCTAGACCCTTCTAGATTGCCTCAGGACCCATCTAAAAGCCCCCAGACCCTTCTAATGCCTTTCAGGACCCTTATGAAGGCCACAAGACCCTTCTAATGCCCCTCAGGACCTTTCTAAAGGTCCCCATACCCATCCAGAGCCCCTGAAGACCCTACTAAAGGCCCCCAGACCCTTCTAGAGCCCCTCAGGACCCTTCTAAAGGCCCCCAGACCCTGCTAATTCCCCTCAGGGCTTTTATAAGGGCACCCAGACCCTTCTAATGCCCCTCAGGACCCTTATAAAGGCACCCAGACCCTTCTAGAGCCTCTCAGGACAGTTTTAAATGCCTCCAGACCCTTCTAGACCCCCTCAGGACCATTCTAAAGGCCCCCAGACCCTTCTAATGCCCCACAGGGCCTTTCTAAAGTACCCCAGACAATTCTAGAACCTCTCAGGGCCTTTCTATATGACCCAAAACCCTTGTAATGCCTCTCAGGGCCTTTCTAAAGGCCTCCAGACCCTTCTAATGCCCCTCAGGGCCTTTCCAAATTACCCCAGACACTTCTAAAACCTCTCAGAGCCTTTCTATATGACCCCAGACTCTTGTAATGTCACTCAGGGCCTTTCTAAAGGCCGCGAGACCCTTATGATCCTCCTGAGGGCCTTTAAAAAGGCCCCCAGACCCTTCTGGACCCACTCAGGACGCTTCAAATAGCCCCCTGACCCTTCTAGAGACCCTCAGGGCCTTTCTAAAGGCATCCACACCCTTCTAATGACCCTCAAGACCCATGTAATGGCCCCGAGACCCTTCTAGATTGCTTCAGGACCCATCTAAAAGCCCCCAGACCCTTCTAATGCCTTTCAGGACCCTTATGAAGGCTACAAGACCCTTCTAATGCCCCTCATGACCCTTCTAAAGGCCCTCAGACCATTCTAATGCCCCTCAGGGCATTTATAAAGGTTCCCAGACCCTTCTAGAGCCCCTCAGGACCCTTCTAGAGGCCCCCAGACCCTTCTAGAGCCCCTCAGGAAGATTCTAAAGGCCCCCAGACCCTTCTAATACTCCTCAGGACATTTCTAAATTACCCCAGACACTTCTAGAACCTCTCAGAGCCTTTCTATATGACCCCAGACCCTTGTAATGCCACTCAGAGCCTTTCTAAGGGCCGCGAGACCCTTATAATCCCCCTGAGGGCCTTTTAAATGGCCCGCAGACCCCTCTGGACCCCCTCAGGACGATTCTAATAGCCCCCAGGCCCTTCTAGAGCCCCTCAGGGCCTTTCTAAAGGCCTCCACACCCTTCTAATGAACCTCAAGACCCATGTAAAGGCCCCCAGACCCTTCTAGATTGCTTCAGGACCCATCTAAAAGCCCCCAGACCCTTCTAATGCCTTTCAGGACCCTTATGAAGGCCACAAGACCCTTCTAATGCCCCCCAGGACCTTTCTAAAGGCCCTCAGACCCTTCTAATGCCCCTCAGGGCATTTATAAAGGTTCCCAGACCCTTCTAGAGCCCTTCAGGACCCTTATAAAGGCCCACAGACCATTCTAGAGCCCCTCAGGACACTTCTAAAGGCCCGCAGACCATTCTAATGCCCGTCAGGGCCTTTCTAAAGGTCCCCAGACCCTTCTACTGCCCCTCAGGAGCATTCTAAAGGCCCCCAGACCCTTCTAATGCCCCACAGGGCCTTTCTAAAGGTCCCCAGACCCTTCTAGAGCCACTGAAGACCCTTCTAAAGACCCCCAGACCCTTATAGAGCCCCTCAGGACCCTACTAAAGTCCCCCAGACCCTGCTAATTCCCCTCAGGGCTTTTATAAGGGCACCCAGACCCTTTTAATGCCCCTCAGGACCCTTATAAAGGCACCCAGACCCTTCTAGAGCCTCTCAGGACAGTTTTAAATGCCTCCAGACACTTCTAATGACCCTCAGGACCATTCTAAAGGCCCCCAGACCCTTCTAATGCCCCTCAGGACCCTTCTAAAGGCCGTCAGACCATTCTAATGCCCCTCAGGGCCTTTCTAAAGTACCCCAGACACTTATAGAACCTCTCAGGGCCTTTCTATATGACCCCAGACCCTTCTAATGCCCCTCAGGGCCTTTCTAAAGGCCCCCATACCCTTCTAATGCCCCACAGGGCCTTTCTAAAGGCCCCCAGACCCTTCTAGAGCCCCTCAGGATATTTCTAAAGGCACCCAGACCCTTCTAATGCCACTCAGGGCCTTTCTAAAGGCCGCGAGACCCTTATAATCCCCCTGAGAGCCTTTAAAAAGGCACTTAGAACCTTGTGGACCCCCTCAGGACGCTAATAATAGCCCCAAGACCCTTCTAAAGCCCCTCAGGGCCTTTCTAAAGGCCTTCACACCCTTCTAATGACCCTCAAGACCCATGTAAAGGCACCCAGACCCTTCTAGATTGCCTCAGGACCAATCTAAAAGCCCCCAGACCCTTCTAGAGCCCCTCAGGGCCTTTCTAAAGGCCTCCACACCCTTCTAATGACCCTCAAGACCCATGTAAATGCCCCTAGACCCTTCTAGATTGCCTCAGGACCCATCTAAAAGCCCCCAGACCCTTCTAATGCCTTTCAGGACCCTTATGAAGGCCACAAGACCCTTCTAATGCCCCTCAGGACCTTTCTAAAGGCCCTCAGACCCTTCTAATGCCCCTCAGGGCATTTATAAAGGTTCCCAGACCCTTCTAGAGCCCGTCAGGACCCTTATAAAGGCCCCCAGACCATTCTAGAGCCCGTCAGGACACTTCTAAAGGCCCGCAGACCATTCTAATGCCCGTCAGGGCCTTTATAAAGGTCCCCAGACCCTTCTACTGCCCTTCAGGAGCATTCTAAAGGCCCCCAGACCCTTCTAATGCCCCACAGGGCCCTTCTAAATGTCCCCACACCCTTCTAGAGCCCCTGAAGACCATTCTAAAGACCCCCAGACCCTTCTAATGCCACTCAGGGCCTTTCTAAAGACCGCGAGACCCTTATCATCCCCCTGAGGGCCTTTAAAAAGGCCCCCGGACCTTTCTGGTCCCCCTCAGAACGCTTCTAATAGCACCAAGAACATTCTAGAGCCCCTCAGGGCCTTTCTAAATGCCTCCACACCCTTCAAATGACAATCAAGACCCATGTAAAGGCCCCCAGACCCTTCTAGATTGCCTCAGGACCCATCTAAAAGCACCCAGACCCTTCTAGTGCCTTTAAGGACCCTTATGAAGGCCACAATACGCTTCTAATGCCCCTCAGGACCTTTCTAAAGGCCCTCAGACTATTCAAATGCCCCTCAGGACTCTTTTAAAGGCCCCCCAGACCCTTTTAATGCCCCTCAGGACACTTCTAAAGGCCTCCAGACCCTTCTAATGCCCCTCAGGGCCTTTCTAAATTACCCCAGACACTTCTAGAACCTCTCAGAGCCTTTCTATATGACCCCAGACTCTTGTAATGCCTCTCAGGGCCTTTCTAAAGGCCGCGAGACCATTATAATCCCCCTGAGGGCCTTTAAAAAGGCCCCCAGACCCTTCTGGACCCCCTCAGGACGCTTGAAATAGACCCCAGACCCTTCTAGAGCCCCTCAGGGCCTTTCTAAAGGCCTCCACACCCTTCTAATGACCCTTAAGACCCATGTAAAGGACCCCAGACCATTCTAGAGCCCCTCAGGACCCTTCAAAAGGCCCCCAGACCATTCTAATGCCCGTCAGGGCCTTTCTAAAGGTGCCCAGACCCTTCTACTGCCCCTCAAGAGCATTCTAAAGTCCCCCATACCCTTCTAATGCCCCTCAGGACATATCTAAATGCCCCCAGACCCTTATAATGCCACTCAGGGCATTTATAAAGGTCCCCAGACCCTTCTATAGCCCTTCAGGACCATTCTAAAGGCCCCCAGACTCTTTTAGAGCCCCTCAGGGCCATTCTAAAGGCCCGCAGACCCATCAAAAGCCCCTCAACATCCTTCTAACTGCTCCCTGAACCTTCTAAAGCCCCTCAGGGCCTTTTTAAAGGCCCCCAGACCCTTCTAATGTATTTCAAGACACTTCTAAAGGCCCCCAGACCCTTCTAGATCCCCTCAAGACACTTCTATAAGGCCCCAGACCTTTCTAATGCCCCTCATGACCCTTCTAAAGGCCCCGAGACAATTTTAGAGCATCTCAGGACATTTCTAAAGGACCCCAGATCTTTCTAGAGCCCCTCAGGACCCTTCTAGAGGCCCCCAGACCCTTCTAGAGCCCCTCAGGACGATTCTAAAGGCCCCCAGAACCTTCTAATGCCCCTCAGGGCCTTCCTAAATTACCCCAGACACTTCTAGAACCTCTCAGAGCCTTTCTATATGACCCCAGACCCTTGTAATGCCACTCAGGGCCTTTCTAAAGGCCGCGAGACCCTTATAATCCCTCTGAGGGCCTTTTAAAAGGCCCCCAGACCCCTCTGGACCCCCTCAGGAAGCTTCTAATAGCCCCCAGACCCTTCTAGAGCCCCTCAGGGCCTTTCTAAAGGCCTCCACACCCTTCTAATGAACCTCAAGACCCATGTAAAGGCCCCTAGACCATTCTAGATTGCCTCAAGACCCATCTAAATGCCCCCAGACCCTTCTAATGCCTTTCAGGACCCTTATGAAGGCCACAAGACCCTTCTAATGCCCCTCAGGACCTTTCTAAAGGCCCTCAGACCATTCTAATGCCCCTCAGGGCATTTATAAAGGTTCCCAGACCCTTCTAGAGCCCGTCAGGACCCTTATAAAGTCCCCCAGACCATTCTAGAGCCCCTCAGGACATTTCTAAAGGCCCGCAGACCATTCTAATGCCCGTCAGGGCCTTTATAAATGTCCCCAGACCCTTCTATTGCCCCTCAGGAGCATTCTAAAGGCCCCCAGACCCTTCTAATGCCCCACAGGGCCTTTCTAAAGGTCCCCAGACCATTCTAGAGCCACTGAAGACCCTTCTAAAGGCCCCCAGAACCTTATAGAGCCTCTCAGGACCCTACTAAAGTCCCCCAGACCCTGCTAATTCCCCTCAGGGCTTTTATAAGGGCACCCAGACCCTTCTAATGCCCCTCAGGACCCTTATAAAGGCACCCAGACCCTTCTAGAGCCTCTCAGGACAGTTTTAAATGCCTCCAGACCCTTCTAATGACCCTCAGGACTATTCTAAAGGCCCCCAGACCCTTCTAATGCCTTTCAGGACCCTTATGAAGGCCCCCAGACCCTTCTAATGCCCCTCAGGGCCTTTCAAAAGTACCCCAGACCCTTCTAGAGCCAATCAGGACATTTCTAAAGGCACCCAGACCATTCTAATGCCACTCAGGGCCATTCTAAAGGCCGCGATACCCTTATAATCCCCCTGAGAGCCTTTAAAAAGGCCCCCAGATCCTTCTAGATTGCCTCAGGACCCATCTAAAAGCCCCCAGACCCTTCTAATGCCTTTCAGGACCCTTATGAAGGCCACAAGACCCTTTTAATGCCCCTCAGGACCTTTCTAAAGGCCCTCAGACTATTCAAATGCCCCTCAGGACTCTTTTAATGGCCCCCCAGACCTTTCTAGAGCCCGTCACGACCCTTATAAAGGCCCCCAGATCCTTCTAATGCCCCTCAGGACACTTCTAAAGGCCTCCAGACCCTTCTAATGCCCCTGAGGGCCTTTCTAAATTACCCCAGACACTTCTAGAACCTCTCAGAGCCTTTCTATATGACCCCAGACTCTTGTAATGCCACTCAGGGCCTTTCTAAAGGCCGCGAGACCCTTATAATCCCCCTGAGGGCCTTTAAAAAGGCCCCCAGACCCTTCTGGACCCCCTCAGGACGCTTCAAATAGCCCCCAGACCCTTCTAGAGCCCCTCAGGGCCTTTCTAAAGGCCTCCACACCCTTCTAATGACCCTCAAGACCCATGTAAAGGCCCCCAGATCATTCTAGAGCCCCTCAGGACACTTCTAAAGGCCCGCAGACCATTCTAATGCAAGTCAGGGCCTTTATAAAGGTCCTCAGACCCTTCTACTCCCTCTAAGGAGCATTCTAAAGGCCCCCAGACCCTTCTAATGCCCCACAGGACCTTTCTAAAGGCCCCCAGACCCTTATAGAGCCTCTCAGGACCCTTCTAAAGTCCCCCAGACCCTGCTAATTCCCCTCAGGTCTTTTATAAGGGCCACAAGACCCTTCTAATGCACCTCAGGACCCTTATAAAGGCACCCAGACCCTTCTAGAGCCTCTCAGGACAGTTTAAAATGCTTCCAGACCATTCTAGACCCCCTCAGGACCATTCTAAACGCCCCCAAACCCTTCTAATGCCCCTCAGGGCCTTTCTAAAGTACCCCAGACACTTCTAGAACCTCTCAGGGCCTTTCTATATGACCCCAGACCCTTGTAATGCCCCTCAGGGCCTTTCTAAAGGCCCCCATACCCTTCTAATGCCCCTCAGGACATTTCTTAAGGCCCCCAGACCCTTCTAGAGCTCCTCAGGACATTTCTAAAGGCACCCAGACCCTTCTAATGCCACTCAGGGCCTTTGTATAGGCCGCGAGACCCTTATAATCCTCCTGAGGGCCTTTATAAAGGCACCCAAACCCTTCTGGACCCCCTCAGGATGCTTCTAATAGCCCCCAGACCCTTCTAGAGCCCCTCAGGGCCTTTCTAAAGGCCTCCACACCCTTCTAATGACCCTCAAGACCCATGTAAAGGCCCCCAGACCCTTCTAGATTGCCTCAGGACCCATCTAAAAGCCCCCAGACCCTTCTAATGCCTTTCAGGACCCTTATGAAATCCACAAGACCCTTCTAATGCCCCTCCGGACCTTTCTAAAGGCCCTCAGACCCTTCTAATGACCCTCAGGGCATTTATAAAGGTTCCCAAACCCTTCTAGAGCCCGTCAGGACCCTTATAAAGGCCCCCAGACCATTCTAGAGCCCCTCAGGACACTTCTAAAGGCCCGCAGACCATTCTAATGCCCGTCAGGGCCTTTCTAAAGGTCCCCAGACCCTTCTACTGCCCCTCAGGAGCATTCTAAAGGCCCCCAGACCCTTCTAATGCCCCTCAGGACCCTTATAAAGGCACCCAGACCCTTCTAGAGCCTCTCAGGACAGTTTTAAATGCCTGCAGACCCTTCTAATGACCCTCAGGACCATTCTAAAGGCCCCCAGACCCTTCTAATGCCTTTCAGGACCCTTATGAAGGCCCCCAGACCCTTCTAATGCCCCTCAGGGCCTTACTAAAGTACCCCAGACACTTATAGAACCTCTCAGGGCCTTTCTATATGACCCCGGACCCTTCTAAAGCCCCTCAGGGCCTTTCTAAAGGCCCCCATACCCTTCTAATGCCCCTCAGGGCCTTTCTAAAGGCCCCAAGACCCTTCTAGAGCCCATCAGGACATTTCTAAAGGCACCCAGACCATTCTAATGCCACTCAGGGCCATTCTAAAGGCCGCGATACCCTTATAATCCCCCTGAGAGCCTTTAAAAAGGCCCCCAGACCCTTCTAGATTGCCTCAGGACCCATCTAAAAGCCCCCAGACCCTTCTAATGCCTTTCAGGACCCTTATGAAGGCCACAAGACGCTTCTAATGCCCCTCAGGACCTTTCTAAAGGCCCTCAGACTATTCAAATGCCCCTCAGGACTCTTTTAAAGGCCCCCCAGACCCTTCTAGAGCCCGTCACGACCCTTAAAAAGGCCCCCAGATCTTTCTAATGCCCCTCAGGACACTTCTAAAGGCCTCCAGACCCTTCTAATGCCCCTGAGGGCCTTTCTAAATTACCCCAGACACTTCTAGAACCTCTCAGAGCCTTTCTATATGACCCCAGACCCTTGTAATGCCACTCAGGGCCTTTCTAAAGGCCGCGAGACCCTTATAATCCCCCTGAGGGCCTTTAAAATGACCCCAGACCCTTCTGGACCCCCTCAGGACGCTTCTAATAGCCCCCAGACCATTCTAGAGCCCCTCAGGGCCTTTCTAAAGGCCTCCACACCCTTCTAATGACCCTCAAGACCCATGTAAACGCCCCCAGACCCTTCTAGATTGCCTCAGGACCCATCTAAAAGCCCCCAGACCCTTCTAATGCCTTTCAGGGCCTTTCTAAAGGCCTCCACACCCTTCTAATGACCCTCAAGACCCATGTAAAGGCCCCTAGACCCTTCTAGATTGCCTCAGGACCCATCTAAAAGCCCCCAGAGCCTTCTAATGCCTTTCAGGACCCTTATGAAGGCCACAAGACCCTTCTAATGCCCCTCAGGACCTTTCTAAAGGCCCTCAGACCCTTCTAATGCCCCTCAGGGCATTTATAAAGGTTCCCAGACCCTTCTAGAACCCGTCAGGACCCTTATAAAGGCCCCCAGACCATTCTAGAGCCCCTCAGGACACTTCTAAAGGCCCGCAGACCATTCTAATGCCCGTGAGGGCCTTTCTAAAGGTCCCCAGACCCTTCTACTGCCCCTCAGGAGCATTCTAAAGGCCCCCAGACCCTTCTAATGCCCCACAGGACCTTTCTAAAGGTCCCCATACCCATCCAGAGGCCCTGAAGACCCAACTAAAGGCCCCCAGACCCTTCTAGAGCTTCTCAGGACCCTTCTAAAGTCCCCCAGACCCTGCTAATTCCCCTCAGGGCTTTTATAAGGGCACCCAGACCCTTCTAATGACCCTCAGGACCCTTATAAAGGCACCCAGACCCTTCTAGAGCCTCTCAGGACAGTTTTAAATGCCTCCAGACCCTTCTAGACACCCTCAGGACCATTCTAAAGGCCCCCAGACCCTTCTAATGCCCCTCAGGACCCTTCTAAAGGCCCCCAGACCCTTCTAATGCCCCTCAGGGCCTTTCTAAAGTACCCCAGACACTTCTAGAACTTCTCAGGGCCTTTCTGTATGACCCCAGTCCCTTGTAATGTCACTCAGGGCCTTTCTAAAGTACCCCAGACACTTCTAGAACCTCTCAGGGCCTTTCTATATGACGCCAAACCCTTGTAATGCCCCTCAGGGCCTTTCTAAAGGCCCCCATACCCTTCTAATGCCCCACAGGACATTTCTAAAGGCCCCCATACCCTTCTAGAGCCCCTCAGGACATTTCTAAAGGCACCCAGACCCTTGTAATGCCTCTCAGGGCCTTTCTAAAGGCCGCGAGACCCTTATAGTCCCCCTGAGGGCCTTTAAAAAGGCCCCCAGACTCTTCTGGACCCCCTCAGGACGCTTCTAATAGCCCCCAGACCCTTCTAGAGCCCCTCAGGGCCTTTCTAAAGGCCTCCACACCCTTCTAATGACCCTCAAGACCCATGTAAAGGCCCCTAGACCCTTCTAGATTGCCTCAGGACCCATCTAAAAGCCCCCAGACCCTTCTAATGCCTTTAAGGACCCTAATGAAGGCCACAAGACCCTTCTAATGCTCCTTAGGACCTCTCTAAAGGCCCTCAGACTATTCAAATGCCCCTCAGGACTGTTTTAAAGCCCCCAGACCATTCTAATGCCACTCAGGACACTTATAAAGGCCCCCAGACCCTTCTAATGCCCCTCAGGACCATTGTGAAGGTCCCCAGACACTTCTAGAACCTCTCACAGCCATTCTATATGACCCCAGACCCTTGTAATGCCACTCAGGGCCTTTCTAAAGGTCCCCAGACCCTTCTAGAGCCCCTGAAGACCCGTTTAAAGGCCCCCAGACCCTTATAGAGCCCCTCAGGACCCTTCTAAAGTCCCCCAGACCCTGCTAATTCCCCTCAGGGCTTTTATAAGAGCACCCAGACCATTCTAATGCCCCTCAGGACCCTTATAAAGGCACCCAGACCCTTCTAGAGCCTCTCAGGACAGTTTTAAATGCCTCCAGACCCTTCTAGACCACCTCACGACCATTCTAAAGGCCCCCAGACCCTTCTAATGCCCCTCAGGGCCTTTCTAAAGTACCCCAGACAATTCTAGAACCTCTCAGGGCCTTTCTATATGACCCAAAACCCTTGTAATGCCTCTCAGGGCCTTTCTAAAGGCCCCCAGACCCTTCTAATGCCCCTCAGGGCCTTTCCAAATTACCCCAGACATTTCTAGAACCTCTCAGAGCCTTTCTATATGACCCCAGACTCTTGTAATGTCACTCAGGGCCTTTCTAAAGGCCGCGAGACCCTTATAATCCTCCTGAGGGCCTTTAAAAAGGCCCCCAGACCCTTCTGGACCCACTCAGGACGCTTCAAATAGCCCCCAGACCCTTCTAGAGCCCCTCAGGGCCTTTCTAAAGGCCTCCACACCCTTCTAATGACCCTCAAGACCCATGTAAAGGCCCCGAGACCGTTCTAGAGCCCCTCAGGACCCTTCAAAATGCCCCCAGACCATTCTAATGCCGGTCAGGGCCTTTCTAAACGTGCCCAGAACCTTCTACTGCCCCTCAAGAGCATTCTAAAGGCCCCCATACCCTTCTAATGCCCCTCAGGACATATCTAAATGCCCCCAGACCCTTATAATGCCACTCAGGGCATTTATAAAGGTCCCCAGACCCTTCTAGAGCCCCTCAGGACCATTCTAAAGGCCCCCAGACTCTTTTAGAGCCACTCAGGGCCATTCTAAAGGCCCGCAGACCCATCAAAAGCCCCTCAACATCCTTCTAACTGCTCCCTGACCCTTCTAAAGCCCCTCAGTGCCTTTTTAAAGGCCCCCAGACCCTTCTAATGAACCTCAGGACACTTCTAAAGGCCCCCAGACCCTTCTAGATCCCCTCAAGACCCTTCTAAAAGGCCCCAGACCTTTCTAATGCCCCTCATGACCCTTCTAAAGGCACCGAGACAATTTTAGAGCACCTCAGGACATTTCTAAAGGACCCCAGATCTTTCTAGAGCCCCTCAGGACCCTTCTAGAGGCCCCCAGACCCTTCTAGAGCCCCTCAGGACGATTCTAAAGGCCCCCAGACCCTTCTAATGCTCCTCAGGACATTTCTAAATTACCCCAGACACTTCTAGAACCTCTCAGAGCCTTTCTATATGACCCCAGACCCTTGTAATGCCACTCAGGGCCTTTCTAAAGGCCGCGAGACCCTTATAATCCCCCTGAGGGCCTTTTAAATGGCCCGCAGACCCCTCTGGACCCCCTCAGGACGATTCTAATAGCCCCCAGACCCTTCTAGAGCCCCTCAGGGCCTTTCTAAAGGCCTCCACACCCTTCTAATGAACCTCAAGACCCATGTAAAGGCCCCCAGACCCTTCTAGATTGCCTCAGGACCCATCTAAAAGCCCCCAGACCCTTCTAATGCCTTTCAGGACCCTTATGAAGGCCACAAGACCCTTCTAATGCCCCCCAGGACCTTTCTAAAGGCCCTCAGACCCTTCTAATGCCCCTCAGGGCATTTATAAAGGTTCCCAGACCCTTCTAGAGCCCTTCAGGACCCTTATAAAGGACCACAGACCATTCTAGAGCCCCTCAAGACACTTCTAAAGGACCGCAGACCATTCTAATGCCCGTCAGGGCCTTTCTAAAGGTCCCCAGACCCTTCTACTGCCCCTCAGGAGCATTCTAAAGGCCCCCAGACCCTTCTAATGCCCCACAGGGCCTCTCTAAAGGTCTTCAGACCCTTCTAGAGCCACTGAAGACCCTTCTAAAGACCCCCAGACCCTTATAGAGCCCCTCAGGACCCTACTAAAGTCCCCCAGACCCTGCTAATTCCCCTCAGGGCTTTTATAAGGGCACCCAGACCCTTCTAATGCCCCTCAGGACCCTTATAAAGGCACCCAGACCCTTCTAGAGCCTCTCAGGACAGTTTTAAATGCCTCCAGACCCTTCTAATGACCCTCAGGACCATTCTAAAGGCCCCCAGACCCTTCTAATGCCCCTCAGGACCCTTCTAAAGGCCGTCAGACCATTCTAATGCCCCTCAGGGCCTTTCTAAAGTACCCCAGACACTTATAGAACCTCTCAGGGCCTTTCTATATGACCCCAGACCCTTCTAATGCCCCTCAGGGCTTTTCTAAAGGCCCCCATACCCTTCTAATGCCCCACAGGGCCTTTCTAAAGGCCCCCAGACCCTTCTAGAGCCCCTCAGGATATTTCTAAAGGCACCCAGACCCTTCTAATGCCACTCAGGGCCTTTCTAAAGGCCGCGAGACCCTTATAATCCCCCTGAGAGCCTTTAAAAAGGCACTTAGAACCTTGTGGACCCCCTCAGGACGCTAATAATAGCCCCAAGACCCTTCTAAAGCCCCTCAGGGCCTTTCTAAAGGCCTTCACACCCTTCTAATGACCCTCAAGACCCATGTAAAGGCACCCAGACCCTTCTAGATTGCCTCAGGACCAATCTAAAAGCCCCCAGACCCTTCTAGAGCCCCTCAGGGCCTTTCTAAAGGCCTCCACACCCTTCTAATGACCCTCAAGACCCATGTAAATGCCCCTAGACCCTTCTAGATTGCCTCAGGACCCATCTAAAAGCCCCCAGACCCTTCTAATGCCTTTCAGGACCCTTATGAAGGCCACAAGACCCTTCTAATGCCCCTCAGGACCTTTCTAAAGGCCCTCAGACCATTCTAATGCCCCTCAGGGCATTTATAAAGGTTCCCAGACCCTTCTAGAGCCCGTCAGGACCCTTATAAAGGCCCCCAGACCATTCTAGAGCCCCTCAGGACACTTCTAAAGGCCCGCAGACCATTCTAATGCCCGTCAGGGCCTTTATAAAGGTCCCCAGACCCTTCTACTGCCCCTCAGGAGCATTCTAAAGGCCCCCAGACCCTTCTAATGCCCCACAGGGCCTTTCTAAATGTCCCCAGACCCTTCTAGAGCCCCTGAAGACCATTCTAAAGACCCCCAGACCCTTCTAATGCCACTCAGGGCCTTTCTAAAGACCGCGAGACCCTTATCATCCCCCTGAGGGCCTTTAAAAAGGCCCCCGGACCTTTCTGGTCCCCCTCAGAACGCTTCTAATAGCACCAAGAACATTCTAGAGCCCCTCAGGGCCTTTCTAAATGCCTCCACACCCTTTTAATGACAATCAAGACCCATGTAAAGGCCCCCAGACCCTTCTAGATTGCCTCAGGACCCATCTAAAAGCACCCAGACCCTTCTAGTGCCTTTAAGGACCCTTATGAAGGCCACAATACGCTTCTAATGCCCCTCAGGACCTTTCTAAAGGCCCTCAGACTATTCAAATGCCCCTCAGGACTCTTTTAAAGGCCCCCCAGACCCTTTTAATGCCCCTCAGGACACTTCTAAAGGCCTCCAGACCCTTCTAATGCCCCTCAGGGCCTTTCTAAATTACCCCAGACACTTCTAGAACCTCTCAGAGCCTTTCTATATGACCCCAGACTCTTGTAATGCCTCTCAGGGCCTTTCTAAAGGCCGCGAGACCATTATAATCCCCCTGAGGGCCTTTAAAAAGGCCCCCAGACCCTTCTGGACCCCCTCAGGACGCTTCAAATAGACCCCAGACCCTTCTAGAGCCCCTCAGGGCCTTTCTAAAGGCCTCCACACCCTTCTAATGACCCTTAAGACCCATGTAAAGGACCCCAGACCATTATAGAGCCCCTCAGGACCCTTCAAAAGGCCCCCAGACCATTCTAATGCCCGTCAGGGCCTTTCTAAAGGTTCCCAGACCCTTCTACTGCCCCTCAAGAGCATTCTAAAGTCCCCCATACCCTTCTAATGCCCCTCAGGACATATCTAAATGCCCCCAGACCCTTATAATGCCACTCAGGGCATTTATAAAGGTCTCCAGACCCTTCTATAGCCCCTCAGGACCATTCTAAAGGCCCCCAGACTCTTTTAGAGCCCCTCAGGGCCATTCTAAAGGCCCGCAGACCCATCAAAAGCCCCTCAACATCCTTCTAACTGCTCCCTGACCCTTCTAAAGCCCCTCAGGGCCTTTTTAAAGGCCCCCAGACCCTTCTAATGTATTTCAGGACACTTCTAAAGGCCCCCAGACCCTTCTAGATCCCCTCAAGACACTTCTATAAGGCCCCAGACCTTTCTAATGCCCCTCATGACCCTTCTAAAGGCCCCGAGACAATTTTAGAGCACCTCAGGACATTTCTAAAGGACCCCAGATCTTTCTAGAGCCCCTCAGGACCCTTCTAGAGGCCCCCAGACCCTTCTAGAGCCCCTCAGGACCATTCTAAAGGCCCCCAGAACCTTCTAATGCCCCTCAGGGCCTTTCCAAATTACCCCAGACACTTCTAGAACCTCTCAGAGCCTTTCTATATGACCCCAGACTCTTGTAATGTCACTCAGGGCCTTTCTAAAGGCCGCGAGACCCTTATAATCCTCCTGAGGGCCTTTAAAAAGGCCCCCAGACCCTTCTGGACCCACTCAGGACGCTTCAAATAGCCCCCAGACCCTTCTAGAGCCCCTCAGGGCCTTTCTAAAGGCCTCCACACCCTTCTAATGACCCTCAAGACCCATGTAAAGGCCCCGAGACCGTTCTAGAGCCCCTCAGGACCCTTCAAAATGCCCCCAGACCATTCTAATGCCGGTCAGGGCCTTTCTAAACGTGCCCAGAACCTTCTACTGCCCCTCAAGAGCATTCTAAAGGCCCCCATACCCTTCTAATGCCCCTCAGGACATATCTAAATGCCCCCAGACCCTTATAATGCCACTCAGGGCATTTATAAAGGTCCCCAGACCCTTCTAGAGCCCCTCAGGACCATTCTAAAGGCCCCCAGACTCTTTTAGAGCCCCTCAGGGCCATTCTAAAGGCCCGCAGACCCATCAAAAGCCCCTCAACATCCTTCTAACTGCTCCCTGACCCTTCTAAAGCCCCTCAGTGCCTTTTTAAAGGCCCCCAGACCCTTCTAATGAACCTCAGGACACTTCTAAAGGCCCCCAGACCCTTCTAGATCCCCTCAAGACCCTTCTAAAAGGCCCCAGACCTTTCTAATGCCCCTCATGACCCTTCTAAAGGCACCGAGACAATTTTAGAGCACCTCAGGACATTTCTAAAGGACCCCAGATCTTTCTAGAGCCCCTCAGGACCCTTCTAGAGGCCCCCAGACCCTTCTAGAGCCCCTCAGGACGATTCTAAAGGCCCCCAGACCCTTCTAATGCTCCTCAGGACATTTCTAAATTACCCCAGACACTTCTAGAACCTCTCAGAGCCTTTCTATATGACCCCAGACCCTTGTAATGCCACTCAGGGCCTTTCTAAAGGCCGCGAGACCCTTATAATCCCCCTGAGGGCCTTTTAAATGGCCCGCAGACCCCTCTGGACCCCCTCAGGACGATTCTAATAGCCCCCAGACCCTTCTAGAGCCCCTCAGGGCCTTTCTAAAGGCCTCCACACCCTTCTAATGACCCTCAAGACCCATGTAAAGGCCCCCAGACCCTTCTAGATTGCCTCAGGACCCATCTAAAAGCCCCCAGACCCTTCTAATGCCTTTCAGGACCCTTATGAAGGCCACAAGACCCTTCTAATGCCCCCCAGGACCTTTCTAAAGGCCCTCAGACCCTTCTAATGCCCCTCAGGGCATTTATAAAGGTTCCCAGACCCTTCTAGAGCCCTTCAGGACCCTTATAAAGGCCCACAGACCATTCTAGAGCCCCTCAAGACACTTCTAAAGGACCGCAGACCATTCTAATGCCCGTCAGGGCCTTTCTAAAGGTCCCCAGACCCTTCTACTGCCCCTCAGGAGCATTCTAAAGGCCCCCAGACCCTTCTAATGCCCCACAGGGCCTTTCTAAAGGTCTTCAGACCCTTCTAGAGCCACTGAAGACCCTTCTAAAGACCCCCAGACCCTTATAGAGCCCCTCAGGACCCTACTAAAGTCCCCCAGACCCTGCTAATTCCCCTCAGGGCTTTTATAAGGGCACCCAGACCCTTCTAATGCCCCTCAGGACCCTTATAAAGGCACCCAGACCCTTCTAGAGCCTCTCAGGACAGTTTTAAATGCCTCCAGACCCTTCTAATGACCCTCAGGACCATTCTAAAGGCCCCCAGACCCTTCTAATGCCCCTCAGGACCCTTCTAAAGGCCCTCAGACCATTCTAATGCCCCTCAGGGCCTTTCTAAAGTACCCCAGACACTTATAGAACCTCTCAGGGCCTTTCTATATGACCCCAGACCCTTCTAATGCCCCTCAGGGCTTTTCTAAAGGCCCCCATACCCTTCTAATGCCCCACAGGGCCTTTCTAAAGGCCCCCAGACCCTTCTAGAGCCCCTCAGGATATTTCTAAAGGCACCCAGACCCTTCTAATGCCACTCAGGGCCTTTCTAAAGGCCGCGAGACCCTTATAATCCCCCTGAGAGCCTTTAAAAAGGCACTTAGAACCTTGTGGACCCCCTCAGGACGCTAATAATAGCCCCAAGACCCTTCTAAAGCCCCTCAGGGCCTTTCTAAAGGCCTTCACACCCTTCTAATGACCCTCAAGACCCATGTAAAGGCACCCAGACCCTTCTAGATTGCCTCAGGACCAATCTAAAAGCCCCCAGACCCTTCTAGAGCCCCTCAGGGCCTTTCTAAAGGCCTCCACACCCTTCTAATGACCCTCAAGACCCATGTAAATGCCCCTAGACCCTTCTAGATTGCCTCAGGACCCATCTAAAAGCCCCCAGACCCTTCTAATGCCTTTCAGGACCCTTATGAAGGCCACAAGACCCTTCTAATGCCCCTCAGGACCTTTCTAAAGGCCCTCAGACCCTTCTAATGCCCCTCAGGGCATTTATAAAGGTTCCCAGACCCTTCTAGAGCCCGTCAGGACCCTTATAAAGGCCCCCAGACCATTCTAGAGCCCCTCAGGACACTTCTAAAGGCCCGCAGACCATTCTAATGCCCGTCAGGGCCTTTATAAAGGTCCCCAGACCCTTCTACTGCCCCTCAGGAGCATTCTAAAGGCCCCCAGACCCTTCTAATGCCCCACAGGGCCTTTCTAAATGTCCTCAGACCCTTCTAGAGCCCCTGAAGACCATTCTAAAGACCCCCAGACCCTTCTAATGCCACTCAGGGCCTTTCTAAAGACCGCGAGACCCTTATCATCCCCCTGAGGGCCTTTAAAAAGGCCCCCGGACCTTTCTGGTCCCCCTCAGAACGCTTCTAATAGCACCAAGAACATTCTAGAGCCCCTCAGGGCCTTTCTAAATGCCTCCACACCCTTTTAATGACAATCAAGACCCATGTAAAGGCCCCCAGACCCTTCTAGATTGCCTCAGGACCCATCTAAAAGCACCCAGACCCTTCTAGTGCCTTTAAGGACCCTTATGAAGGCCACAATACGCTTCTAATGCCCCTCAGGACCTTTCTAAAGGCCCTCAGACTATTCAAATGCCCCTCAGGACTCTTTTAAAGGCCCCCCAGACCCTTTTAATGCCCCTCAGGACACTTCTAAAGGCCTCCAGACCCTTCTAATGCCCCTCAGGGCCTTTCTAAATTACCCCAGACACTTCTAGAACGTCTCAGAGCCTTTCTATATGACCCCAGACTCTTGTAATGCCTCTCAGGGCCTTTCTAAAGGCCGCGAGACCATTATAATCCCCCTGAGGGCCTTTAAAAAGGCCCCCAGACCCTTCTGGACCCCCTCAGGACGCTTCAAATAGACCCCAGACCCTTCTAGAGCCCCTCAGGGCCTTTCTAAAGGCCTCCACACCCTTCTAATGACCCTTAAGACCCATGTAAAGGACCCCAGACCATTATAGAGCCCCTCAGGACCCTTCAAAAGGCCCCCAGACCATTCTAATGCCCGTCAGGGCCTTTCTAAAGGTTCCCAGACCCTTCTACTGCCCCTCAAGAGCATTCTAAAGTCCCCCATACCCTTCTAATGCCCCTCAGGACATATCTAAATGCCCCCAGACCCTTATAATGCCACTCAGGGCATTTATAAAGGTCTCCAGACCCTTCTATAGCCCCTCAGGACCATTCTAAAGGCCCCCAGACTCTTTTAGAGCCCCTCAGGGCCATTCTAAAGGCCCGCAGACCCATCAAAAGCCCCTCAACATCCTTCTAACTGCTCCCTGACCCTTCTAAAGCCCCTCAGGGCCTTTTTAAAGGCACCCAGACCCTTCTAATGTATTTCAGGACACTTCTAAAGGCCCCCAGACCCTTCTAGATCCCCTCAAGACACTTCTATAAGGCCCCAGACCTTTCTAATGCCCCTCATGACCCTTCTAAAGGCCCCGAGACAATTTTAGAGCACCTCAGGACATTTCTAAAGGACCCCAGATCTTTCTAGAGCCCCTCAGGACCCTTCTAGAGGCCCCCAGACCCTTCTAGAGCCCCTCAGGACCATTCTAAAGGCCCCCAGAACCTTCTAATGCCCCTCAGGGCCTTCCTAAATTACCCCAGACACTTCTAGAACCTCTCAGAGCCTTTCTATATGACCCCAGACTCTTGTAATGCCACTCAGGGCCTTTCTAAAGGCCGCGAGACCCTTATAATCCCTCTGAGGGCCTTTTAAAAGGCCCCCAGACCCCTCTGGACCCCCTCAGGAAGCTTCTAATAGCCCCCAGACCCTTCTAGAGCCCCTCAGGGCCTTTCTAAAGGCCTCCACACCATTCTAATGAACCTCAAGACCCATGTAAAGGCCCCTAGACCATTCTAGATTGCCTCAGGACCCATCTAAATGCCCCCAGACCCTTCTAATGCCTTTCAGGACCCTTATGAAGGCCACAAGACCCTTCTAATGCCCCTCAGGACCTTTCTAAAGGCCCTCAGACTCTTCTAATGCCCCTCAGGGCATTTATAAAGGTTCCCAGACCCTTCTAGAGCCCGTCAGGACCCTTATAAAGTCCCCCAGACCATTCTAGAGCCCCTCAGGACATTTCTAAAGGCCCGCAGACCATTCTAATGCCCGTCAGGGCCTTTATAAATGTCCCCAGACCCTTCTACTGCCCCTCAGGAGCATTCTAAAGGCCCCCAGACCCTTCTAATGCCCCACAGGGCCTTTCTAAAGGTCCCCAGACCCTTCTAGAGCCACTGAAGACCCTTCTAAAGGCCCCCAGAACCTTATAGAGCCCATCAGGACCCTACTAAAGTCCCCCAGACCCTGCTAATTCCCCTCAGGGCTTTTATAAGGGCACCCAGACCCTTCTAATGCCCCTCAGGACCCTTATAAAGGCACCCAGACCCTTCTAGAGCCTCTCAGGACAGTTTTAAATGCCTCCAGACCCTTCTAATGACCCTCAGGACCATTCTAAAGGACCCCAGACCCTTCTAATGCCTTTCAGGACCCTTATGAAGGCCCCCAGACCCTTCTAATGCCCCTCAGGGCCTTTCTAAAGTACCCCAGACACTTATAGAACCTCTCAGGGCCTTTCTATATGACACCGGACCCTTCTAATGCCCCTCAGGGCCTTTCTAAAGGCCCCCATACCCTTCTAATGCCCCTCAGGGCCTTTCTAAAGGCCCCCAGACCCTTCTAGAGCCAATCAGGACATTTCTAAAGGCACCCAGACCATTCTAATGCCACTCAGGGCCATTCTAAAGGCCGCGATACCCTTATAATCCCCCTGAGAGCCTTTAAAAAGGTCCCCAGACCCTTCTAGATTGCCTCAGGACCCATCTAAAAGCCCCCAGACCCTTCTAATGCCTTTCAGGACCCTTATGAAGGCCACAAGACGCTTCTAATGCCCCTCAGGACCTTTCTAAAGGCCCTCAGACTATTCAAATGCCCCTCAGGACTCTTTTAATGGCCCCCCCAGACCCTTCTAGAGCCCGTCACGACCCTTATAAAGGCCCCCAGATCCTTCTAATGCCCCTCAGGACACTTCTAAAGGCCTCCAGACCCTTCTAATGCCCCTGAGGGCCTTTCTAAATTACCCCAGACACTTCTAGAACCTCTCAGAGCCTTTCTATATGACCCCAGACCCTTGTAATGCTACTCAGGGCCTTTCTAAAGGCCGCGAGACCCTTATAATCCCCCTGAGGGCCTTTAAAAAGGCCCCCAGACCCTTCTGGACCCCCTCAGGACGCTTCAAATAGCCCCCAGACCCTTCTAGAGCCCCTCAGGGCCTTTCTAAATGCCTCCACACCATTCTAATGACCCTCAAGACCCATGTAAAGGCCCCCAGATCATTCTAGAGCCCCTCAGGACACTTCTAAAGGCCCGCAGACCATTCTAATGCAAGTCAGGGCCTTTATAAAGGTCCTCAGACCCTTCTACTGCCTCTAAGGAGCATTCTAAAGGCCCCCAGACCCTTCTAATGCACCACAGGGCCTTTCTAAAGGCCCCCAGACCCTTATAGAGCCCCTCAGGACCCTTCTAAATTCCCCCAGACCCTGCTAATTCCCCTCTGGTCTTTTATAAGGGACACAAGACCCTTCTAATGCACCTCAGGACCCTTATAAAGGCACCCAGACCCTTCTAGAGCCTCTCAGGACAGTTTAAAATACTTCCAGACCATTCTAGACCCCCTCAGGACCATTCTAAACGCCCCCAAACCCTTCTAATGCCCCTCAGGGCCTTTCTAAAGTACCCCAGACACTTCTAGAACCTCTCAGGGCCTTTCTATATGACCCCAGACCCTTGTAATGCCCCTCAGGGCCTTTCTAAAGGCCCCCATACCCTTCTAATGCCCCTCAGGACATTTCTTAAGGCCCCCAGACCCTTCTAGAGCTCCTCAGGACATTTCTAAAGGCACCCAGACCCTTCTAATGCCACTCAGGGCCTTTGTATAGGCCGCGAGACCCTTATAATCCTCCTGAGGGCCTTTATAAAGGCCCCCAAACCCTTCTGGACCCCCTCAGGATGCTTCTAATAGCCCCCAGACCCTTCTAGAGCCCCTCAGGGCCTTTCTAAAGGCCTCCACACCCTTCTAATGACCCTCAAGACCCATGTAAAGGCCCCCAGACCCTTCTAGATTGCCTCAGGAGCCATCTAAAAGCCCCCAGACCCTTCTAATGCCTTTCAGGACCCTTATGAAATCCACAAGACCCTTCTAATGCCCCTCAGGACCTTTCTAAAGGCCCTCAGACCCTTCTAATGACCCTCAGGGCATTTATAAAGGTTCCCAAACCCTTCTAGAGCCCGTCAGGACCCTTATAAAGGCCCCCAGACCATTCTAGAGCCCCTCAGGACACTTCTAAAGGCCCGCAGACCATTCTAATGCCCGTCAGGGCCTTTCTAAAGGTCCCCAGACCATTCTACTGCCCCTCAGGAGCATTCAAAAGGCCCCTAGACCCTTCTCATGCCCCACAGGGCCTTTCTAAAGGTCCCCAGACCCTTCTAGAGCCCCTGAAGACCCTTCTAAAGGCCTCCACACCCTTCTAATAACCCTCAAGACCCATGTAATGGCCCCCAGACCCTTCTAGATTGCCTCAGGACCCATCTAAAAGCCCCCAGACCCTTCTAATGCCTTTCAGGACCCTTATGAAGGCCACAAGACGCTTCTAATGCCCCTCAGGACCTTTCTAAAGGCCCTCAGACTATTCAAATGCCCCTCAGGACTCTTTTAAAGGCCCCCCAGACCCTTCTAGAGCCCGTCACGACCCTTAAAAAGGCCCCCAGATCCTTCTAATGCCCCTCAGGACACTTCTAAAGGCCTCCAGACCCTTCTAATGCCCCTGAGGGCCTTTCTAAATTACCCCAGACACTTCTAGAACCTCTCAGAGCCTTTCTATATGACCCCAGACCCTTGTAATGCCACTCAGGGCCTTTCTAAAGGCCGCGAGACCCTTATAATCCCCCTGAGGGCCTTTAAAAAGGCCCCCAGACCCTTCTAATGACCCTCAGGACATTTCTTAAGGCCCCCAGACCCTTCTAGAGCTCCTCAGGACATTTCTAAAGGCACCCAGACCCTTCTAATGCCACTCAGGGCCTTTGTATAGGCCGCGAGACCCTTATAATCCTCCTGAGGGCCTTTATAAAGGCCCCCAAACCCTTCTGGACCCCCTCAGGATGCTTCTAATAGCCCCCAGACCCTTCTAGAGCCCCTCAGGGCCTTTCTAAAGGCCTCCACACCCTTCTAATGACCCTCAAGACCCATGTAAAGGCCCCAGACCCTTCTAGATTGCCTCAGGACCCATCTAAAAGCCCCCAGACCCTTCTAATGCCTTTCAGGACCCTTATGAAGGCCACAAGACCCTTCTAATGCCCCTCAGGATCTTTCTAAAGGCCCTCAGACCCTTCTAATGACCCTCAGGGCATTTATAAAGGTTCCGAAACCCTTCTAGAGCCCGTCAGGACCCTTATAAAGGACCCCAGACCATTCTAGAGCCCCTCAGGACACTTCTAAAGGCCCGCAGACCATTCTAATGCCCGTCAGGGCCTTTCTAAAGGTCCCCAGACCCTTCTACTGCCCCTCAGGAGCATTCTAAAGGCCCCCAGACCCTTCTAATGCCCCACAGGTCCTTTCTAAAGGTCCCCAGACCCTTCTAGAGCCCCTGAAGACCCTTCTAAAGGCCTCCACACCCTTCTAATAACACTCAAGACCCATGTAAAGGCCCCCAGACCCTTTTAGATTGCCTCAGGACCCATCTAAAAGCCCCCAGACCCTTCTAATGCCTTTCAGGACCCTTATGAAGTCCACAAGACCCTTCTAATGCCCCTCAGGACCTTTCTAAAGGCCCTCAGACTATTCAAATGCCACTCAGGACTCTTTTAAAGGTCACCACACCCTTCTAATGCCCCTCAGAACCCTTCTAAAGGCCCCAAGACCCTTCTAATGCCCCTCAGGACCTTTCTAATTTACCCCAGACACTTCTAGAACCTCTCAGAGCCTTTCTATATGACCCCAGACCCTTATAATGCCACTCAGGGCCTTTGTAAATGCCGCGACACCCTTACAATCCCCCTGAGGGCCTTTAAAAAGGCCCCCATACCCTTCTGGACCCCCTCAGGACACTTCTAAAGGCCCGCAGACCATTCTAATGCCCGTCAGGGCCTTTATAAAGGTCCCCAGACCCTTCTTCTGCCCCTCAGGAGCATTCTAAAGTACCCCAGACCCTTCTAATGCCCCACAGGGCCTTTCTAAAGGTCCCCAGACCCTTCTAGAGCCCCTGAAGACCCTTCTAAAGGCCCCCAGACCCTTATAGAGCCTCTCAGGACCCTTATAAAGTCCCCCAGACCCTGCTAATTCCCCACAGGGCTTTTATAAGGGCCACAAGACCCTTCTAATGCCCCTCAGGACCCTTATAAAGGCCCCCAGACCCTTATAGAGCCCCTCAGGACCATTCTAAAGTCCCCCAGACCCTGCTAATTCCACTCAGGGCTTTTATAACGGCACCCAGACCCTTCTAGAGCCTCTCAGGACAGTTTTAAATGCCTCCATACCCTTCTAGACCCCCTCAGGACCATTCTAAAGGCCCCCAGACCCTTCTAATGCCTTTCAGGACCCTTATGAAGGCCACAAGACCCGTCTAATGCCCCTCAGGACCTTTCTAAAGGCCCTCAAACTATTCAAATGCCCCTCAGGACTCTTTTAAAGGTCCCCTGACCCTTCTACTAACCCCTCAGAACCCTTCTAAATGCCCCAAGACCCTTCTAATGCCCCTCAGGACCTTTCTAATTTACCCCAGACACTTCTAGAACCTCTCAGAGCCTTTTTATATGACCCCAGACCCTTATAATGCCACTCAGGGCCTTTGTAAATGCCGCGACACCCTTACAATCCCCCTGAGGGCCTTTAAAAAGGCCCCCAGACCCTTCTGGACCCCCTCAGGACACTTCTAAAGGCCCGCAGACCATTCTAATGCCCGTCAGGGCCTTTCTAAAGGTCCCCAGACCCTTCTTCTGCCCCTCAGGAGCATTCTAAAGGACCCCAGACCCTTCTAATGACCCACAGGGCCTTTCTAAAGGTCCCCAAACCCTTCTAGAGCCCATGAAGACCCTTCCAAAGGCCCCCAGACCCTTATAGAGCCCCTCAGGACCCTTATAAAGTCACTCAGACCCTGCTAATTCCCCACAGGGCTTTTATAAGGGCCACAAGACCCTTCTAATGCCCCTCAGGACCCTTATAAAGGCCCCCAGTCCCTTATAGAGCCCCTCAGGACCGTTCTAAAGTCCCCCAGAGCCTGTTAATTCCCCTCAGGGCTTTTATAAGGGCACCCAGACCATTCTAATGCCCCTCAGGACCCTTATAAAGGCACCCAGACCCTTCTAGAGCCTCTCAGGACAGTTTTAAATGCCTCCAGACCCTTCTAGACCCCCTCAGGACCATTCTAAAGGACCCCAGACCCTTCTAATGCCCCTCAGGACCCTTCTAAATGCCCCCAGACCCTTCTAATGCCCCTCAGGGCCTTTCTAAAGTACCCCAGACACTTCTAGAACCTCTCAGGGCCTTTCTATATGACCCCAAACCCTTGTAATGCCTCTCAGGGCCTTTCTAAAGGCCCCCATACCCTTCTAATGCCCCTCAGGACATTTCTAAAGGCCCCCAGACCCTTCAAGAGCCCCTCAGGACATTTCTAATGGCACCCAGACCCTTCTAATGCCCCTCAGGGTCTTTCTAAAGGCCGCGAGACCCTTATAATCCCCCTGAGGGCCTTTAAAAAGGCCCCCAGACCCTTCTGGACCCCCTCAAGACGCTTCTAATACCCCCAGACCCTTCTAGAGCCCCTCAGGGCCTTTCTAAAGGCCTCCACACCCTTCTAATGACCCCCAAGACCCATGTAAAGGCCCCTAGACCCTTCTAGATTGCCTCAGGACCCATCTAAAAGCCCCCAGACCCTTCTAATGCTTTTCAGGACCCTTATGAAGGCCACAAGACCCTTCTAATGCCACTTAGGACCTTTCTAAAGGCCCGCAGATCCTTCTAATGCCCCTCAGGGCATTTATAAAGGTTCCCAGACCCTTCTAGAGTCCGTCAGGACCCTTATAAAGGCCCCCAGACCATTCTAGAGCCCCTCAGCACACTTCTAAAGGCCCGCAGACCATTCTAATGCCCGTCAGGGCCTTTCTAAAGGTCCCCAGACCCTTCTACTGCACCTCAGGGCCTTTCTAAAGGCCGCGAGACCCTTATCATCGCCCTGAGGGCCTTTAAAAAGGCCCCCAGACCGTTCTGGACCCCCTCAGGACGCTTCTAATAGCCCCCAGACCCTTCTAGAGCCCCTCAGGTCCTTTCTAATGGCCTCCACACCCTTCTAATGACAATCAAGACCTATGTAAAGGCCCCCAGACCCTTCTAGATGGCCTCAGGACCCATCTAAAAGCACCCAGACCCTTCTAATGCCTTTCAGGACCCTTATGAAGGCCACAAGACGCTTCTAATGCCCCTCAGGACCTTTCTAAAGGCCCTCAGACTATTCAAATGCCCCTCAGGACTCTTTTAAAGGCCCCCCAGACCCTTCTAATGCCCCTCAGGACACTTCTAAAGGCCCCCAGACCCTTCTAATGACCCTCAGGACATTTCTAAAGGCCCTCAGACTATTCAAATGCCCCTCAGGACTCTTTTAAAGGCCCCCCAGACCCTTCTCATGCCCATCAAAACACTTCTAAAGGCCCCCAGACCCTTCTAATGCCCCTCAGGACACTTGTAAAGGCCTCCAGACCCTTCTAATGCCCCTGAGGGCCTTTCTAAATTACCCCAGACACTTCTAGAACCTCTCAGAGCCTTTCTATATGACTCCAGACCCTTGTAATGCCACTCAGGGCCTTTCTAAAGGCCGCGAGACCCTTATAATCCCCCTGAGGGCCTTTAAAAAGGCCCCCAGACCCTTCTGGACCCCCTCAGGACGCTTCAAATAGCCCCCAGACCCTTCTAGAGCCCCTCAGGGCCTTTCTAAAGGCCTCCACACCCTTCTAATGACCCTCAAGACCCATGTAAAGGCCCCCAGATCATTCTAGATTGCCTCAGGACATTTCTAAAGGCCCGCAGACCATTCTAATGCACGTCAGGGCCTTTATAAAGGTCCTCAGACCCTTATACTGCCTCTCAGGAGCATTCTAAAGGCCCCCAGACCCTTCTAATGCCCCACAGGGCCTTTCTAAAGGTCCCCAGACCCTTCTAGAGCCCCTGAAGACCCTTCTAAAGGCCCCCAGACCTTTATAGAGCCCCTCAGGACCCGTCTAAAGTCCCCCAGACCCTGCTAATTCCCCTCAGGTCTTTTATAAGGGCCACAAGACCCTTCTAATGCACCTCAGGACCCTTATAAAGGCATCCAGACCCTTCTAGAGCCTCTCATGACAGTTTAAAATGCTTCCAGACCATTCTAGACCCCCTTAGGACCATTCTAAACGCCCCCAGACCCTTCTAATGCCCCTCAGGGCCTTTCTAAAGTACCCCAGACACTTCTAGAACCTGTCAGGGCCTTTCTATATGACCCCAGACCCTTGCAATGCCCCTCAGGGCCTTTCTAAAGGCCCCTAGACCCTTCTAATGCCCCTCAGGACATTTCTTAAGGCCCCCAGACCCTTCTAGAGCCCCTCAGGACATTTCTAAAGGCACCCAGACCCTTCTAATGCCACTCAGGGCCTTTGTAAAGGCCGCGAGACCCTTATAATCCCCCTGAGGGCCTTTATAAAGGCCCCCAAACCCTTCTGGACCCCCTCAGGATGCTTCTAATAGCCCCCAGACCCTTCTAGAGCCCCTCAGGGCCTTTCTAAAGGCCTCCACACCCTTCTAATGACCCCCAAGACCCATGTAAAGGCCCCCAGACCCTTCTAGATTGCCTCAGGACCCATCTAAAAGCCCCCAGACCCTTCTAATGCCTTTCAGGACCCTTATGAAGGCCACAAGACCCTTCTAATGCCCCTCAGGACCTTTCTAAAGGCCCTCAGACCCTTCTAATGATCCTCAGGGCATTTATAAAGGTTCCCAAACCCGTCTAGAGCCCGTCAGGACCCTTATAAAGGCCCCCAGACCATTCTAGAGCCCCTCAGGACACTTCTGAAGGCCCGCAGACCATTCCAATGCCCGTCAGGGCCTTTCTAAAGGTCCCCAGACCCTTCTACTGCCCCTCAGGAGCATTCTAAAGGCCCCCAGACCCTTCTAATGCCCCACAGGGCCTTTCTAAAGGTCCCCAGACCCTTCTAGAGCCCCTGAAGACCCTTCTAAAGGCCTCCACACCCTTCTAATAACCCTCAAGACCCATGTAAAGGCCCCCAGACCCTTCTAGATTGCCTCAGGACCCATCTAAAAGCCCCCAGACCCTTCTAATGCCTTTCAGGACCCTTATGAAGGCCACAAGACCCTTCTAATGCCCCTCAGGACCTTTCTAAAGGCCCTCAGACTATTCAAATGCCCCTCAGGATAATTTTAATGGTCCCCTGACCCTTCTACTGCCCCTCAGAACCCTTCTAAAGGCCCCAAGACCCTTCTAATGCCCCTCAGGACCTTTCTAATTTACCCCAGACACTTCTAGAACCTCTCAGAGCCTTTCTATATGACCCCAGACCCTTATAATGCCACTCAGGGCCTTTGTAAATGCCGCGGCACCCTTATAATCCCCCTGAGGGCCTTTAAAAAGGCCCCCAGACCCTTCTGGACCCCCTCAGGACAATTCTAAAGGCCAGCAGACCATTCTAATGCCCCACAGGGCCTTTCTAAAGGTCCCCAGACCCTTCTAGATCCCCTGAAGACCCTTCTAAAGGCCCCCAGACCATTCTAGAGCCCCTCAGGACCCTTCTAAAGTCCCCTAGACCCTGCTAATTCCCCTCACGGCTTTTATAAGGGCACCCAGACCCTTCTAATGCCACTCAGGACCCCTATAAAGGCATCCAGACCCTTCTAGAGCCACTCAGGACAGTTTTAAATGCCTCCAGACCCTTCTAGAGCCCCTGAAGACCATTCTAGAGGCCCCCAGACCCTTCTAATGCCCCTCAGGACCCTTCTAAAGGCCCCCAGACCCTTCTAATGCCCCTCAGGACATTTCTAAAGGCCCCCAGACACTTCTAGAGCCCCTCAGGGCATTTCTAAAGGCACCCAGACCCTTCTAATGCCACTCAGGGCATTTCTAAAGGATGCGAGACCCTTATAATCCCCCTGAGGGCCTTTAAAAAGGCCCCCATTCCCTTCTGGACCCCCTCAGGACGCTTCTAATAGCCCCCAGACCCTTCTAGAGCCCCTCAGGGCCTTTCTAAAGGCCTCCACACCCTTCTAATGACCCTCAAGACCCATGTAAAGGCCCTTAGACCCTTCTAGATTGCGTCAGGACCAATCTAAAAGACCCCAGACCCTTCTAATGCCTTTCAGGACCCTTATAAAGGCCATAAGACCCTTCTAATGCCCCTCAGGACCTTTCTAAAGGCCCTCAGACCCTTCTAATGACCCTCAGGGCATTTATAAAGGTTCCCAGACCCTTCTAAAGCCAGTCAGGACCCTTATAAAGGCCCCCAGACCATTCTAGAGCCCCTCAGGACACTTCTAAAGGCCCGCAGACCATTCTAATGCCCGTGAGGGCCTTTATAAAGGTCCCCAGACCCTTCTACTGCCCCTCAGGAGCATTCTAAAGGCCCCCAGACCCTTCTAATGCCCCACAGGGCCTTTCTAATGGTCTCCAGACCCTTCTAGAGCCCCTGAAGACCCTTCTAAAGACCCCCAGACCGTTATAGAGCCCCTCAGGACCCTTCTAAAGACCCCCAGACCCTGCTAATTCCCCTCAGGGCTTTTATAAGGGCACCCAGACCCTTCTAATGTGCCTCAGGACCCTTATAAATGCACCCAGACCCTTCGAGAGCCTCTCAGGACAGTTTTAAATGCCTCCAGACCATTCTAGACCCCCTCAGGACCATTCTAAAGGCCCCCAGACCCTTCTAATGCGCCTCAGGACCCTTCTAAAGGCCCCCAGACCCTTCTAATGCCCCTCAGGGCCTTTCTAAAGTACCCCAGACACTTCTAGAACCTCTCAGGGCATTTCTATATGACCCCAGACCCTTGTAATGCCCCTCAGGGCCTTTCTAAAGGCCCCCAGACCCTTCTAATGCCCCTCAGGACATTTCTAAAGGCACCCAGACCCTTCTAATGAAACTAAGGGCCTTTCTAAATGCCGCGAGACCCTTATAATCCCCCTGAGGGCCTTTAAAAAGGCCCCCAGACCCTTCTAGAGCATCTCAGGACAGTTTTAAAGGCCCGCAGACCTTTCGAATGCCCCTCAGGGCCTTTCTAAAGTACACCAGACACTTCTAGAACATCTCAGGGCCTTTCTATATGACCCCAGACCCTTGCAATGCCCCTCAGGGACTTTCTAAAGGCCCCCAGACCCTTCTAATGCCCCTCAGAACATTTCTAAAGGCCCCCTGACCCTTCTAGATCCCCTCAGGACATTTCTAAAGGCACCCAGAAACTTCATTAGAAGGGTTTGGAGGCCTTTAGAAATGCCCTGAGGGGCTCTAGAAGAGTCTGGGGGCTATTAGAATCGTCCTGAGGGGGTCCAGAAGGGTCTGGGGGCCTATTTAAAGGCCCTCAGGGGGATGATTAGGGTCTGGCGGCCTTTAGAAAGGCCCTGAGTGGCATTAGAAGGGTCTGGGGGCCTTTAGAATGCTCTTCAGGGGCAGTAGAAGGGTCTGGGGACCTTTAGAAAGGCCCTGACGGGCATTAGAATGGTCTGCGGTCCTTTAGAAGTGTCCTGAGGGGCTCTAGAATGGTCTGGGGGCCTTTATAAGGGTCCTGACGGGCTCTAGAAGGGTCTGGGAACCTTTATAAATGCCCTGAGGGGCATTAGAAGGGTCTGAGTGCCTTTAGAAAGGTCCTGAGGGGCATTAGAAGGGTCTTATGACCTTCATAAGGGTCCTGAAATGCATTAGAAGGGTCTGGGGGCTTTTAGATGGGTCCTGAGGCAATCTAGAAGGGTCTAGGGGCCTTTACATGGGTCTTGAGGGTCATTAGAAGGGTGTGGAGGCCTTTAGAAAGGCCCTGAAAGGCATTAGAAAGGTCTGGGGGCTTTTAGCTGGGTCTTCAGGCAATCTAGAAGGGTCTGGGGGCCTTTACATGGGTCTTGAGTGTCATTAGAAGGGTGTGGAGGCCTTTAGAAAGGCCCTGAGGGGCTCTAGAAGGGTCTGGGGGCTATTAGAAGCGTCCTGAGGGGGTCCAGAAGGGTCTGGGGGCCTTTTTAAAGGCCCTCAGGGGGATTATAAGGGTCTCGCTGCTTTTAGAAAGGCCCTGAGTGGCATTACAAGGGTCTGGCGTCATATAGAAAGGCCCTCAGAGGTTCTAGAAGTGTCTGGGGTACTTTAGAAATGCGCTGAGGGGCATTAGAAGGGTCTGGGGGCATTTTGAATGGTCCTGAGGGGTCTAGAAGGGTCTGGAGGCATTTAAAGCTGTCCTGAGAGGCTCTAGAAGGGTCTGGGTGCCTTTATAAGGGTCCTGAGGAGCTTTAGAAGGGTCTGGGTGCCCTTATAAAAGCCCTGAGGAGAATTAGCAGGGTCTGGGGGACTTTAGAAGGGTCCTGAGGGGCTCTAGAAGGGTCTGGGGGCCTTTAGAAGGGTCTTCAGGGGCTCTAGAAGGGTCTGGGGACCTTTAGAAAGGCCCTGTGAGTCACTAGAAGGGTCTGGGGGCCTTTAGAATGATCCTGAGGGGCAGTAGAAGGGTCTGGGGACATTTATAAAGGCCCTGACAGGCATTAGAATGGTCTGCGGGATTTAGAAGTGTCCTGAGGGGCTCTAGAATGGTCTGGGGGCCTTTATAAGTGTCCTGACGGGCTCTAGAAGGGTCTGGGAACCTTTATAAATGCCCTGAGGGGCATTAGAAGGGTCTGAGTGCCTTTAGAAAAGTCCTGAGGGGCATTAGAAGGGTCTTATGGCCTTCATAAGGGTCCTGAAATGCATTAGAAGGGTCTGGGGGCTTTTAGATGGGTCCTGAGGCAATCTAGAAGGGTCTAGGGGCCTTTACATGGGTCTTGAGGTTCATTAGAAGGGTGTGGAGTCCTTTAGAAAGGCTCTGAAAGGCATTAGAAGGGTCTGGGGGCTTTTAGATGGGTCCTGAGGCAATCTAGAAGGGTCTGGGGGCCTTTACATGGGTCTTGAGGGTCATTAGAAGGGTGTGGAGGCCTTTAGAAAGGCCCTGAGGGGCTCTAGAAGGGTCTGGGTGCAATTAGAAGCGTCCTGAGGGGGTCCAGAAGGGTCTGGGGGCCTTTTTAAAGGCCCTCAGGGGGATTATAAGGGTCTTGCGGCCTTTAGAAAGGCCCTGAGTGGCATTAGAAGGGTCTGGGTGCCTTTAGAAATGTCCTGAGGGGCTCTAGAAGGGTCTGGGGGCCTTTAGAAATGTCCTGAGGGGCATTAGAAGGGTCTGGGGGCCTTTAGAAAGGCCCTGAGGGGCATTACAAGGGTCTGGGGTCATATAGAAAGGCCCTGAGAGGTTCTAGAATTGTCTGGGGTACTTTAGAAAGGCCCTGAGGGGCATTAGAAGGGTCTGGGTGCCTTTAGAATGGTCCTGAGGGGGTCTATAAAGGTCTAGAGGCATTTAAAACTGTCCTGAGAGGCTCTAGAAGGGTCTGGGTGCCTTTATAAAAGCCCTGAGAGGAATTAGCAGGGTCTGGGGGACTTTAGAAGGGTCCTGAGTGGCTCTAGAATGGTCTGGGGGCCTTTAGAAGGGTCTTCAGGGGATCTAGAAGGGTCTGGGGACCTTTAGAAAGGCCCTGAGGGGCATTAGAAGGGTCTGAGGGCCTTTAGAAAGGTCCTGAGGGGCATTAGAAGGGTCTTGTGGCCTTCATAAGGGTCCTGAAAGGCATTAGAAGGGTCTGGGGGCTTTTAGATGGGTCCTGAGGCAATCTAGAAGGGTCTGGGGCCTTTACATGGGTCTTGAGGGTCATTAGAAGGGTGTGGAGGCCTTTAGAAAAGCCCTAAGGGGCTCTAGAAGAGTCTGTGGGCTATTAGAAGCGTCCTGAGGGGCTCTAGAAGGGTCTGGGGGCCTTTAGAAATGTCCTGAGGGGCATTAGAAGGGTCTGGGGGCCTTTAGAAAGGCCCTGAGTGGCATTACAAGGGTCTGGGGTCATATAGAAAAGCCCTGAGAAGTTCTATAAGTGTCTGGGGTACTTTAGAAAGGCCTTGAGGGGCATTAGAAGGGTCTGGGGGCCTTTAGAAGGGTCCTGAGGGGCATTAGAAGGGTCCGGGGGCCTTTAGAATGGTCCTGAGGGGTTCTAGAAGGGTCTGGAGGCATTTAAAACTGTCCTGAGAGGCTCTAGAAGGGTCTGTGTGCCTTTATAAGGGTCCTGAGGGGCATTAGAAGGGTCTTGTGGCCCTTATAAATGCCCTGAGGGGAATTAGCAGGGTCTGGGGGACTTTAGAAGGGTCCTGAGGGGCTCTAGAAGGGTCTGGGGGCCTTTACATGGGTCTTGAGGGTCATTAGAAGGGTGTGGAGGCCTTTAGAAAGGCCCTGAGGGGCTCTAGAAGGGTCTGGGGGCTATTAGAAGCGTCCTGAGGGGCATTAGAAGGGTCTGGGGGCCTTTAGAAAGGCCCTGAGGGGCATTACAAGGGTCTGGGGTCATATAGAAAAGCCCTGAGAGGTTCTAGAAGTGTCTGGGGGCCTTTAGATATGTCCTGAGGGGCATTAGAAGGGTCTTGTGGCCCTTATAAATGCCCTGAGGGGAATTAGCAGGGTCTGGGGGACATTAGAAGGGTCCTAAGGGGCTCTAGAAGGGTCTGGGGGCCTTTAGTAGGGTCTTCAGGGGCTCTAGAAGGGTCTGGGGGCCTTTACATGGGTCTTGAGGGTAATTAGAAGGGTCTGGGGGCCTTTAGAAAGGCCCTGAGGGGCATTACAAGGGTCTGGGGTCATATAGAAAAGCCCTGAGAGGTTCTAGAAGTGTCTGAGGCCTTTAGAAATGTCCTGAGGGGCATGTTAAGGGTCTGGGGGCCTTTAGAAAGGCCCTGAGGGGCATTACAAGGGTCTGGGGTCATATAGAAAAGCCCAGAGAGGTTCTAGAATTGTCTGGGGTACTTTAGAAAGGCCCTGAGGGGCATTAGAAGGGTCTGGGGGCCTTTAGAAAGGTCCTGAGGGGCATTAGAAGGGTCTGGGGGCCTTTAGAATGGTCCTGAGGGGGTCTAGAAGGGTCTGGAGGCATTTAAAACTGTCCTGAGAGGCTCTAGAAGGGTCTGTGTGCCTTTATAAGGGTCCTGAGGGGCATTAGAAGGGTCTTGTGGCTCTTATAAATGCCCTGAGGGGAATTAGCAGGGTCTGGGGGACATTAGAAGGGTCCTGAGGGGCTCTAGAAGGGTCTGGGGGCCTTTAGAAGGGTCTTCAGGGGCTCTAGAAGGGTCTGGGGGCCTTTACATGGGTCTTGAGGGTCATTAGAAGGGTGTGGAGGCCTTTAGAAAGGCCCTGAGTGGCTCTAGAAGGGTCTGGGGGCTATTAAAATCGTCCTGAGGGGGTCCAGAGGGGTCTGGGGGCCTTTTTAAAGGCCCTCAGGGGGATTATAAGGGTCTCGCGGCCTTTAGAAAGCACCTGAGTTGCATTAGAAGGGTCTTGGTGCCTTTAGAAATGTCCTGAGGGTCTCTAGAATGGTCTGGGGGCCTTTAGAAATGTCCTGAGGGGCATTAGAAGGGTATGGGGGCCTTTAGAAAGGCCCTGAGGGGCATTAGAAGGGTCTGGGGTCATATAGAAAGGCCCTGAGAGGTTCTAGAAGTGTCTGGGGTACTTTAGAAAGGCCCTGAGGGGAATTAGAAGGGTCTGGGGGCCTTTAGAAGGGTCCTGAGGGGCATTATAAGGGTCTGGGGGCCTTTAGAAATGTCCTGAGGGGGATTAGAAGGGTATGGGTGCCTTTATAAAGGCCCTGAGGGGCATTACAAGGGTCTGGGGTCATATAGAAAGGCCCTGAGAGGTTCTAGAAGTGTCTGGGGTACTTTAGAAAGGCCCTGAGGGGCATTACAAGGGTCTGGGGGCCTTTAGAAGGGTCCTGAGGGGCATTAGAATGGTCTGGGGGCCTTTAGAATGGTCCTGAGGGGGTCTAGAAGGGTCTGGAGGCATTTAAAACTGTCCTGAGAGGCTCTAGAAAGGTCTGGGTGCCTTTATAAGGGTCCTGAGGGGCATTAGATGGGTCTTGTGGCCCTTATAAAATCCCTGATGGGAATTAGCAGTGTCTGGGGGACTTTAGAAGGGTCCTGAGGGGCTCTATAAGGGTCTGGGGGCCTTTAGAAGGGTCTTCAGGGGCTCTAGAAGGATCTGGGGACCTTTAGAAAGGCCCTGTGGGGCATTAGAAGGGTCTGGGGGCCTTTAGAATGCTCCTGAGGGGCAGTAGAAGGGTCTGGGGACCTTTAGAAAGGCCCTGAAAGGCATTAGAATGGTCTGCGGTCCTTTAGAAGTGTCCTGAGAGGCTCTAGAAGGGTCTGGGGGCCTTTATAAGGGTCCTGATTGGCTCTAGAAGGGTCTGGGAACCTTTATAAATGCCCTTAGAGTCATTAGAAGGGTCTGAGGGCCTTTAGAAAGGTCCTGAGGGGCATTAGAAGGGTCTTGTGGCCTTTATAAGGGTCCTGAGGGGCAGTAGAAGGGTCTGGGGACCTTTAGAAAGGCCCTGACGGGCATTAGAATGGTCTGCGGGCCTTTAGAAGTGTCCTGAGGGGTTCTAGAATGGTCTGGGAACCTTTATAAATGCCTAGAGGGGCAATAGAAGGGTCTGAGGGCCTTTAGAAAGGTCCTGAGGGGCATTAGAAGGGTCTTGTGGCCTTCATAAGGGTCCTGAAAGGCATTAGAAGGGTCTGGGGGCCTTTACATGGGTCTTGAGGGTCATTAGAAGGGTGTGGAGGCCTTTAGAAAGGCCCTAAGGGGCTCTAGAATAGTCTGGGGGCTATTAGAAGCGTCCTGAGGGGGTCCAGAAGGGTCTGGGGGCGTTTTTAAAGGCCCTCAGGGGGATTATAAGGGTCTCGTGGCCTTTAGAAAGGCCCTGAGTGGCATTAGAATGGTCTGGGTGCCTTTAGAAATGTCCTGAGGGGCTCTAGAAGGGTCTGGGGGCCTTTAGAAATGTCCTGAGGGGCATTAGAAGGGTCTGGGGGCCTTTAGAAAGGCCCTGAGGGGCATTACAAGGGTCTGGGGTCATATAGAAAGGCCGTGAGAGGTTCTTGAATTGTCTGGGGTACTTTAGAAAGGCCCTGAGGGGCATTAGAAGGGTCTGGGGTCCTTTAGAAGGGTCCTGAGGGGCATTAGAAGGGTCTGGGGGCCTTTAGAATGGTCCTGAGGGGGTCTAGAAGGGTCTGGAGGCATTTAAAACTGTCCTGAGAGGCTCTAGAAGGGTCTGGGTGCATTTATAAGGGTCCTGTGGGGCATTAGAAGGGTCTTGTGGCACTTATAAAAGCCCTGAGGGGAATTAGCAGGGTCTGGGGGACTTTAGAAGGGTCCTGAGCGGTTGTATAAGGGTCTGGGGGCCTTTAGAAGGGTCTTCATGGGCTCTAGAAGGGTCTGGGGACCTTTAGAAAGGCCCTGTGGGGCATTAGAATAGTCTGCGGGCCTTTAGAAGTGTCCTGAGGGGCTCTAGAATGGTCTGGGGGCCTTTATAAGGGTCCTGACGGGCTCTAGAAGGGTCTGGGAACCTTTATAAATGCCCTGAGGGGCATTAGAAGGGTCTGAGGGCCTTTAGAAACGTCCTGAGGGGCATTAGAAGGGTCTTGTGTCCTTCGTAAGGGTCCTGAAAGGCATTAGAAGGGTCTGGGGGCTTTTAGATGGGTCCTGAGGCAATCTAGAAGGGTCTGGGGGCCTTTACATGGGTCTTGAGTGTCATTAGAAGGGTGTGGAGGCCTTTAGAAAGGCCCTGAAAGGCATTAGAAGGGTCTGGGGGCTTTTAGAAAGGTCCTGAGGCAATCTAGAAGGGTCTGGGGGCCTTTACATGGGTCTTGAGGGTCATTAGAAGGGTATGGAGGCCTTTAGAAAGGCCCTGAGGGGCTCTAGAAGGGTCTGGGGGCTATTAGAAGCGTCCTGAGGGGGGCCAGAAGGGTCTGGGGGCCTTTTTAATGGACCTCAGGGGGATTATAAGGGTCTCGCGGCCTTTAGAAAGGCCCTGAGTGGCATTAGAAGCGTCTGGGTGCCTTTAGAAATGTCCTGAGGGGCTCTAGAAGGGTCTGGGGGCCTTTAGAAATGTCCTGAGTGGCATTAGAAGGGTCTGGGGGCCTTTAGAATGCTCCTGAGGGGCAGTAGAAGGGTCTGGGGACCTTTAGAAAGGCCCTGACGGGCATTAGAATGGTCTGCGGGCCTTTAGAAGTGTCCTGAGGGGCTCTAGAATGGTCTGGGGGCCTTTATAAGGGTCCTGACGGGCTCTAGAAGGGTCTGGGAACCTTTATAAATGCCCTGAGGGTCATTAGAATGGTCTGAGGGCCTTTAGAAAGGTCCTGAGGGGCATTAGAAGCGTCTTGTGGACTTCATAATGGTCCTGAAAGGCATTAGAAGGGTCTGGGGGCTTTTAGATGGGTCCTGAGGCAATCTAGAAGGGTCTAGGGGCCTTTACATGCGTCTTGAGGGTCATTAGAAGGGTGTGGAGGCCTTTAGAAAGGCCCTGAGGGGCTCTAGAAGGGTCTGGGGGCTATTAGAAGCATCTTGAGGGGGTCCAGAAGGGTCTGGGGGCCTTTTTAAAGGCCCTCAGGGGGATTATAAGGGTCTTGCGGCCTTTAGAAAGGCCCTGAGTGGCATTAGAAGGGTCTGGGTGCCTTTAGAAATGTCCTGAGGGGCTCTAGAACGGTCTGGGGGCCTTTAGAAATGTCCAGAGGGGCATTAGAATGGTCTGGAGGCCTTTAGAAAGGCCCTGAGGGGCATTACAAGGGTCTGGGGTCATATAGAAAAGCCCTGAGAGGTTCTAGAAGTGTCTGGGGTACTTTAGAAAGGCCCTGAGGGGCATTAGAAGGGTCTGGGGGCCTTTAGAATGGTCCTGAGGGGGTCTAGAAGGGTCTGGAGGCATTTAAAACTGTCCTGAGAGGCTCTAGAAGGGTCTGGGTGCCTTTATAAGGGTCCTGAGGGGCATTAGAAGGGTCTTGTGGCCCTTATAAATGCCCTGAGGGGAATTAGCAGGGTCTGGGGGACTTTAGAAGGGTCCTGAGGGGCTCTAGAAGGGTCTGGGGGCCTTTAGAAAGGTCTTCAGGGGCTCTAGAAGGGTCTGGGGGCCTTTACATGGGTCTTGAGGGTCATTAGAATGGTGTGGAGGCCTTTAGAAAGGCCCTGAGGGGCTCTAGAAGGGTCTGGGGTCTATTAAAAGCGTCCTGAGGGGGTCCAGAAGGGTCTGGGGGCCTTTTTAAAATCCCTCAGGGGGATTATAAGGGTCTCGCGGACTTTAGAAAGGCCCTGAGTTGCATTAGAAGGGTCTGGGTGCCTTTAGAAATGCCCTGAGGGGCATTAGAAGGGTCTGAGGGCCTTTAGAAAGGTCCTGAGGCGCATTAGAAAGGTCTTGTGTCCTTCGTAAGGGTCCTGAAAGGCATTAGAAGGGTCTGGGGGCTTTTAGATGGGTCCTGAGGCAATCTAGAAGGGTCTGGGGGCCTTTACATGGGTCTTGAGGGTCATTAGAAGGGTGTGGAGGCCTTTAGAAAGGCCCTGAAAGGCATTAGAAGGGTCTGGGGGCTTTTAGATGGGTCCTGAGGCAATCTAGAAGGGTCTGGGGTCCTTTACATGGGTCTTGAGGGTCATTAGAAGGTTGTGGAGGCCTTTAGAAAGGACCTGAGGGGCTCTAGAGGTGTCTGGGGGCTATTAGAAGCGTCCTGAGGGGGTCCAGAAGGGTCTGGGGGCATTTTTAAAGGCCCTCAGGGGGATGATAAGGGTCTGCGGACCTTTAGAAAGGCCCTGAGTGGCATTAGAAGGGTCTGGGGGCCTTTAGAAGGGTCTTCAGGGGCTCTAGAAGGGTCTCGGGACCTTTAGAAAGGCCCTGACGGGCATTAGAATGGTCTGCGGGCCTTTAGAAGTGTCCTGATGGGCTCTAGAATGGTCTGGGGGCCTTTATAAGGGTCCTGACGGGCTCTAGAAGGGTCTGGGAACCTTTATAAATGCCCTGAGTGGCATTAGAAGGGTCTGAGGGCCTTTATAAAGGTCCTGAGGGGCATTAGAAGGGTCTTGTGGCCTTCATAAGGGTCCTGAAAGGCATTAGAAGGGTCTGGGGGCTTTTAGATGGGTCCTGAGGCAATCTAGAAGGGTCTAGGGGCCTTTACATGGGTCTTGAGTGTCATTAGAAGGGTGTGGAGGCCTTTAGAAAGGCCCTGACGGGCATTAGAATGGTCTGCGGGCCTTTAGAAGTGTCCTGAGGGGCTCTAGAATGGTCTGGGGGCCTTTATAAGGGTCCTGACGGGCTCTAGAAGGGTCTGGGAACCTTTATAAATGCCCTGAGTGGCATTAGAAGGGTCTGAGGGCCTTTATAAAGGTCCTGAGGGGCATTAGAAGGGTCTTGTGGCCTTCATAAGGGTCCTGAAAGGCATTAGAAGGGTCTGGGGGCTTTTAGATGGGTCCTGAGGCAATCTAGAAGGGTCTAGGGGCCTTTACATGGGTCTTGAGTGTCATTAGAAGGGTGTGGAGGCCTTTAGAAAGGCTCTGAAAGGCATTAGAAGGGTCTGGGGGCTTTTAGATGGGTCCTGAGGCAATCTAGAAGGGTCTGGGGTCCTTTACATGGGTCTTGAGGGTCATTAGAAGGGTGTGGAGGCCTTTAGAAAGGCCTGAGGGGCTCTAGAAAGGTCTGGGGGCTATTAGAAACATCCTGAGGGGGTCCAGAAGGGTCTGGGGGCCTTTTTAAAGGCCCTCAGGGGGATTATAAGGGTCTCGCGGCCTTTAGAAAGGCCCTGAGTGGCATTAGAAGGGTCTGGGTGCCTTTAGAAATGTCCTGAGGGGCTCTAGAAGGGTCTGGGGGCCTTTAGAAATGTCCTGAGGGGCATTAGAAGGGTCTGGGGGCCTTTAGAATGCTCCTGAGGGGCAGTAGAAGGGTCTGGGGACCTTTGAAAAAGGCCCTAACGGGCATTAGAATGGTCTGCGGGCCTTTAGAAGTGTCCTGAGGGGCTCTAGAATGGTCTGGGGGCCTTTATAAGGGTCCTGACGGGCTCTAGAAGGGTCTGGGAACCTTTATAAATGCCCTGAGGGTCATTAGAAGGGTCTGAGGGCCTTTAGAAAGGTCCTGAGGGGCATTAGAAGCGTCTTGTGGCCTTCATAATGGTCCTGAAAGGCATTAGAAGGGTCTGGGGGCTTTTAGATGGGTCCTGAGGCAATCTAGAAGGGTCTGGGGGCCTTTACATGCGTCTTGAGGGTCATTAGAAGGGTGTGGAGGCCTTTAGAAAGGCCCTGAGGGGCTCTAGAAGGGTCTGGGGGCTATTAGAAGCATCTTGAGGGGGTCCAGAAGGGTCTGGGGGCCTTTTTAAAGGCCCTCAGGGGGATTATAAGGGTCTTGCGGCCTTTAGAAAGGCCCTGAGTGGCATTAGAAGGGTCTGGGTGCCTTTAGAAATGTCCTGAGGGTCTCTAGAACGGTCTGGGGGCCTTTAGAAATGTCCAGAGGGGCATTAGAATGGTCTGGAGGCCTTTAGAAAGGCCCTGAGGGGCATTACAAGGGTCTGGGGTCATATAGAAAAGCCCTGAGAGGTTCTAGAAGTGTCTGGGGTACTTTAGAAAGGCCCTGAGGGGCATTAGAAGGGTCTGGGGGCCTTTAGAATGGTCCTGAGGGGGTCTAGAAGGGTCTGGAGGCATTTAAAACTGTCCTGAGAGGCTCTAGAAGGGTCTGGGTGCCTTTATAAGGGTCCTGAGGGGCATTAGAAGGGTCTTGTGGCCCTTATAAATGCCCTGAGGGGAATTAGCAGGGTCTGGGGGACTTTAGAAGGGTCCTGAGGGGCTCTAGAAGGGTCTGGGGGCCTTTAGAAAGGTCTTCAGGGGCTCTAGAAGGGTCTGGGGGCCTTTACATGGGTCTTGAGGGTCATTAGAATGGTGTGGAGGCCTTTAGAAAGGCCCTGAGGGGCTCTAGAAGGGTCTGGGGTCTATTAAAAGCGTCCTGAGGGGGTCCAGAAGGGTCTGGGGGCCTTTTTAAAATCCCTCAGGGGGATTATAAGGGTCTCGCGGACTTTAGAAAGGCCCTGAGTTGCATTAGAAGGGTCTGGGTGCCTTTAGAAATGCCCTGAGGGGCATTAGAAGGGTCTGAGGGCCTTTAGAAAGGTCCTGAGGCGCATTAGAAAGGTCTTGTGTCCTTCGTAAGGGTCCTGAAAGGCATTAGAAGGGTCTGGGGGCTTTTAGATGGGTCCTGAGGCAATCTAGAAGGGTCTGGGGGCCTTTACATGGGTCTTGAGGGTCATTAGAAGGGTGTGGAGGCCTTTAGAAAGGCCCTGAAAGGCATTAGAAGGGTCTGGGGGCTTTTAGAAAGGTCCTGAGGCAATCTAGAAGGGTCTGGGGGCCTTTACATGGGTCTTGAGGGTCATTAGAAGGTTGTGGAGGCCTTTAGAAAGGACCTGAGGGGCTCTAGAGGTGTCTGGGGGCTATTAGAAGCGTCCTGAGGGGGTCCAGAAGGGTCTGGGGGCATTTTTAAAGGCCCTCAGGGGGATGATAAGGGTCTGCGGACCTTTAGAAAGGCCCTGAGTGGCATTAGAAGGGTCTGGGGGCCTTTAGAAGGGTCTTCAGGGGCTCTAGAAGGGTCTCGGGACCTTTAGAAAGGCCCTGACGGGCATTAGAATGGTCTGCGGGCCTTTAGAAGTGTCCTGAGGGGCTCTAGAATGGTCTGGGGGCCTTTATAAGGGTCCTGACGGGCTCTAGAAGGGTCTGGGAACCTTTATAAATGCCCTGAGTGGCATTAGAAGGGTCTGAGGGCCTTTATAAAGGTCCTGAGGGGCATTAGAAGGGTCTTGTGGCCTTCATAAGGGTCCTGAAAGGCATTAGAAGGGTCTGGGGGCTTTTAGATGGGTCCTGAGGCAATCTAGAAGGGTCTAGGGGCCTTTACATGGGTCTTGAGTGTCATTAGAAGGGTGTGGAGGCCTTTAGAAAGGCTCTGAAAGGCATTAGAAGGGTCTGGGGGCTTTTAGATGGGTCCTGAGGCAATCTAGAAGGGTCTGGGGTCCTTTACATGGGTCTTGAGGGTCATTAGAAGGGTGTGGAGGCCTTTAGAAAGGCCTGAGGGGCTCTAGAAAGGTCTGGGGGCTATTAGAAACATCCTGAGGGGGTCCAGAAGGGTCTGGGGGCCTTTTTAAAGGCCCTCAGGGGGATTATAATGGTCTTGCGGCCTTTAGAAAGGCCCTGAGTGGCATTAGAAGGGTCTGGGTGCCTATAGAAATGCCCTGAGGGGCTCTAGAAGGGTCTGGGGGCCTTTAGAAATGTCCTGAGGGGCATTAGAAGGGTCTGGGGGCCTTTAGAAAGGCCCTGAGGGGCATTGCAAGGGTGTGGGGTCATATTGAAGAGCCCTGAGAGGTTCTAGAAGTGTCTGGGGTACTTTAGAAAGGCCCTGAGGGGCATTAGAAGGGTCTGGGGGCCTTTAGAAGGGTCCTGAGGTGCATTAGAAGGGTCTGGGGGCCTTTAGAATGGTCCTGAGGGGGTCTAGAAGGGTCTGGAGGCATTTAAAACTGTCCTGAGAGGCTCTAGAAGGGTCTGGGTGCCTTTATAAGGGTCCTGAGGGGCATTAGAAGGGTCTGGGTGCCCTTATAAAAGCCCTGAGGGGAATTAGCAGGGTCTGGGGGACTTTAGAAGGGTCCTGAGGTGCTCTATAAGGGTCTGAGGGCCTTTAGAAGGGTCTTCAGGGTCTCTAGAAGAGTCTGGGGACCTTTAGAAAGGCCCTGAGGGGCATTACAAGGGTCTGGGGTCATATAGAAAGGCCCTGAAAGGTTCTTGAATTGTCTGGGGACCTTTAGAAAGGCCCTGACGGGCATTAGAATGGTCTGCGGGCCTTTAGCCGTGTCCTGAGGGGCTCTAGATTGGTCTGGGGGCCTTTATAAGGGTCCTGACGGGCTCTAGAAGGGTCTGGGAACCTTTATATATGCCCTGAGGGTCATTAGAAGGGTCTGAGGGCCTTTAGAAAGGACCTGAGGGGCATTAGAAAGGTCTTGTTGCCTTTATAAGGGTCCTGAAAGGCATTAGAAGGGTCTGGGGGCCTTTTGAAGGGTCCTGAGGGGAATTAGAAGGGTCTGAAGGCCTTTAAAAGGGCCCTGAGGGGCATTTGAATGGTCTGGGGGCATTTAGAAAGGCCCTGAGGTGGATTAGAAGGGTCTAGGGGCCTTTAGAAAGGTCCTGAGGGGCATTAGAAGGGTCTGAGGGCCTCTGGAAGGGTCCTGAGGGGCTCTAGAAAGATCTGGGGTCCTTTAGAAATGTCCTGAGGTGCTCTAAAAGTGTCTCGGGGCATTTCGAAGGGTCCAGAGGGGCATTAGAAGGGTCTGGGTGCCCTTATAAAAGCCCTGAGGGGAATTAGCTGGGTCTGGGGGACTTTAGAATGCTCCTGAGGGGCAGTAGAAGGGTCTGGGGACCTTTATTAATGCCCTGACGGGCATTAGAATGATCTGCGGGCCTTTAGAAGTGTCCTTATTGGCTCTACAATGGTCTGGGGTCCTTTATAAGGGTCCTGACGGGCTCTAGAAGGGTCTGGGAACCTTTATAAATGCCCTGAGGGGCATTAGAAGGGTCTGAGGGCCTTTAGAAATGCCCTGAGGGGCATTAGAATGGTCTGGGGCCTTTTAGAAGGGTCTTGAGGGGATCTAGAAAGGTCTGGGGGCCTTTAGAAGTGTAAAGAGGGGCTCTAGAAGGGTCTGGGGTCCTTTAGAAAGGCCCTGAGGGGCTCTAGAAGGGTCAGGGAGCCGTTAGAAGGATGTTTCGGGGCTCTTGAATGGTCTGCGGGCCTTCAGCATGGCCCTGAGGGGCTGTAAAAGAGTCTGGGGGCCTTTAGAGTGGTCTTGAGGGGCCCTAGAAGGGTGTGGGGACCTTTAGAAAAGCCCTGAGGGGCTTTAGAAGGGTCTGGGGGCATTTAGAAGGGTCTTCAGGGGCTCTAGAAGGGTCTAGGGACCTTTAGAAAGGCCCTATGAGGCATTTGAAGGGTCTGGGGGCCTTTAGAATGCTCCTGAGGGGCAGTAGAAGGGTCTGGGGACCTTTAGAAAGGCCCTGACGGGCATTAGAATGGTCTGCAGGCCTTTAGCAGTGTCCTGAGGGGCTCTAGAATGGTCTGGGGGCCTTTATAAGGGTCCTGACGGGATCTAGAAGGGTCTGGGAACCTTTATAAATGCCCTGAGGGGCATTAGAAGGGTCTGAGGGCCTTTAGAAAGGTCCTGAGGGGTATTAGAAGGGTCTTGTGGCCTTCATAAGGGTCCTGAAAGGCATTAGAAGGGTCTGGGGGCTTTTAGATGGGTCCTGAGGCAATCTAGAAGGGTCTGGGGGCCTTTACATGGGTCTTGAGGGTCATTAGAAGGGTGTGGAGGCCTTTAGAAAGGCCCTGAGGGGCTCTAGAAGGGTCTGGGGGCGATTAGAAGTGACCTGAGTGGGTCCAGAATGGTCTGGGGGCCTTTTTAAAGGCCCTCAGGGGGATTATAAGGGTCTCGCGGCCTTTAGAAAGGCCCTGAGTGGCATTATAAGGGTCTGGGTGCCTTTAGAAATGTCCTGAGGGGCTCTAGAAGGGTCTGGGGGCCTTTAGAAATGTCCTGAGGGTCATTAGAAGGGTATGTGGGCCTTTAGAAAAGCCCTGAGTGGCATTAGAAGGGTCTGGGGTCATATAGAAAGGACCTGAGAGGTTCTAGAAGTGTCTGGGGTACTTTAGAAGGGCCCTGAGTGGCATTAGAAGGGTCTGAGGGCATTTACAATGGTCCTGAGGGGCATTAGAAGGGTCTTGTGGCCTTCATAAGGGTCCTGAAAGGCATTAGAAGGGTCTCGGGGCTTTTAGATGGGTCCTGAGGCAATCTAGAAGGGTCTAGAGGCCTTTACATGGGTCTTGAGGGTCATTAGAAGGGTGTGGAGGCCTTTAGAAAGGCCCTGAAAGGCATTAGACGGGTCTGGGGGCTTTTAGATGGATCCTGAGGCAATCTAGAAGGGTCTGGGGGCCTTTACATGGGTCTTGACGGTCATTAGAAGGGTGTGGAGGCCTTTAGAAAGACCCTGAGGGGCTCTAGAAGGGTCTGGGGGCTATTAGAAGAGTCCTGAGGGGGTCCAGAAGGGTCTGGGGGCCTTTTTAAAGGCCCTCAGGGGGATTATAAGGGTCTCGCGGCCTTTAGAAAGGCCCTGAGTGGCATTAGACGGTTCTGGGGTCATATAGAAAGGCCCTGAGAGGTTCTAGAAGTGTCTGGGGTACTTTAGAAAGGCCCTGAGGGGCATTAGAAGGGTCTGGGGGCCTTTAGAAGGGTCTTCAGGGGCTCTAGAATGCTCTGGGGAACTTTAGAAAGGCCCTGTGGGGCATTAGAATGGTCTGGGGGCCTTTAGAATGCTCCTGAGTGGCAGTAGAAGGGTCTGGGGACCTTTAGAAAGGTCCTGACGGGCATTAGAATGGTCTGCGGGCCTTTAGCATTGTCCTGAGGGGCTCTAGAATGGTCTGGGGGCCTTTATAAGGGTCCTGACGGGCTCTAGAAGGGTCTGGGAACCTTTATAAATGCCCTGAGGGGCTTTAGAAGGGTCTGAGGGCCTTTAGAAAGGTCCTGAGGGGCATTAGAAGGGTCTTGTGGCCTTCATAAGGGTCCTGAAAGGCATTAGAAGGGTCTGGGGGCTTTTAGATGGGTCCTGAGGCAATCTAGAAGGGTCTGGGGGCCTTTACATGGGTCTTGAGGGTCATTAGAAGGGTGTGGAGGCCTTTAGAAAGGCCCTGAGGGGCTCTAGAAGGGTCTGGGGGCTATTAGAAGCGTCCTGAGGGGGTCCAGAAAGGTCTGGGGGCCTTTTTAAAGGCCCTCAGGGGGATTATAAGGGTCTCGCGGCCTTTAGAAAGGCCCTGAGTGGCATTAGAAGGGTCTGGGTGCCTTTAGAAATGTCCTGAGGGGCTCTAGAACGGTCTGGGGGCCTTTAGAAATGTCCAGAGGGGCATTAGAATGGTCTGGAGGCCTTTAGAAAGGCCCTGAGGGGCATTACAAGGGTCTGGGGTCATATAGAAAAGCCCTGAGAGGTTCTAGAAGTGTCTGGGGTACTTTAGAAAGGCCCTGAGGGGCATTAGAAGGGTCTGGGGGCCTTTAGAATGGTCCTGAGGGGGTCTAGAAGGGTCTGGAGGCATTTAAAACTGTCCTGAGAGGCTCTAGAAGGGTCTGGGTGCCTTTATAAGGGTCCTGAGGGGCATTAGAAGGGTCTTGTGGCCCTTATAAATGCCCTGAGGGGAATTAGCAGGGTCTGGGGGACTTTAGAAGGGTCCTGAGGGGCTCTAGAAGGGTCTGGGGGCCTTTAGAAAGGTCTTCAGGGGCTCTAGAAGGGTCTGGGGGCCTTTACATGGGTCTTGAGGGTCATTAGAATGGTGTGGAGGCCTTTAGAAAGGCCCTGAGGGGCTCTAGAAGGGTCTGGGGTCTATTAAAAGCGTCCTGAGGGGGTCCAGAAGGGTCTGGGGGCCTTTTTAAAATCCCTCAGGGGGATTATAAGGGTCTCGCGGACTTTAGAAAGGCCCTGAGTTGCATTAGAAGGGTCTGGGTGCCTTTAGAAATGCCCTGAGGGGCATTAGAAGGGTCTGAGGGCCTTTAGAAAGGTCCTGAGGCGCATTAGAAAGGTCTTGTGTCCTTCGTAAGGGTCCTGAAAGGCATTAGAAGGGTCTGGGGGCTTTTAGATGGGTCCTGAGGCAATCTAGAAGGGTCTGGGGGCCTTTACATGGGTCTTGAGGGTCATTAGAAGGGTGTGGAGGCCTTTAGAAAGGCCCTGAAAGGCATTAGAAGGGTCTGGGGGCTTTTAGATGGGTCCTGAGGCAATCTAGAAGGGTCTGGGGTCCTTTACATGGGTCTTGAGGGTCATTAGAAGGTTGTGGAGGCCTTTAGAAAGGACCTGAGGGGCTCTAGAGGTGTCTGGGGGCTATTAGAAGCGTCCTGAGGGGGTCCAGAAGGGTCTGGGGGCATTTTTAAAGGCCCTCAGGGGGATGATAAGGGTCTGCGGACCTTTAGAAAGGCCCTGAGTGGCATTAGAAGGGTCTGGGGGCCTTTAGAAGGGTCTTCAGGGGCTCTAGAAGGGTCTCGGGACCTTTAGAAAGGCCCTGACGGGCATTAGAATGGTCTGCGGGCCTTTAGAAGTGTCCTGATGGGCTCTAGAATGGTCTGGGGGCCTTTATAAGGGTCCTGACGGGCTCTAGAAGGGTCTGGGAACCTTTATAAATGCCCTGAGTGGCATTAGAAGGGTCTGAGGGCCTTTATAAAGGTCCTGAGGGGCATTAGAAGGGTCTTGTGGCCTTCATAAGGGTCCTGAAAGGCATTAGAAGGGTCTGGGGGCTTTTAGATGGGTCCTGAGGCAATCTAGAAGGGTCTAGGGGCCTTTACATGGGTCTTGAGTGTCATTAGAAGGGTGTGGAGGCCTTTAGAAAGGCCCTGACGGGCATTAGAATGGTCTGCGGGCCTTTAGAAGTGTCCTGAGGGGCTCTAGAATGGTCTGGGGGCCTTTATAAGGGTCCTGACGGGCTCTAGAAGGGTCTGGGAACCTTTATAAATGCCCTGAGTGGCATTAGAAGGGTCTGAGGGCCTTTATAAAGGTCCTGAGGGGCATTAGAAGGGTCTTGTGGCCTTCATAAGGGTCCTGAAAGGCATTAGAAGGGTCTGGGGGCTTTTAGATGGGTCCTGAGGCAATCTAGAAGGGTCTAGGGGCCTTTACATGGGTCTTGAGTGTCATTAGAAGGGTGTGGAGGCCTTTAGAAAGGCTCTGAAAGGCATTAGAAGGGTCTGGGGGCTTTTAGATGGGTCCTGAGGCAATCTAGAAGGGTCTGGGGTCCTTTTCATGGGTCTTGAGGGTCATTAGAAGGGTGTGGAGGCCTTTAGAAAGGCCTGAGGGGCTCTAGAAAGGTCTGGGGGCTATTAGAAACATCCTGAGGGGGTCCAGAAGGGTCTGGGGGCCTTTTTAAAGGCCCTCAGGGGGATTATAAGGGTCTCGCGGCCTTTAGAAAGGCCCTGAGTGGCATTAGAAGGGTCTGGGTGCCTTTAGAAATGTCCTGAGGGGCTCTAGAAGGGTCTGGGGGCCTTTAGAAATGTCCTGAGGGGCATTAGAAGGGTCTGGGGGCCTTTAGAATGCTCCTGAGGGGCAGTAGAAGGGTCTGGGGACCTTTGAAAAAGGCCCTAACGGGCATTAGAATGGTCTGCGGGCCTTTAGAAGTGTCCTGAGGGGCTCTAGAATGGTCTGGGGGCCTTTATAAGGGTCCTGACGGGCTCTAGAAGGGTCTGGGAACCTTTATAAATGCCCTGAGGGTCATTAGAAGGGTCTGAGGGCCTTTAGAAAGGTCCTGAGGGGCATTAGAAGCGTCTTGTGGCCTTCATAATGGTCCTGAAAGGCATTAGAAGGGTCTGGGGGCTTTTAGATGGGTCCTGAGGCAATCTAGAAGGGTCTAGGGGCCTTTACATGCGTCTTGAGGGTCATTAGAAGGGTGTGGAGGCCTTTAGAAAGGCCCTGAGGGGCTCTAGAAGGGTCTGGGGGCTATTAGAAGCATCTTGAGGGGGTCCAGAAGGGTCTGGGGGCCTTTTTAAAGGCCCTCAGGGGGATTATAAGGGTCTTGCGGCCTTTAGAAAGGCCCTGAGTGGCATTAGAAGGGTCTGGGTGCCTTTAGAAATGTCCTGAGGGTCTCTAGAACGGTCTGGGGGCCTTTAGAAATGTCCAGAGGGGCATTAGAATGGTCTGGAGGCCTTTAGAAAGGCCCTGAGGGGCATTACAAGGGTCTGGGGTCATATAGAAAAGCCCTGAGAGGTTCTAGAAGTGTCTGGGGTACTTTAGAAAGGCCCTGAGGGGCATTAGAAGGGTCTGGGGGCCTTTAGAATGGTCCTGAGGGGGTCTAGAAGGGTCTGGAGGCATTTAAAACTGTCCTGAGAGGCTCTAGAAGGGTCTGGGTGCCTTTATAAGGGTCCTGAGGGGCATTAGAAGGGTCTTGTGGCCCTTATAAATGCCCTGAGGGGAATTAGCAGGGTCTGGGGGACTTTAGAAGGGTCCTGAGGGGCTCTAGAAGGGTCTGGGGGCCTTTAGAAAGGTCTTCAGGGGCTCTAGAAGGGTCTGGGGGCCTTTACATGGGTCTTGAGGGTCATTAGAATGGTGTGGAGGCCTTTAGAAAGGCCCTGAGGGGCTCTAGAAGGGTCTGGGGTCTATTAAAAGCGTCCTGAGGGGGTCCAGAAGGGTCTGGGGGCCTTTTTAAAATCCCTCAGGGGGATTATAAGGGTCTCGCGGACTTTAGAAAGGCCCTGAGTTGCATTAGAAGGGTCTGGGTGCCTTTAGAAATGCCCTGAGGGGCATTAGAAGGGTCTGAGGGCCTTTAGAAAGGTCCTGAGGCGCATTAGAAAGGTCTTGTGTCCTTCGTAAGGGTCCTGAAAGGCATTAGAAGGGTCTGGGGGCTTTTAGATGGGTCCTGAGGCAATCTAGAAGGGTCTGGGGGCCTTTACATGGGTCTTGAGGGTCATTAGAAGGGTGTGGAGGCCTTTAGAAAGGCCCTGAAAGGCATTAGAAGGGTCTGGGGGCTTTTAGAAAGGTCCTGAGGCAATCTAGAAGGGTCTGGGGGCCTTTACATGGGTCTTGAGGGTCATTAGAAGGTTGTGGAGGCCTTTAGAAAGGACCTGAGGGGCTCTAGAGGTGTCTGGGGGCTATTAGAAGCGTCCTGAGGGGGTCCAGAAGGGTCTGGGGGCATTTTTAAAGGCCCTCAGGGGGATGATAAGGGTCTGCGGACCTTTAGAAAGGCCCTGAGTGGCATTAGAAGGGTCTGGGGGCCTTTAGAAGGGTCTTCAGGGGCTCTAGAAGGGTCTCGGGACCTTTAGAAAGGCCCTGACGGGCATTAGAATGGTCTGCGGGCCTTTAGAAGTGTCCTGAGGGGCTCTAGAATGGTCTGGGGGCCTTTATAAGGGTCCTGACGGGCTCTAGAAGGGTCTGGGAACCTTTATAAATGCCCTGAGTGGCATTAGAAGGGTCTGAGGGCCTTTATAAAGGTCCTGAGGGGCATTAGAAGGGTCTTGTGGCCTTCATAAGGGTCCTGAAAGGCATTAGAAGGGTCTGGGGGCTTTTAGATGGGTCCTGAGGCAATCTAGAAGGGTCTAGGGGCCTTTACATGGGTCTTGAGTGTCATTAGAAGGGTGTGGAGGCCTTTAGAAAGGCTCTGAAAGGCATTAGAAGGGTCTGGGGGCTTTTAGATGGGTCCTGAGGCAATCTAGAAGGGTCTGGGGTCCTTTACATGGGTCTTGAGGGTCATTAGAAGGGTGTGGAGGCCTTTAGAAAGGCCCTGAGGGGCTCTAGAAGGGTCTGGGGGCTATTAGAAACATCCTGAGGGGGTCCAGAAGGGTCTGGGGGCCTTTTTAAAGGCCCTCAGGGGGATTATAAGGGTCTCGCGGCCTTTAGAAAGGCCCTGAGAGGCAGTAGAAGGGTCTGGGATCATATAGATAGGTCCTGATAGGTTCTAGAAGTGTCTGGGGTACTTTAGAAAGGCCCTGTGGGGCATTAGAAGGGTCTGGGTGGCCTTCATAAGGGTCCTGAAAGGCATTAGAAGGGTCTGGGGGCTTTTAGATGGGTCCTGAGGCAATCAAGAAGGGTCTAGAGGCCTTTACATGGGTCTTGATTGTCATTAGATAGGTGTGGAGGCCTTTAGAAAGGCCCTGAAAGGCATTAGAAAGGTCTGGGGGCTTTTAGATGGGTCCTGAGGCAATCTAGAATGGTCTGGGGGCCTTTACATGGGTCTTGAGGGTCATTTGAATGGTGTGGAGGCCTTTAGAAAGGGCCTGAGGGGCTCTAGAAGGGTCTGGGGGCTATTAGAAGCGTCCTGAGGGGGTCCAGAAAGGTCTGGGGGCCTTTTTAAAGGCCCTCAGGGGGATTATAAGGGTCTCGCGGCCTTTAGAAAGGCCCTGAGTGGCATTAGAAGGGTCTGGGTGCCTTTAGAAATGTCCTGACGGGCTCTAGAAGGGTCTGGGGGCCTTTAGAAATGTCCTGAGGGGCATTAGAAGGGTATGGGGGCCTTTAGAAAAGACCTGTTGGGCATTAGAAGGGTCTGGGGTCATATAGAAAGGCCCTGAGAGGTTCTAGAAGTGTCTGGGGTACTTTAGAAAGGCCCTGAAGGGCATTAGAAGGGTCTGGGGGTCTTTAGAAGGGCCCTGAGGGGCATTAGAACGGTTTGAGGGCCTTTACAAAGGTCCTGAGGGGCATTAGAAGGGTCTTGTGGCCTTCATAAGGGTCCTGAAATGCATTAGAATGGTCTGGGGGCTTTTAGATGGGTCCTGAGGCAATCTAGAAGGGTCTAGAGGCCTTTACATGGGTCTTCAGGGTCATTAGAAGGGTGTGGAGACCTTTAAAAAGGCCCTGAAAGGCATTAGAAGGGTCTGGGGGCTTTTAGATGGGTCCTGAGGCAATCTAGAATGGTCTGGGGGCCTTTACATGGGTCTTGAGGGTCATTAGAAGGGTGTGGCGGCCTTTAGAAAGGCCCTGAGGGGCTCTAGAAGGGTCTGGGGGCTATTAGAAGCGTCCTGAGGGGGTCTAGAAGGGTCTCGGGGCCTTTTTAAAGGCCCTCAGGAGGATTATAAGGGTCTCGCGGCCTTTAGAAAGGCCCTGAGTGGCATTATAAGGGTCTGGGTGCCTTTAGAAATGTCCTGAGGGGCTCTAGAAGGTTCTGGGTGCCTTTATAAGGGTCCTGAGGGGCATTAGAAGGGTCTGGGTGCCCTTATAAAAGCCCTGAGGGGAATTAGCAGGGTCTGGGGGACTTTAGAAGGGTCCTGAGGGGCTCTATAAGGGTCTGGGGGCCTTTAGAAGGGTCTTCAGGGGCTCTAGAAGGGTCTGGGGACCTTTAGAAAGGCCCTGTGGGGCATTAGAAGGGTCTGGGGGCCTTTAGAATGCTCCTGAGGGGCAGTTGAAGGGTCTGGGGACCTTTATAAAGGCCCTGACGGGCATTAGAATGGTCTGCGGGCCTTTAGAAGTGTCCTGAGGGGCTCTAGAATGGTCCGGGTGTCTTTATAAGGGTCCTGACGGGCTCTAGAAGGGTCTGGGAACCTTTATAAATGCCCTGAGGGGCATTAGAAGGGTCTGACGGCCTTTAGAATGGTCATGAGGTGCATTAGAAGGGTCTTGTGGCCTTTATAAGGGTCCTGAAAGGCATTAGAAGGGTCTGGGGGCTTTTGGATGGGTCCTGAGGCAATCTAGAAGGGTCTGGGGGCCTTTACATGGGTCTTGAGGGTCATTAGAAGGGTGTGGAGGCCTTTAGAAAGGCCCTGAAAGGCATTAGAAGGGTCTGGGGGCTTTTAGATGGGTCCTGAGGGGGTCCAGAAGGGTCTGGGGGCCTTTTTAAAGGCCCTCAGGGGGATTATAAGGGTCTTGCGGCCTTTAGAAAAGCCCTGAGTGGCATTAGAAAGGTCTGGGTGCCTTTAGAAATGTCCTGAAAGGCTCTAGAAGGGTCTGGGGGCCTTTAGAAATGTCCTGAGGGGCATTAGAAGGGTCTGGGGGCCTTTAGAATGCTCCTGAGGGGCAGTAGAAGGGTCTGGGGACCTTTAGAAAGGCCCTGACAGGCATTAGAATGGTCTGCAGGCCTTTAGAAGTGTCCTGAGGGGCTCTAGAATGGTCGGGGGGACTTTATAATGGTCCTGACGGGCTCTAGAAGGGTCTGGGAACCTTTATAAATTCCCTGAGGGGCATTAGAAGGGTCTTGTGGCCTTCATAAGTGTCCTGAAAGGCATTAGAAGGGTCTGGGGGCTTTTAGAAGCGTCCTGAGGCAATCTAGAAGGGTCTGGGGGCCTTTACATGGGTCTTGAGGGTCATTAGAAGGGTGTGGAGGCCTTTACAAAGGCCCTGAGTGGCTCTAGAAGGGTCTGGGGGCTATTAGAAGCGTCCTGAGGGGGTCCAGAAGTGTCTGGGGGCCTTTTTAAAGGCCATCAGGGGGAATATAAGGGTCTCGCGGCCTTTAGAAAGGCCCTGAGTGGCATTAGAATGGTCTGGGTGCCTTTAGAAATGTCCTGAGGGGCTCTAGAAGGGTCTGGGGGCCTTTAGAAATGTCCTGAGGGGCATTAGAAGGGTCTGGGGGCCTTTAGAAATGTCCTGAGGGGCATTAGAATGGTATGGGGGACTTTAGAAAAGCCCTGAGGGGCATTACAAGGGTCTGGGGTCATATAGAAAGGCCCTGAGGGGCATTACAAGGGTCTTGGGTCATATATAAAGGCCCTGAGAGGATCTAGAAGTGTCTGGGGTACTTTAGGAAGGCCCTGAGGGGCATTAGAAGGGTCTGGGGGCCTTTAGAAGGGCCCTGAGGGGCATTAGAAGGGTCTGTGGGCCTTTAGAAAGGTCCTGAGGGTCATTAGAATCGTCTTGTGGCCTTCATAAGGGTCCTGAAAGGCATTAGAAGGGTCTGGGGGCTTTTAGATGGGTCCTGAGGCAATCTAGAAGGGTCTAGAGGCCTTTACATGGGTCTTGAGGGTCATTAGAAGGGTGTGGAGGCCTTTACAAAGGCCCTGAGGGGCTCTAGAAGGGTCTGGGGGTATTACAATCGTCCTGAGGGGGTCCAGAATGGTCTGGGGGGCTTTTTAAATGCCCTCAGGGAGATTATAAGGGTCTCGCGGCCTTTAGAATGGCATTGAGTGGCATTAGAATGGTCTGGGTGCCTTTAGAAATGTCCTGAGGGGCTCTAGAAGGGTCTGGGGGCCTTTAGAAATGTCCTGAGGTGCATTAGAAGGGTATGGGGGCCTTTAGAAAAGCCCTGATGGGCATTACAAGGGTCTGGGGTCATATAGAAAGGCCCTGAGAGGTTCTAGAAGTGTCTGGGATACATTAGAAAGGCCCTGAGGGGCATTAGAAGGGTCTGGGGTCCTTTAGAAGGGCCCTGAGGGGCATTAGAAGGGTCTGAGGGCCTTTAGAAAGGTCCTGAGGGGCATTAGAAGGGTCTTGTGGCCTTCATAAGGGTCCTGAAAGGCATTAGAAGGGTCTGGGGGCTTTTAGATGGGTCCTGAGGCAATCTAGAAGGGTCTAGAGGCCTTTACATGGGTCTTGAGGGTCATTAGAAGGGTGTGGAGGCATTTAGAAAGGCCCTGAAAGGCATTAGAAGGGTCTGGGGGCTTTTAGATGGGTCCTGAGGCAATCTAGAAGGGTCTGGGGGCCTTTACATGGGTCTTGAGGGTCATTAGAAAGGTGTGGAGGCCTTTAGAAAGGCAGTGAGGGGCTCTAGAAGGGTCTGGGGCTATTAGAAGCGTCCTGAGGGGTCCAGAAGGGTCTGGGGGCCTTTTTAAAGGCCCTCAGGGGGATTATAAGGGTCTCGCGGCCTTTAGAAAGGCCCTGAGTGGCATTATAAGGGTCTAGGTGCCTTTAGAAATGTCCTGAGGGGCTCTAGAAGGGTCTGGGGGCCATTAGAATGGTCCTGAGGGGGTCTAGAAGGGTCTGGAGGCATTTAAAACTGTCCTGAGAGGCTCTAGAAGGGTCTGGGTGCTTTTATAAGGGTCCTGAGGGGCATTAGAAGGGTCTGGGTGCCTTTATAAAAGCCCTGAGGGGAACTAGCATGGTCTGGGGGACTTTAGAAGGGTCCTGAGGGGCTCTATAAGGGTCTGGGGGCCTTTAGAAGGGTCTTCAGGGGCTCTAGAAGGGTCTGGGGACCTTTAGAAAGGCCCTGTGGGGCATTAGAAGGGTCTGGGGGCCTTTAGAATGCTCCTGACGGGCAGTAGAAGGGTCTGGGGACCTTTAGAAAGGCCCTGACGGGCATTAGAATGGTCTGCAGGCCTTTAGAAGTGTCCTGAGGGGCTCTAGAATGGTCTGGGGGCCTTTATAAGGGTCCTGAAGGGCTCTAGAAGGGTCTGGGAACCTTTATAAATGCCCTGAGGGGCATTAGAAGGGTCTGAGGGCCTTTAGAAAGGTCATGTGAGGCATTAGAAGGGTCTTGTGGCCTTCATAAGGGTCCTGAAAGGCATTAGAAGGGTCTGGGGGCTTTTAGATGGGTCCTGAGGCAATCTAGAAGGGTCTAGGGGCCTTTACATGGGTCTTGAGTGTCATTAGAAGGGTGTGGAGGCCTTTAGAAAGGCCCTGAGGGGCTCTAGAAGGGGTCTGGGGGCTATTAGAATCATCCTGAGGGGGTCCAGAAGGGTCTGGGGGCCTTTTTAAAGGCCCTCAGGGGGATTATAAGGGTCTCGCGGCCTTTAGAAAGGCCCTTAGAGGCATTAGAATGGTCTGGGATCATATAGATAGGTCCTGATAGGTTCTAGAAGTGTCTGGGGTACTTTAGAAAGGCCCTGTGGGGCATGAGAAGGGTCTGGGTGGCCTTCATAAGGGTCCTGAAAGGCATTAGAAGGGTCTGGGGGCTTTTAGATGGGTCCTGAGGCAATCTAGAAGGGTCTAGAGGCCTTTACATGGGTCTTGATTGTCATTAGAAGGGTGTGGAGGCCTTTAGAAAGGCCCTGAAAGGCATTAGAAGGGTCTGGGGGCTTTTGGATGGGTCCTGAGGCAATCTAGAAGGGTCTGGGGGCCTTTACATGGGTCTTGAGGGTCATTAGAAGGGTGTGGAGGCCTTTAGAAAGGCCCTGAAAGGCATTAGAAGGGTCTGGGCGCTTTTAGATGGGTCCTGAGGGGGTCCAGAAGGGTCTGGGGGCCTTTTTAAAGGCCCTCAGGGGGATTATAAGGGTCTTGCGGCTTTTAGAAAAGCCCTGAGTGGCATTAGAAAGGTCTGGGTGCCTTTAGAAATGTCCTGAAAGGCTCTAGAAGGGTCTGGGGGCCTTTAGAAATGTCCTGAGGGGCATTAGAAGGGTCTGGGGGCCTTTAGAATGCTCCTGAGGGGCAGTAGAAGGGTCTGGGGACCTTTAGAAAGGCCCTGACAGGCATTAGAATGGTCTGCAGACCTTTAGAAGTGTCCTGAGGGGCTCTAGAATGGTCGGGGGGACTTTATAATGGTCCTGACGGGCTCTAGAAGGGTCTGGGAACCTTTATAAATGCCCTGAGGGGCATTAGAAGGGTCTTGTGGCCTTCATAAGTGTCCTGAAAGGCATTAGAAGGGTCTGGGGGCTTTTAGAAGCGTCCTGAGGCAATCTAGAAGGGTCTGGGGGCCTTTACATGGGTCTTGAGGGTCATTAGAAGGGTGTGGAGGCCTTTACAAAGGCCCTGAGTGGCTCTAGAAGGGTCTGGGGGCTATTAGAAGCGTCCTGAGGGGGTCCAGAAGTGTCTGGGGGCCTTTTTAAAGGCCATCAGGGGGATTATAAGGGTCTCGCGGCCTTTAGAAAGGCCCTGAGTGGCATTAGAATGGTCTGGGTGCCTTTAGAAATGTCCTGAGGGGCTCTAGAAGGGTCTGGGGGCCTTTAGAAATGTCCTGAGGGGCATTAGAAGGGTCTGGGGGCCTTTAGAAATGTCCTGAGGGGCATTAGAAGGGTATGGGGGACTTTAGAAAAGCCCTGAGGGGCATTACAAGGGTCTGGGGTCATATAGAAAGGCCCTGAGAGGTTCTAGAAGTGTCTGGGGTACTTTAGAAAGGTCCTGAGGGGCATTAGAAGGGTCTGGGGGCCTTTAGAAGGGCCCTGAGGGGCATTAGAAGGGTCTGAGGGCCTTTACAAAGGTCCTGAGGGGCATTAGAAGGGTCTTGTGGCCTTCATAAGGGTCGTGAAAGGCATTAGAAGGGTCTGGGGGCTTTTAGATGGGTCCTGAGGCAATCTAGAAGGGTCTAGAGGCCTTTACATG